>OY728119.1:464159379-465409379 GCA_963277665.1 Viscum album
AGTGGTTGATGCTTTGATTCAAAAATTAATGCTTCATTAACCATGAAATATTTAGAATGAGATAATTTGGTCATTGATTTGATACAATTTTGGTTATATATTGTATGTGCAAGGAATTTCTTTGTTTTTTTCTAGGTGGTAGTAAAATGATATCCATCAGACAGAATTAAGAAATCCAGAAAGAAGAAAGTGAGTTGATGAAAAAGGCAGAATTAGTGTATTAGGGTATGTTACCTGAATATAAAACTAATAAAGATTGTGTTTTGAGTATTGGGAATAGATATATTGTGACTTGTGATTCATAGTGGAATAAATATTTGTTATGTAAAGGGAATAGTTCTCTATTTTCAGTTCATCATATAAGTACTATTATGTACATATATATTCAGAAGTAATACAGGATGGATGGAATGAAAATAGATATTGGTGGATTTTCCATGAGATGTTTGATTTTTCAACAAGTTAAAAAATAAAGGATGTTATTGAAATGGATGTTTCAGCCTTCAACTTCTCCCAAGTGTAAATGGAAAAATATATCCATTGATTTGATAGTGGGATTACTAATGGCATCTCATGAAAACAATGCAATATGTGTTATTTTTTATCCATTGAAAAAATCATCTCATTTTTTCCTATTTCAGATAATCTGTCTCTAGATCAAAATTTTATATTTTATATTGAATAGATAGTTATGTTTAATGGAGTTATCCTATCTATTGTATATGATCATGTTCCTAAGATCAATTCTACCTTTTGGAAAAGCCATTAGAAGTCACCAGGAACTGAATTAAATTTTAATACCGCTATTCAATCTCAATCAGATGGGTTGTTAGAATGAATAATTTATAACTTAGGGGATATTCTACATGGATGTTAAAGGGATTACTAAGGATATTAGGATCAAAATATTATTTTGGTTGAGTTTTTTTATAATAACAATTTTAATTGTAGTATAAGGATGTCCCCATTTGAATCATTATATGGAAAGAGGTGTTGAACTATAACTTTTGGTGATGATGTAGTTAAATAGAAGTTGATGGAACCAAAATTGGTAGAAGAGATGGAAAAAAATATCAGTTAATTCTGAAGAATATGAGGAAAACTCAAGGTAGGTAGAAAAATTATGTAGATAACCAGAGGAAGGGTCATTAATTCAAGGTTGTTGATCATGTCTTTATAATAGTGTCACCATGGAAAAGTTTTATTCATTTTGGTAGGAAATGGAAGTTGAGTTAGAGGTTCGTTGAAACCGATAAAATCAAATATATTGTTGGGCCAGTTGCCTATTGAGTGGCTTTACCTCTATGTTTATCCCAAGTACATAATTTTTTTTACTATTTTAATTTCATGAAATTATATGCTAGATCCATATAATATTTTGAGTCCAAAGGATTTTTAGTGGGAAGAGAATCTTTCTTATAAGAAACAACTGATACAGTTTCATTATTAGAGAGAGCAGATGTTGTAGAAAAAGGTTATTAATCAGGAAATGGTTTTTTGAAAAAAAATATAGTTGAAGAGGCAACGTTGGAATCTAAAAATGATATGAGGAGGGAATTACCACCATTTATTTGAAATGTAAATAAATATAGCGATGGAATTTCTAAAAGGGGGGAAGGATGTAACATCCCATGTAATTAGAGAATAATAAATTTTAAATTATATTAATATTTATGAATTTGAAATTAATTTTATGTTAATGGAGACACATTTTCTGATAGCTTACTCAACACATAACAATTTATTTCTCCAAAATCTAATGTTTCACACAACACTGAGTTATACAAGAAAATAATAAAATAATATTATTTTTATTTTAAATAATACTTAATAACAAGACCTTGTATTGGAAAGAATGAATAAAACTAACTACAAAATTATTAAAACTTATTTTCAAAAGGTTTCCCATTCATCCAATAAATGTTAAAGGCTTAAAATGATAATGAATCCATTTTAAGTAGAAAATACTCATATATTTCTAAAAGGGTGTTTTAATGCCATTTGATGGAGAACCATTTCTAAATATAGTTTTTCCACTTTAATATGTTCTACTATACAAAATAAAATTAATATTTTTAATTAAGACATAAAAATTTACTTTTGTTTAAATTATTTTATTCTTTTGATAAAATACATATTTTAATTAATGGTGAAAAATAGTGCACTTTTAATTCAAAACTACCTTTTCAACTAATTTATTTTTATTGATAGATTATAAATTGAATTTATTTTAATGTATATGTATATTATATTTTAATAATTTATTATAATTATGGTCATTTGAGGTAATTTCACATAGAAATTTGATTTAAACATATGTCAATTATTTTATGGTTTTCACTTTAAGAAACCCCATTTTCTCATTTTAAGAAAGGGAATTAATTTTAAATTAATTTCTATAAATTCTTTGTATTGAAATTTGAAAAATGGATTCTATATATAGAATCATAAGGTCTAAAAAATGTAAATAGGTCCCTTTTATTTTTGGACATGGTGAGTAGAAACTTTAGTAATTATTTTTATTTACTATAATTAAAGGGTAAATTAGGTAAATAAGGGTAATAAATATTATAATAATATAAAACTACCATAAAACTCATCCTAATAATATTGGATGAGATATCGCTAACGAATACAACCATTATAATGAAAATTTGGACTTTCTAATCCACTTGGGTCTGATTATGACACTTATGTTGTATAATTTAATTTAAAGAGAAATATATTATAAACATAAATAATATTAATAATACCATTTTAATACGATTCATATAAGTTATATATTCACCTAAAAATAGTAATTAAGAAGGAAAAAATATTTCATATGTTATAAGTTTTTTTTATAATTTTTATACATTAAATAATTAAATTTATTTATTAAAAAATGATGATGTAGTGATTTGTTTATTAATAAAAGAATCAAATAAATGATATAATAAATATTAAAATAAATATTATTTTTAATAATTTATGTCATAAAATTTTTTATTGGAGAATGTGACTTATTTTAGAACTATTAAATGCAATTTTTCAAAGTTACCTCTCTATTTGGATTTTATTTAAAATCATTAAATTGAATAGAGTAAAAGCTCAAATAATTGATATTTTATAAAAATAGTTATTTATTAAATTATTTAAAAATACCAAAAATAATTTAAAATAATAAGGTAAATAAGATAAGGTCTCAATGTCTATTAAGTTTCCAATTATAGGAAATTTCCCCCATATAAGTAAAATCAATAGCCTCTTAATAATTATAATTTTATTACCATACTTAAAATTAATAGAGAATAATTAAGCGTAAGATGAAAAAATAAATTTTAAAATAAAATAAATATCTTTATAAAAATTATTTAATGACATGATTTAGACATATTCTTATATTACCTTCTACATATCAGATATTGGAGTTTTTTTAATTGAAAAATTAATTTATATTATTTAGATAATTTAATGGTTCTTAAGGGTTCCCCTTTTTTTTTAATATAAAAAGGTACCCTCTGTTCTCTAATACTGGAAATTCAATAAACTTTTGGTTCTGCAATCCATGATCTAGAATATATATATATATTCTAATTTCAAACATCTTTCTCAACCTTATCTAGTATGAATTGATATTTAATTTTATTATGTTTCTTCGAAAAATAAAGAATGATATTTTTAAAAATATCCATGGATCTAAAGTTAAAATATTATGTGGGAATAGGAGAAAAAATTTATTTTCTAATTTCATCATGTTTTTATCCAACAAAATTAATTAAACATGATTTAATAGACGATAAATATTCAAATTGTTACTTCCTTAAATATATATAACATTGATTATTACATATCCATGAAATATAATAATTAATGAGAATTAATAAATAAAAATAATGTATCCTTCAGTTTTCCACAAATTTTTAATCCTCTTTCGTATAACACATGAGTTAAAACTATGATGTTCTATAATAAAAAACATAAAATACACTACATGTTTGATAAAACTGATTATTTATCTCATAAATTTCATGTGATTTTATTTGGGATAAAATTGATTATAGGTTTCATGAAATATAGAAAATATTATTTGTATTCAAGTGTTGATAATAGATAATAAAATTCCATTTCCCTTTCGGTGAAATGTATCATATTTTTATTTTCCCTTTTTAGCTACTAAAAGATTCATCGTGGTGGTTATCAGTTTCTGTATTATCTTATAATAGTCTATGTGAAAGCATTTGAGAACTTATTTTGAATATTGTATTTTGTAAGTAAAATGAACTTACTTTCTTTATGTGACATATAAACTAATGGAAAATGTAAATTCACGTATTAAATTGAACTCGAATACACACCTCATGAGTTTTGAACACCACTTTCAATGAGTGGAATCTCGAACCTCCCATGATTAGTTGTCAACATATATTAAAAATCCTATTTCATTTCTTAATCCTAAAGAATTGGATTTCATTATCACCACCTCTTCCAAAATAAAAAACATTAAGTAATGATTTTCCTTGATTACCATGATTTTTGTTCTTATTTCTTACCTATAAGGAAATATTGAACTAAATCACATTTATTTTCACTTCATCAATATGAATACAATCTTGTTTCACAATGTAAACTTCCACTGTAATAACTGTATTATGAAATGTTAATTTGACATCAATTTCATATAATTTAAAATTATTCTAAACAACCATAAGTAAGATTGATATTATAATTTTAATATGAATAACCATTGTAAAAGTATAAACTATTTCAATTAATTTAATTTATTAGTAACCCTTGACTAAATTATATTCATTAATACTTATAACATGACCAAAATCATTAATCATATTCTAGAAATATCATTTTTGAATGAAAATATTATTGTTCTTAGGCAATGGAACAACTTCACAAGTTTGATTATTATTGATTTGTTCATGTTAATAAATAATAATCATGACCCAAATCTAATATCATGAAGTTTAGTCAAATGTTTTTTGTCGTACATGATATAAGAGAGACATTCTATACTGATCCATAAATATTTCGGTATAAAACAGGATTCTCTATCAATAATATTGTTATTTTCAATGAAATTTTTCTTCGTCAACCTGGTATTCATACAAACTATTGTTTCCTAATTTTCTTCCTTATTAGAGATATAATATAGGTTTTATATGTCCCCTGAAACTCACATTGAGTCAAAAAATTCATTATCAATTTTTATTAAAAAATTAGGTTATTTTCAGGTGAAATATATATTCTAGAATATGAAACCAATGCATTTTAATTAGAAATATAAATTTTTCAACCACTATATCATCATGAAATTCATCTATTTTTCCATGACTCTAGTAAAAAAATATATAGGCTTTTATCTATAATGAATATTTTATATACTCTATTTATAACTACATGTATCAAATATTCTATTACTTTCATTATTATGAATTATATAGTTACATCCAAACACATATATTAACCTGAGTGTGGATTTCCTTCCATACCAAAATTTTATTTGTAGAATTGTGTTTATTCAATCCTATGATGACAATTTGTTGATATAAATCACTATATAGATTATATCATTCCAATAATTATCAGATGCGATATTTTAAATTTATATTATTCATTCCATGTTATTTATAATTGGGTTCTTAGTATCAAGAAAATTGTTTTGTTGTGGAGTACATATCAATGACACCTAAAGTTAAAATCTATTCTTTTATTATTATTCTTCTATGAGAATTTTTGTGAAAATATTTCAATTATCACAATGAAGTATTTTTATCAATAAAAAAATTATCTTTTCAAATTATCTATAGTATTATGGGATATACTTGAGGGCCTCAATTTATTTGGGTAATCAC
Organism: Viscum album; assembly: GCA_963277665.1. Taxonomy (NCBI): domain Eukaryota; kingdom Viridiplantae; phylum Streptophyta; class Magnoliopsida; order Santalales; family Viscaceae; genus Viscum; species Viscum album. The sequence continues at coordinate 464,165,226 of OY728119.1, forward strand.
CAATATCCATGACATTATATGAAAATCAGCCACAAACAAAATATTATTCCTTTTTTCATCCAGAGAGTGTGATGTCATAATTCTAAAAATATCCAAATTATGATTCTGAAGTAGCAGTAATGATTTATCTTATTCTTTTGGATCTTTTAAACAATATTCATACTATAACATTTGTCGAAAATATGTACTTAAATTTTTAATTTGGGGATATATAGAGCTTCTTTACTCTTCACTATATTTCCAATGCTTTTTGGATAAAATCACAAAGTTTTTTGTTCTATAATGTAAATTAATCCTGTTTATTGAACATGAAGATTTTTAGTTCACCAATTAGTTAAATATTATCCTTGGTCTATATAATTTATAATTTAAATTTCCATCCCCAGAATTAATAACTAAATAATTATTAATGAATTCACTGATATGTCTTGGGTCACAGAGCTGACTAAATCATTGATGATTATGACTATGTCCCTCAAATAATGGATCATTAATTCTTCATAGATCTTTTATACCAACATTATCCTATCATAGGTTAATAAATTTTCTTACCACAATATTTCCAAGATTAAAAACTCTATATTTATTATACATGATTATCGTAATGAGGTCTTCACTTCCATACATATTATGGGTGCACCATATTTCAATAATATAACTTATAGACCTTTCTATTTCTCCAAGAGAATTCACAGAAAAAAATTACATCTTAGTACTATTATTCATCATCCATGATTTTGGTAAACATAACATTAAAATGAACAATGTTACTTATCTTCTTGTTATAAGTATTTTTTTATTTTTTTAGAAACTAAAAATATGTAACAAAGATTAAGGTTATTTGAAAATGATTCTATCAGACACCTACTATCTTCTAAAGTCAGTTATAGAAACTTATTTTTCAACAATTATGTTGCACCAAAAAAAATTTGTTTAAAATAATAATATTCTTTACAAAATTATTAACACACAACACATAACATTAAGTGAATTGTGATATACTATAAAAATAATATTATTTCATTGTAAATAACAAATCGTAGATGGTAAATTGGTTGTATGAGTAAGAATACCAAAATAATGAAAAACATAATAATGGTTTAATATAATGTATTTTTTTAAAATTCATAGTAAATATGTAATTAAATTTTAAAAAACTCATTTTTTATTTAATATTTTTTATATGTTTTTATATCATTTTGTTTATTAAAATTATAAATAGTTTCTACCATATTTATAAATTTTATTTTTAGGAATGGAGATCATTTTTTAAATCATAATTTCAATATTATTATATGGTAAAATATATAGATTAGTTTCTAAAAATATGTATTTTTCATATAAATGTGTTAAATATAAATTTCTGTAAAATAATCAGTTTTTAATTAAATTATTTAATTAAAAAGAATCATTAAAAAGTTAATTTGGATAAAATGTCTCATAAAATTGATTTAATTTATAATAATATAAATAATTTATTATATGAAGAAATATATTTCATTTTGGTCATTTTTCATGTTTTATTCATAGGAATACAATTTTCAAAGAACATTTTTCACTATGTTTTTAGAATTTATATTAAAATTGTTTTATTCCACTACTAAAAATTGAATAAAAAAAATGGACACATTATTTATTATTAGGAGGTCCAAATTTGGTAAATATTTCACTTTTTCCTATCATAATTATGAATGGTTATCTTGGTAAAAAATTATCACCATGGTAAAGATCAAATAGGAAAAACAATGTTAAAACTATGAGTTAAAGTACAAAAACATTCATTACATTAGATTTATCATATTGGAATAGTGGTTACAGAAACATTATTCCAAAATATGATAATATATATACGTCATACAACAATAATTTTATTATAACATTTATAATATTTTAAAAAATGGTAAATAATCGATGTTAATTTATTGATTTTATTTTATCATATATATTTTCATTGGGATAAAAAGAAGATATGAATGAGTCTAATATGTTTTTCAACATAAAAATATTAATTACAAAAATAATAATTCATTTTTAATTTTATGTTATTATATAATAATCTTAAACACTTGTGCAATGATGATACCGTGTTTGTGGATAGATTAGAAAAATTAAGGTAAATGGTTTTAATAACAATAAAATTAATTTTTTTTGGGAGGAATTATGGAATTAAATGAATTTCATAGGTAAATACAAATAATAAATGTTGGTGAACATGTTTATATTAAAATTTCATTATTTTATATATTTCACTGATGAAAAAAATGATGTGTCCCACAAATGACTATAATGATAATTTATGATAAAAAGTTTTTTTAAAAATAATTTAAATATTAAAAATGTTGAAATAGGTAATGTGTGGGGAGAAAAAGTTAAATATGTCATATGTGGAGAATTTTTGTTCCAATTTTATCTTTATTAGTAATTTTTTTGCAACACTTGGAGTTTTTGAATAAACACTATGTTTGATAGTGTATAAAACATGTAACACCATGTATTAAAAAACCACTAAAGATTATTATCTTATATCGGCTATAACTTAGATTTTAAACTGTAGGTAATTAAAATAAAAAATAATTATTTTGAAAAATATATAATTGTCATAATCAATAAAAATGTATTGATAAATTCTTAAGATATAAGCATTTAAGATTTAGTAATTATATTTTATTCTATGAAATATGCTTTCTTCAGAAATGGTATTTAATTCTTTCTACGAGAAAATGTAATAATAAATTTAAAAAACTATTAGAGATTTTATTTGATAAAAATGATATATATTTTATAAATAAATATTATAAATTTATCTAAGGGTCAAATGTTTTGATATTTCTAAGAATTTTTATTTTTTAGTGGATAGTAAAAGATACAAATTCTCTATAAAACAGACCATTATTTTCAATAAAAATAAAAAATTATTATATTAAATTGATATTTAAATAATATATGAATAATTAATTTAAAAATAGGCTAATTAATTACATTGAAATTACCAATATACTTGTTTTTTGGTATAAGTAATTTTTTGTGCATAAAAACATGTTTTTCCTAAATATTTTTAATACTGTGTGATTGTATTTTATATTAACTTTAATAACAATAACATATAGGAGTTAAAATTTAAAAACTGAATTATTTTTTTGATACATATTTCCATTTATTTAATATAATAAATTTTATTGTGGTCTTATGGAATAATATTAATTTTTATTGAATAATAATATAATATGGTTTTTCTAAAATACAGTTTCAATTTTTATTTCACAAAGACAAAATTATCATATAAAATCTTATTAATTATAAGTAAAAATAATATATTTTTTATAATATAATAATAATTTAAAATAAAAATAAATCAACAAATATAAATTATAATTTATTTGATTATAAATATTAATATCTTTTTCTGTGTAGATGTAGTGCTTGCACAATAATGGAAAAGTGAAATTTGGTATCCTAATGATAATAATGGAGAATTAAAAGTAACATAAAGGCATAGTTAGTATATATTAATTAAAAATTATTTTGTTATTTTTTTTAACTTTTTTGTAATATATCATGAATCTATTATAAATTCGCATTCAACGCATATGCAATGAATGAAAAGTTGAAAGCACATGTTAAATAAGTTCTCTTGAAAAATAGGTGATTAAATAAGAATATTATAAAAATATAAAATTTTATTTTAAACTTATGAAATCTATTTTTATAGAATATTTTTTTTTCAATTTCATTCATGAAATTACTTCCTTCAATGAGTATCCAATTCTTACGCAATGCTTTTGTAAAAAGCAGAAAAAAATTATAAATGATTTTAATAACAATAATAATAATTTTGCTTTTGTGATTAGTAGTGTTAATAAAATAACATACAGAAACATAACATATTATAGACGTATTAAAATATTATATTGTAATTAGTGTGTGGAAATGTTGTTTTTAAAGTCAAATTACATGAATAGTAAGAAAACTTACAGTAATGATATATTATAATAAGAATATTTTATTAAATTATTTATAATTAATAAAAATACTACTTTTATCTATATGATTGGGATAAGGTTTTAAATATCAACCATGGTCCCTTAATAGTTCAATTGTCTTTTAATAATAACATTATTTACCTCTAAATAATAAATCACATTGTTATTGTGGAAATTGTCAAAATGGTCAATGATGAGGTAAAACTCATAAAATAAGGGTGAAAAAATAATATAAAATTGAAAAAATATTATATGAGAGGTTTTTTTCCACATTATAAAATTATTTTCAAATATTTCCATTTGGATCTAGTCTTCTTTGAAAATTTATATTTATTAATTCAATATTTTATGTACTTTTGAGATTCCCAGTCCCCTCACTTATATAAGGGAACCTATTAACCTTTATTATTAATTTATTAGATTATATATTATTAACTAAATACCATAATATCGTCATATATTCCTTAAACATATCCAATTTATTATATATTTTCTAAGATATCACTCATCGAATGATTATAGTGGTAGCCAAAGGAGGTTTCTCAGCTTAAAGGTATAACTCTTACCTGGGAAATTTAAATTTTATTTATTCTTATAAATATTTTAAATACTTGTTATAAATTTTAAAATAGTTAATTATATATTATAAATATATTAAATTGTTAATATTATGATTCAACACCCATTATCTGTCTTCTTTTCATCTGAAGAAAATTTAAAATATCTGTCATCCATATATAAAACATACCATTTTCACGTAGCGTGGTAATTCTGTTTATAAAACCAATTGACATGGATGGTTATAATTAAATGTTTAATGTTAATATATTATATTAATTATATAATTATTTTTATGTAATTATATTATCATATATACTATCTTACCTTCCTATTTATTAGAAAATGATGGCATCACTCTTGTATACCAATGGACGACAAAACCAACGAATCAATGTGATTCGTTTTTAATTTTTGTTTTGCATGGATGGTAGTATGGATAAATTAATTTAATATATATATATATATATAATATGATTTTATAATTATTATTTAGGGTGATTTATTATATAATTTTATTTTCTTCTACCCATCAAAAAGAGAAAACATCATTAATCTGTTCAAATTTCATATATATTCCATGAATGATGTATCTCATTTTTTCTCTACATTTTACAAATGAAACCACACAGATTTATATAATGAATATATAATATATTTAAATAATTATTAAAATTATGTTGATGATGTAATCATGATCAAATTACAAGGACTAGGACTTCTAAACCAAAATGTATATGAGAAACAAGGTAATTATCACAAGGAAAATGATGTTAATAACATATTGTTAATAAATAATAAATAATATGTCTATATAAAATTATATATTTTGTATATATGAGTATTTTTATGGATGGAAATTGTAAAAAATATATTTATTATACAAGAATTATAAAAATTTACGAAGAAATACATGAGTTTAGGTTACGTATTTTTTCTCACTTTTATTTCATTGAGACACACGACACATTAATTAAATATTTCATCTATGTGGTGTATATACTACCAAAGAATTAATTTTATAATGTTACTATAAAAAATTATTGGGATATTAATTATAATATATGGTTCTCCCTTTCATGATGTTATGATTCAGAAATTACAAAAGTGGTAATGAATATATTATATAATCTCATTGTTTCTCACAATTGTTTATTATTAAGATTCCAACGATGAAATCTAAGGTTATACCTCTAAATAATCTCAATTATTTTCTTTTACTCAATTTATTTATATATATTAAAATTTTTATCTTTATTTTCCAACATTATGTATTGATGAGATATAAATAAAACATCATGGTTACACATCTCATTTATCTCTTTGGTCAAAAATCATTTTTCTTCCATGACCACATTTTATAAACTTTTTTAAAGAACATTTACTACTATTATTTGATAATTTTTTAATTTATTTTTTAGCAATTTTATTATTTTTTATATTATGGTTTAAATTTAATCTTTTTAACATTTTTAAATGAGGTACTTTTGAATTTTTTTATAGATAATGTAAAATGGGTCATTGTTTTTATATTTATGATATGGAAAAAAAATTTAAACCCTCATTAAATCGATATACATTGAAGCTCCCATTACATGATTAAAAGGTAAATTTGAATGGAACTTTTTTTCTTTAATACTTAAGAAATATTTATATTTAAAATAACTGTTTAAAAAATAAAAATGGTATTTCCTCCCGAAATGTTATGAGGGAAATTTAAAATGAAATTTTTGTATTTTATAACTTCCTTTGATGTTAATTATATTTCACTAGGGGATAATTCTATGATACCATCCTTGACCTTTCTTTAGATAGTATATTTTAATAATGATGAGATGTTTATACAAGTAATTCTCTTTTCAATGAGTTATGTTATGTTGAAATGATAAATGTTTTTAGGACATTGTGGAGTAAATATGAATAGATTTTGATTATATTTTAGGTTAGTCTATTATAACACTAAAATTAGTTTAGTAAATATATATAACTCGTTAAATAAATATGTTATTTGTAAAACTAGTTTCATGTTCATAATATTATACGTGGATCTTGTTTTCAAGTCCATATTTTCTGAGTAATTATTTTTTATATCCCTATGATTACACACGGGAATTTTTTTCACATCCCCAAAATGATGAATGTACATGGATTCAGGTCTATAATGTTTTGTGACGGACTGATTTCATGTCCTTGACTTTATAAGTGAACCTGTCTATATTAATTTAGGTACACAATGTCACAAGATTAGGATTTTTCATCTTTCGTTTGTCAATGTTATGCAATCATGGACCATTATTGATTATTTGTGATTAGATACTCTTTGTAATGTTATATTTTATATGATAATGTTTTAAAATTTTAAAAATGTTTATGATATATGATAGAATTTTTATAAGATTTGTTCTTTATGGTCACAATCTCAATCCATTATTCTTATCTTGTGCACATATGTGATCATTAATTTAAATCGTACTTGATTACCCTTATGTGTAATTTTTGATCACTATATCTTCTTTTTTTCGTCCTTACATCATGAAGAAAGAATTTATGTAGGGTATACACAAGGAGTTTACTATGTTGGGAGTATTGAATATTTATCAAGAAATGTGATTATTATTTATGTAGTTATAACAGTTAGTAATACTTTTTGGTTATAGAAATTATAATAAGGTTATATTTGAAATATTCATCTAGAAAGACATGACATTTTATATGTAAATATTCTATCATCTTAGTTTGTATCAGAGTAGGTTTTCGATAATATTTTGAGTTTATGGTTGAATAATTTTTTTGGAAATTCTCCGAGACATGCCCAAGAATGTTAAATCATCCTAATGTTTTTGTAAGAAATTAATTATATGGATTTCCAAGGAACACATCAATGTTAAGATATTAAAAGTGGTCATGGTTTTCAAATTGATGAATAAATATGTTATAATCCTCAAAATAGTTGGTTGAGTACATCTCAGATAAAAATCTCATTCATAGTGAGTGTTATTTTCAACGCATCTATTTTGATTCTCTTTTTTGGAAATGGGTTTATTGATTCACATTTTATTTAAAAACTATTATAATGGATTTAAAGAGATCAATTTTTTAGATTGCCTAGGTTAATCTTAATGTTTAATAGATTTAAATGACAATGTCATGATAGAGACATCCTATGAATTATTTTTCCTGATTAAATGATTTATAATTCTAGATATTATTTCTCACAAAATGTTTTTCTGTTAATTAATGGATGGAACCAAAAGGAATCATGTAAAAAATGAATGTCATAACCGGTTAAATGATTGTACTCAGGAGAGAAGAAATGGATAAATAATTGGGATGAATATATTGTGACTATGATCACTCATTTATATAAGTATATGAGTTTTAACATGTAAAATATTTATCTTTAGAATTCACCAAGTAGGGAAAAATTTGTTATCAAATATTTTATACAATAATATACAACCTCCTTTTATTAGTCTTGTAATTCACTTGTTACTCGAAATTGAATCATTATGATGGATTTTTTTTATGTTTTTTAATGATCAGATAATGAGAATATTTTCTTATCATTTAATTCATTGAAAGGTAAAGATAATAAATTGTTTAATATTATCGTGGACTCAAAAAAAATAAAGAAAAATAAATACCATCGAAGGAGTGGATTTTATGATGGATTTCCTCAATAAGTTAATTACATGAACTCTTTGAAAAACAATTGAGAGAGACATTATATAATTGAAAAAAAAGGATCATGAAACAAATTGAACCAATAAATAAAGTTTTAAAAAACATGTGATGCATGATTCTAGTTTTATCATCAACCTGGAAATATGGATTGATAATTTATTTTGTTGTTTGAAACCTCGTGTTCAAAAAGAATTATCCATAATGAAATTTTGAATTTATGAATAAATTGTTCGATTTGAACTCATGATGTAAATGAATGATAGAAACTGTCCTAGTGCTAATGATATGAAAAGGAATATGATGATTCTAGGAAGATCTAGTATTATGTCATATAGAGGGATGCAAATTTTTCAACCTACTACTTACAAAAAAGTGGAAATTATTGCCTAGATAAATTACAAAAAGTATAATGAATTTGTTTCAAGTGTGGAAAGCCTATAATTTGAGAAAACAAATATCAAAGTGATATTAAGTGTCCAGTCAATGAAATTAAATGTGGGATAGCTCTTCAAAATACATCACACACAATTCAGTGTAATAGATTTAAGGAGATTTCACATTATATGAAATAATTACCTAATACAAGGTCTAATGGGGATAACATGCCAAAGAAATATTAGAATGTAATTAATAATGGGAAATCATATGCAATCATAAAATCTGAAGTAAATCATTATAGTTGTTGAACTCTTATCCTCTACTCCTGATTTGGGGATTCCATATTGAATTTTATATGAATGTTCCCTTTAAAAATATAATTTTACATTCCTTATTAAAATTTTATGTGACTTGGAGCATTGATTATCTCCCATAAAATAGAATCTATAAAAAAATTTAGAATAAGGTAATCATATTTGATTTTGTGAGTCAACCTTTGAACAAATATCGGTTCAAAGATGAAACTAAACTATCAATGGTATCTTTTTTAGTCAGATATTGGATAATTTTTGGAATAATGGGATGAATATAATTTGGATTCAGAGATAATATATTTGGACTATATTTTTGGGAAATTATTATAATATTTTTTACAATCTATGATTTATTTATTTACCCATATGTAAGGGAATTTATTAGAGATTAAAAATATTTTTAGATAATTACTTAGTAGATCATTGAAATATTTGAGATTTTTTTTTTAGTATTTGGGATTATATCTTTGTCAAAAATATTCTGTCTGATGTTTATGAATACGTATTTATGAAATGGATTATGTTGAACATTTGGTGTTATTGTTTTTGTTTGAGAAATTAAGGTATTTCTTTTACCTAGATTTGATAATTTATGCCAACCATTTTTATTTTGGAAAATATTTTTATGTAAAAGGACTGGATTAAGAATCATATGATCAATTAAAATTAAAATTTAGAGATTCATCCATTGAAAAATTCATATAGAATATCCATTTCTTAGAGTAAGTGATTAAATAGATTTTCACTTATGAAATGGAATAAAGTTAGTAAAATATATTTATTTTTTTGTATAATATCATGATATAAATAGAATCCCTTAAATCATTGATAATGATCTTCAAAAAATTATTTTTCCAATTATGTTTACTTTTGATTAATTAATGGAATTTCTCTCACCTTATTGATTTACTATTTTATAGTAATTAACATTCTCATGATCATTCAATTTCTTGTGATCAATGTTATCTATCTATCTACATCATTACATTGAAATTAATTTTTTCCCCTATGTCTATATTTTATTTTCCACAAATTTTATACTATTTTGAATACCTTGTTATGATTTATTTTAGATGACCTTCATATTCCCCTCATACTATTTTCGAGAGAAATTTGTTTCAACACATTTTATGATACATGTTTTCAATAAAGTAATTTTCCAATATCAAAACCTTAATTACCAAGAATTATTTCAAATTTTGAGGATTAAAATTTTCAAGGGGGTGTGAGAATGTGGGACCATCACATTTTAAATGTATAATATGTTTTCCAGCTTATACAATACACATCACTATGTTTAAAAAACCAAAAAAAAATAATTATTTTATGACTATTATAACATAGATGTTTACTTGACGTATATGAAGATATGTAACTAAATTTGGAAATGTAAATTGATCATAATAAATTCGAATTTATTGATAAATTATGAGGAAATAAAAACACAATTTTTAGTAATGTAATTTTATTCTTCATAATACATTATCATCAAAAAAAAGGTTTTTTGACTTTTGTGAGATAATATTAAAAACAAATTAAGAACATTATAAAATTTTATATGATAAAAATAACAAAAAAAAATTAAATCAAAATATCAAAAAATATATTAGGTTGAAAATTTTATATTTGTCTAACAATATTGATTTTTTAGGCAATAGTGAGAAATATTGATCTTTAGAAAATAATCATTTATTTTCATGAAAAGTTCTATTATTCATGAAATTTTTTATTTAATTTATATTATATTATGTTATTTTTAAATAATATAATTAATTATCCAGAATTTAACTTCATATTTTATTTTTTGGTATATCTTCATTCAAAGGCTAAAAAACAAATATGTTCTAAAAACCCTATTCATTACGTTTTAGAAATTTTAATTAAAAAAAATTAGTCACTTAAAGAAATTTAACTATTTTAAATACACTTAAATTATACATAAAAATTTTAAATTTATCATAGTATGAATCTTTTATATTTTCTAGAAGAAGACATATATATTTGGAATATTAAAATAGTACTGTTTTTATGGAATATACGATATTATATGATATCACTAAGATAAAAATATGTTGTAAACATTTATTAGGAATATAAAAAATAATTTATAATATTAAATTACAAAAATCATATATAATTAATTCAAAACATATAAATTTGAATTTATTTCATATTAAATATGAAATTCATTTTCAGTATTGATTTCGTGATTGCATATTGCTGGAAAAGTATAATTTTGTATTATATGGAAAATAATATTTAAAGAAATCTCTAATGTAGGTAAATTATTACCTATTATGTAAAAATTATTATTTTTATTGATTTTCTGAACATTAAGTTATATAAAAATAAATCCCATCCAAATTCTTGTACAATTCTTGCACAAGTTTAAAAAATTCATAATTTCAAAATAAATTTATTTTCCTCACACATAATTTAATATCTATACATATTTTTTGAAAATTTATTTTAATTTTGAACTTAGTTAATTTATTTTTATGGTAGTAATTTGTTTATAATTTTTAGTGATCAAATAATTACTTTAAATTTTTATGCAACACTAACACAATTCTTATGTAAATAGTACGGAAATCAAGTAAATGAGTTTAAAAACTCATAAATAATTTAGTTTGAGTTATTTATTGTGTCTTGAAAATTTTATAGAAAAGAATAATAAATAGGTAAGTGTTAACAGATTATATTCAAATTTATTTTTTATAATGTTATTCTCAAACTCAAATTCTTTGAATAGTACAGAAAATATCCTTAATGGTATTTTATGATACACAAAATTTTATTTAATGATTTAAAATTCCTAAAAATTATATCCTTAGACTTTTTAATTTTATATGTTTGAAAATATTTGTAAAGACCCGGAAATTCTTTGGAAATTTTTTTCATAAATATATGGAAATTTTACGAGTCCGCAGTTTTTGAAGGTGCCTGATTTCAAGGCCCGGTGTGCCCAGAATCAATTCTTGATGTTTTTTTGAGGTATGATCAGTAAATGTATGTGTGGGTTTTTATAAATTTTGAACCAGTGGTCAGAATTGAAATTTGAGGACACCGATTAACTCGTAGAGTCGGTATTCTCTTAAGGAGACCTTTACCGCAATTGCGTTTTATCAAGAGTGGAAGTCAATTTTTGCGGATTCTTAATAAATTAAAAAAAATTGTGTGGGATATAATTTTATTTAATTGGTGGTTTTATTATGCAAGGGAAAGTTGGAGGTAGGGCCCACCCCCACATAACCTCCCATGGTGGGATATTGTTTGGTGGGGCCCACATGAGCACTAAACACCTCAACTCTCCCTTGAACCCCCCTTCTAACTCTTTTACTCCCTCTTTATTGTGGAGCCTTTCCACCTTCCCTCATAATGGGGCTAAAAAAGGATTAAATAACGCTTTAATTAAAATTTTTTTGATGTTTTTAATTCTTTTGAATTATTTTGAAATGCATGGAATCATTAAAAATATATGGAGGCTTTTATTTTATTTTTTGTTTGGTTGGCATAATCTTTGTTGGGAGAACTAAGGAGAGGAGGAGAATCATTCATCCAATGAGGAACGTGAAGAAAAAAAAGAACACCCTTTCTCTCCAATGAAGAACAACTGACTTCTCTTCTATCTTATTCAATAGAAGTAAGGAAGGGAAGCACAGACTCCCATAAAGTACACTGAGGGCGTCATCTCGACTCGACTTCACCGAGCTCTACTCCCTCCGATGTTGAAGGTAGGACATCCATCTTCTTCAACGCCCATCTTCTGCGAAGCCCATCTTCCGCGACACGTCAACATACAACGACAAATATGAGGTAGGGTGATTTTTTTATTTTTAAATGAATAAATTATACCATCGTTCTTCGATGAATTGTTTGGTTCTTCATTGGCCAATTTTTCAGCTAATGCAAATGGCACGACCCAATCAAATATGGCCCGGCATCCCTCCAATGAACATTATTTATGTTGATGATGGAGGTAGAGCCTCTAGGGTGTGGTTCCGTCACACCGAGCCAAAGGAATCGGGTCGTGGCCATGCGGGCCGCGGTGGATGGAAGAGGCGCTGGCAATCGGAGGCAGTGGCGGCCACATGGAGGGTCTGGCGGCCACTCGGGCCACCCAGACCATAGGAAGACAGGCCGCACGACCGTACGGCCTGATGGAGGAACTGCGGTGCCATACAGGGGCCTCATGGAGGTGGAGGACACGACCCACATCCGCAGACCAATTGGCCGAACCGAACCGGTCGGCCGCCAGTCGCTGGGGGTGGAGATCCGCAGTGCCCATAGGGGCTGCACGGAGGAGAACACAACCCTTATCCACGGGCCGCTCGGTAGGGCGAACCTGCCGGCCGAGCTAGAGAAATGAGTCACCAGTAGGCGCCGCGTGGGAAGAACTCTGGACCACTGTACGACCCGCGTGCACCTTACAGAACTGGTCGACTACGGCCGACCGGGCAGGGGGAAGGCAGTGCCGCTTGGCACATCCGAGTGAACTGGAGCAGCCCACTGCGCAAATCGGGCCTACGGGTGGGCCGCGACCCACATGGTCGGGCCGACCCCCCAGCCATGTCGGAGCAACCTGGCCGAGCCAATTGGTTGTCCATGCCCCAACCGGCTGGGCCGACCCCCCATCCGTGTCGGACAAGCCATGCCGGGTCAGGCCACCCCACCAGCCCACTGGGGTTTACAGGTTAGGCCCGTCTTTGCATAAATGTGAATATATCCTAGAACGTGCATCTCATTGATGCACTTTTGCGGCACTAGGAACCTCGTGACAAGGTAGTCCTTTTGCGATACTCTAAGTGAATTTTGGAAAAATTTGGAACACAGCTGGGTTGGATAAAATGTAAAATCCTATCAGGCCCCTGGAATGGAAATGCCAATAACTCTCAAACCAGGAGTCCGATTGGCGCACTGTCTATTTCGTTGAGTTCCTTATGATGACATAGAACTATGGGATAAATCAACTCGAGACTTCATGATAGTTGATGTACCGACACCCGGCTTGAGGAGCGGACCCTCCTATAATCGAGTATGTTGTGTGCGGGAACCCTAGTGCTAGCTGCAACCACTATTATACCAGAATCCTATGTGTTTTCAACAACTATGATTACTGAACTGAAATCCTCCATGGGTTTGAAAGCTATGACAACTGTACCAGGATCCTCTGTGGGTCTGACAGTTCTGAATTATTTTCCTGTATGTTGTGTGGGTCCGACAGAGTAGCTGGTCGTGTATCCTATGTGGGTCCGACAGCTTAGCTGGTCCTGTTACATATGTGGGTCTGACAGCTTATATGAATCAGTGACTACATATGATCATCTCTATCTCTATTTAAAATGTATATACCTATGTGAGCTGAGTCATGTCTTTCAACAATTATCATCGTGGTGTTTGACTTTTCTTCATGTGTGGACTGGGTTGTACTTGGGCTTGAGAGTTGGAGCCAGGATGTGACTGGTAACTTAGGGCTATGTATGGGCGTATACCTAAGTAGGGTTGGCTGACACTTCTTGAATGTATCATTCTTCTATGGTTTATCCTTCATGAATTCTGGGAGACCTTTTGGGGTCTTGGGGTCCCGACTGAGTATCTTTATACTCACCCTTGCACGGGATATGCCCACACTTCATTGTGTTGGTTGTAGATAAAAGAATGCACTGATCAAGGTAGAGGGTTATAGAGCTGGACGATACCCAGAGGTGGACCACTTAGAAAGACGCTCAAGGAGAGGACGGGCGGACCTGGGGTTCTAAGGTTTCCATCTGTACCCACCCTTCAGGTGGGATTCCCGGTGGACGACCTAGTAATTGATGTTTGACCTTTCTGCAGTTGTACTAGTTTAACAGTTGATTGTACTTTACTATTGGGATTGTATTTCGAGCCCCTTAACTTTTATCACTTTCTTTTTTATATAGTTTTACATAGTGTTTACTTCTATTTGCACACTCTTTTTGTGTGTGTTTCTGTTTATAAAGGCAATGACTTCCCTTTTTATCAGGATTACACCTTTGGTGCTAGTCGCTAGCCCCTGCCCTATTGAAGGCGGTATTGGGGTAGTCACGACACGTTCCCCAAGGGTGGGTTGTGAAAAATTGGTATCAGAGGAGTCAATTATAACACAAATAATGGAATTTGATTCTTTTAACAACAATAGTATTATGTTTTTTGGGTGTGGTTTTCAGTTTAGGGAAACCTATGTTTGTGCGGAGGCCAACGTATCCATACACTAGAACTCTGATTTCTGATTTCTGACTCAGGGCACGGAAACACTGATTGCTTGTGTGTTTCTTTTGAAAATGTTTTCTTTGTGATTATTTTGTGTCATCTCACAAGGTATACTATTTTAACCATAGAGCACTTGTTTCTTTTCAGGATGGTCCCATGAAGGCATCCATCTAGGTTTCCGAGTTACATATGAGATGGTATCCCATGAGGGGATGAGGCCTCGGTGTAGGGCCCCATCACACCGGTGGTACCAGCGGTACCCCTACCCACTGAGCCAATGATACCACCAACACCAACTAAAGAGAGTGCATGCTGGTTGAGTGCGTTCCATGAGTTTCAGCGCCAGAGGCCACCCAGGTTCCGGGGAGAGACGGACCCACAAGCAGTTGAGGATTGGCTAGAAGATGTCGGGAGAGTTTTCATATTGGTAGGGACACAAGCCTACCTCATGGAGATCCTTTTGCGAGCCTCCTACTTGCAGAAGCATGCAGATAGTTGAGACTAATGCTCCAGGTGCATGATGAAGCATCATTACTCTGGAAAAACATCAAGAGTCTCTTTCTCTCAGAGTTTTTTCCAGCCACCCTTCGTGTGGTGTGGATTCAGAAGTTACCTCATCTGCAGCAGGGCTTTATGATAGTAGCTCCGTACTTAGTGAGGTTCATCGACCTCTCGCGATACTCCACAGATATGGTAAGGGACCCGTTCTTCAGGGCTCGAACCTTTGAGCAAGGAAGCAGGTATGAGATCAGGGCTTCAATAATTTCCCTCAGTATTCTGATGTAGGCGGGGGTTCTAGAGCGAGCCCTTCTAGTAAAGAGTTTCCTTGCAGAGCAGACACTAGCAGCGAGAGCCACCCTAGGGCGACACATAGCAAATTATTCTGCAGCCGGTAGTAGATAGATGTCTCATAGGTCCAAGCAGACTAGGCCATCATATGGGTGACCCCAAGATACAGATTCTATTGTGCAAGGAACATGAGACAGAGCCATCTATACGAGGAGAAGGAAGTGCTATGCATGCGGCGGGCAGGGCCACATGGCTCGTGACTGCCCGACCCGCCATGCAGATGAACAAAAGATAGTAGAGGGACCTCCCAGGAAGAGGCAGAGTTTTGACAGAAGTGGACCGCAGGGTGTTGGCGGATGTGGAAAAGGACTTGGTCGAGCAGTGGGTGGTGGATGATGTTTCGAGGCTCTACCACCACCACTACCAGTAGGCCCACCCCGACCACAGGGAGCTGGCGAACATAGGTGGGCTCATCTCCATGCAGTCAAGGCCTACGACCATGTCGTACCTAAGATAATTCAAGGTACTATCTATGTATACTCCACCTTTGCTTTATTACTTATAGACACAGGTGTGAGTCATTCTTATATTGCCTCTACCCTCATTCGGAGATCCGAAATTCCAACGGAGTTGTTGGCTCAATATTTACAGTTATATACTCTTACAAGAGCATACTCGATTATTACACACTGGTGCCGGCAGTGTGAGATTACTCAAGGAGGCAAGAGCTTCGGCTGGGATCTTCTAGTAGCGGCGTCGAGGCCTTACGACGTCATCTTGGGTATGGACTAATTATCCATGGTTTATGCTCAGATTGACTGAATTAAGTGCAAATTGTGGGGTATCCACAGGGATGGAACCAGGTTCACCTTCAACAGTGAGAAGGGAGACTTTGCAGCGCAGGATGGACTTACGTAGAGGAGGGGGAAACCGATCACACATCAGTTGTCTAGTCTCACCGTCAGAGCGGTTAACAAGCGGAATCCGAGTTTTCCTGTTGTGGTCGATCAGTACGCTGATTATTTCCCTGACAACGTTCTTGGACAACCTCCTCACAGAGAGGTAGACTTCAACATTTACATCTACTCTGAGACAACACTGATATCTACTCCAGTATATAGGATGGCTCCCTCCGAGAATTAAGAGTAGCAGGTACAACTGGAGGACTTGTAGGGGAAGGGATTTATCCAACCAAGTGTTTCTCCCTAGGCACCTCTGAATTTGTTCATCAAGAAGGCGGTTGTGAGCTTGTAACTGTGTGTCGAGTACCGTCGCCTGAATCAGGTGACTGTGAAGAACAAGTACCCAGTCTAGAGTATTGCTAACCTCATTGATCATCTCAAGGGAGAATGATGGTTCTCGAAGATAGACCTTAAGTCATGTTATCATAAGCTCAGAGTTCGAGGTGAGGATGTGTATATGATGTCCTTCAGGTGCTGATATGGCCACTATGAGTTCATGGTTATGCCCTTTGGCGTAAACAACGCACCATTATTGTTCAGGAGTCTCATGAACATGATCTTCCAGCCATACCTTGATCATTTTGTCGTAGTCTTCATCGAAAACATACTGATTTACTCGAATACTGAGGAGGATCATACCTACCATCTGTGGGTAGTACTAGACATAATTGGAGAGCACCAGTTTTATGGTATGCTCTCGAAGTCCAAGTTTTGGATTCGAGAGGTTCACTTTCTGGGACACGTCATCTCAGAGGCTGGAATTTCAGTGGATCTAGCGAAGATCAAGCAGTACATGCTTGGGAGCCACCCAGTAGTGTGAAGGAGGTGTAGAGTATCTTGGGACTAGGTGGGTACTATCAGAGATTTGTGCCAGACTTATCCAGCATTACAGACCCACTTTCAGCATTGACGAAGAAGGGGAAACTCTTTGTATGGTTAGATAGATACCAGCGGAGCATTCTGGAGCTCAGACAGAGGTTGACCAGTGTGCCAATATTGAGGCTACCGGAGGAGACCATAGGGTATGTGGTTTACTACAACACATCGGGGACTGAACTCGGGTGTGTTCTGATGCAGGAGTGATCCAGGATCGTGTATGGTTCACGACAGTTGATAAGGTACAAGCAGAACTATGCTAACCATTACCTGTATATAGTAGTAGTGGTATTCGCCTTGAAGATGTTGCGTCACTATCTGATTCGTGAGCGTTTTACAGCATAATATGACCACTAGAGTCTCAGGTACATCTTCTCGTAGAACGACCTGATCCTGAGAAAGCAACAATGGCTCGATTTCTTCCAAGACTATGACGTCAAGATATTATATACTCCTGGGAAGGGTAACGTTGTAACGGATGATCTCCATAGGAAATTAGACATTCAGTTGCTAGGAGAGTCAACAAATCAGTTTTCCATGTTGCAAATATCCTTTGTGGATAGAAATAGAGCAACCTTTCTACAGTCTCTCATAGTCACTCCTCCAATTCATCGGCGAGTCAGAGAGCCACAGCATGGGGACATTGACTGTGAGGTGCAACGAGCTCAGAAATCCTCAGGGTAGGTGCCTTAGGGGTTTATTGATGTTGGGGAGAATTTCATCCTCTTCAGAGGATATACCATGTTACCAGTTGCACTACAGGAGGAGGTGTTGAGGGAGTTCCACACATCCCCACTAGCGATACATCTAGGATTGGCAACGATGTATCAGGACCATAGATGATAGCACTGGTGTCCAGGTATGGAGAATGAATTAGTAGAGTTTGTCTCGTGATTCCTCACTTTTCTACAAGTGAAGGTGGAGAACCAGGTTCTAGAAGGCTTTGTTCAACACTTAGAGGTCCCAAAATGGAAGTGGTATGAGATATCCATGGATTTCGTGACTTGAATTCCACATACATCCAGAGGAAATGACTCTACATACAGGAGATCATACAGCTTCATAGTTTTCCATCAACGATTGTCTCTGATCGAGATGCCCATTTCACTTCCCGGCTATGGAAGGGGATACATGAGGCTTTCAGGATGCAGCTTCGCTTATGCACCACCTTCCATCCTCAGACGGATGGAAAGAGTGAGGGGACCATTTCGACTCTCGAGGACATGCTCTGTGCATGCGTCCTTGACTATGGTCATAGCTAGGAGGATCACATACCCTTGGTGGAGTTTGCGTACAACAACAACTATCACTCCACCATCGGGATGGAACCTTACGAGGCATTGTACAACTGACTTTTCAGATCACCACTATATTGGATTGTCCCAAGGGAGTCACCACTTGTAGGACTAGAGATGGTACAAGCTACGATGGAGAAGGTATAGATCATACAGGAGCAGATGAAGACTGCACAGAGTAGGTAGAATTTATATGCTAATAGTAGATTGAGACTACTGGAGTTCGAGGATGGCGACCATGTCTTCCTATGGGTCTCACCATGATGAGGTATGCAGAGATTTGGATGAGGTAGCATGTTATCTCAGAAATTCATTAGATTGTTCCAAGTTCTCAGCATAGTAGGAGAGGCAGATTTCTACTTGGCTCTTCCACCTCAGTTGCACCGGGTGCATGACGTCTTTCAAGTATCTCTGCTAAGGAGATACGTTCATGACCTGTCCAACATCATCAACCATGGGGATCTAGACATCGATGACATGGAAAATTTCCTGGAGGTTCTAGTAGAGATTGAGGATCGACAGGATCGGTTCTTATGTAGACATTCGATTCCTCTAGTGCATGTTCTTTGGTATCACGGTAACCTCTCGGAGGGCACATGGGAGAATGAGGCTCAGATGTGTGCTCAATACATTCATTTGTTCTCGTAGTGTGTGTTGTAGCTTATAGGGATGTAAATCCATAATATGGAGAGAATTTAATGACCCATAAATCCTATGAAATTTTTTTCCTTAAGTACATGGGAATTTTAAGAGTTCGCAGTTTCTGAAGGCCCTTGATTCTGAGGAACGGTGTGCCTAGAATCAATTTGTGAAGTTTTTTTTCCAGGTACGTTCAATAAACATACATGCAGGTTATTATATCTTTTGAACCGGTGCTCGGAATTGAAATCATAGGACAAATAAAAACTCCCAATGCCGGTATTATCTTAATTAGACCTTTAACACAGTTGCATTTTATAAACAGTGGAAGTTAATTTTTGGAGATTCTCAAAAAAATTAAATAAGTATTATGTGTGACATAATTTTATTTATGTGGTGGTTTTATCGTCCAAGGGGAAGTTGGAGGTGGGTCCCGCCCCCACATAACCTCTAATGGGAGGATATCATGACGTGGGGCCCAAACGAGCACTAAACTCCTCAACTCCCCTTGAACCCCCTTTTAACTCATGAAATCCCACTTTATGGTGGAGCCTTTCCACCTTACCTCATAAAGGTGGAAAGACAAGGATTAAAAATGCCTTATTTAATTAATTTGTGGTGTTCTGAATTCTTTTGAATTCTTTTGAAATGCATGGAATCATTAAAAATATATGGAGGCTTTTATTTCACCTTTAGTTTTGTTGGCATAATCATTATTGGGAGAACTAAGGAGAGGTGGATAAACAATCATCGAACGAGGAACGTGAAGAACACAAAGAATTACCTTTCTCTCCAACAAAGAACCATAGACTTCTCTTCTATCTTCATTAACCAGATCAAGGAAGGTAAGCACCGCCTCCCATTAAGTACACCGAGGACATCTTCTCGACTCAACTTCACCGAGCTCTACTCACTCTGAAGTTGACGGAACGACATCCGTCTTTCGTGACTCCTATCTTCTGCAACATGTCAATTTACAATAACAAATATGAGGTAGGGGGATTTGTTAATTTTTATATGAATAAATTATACCCTTGTTCTTTGATGTATTATTTATTTCATCGTTGGCCAATTTTTTTAACCTAATGTTGAGGGCGCAGGCCGAACAAACATGGCCCGACGTCCCTCATTTGAACCTTGTTTGTGTTGACGACGGAGGCGGAGCCGCTAGGGCATGGTGTCGTCGCAATGTACTGATGGAAGGGGGCCATGGCCATGGGGGCCACAGCAGATGGATGCGTCACCGATGACCAGAGGCACTGGTGACCGTGTGGAGGGTCCTACGGCCATTTGGACCGCCCGGACTGTAGGACGCCCGGCCAACCGACCGGCCTGACCGATGGGGGAACCGTTGTGCCTGCAGGCACTGCGTGGAGGTGGAGGATACGGCCCATGTCCACGTGCCACTTTGAAAAACTGAACGGTCCAGCGCCCTGCCTGCCAAACTAAAGATCCACGGTGCCCGCAGGCGCCGCGCAGAGTAGACTGCGGCCTACAACTGCTAGTCGCTCATCAGGGTGAACCGGCTAGGCTGGAGAAACGTGGCTCTCGCAAGCATCGCGTGCGAAGAACTGCAGCCCGCTATGCGGGCCGTGTTCGCCAAGAAGAACTAGCCATCTAAATCTAGATAGGGAGGTGGTAGGTGCCGCCATTTGGCGCTGATGGGAGAACCAGACTGACCCGTAGTGCAGCCCGGGTCCACAGGTGGGCCGCGCCCCACCGGGACGGGACGACCCCCCAGTGGGTTCGGACCCGCCAGGCCGGGCATGCAGGTGGGCCGTGCCACACTAGGCCCTGCAGAACCCCCAGCCGGGTCGGATCCGCCGAGCCAGGTCGGGCCGACCCGCAAGCCCACAGGACTTGACGGGCCAAGCCCATCTTCTCTTAAATGTGAATATATACTAGACTGCGCATCCGACAGGACTTGATGGGCCGGGGCCATCTTCTCTTAAATGTGAATATATACTAGACCACGCATTCGATTGATGCACCATCTATGGCACTGGGACCCTCGTGATGAGGCAGTCCTTTTGCGATAATCTAAGTGAGTTTTGGGAAAATTTGGAAAATGACTGGGTTGGATCTAACGTAAAATCCAACCGGTCCCCTAGAACAGAAAATGCCAATAACTCTCAGACCGGGCATATGATTGACGCAATGTCTATCACGTTGAGTCCCTTATGATGTGACAGAACAATGATATACATCAACTCAAGACTTTATGATAGTTGATGTATCAATACATGGATGCAGGAGCGGACCCTCCCAGAATCGAGCATGCAGTGTGCCGGAACACCAGAGCTAGCTGCGATGACTACTGTACCAGAATTCTCCGTGGGTTCAACAGCGATGACTATTGAACCATAATCCTCCATGGGGTTGACAAAATAGCTACAATACCGAGATCCTTCATGGGTCTTACAGTTTTGACTTTTGTTCCTGTATCCTATATGGGCCTGACAATGTAGCTGGTCATGTATCCTTTGTGGGTCTGACAGATTAGCTATCCTATATCCTTTTTGGGACCGACATCTTAGATGAATCAGTGACTACATCTGATCATCACTATTTATATACGAATGATGTATACCTGTGTGATGTGAGTCATGTCTTTCAACCATTATCATCATGGTGTTTGGCTTTACTTCCTCTATGGAATGGGTTGTCCTTGGGCTCAAGATTTGGAGCTTTACTGGGACTGGTAACTTAGGTATATGTATGGGAATATTCCTATGTAGGGTTGGTTGAAACATCGTGAATGTATCATTATTTTTTGGTTTATCTTTTATTGATTCTGGGAGGCCTTTAAGGGACTCTGGGTCCCTATTGAGTATTTTTATACTCACACCTGCACGGGTTATGCCCACACTTCGTTGTGTTGACTGCAGATGGAGGACAACACTAATCGAGGTAGAGACTGGTAGAGTTGGACTGTACCCGGAGGAGGACCACTTGGCGAGATGCACATGGAACAGAAGGACGGACCTGGGGTGCATAAGATGCCATATGTACCCACCCTTTAGGTGGGATTCCCGGAGGACAACTCAGTAGTTGTTGTTTTAACTTTCTACAGTTGTACTAGTATTACAGTTGTTTGTACATTACAGTTGGCTTTGTATTTCCAACCCCTTTTCCTTCAGCAATTTCATCTGAATATAGTTTTACTTACTATTTACTTCTTGTTGCGTACACTTTTGTCTGTGTTTCAGTTTATAAAGGCAATTCCTTCCCTTTTTATTAGGATGACTCCTTTGTTTCTAGTCGCCAACCCCTGGACTATTAAAGACGGGCTTGGGGTAGTCATGGAAAGTGCCCGGAGGGTAGGTCATGAACATATTTACTATGTTTGATTTATGGTTCACATTTAATTTTATATTGAAATTCCTTAGTAATAAATTAAGAAAAATTATCATAGTAATTTTCAAATGCATTAACTAGTGTTTAAAGGAAATAGATAAGTGTGAAAACATAATATATAGTTATAAAAAATTTATTTGATAAACGGTTTCAGATAAATACCCATATTATATTCTAATAATCTCAATTGGGAGTAATTTATCAATGAAAATTAATTTATATTAATTAAATATTTTATAAAATTCCTAATGTTCCCCTCCCCTCAAATATCAAACGGAACATTATCTCGTTCATTAATAATAGTTTTTATGCCTTATACATTGGAAAAATATTAATAATATAATCAAATATTTATTCACCATATACGATATCATATAGTCATGAAAAAATACTATTCTTTCCAGGGTTTAGGTGTATGACAAAAGAGGTTCCTCAATGAAGTGGTACATGTCATAACTGAGGGTTTTTAATTTTTTTTCTTCCTTTAAATTCTCTAAAATGGTATCCACTATGAAATAAAAAAATAAATATATTTAATATATAGAATTATTCTTCTGAGGATTTAATAACCCTTATCCACTTTCTTTCTAATATACAAAAATTAAAAATGTCACTCGCGCATAAATAGAGCTTATAGTCTTCACATAGTGTTATAATTGATTTTTCATTACCATGATATATGAATGTCTATAATTATGGGTTTAATTTTTATATATAATATTTAATATATACTTCTTCATTTTTAGTTATTATACAATTTCTACCATTTTATCTTCTAATCCCTAAAAAATTGACAATGTTAGTCATACGTATGTGTAGCCTTCCACCTTAGTGAAGCGATGTTATTCATTTTACATGGATGGTAAGAAGGATTTAATTATTTAATATGTATGGTATATATTATAAATTAATTTTAAATTATTGGTGAATTTTTATTTTCTATTCTTTCATTCAATCCATCAAAAATAGAAAATAGTGATAATACATACATACTACCTACTGTCTCTATGAACAGTGTAATTTAGTGTTGTATATTTATCTCCTATGAAAGAATAGATATATATTAAGAATATATGTTATATATATATTATAATTCAATATCCAATTTGTATACAACCATAATCAAATTAAATGGATCAAGAATATAGAATAATAACATACATGAGAAATGAAATAGTTATTACATAGAATAATGATTTTAATAAAACCATATTAAGAAAATGGGGATAAGATTTTAATATAAGTTTTATATAAAGGTATGTTTTTATATTAAATATATTATAAATATATAATTATGATATAGGAGTTCTAAACACATATACAGAAAGAAAAGGCTTGAGGTAATGGATTTTCAACTAACTTTTATTTTTTCAGACACATTCCATATGAAACCCTTGTTTCATTTATGTGATGTATATAATTCACATGAATTTATTTTATGATTATTCTCATGAAAATTTAGTTTATTTGCGTATACATATATTTGTATCTCATTAATGATGTTTTTGTTTTAAATATACCAAGGTGGTAACACATTATGTTACAATCTCACGGTTTACTAGGATTGCTTATAATTATGTATCTAAACATTAAATTTCATGATCTACATCACAAAGGACTCATGAATTCTTATAACATATGGTTATTTATAGATAAAATATTTTTACCTTAAATTTTATAACAATATGTAATCAAGAGATGGGAGGTATATATTTGAGGATTTATGAATGAATAATTTCTCTTCAGCTAAAATTATTTTTTTTTTTCATATATATGATTTATAAAATTAATTTGAAGTATATTTTTAAATCACCAATGTTCATTTGAATCCATTTTTACCAAATATTTATTTTTTTAAAAAAGTATTTATGGATCATTATTATCATTTTCCAAGTGAGGTACATTTGAATTTTTACAAAAAAATGTGAATGGATTCATCATTTTTAAAAATAATGTTTTAAAAGAATTTCTCATTATCTTGATTTCTCGATGAATTGAATATTTATTTAAATTTTTAAATAGTAATTTTAAAATAATATTTTTTTATTTAGTAATAGTAAATTTTTTATATTTTAAACCTGTTGTTTCAAAATGAAATGTGTATTTTCCTCAATAATTGATTCATGTGACCTTTTAAATGCATTTTCATTTATTATAACATCATTTTATGTTACATACATTTCATTGGTGATATGATTCTATGATACCATACTTATTATTTATTTTGATATTTTATGGTCATGATGATGAAATTATTATAAAATATATTTTTTACAAGGTATTTGATATGATGAAAAGTTAAATTATTATATGTTATTGATGTATGTATTTAAATGTATTATGATTATGTGATGGGTTGGTTGGTTGTAACACTCTTATGCATTGGGTAATTATGTGTAACTCACGAGATACATTAGTTATGCATGAACAAAAATTTTTGATCAAAATTTTAAGCATGGACTAGGTTTTCATGTCCATGTGATTATGAAAAAGATTAGTTTTAATATCCATAATATGATGGGTAGACCCCTTATATAGGTCTATATGTTTATGTGTGGACCTAGTTTCATATACATAGTACTAAATTAGGGAATATTTTATTTCACTAACATTATGAGTGAACCTATTTCTATTTATTTATTTTCCCAAGGTTCTAGGTATAGGTTTTTTCCACATTCATATGTCTATGTAATGCACTAATAGATCATGATTGATAAAGATGACTACAAACTCTTTTGAATATTTTATATTGTTATGGTATTTGTTTTGTGCCATGATTTTTGTTTTTGGTCTATGTGAGATTGAGTATGAACTTTTTATTTTATTGTCATGACAACATACCCTTACACTAATCTTATCATCTTTTATTATCATTGATTCATATCTCTCATTTTTACCCTTAATGAGCATATGGTATGCCCCTTTATTATCTTTTTCCTTCATTAGATTTAGAGTAATGGTTTAAATTATACTATACCTAATAATTGTTATATGTGTAAATGTGGAAGATCATTTATTAAATAAGTTTATCATGCATCCTCTCTTCGAATACATTAATCCTTATGATTATGGCATGGATACTAATGTAATTCATTGAACATTAACCTAAAAATATGTAATTTTTATATAAAAATAATAGATTTCATCATTTGTGGGCCATAATGGATAAGAAATGGGTTTCCATGGTTAATGTTAAAAAGGGTTAATTTGGGGTTATACCAGAAGATATTGTTTCAAATTTTACATTAAAAAATATAAATATTTTGGTTAAAGGTATTTTTTACTTATCATGTCTTAAAATTAAAATTATTCCCATTTGGTTCTAAATGATATAATTATGATAAAAATTATATATAAATCATTTTAGTTATTCCAACCTTGTCTTTATCCCAAAATATTAAATAGTACCTCCTCTCTCCATTTATTCATAACAATTGAGAGATATATCTCACTAAATACCCACAATAAAAAAATCTCTATATTCCATCCCTTCATTATAATTTTTCAATAATTCCCCCATGATTATACAAGGAAATAATAATGCATATGAAAACAAATTTGTCTCATAAAAGAGGAGGTTATTAGCCGTAAATCTCATGATGGATCTTCACATAATGGTTTCACTTCTCAATTTTATTTCTATGAGGCATATACCATATTCAATAATTTTTTATTTTTTTGGGGTTTATTGACTTTTGATGAATGGTTATTATTATATTTCTATGAAAATTATTTTGAATAAAAAATCTATATAAGGTTATCTCTTTCATGAGATTTGTTTTTAAATGATTAACTAAGGTGTAAAAATTTATATTACAATCTCATTTTTTTCAATACAAAATATGATTAAATTATATTTATTATAATTATACAGATCATATCTATATAACGATTTTATTTTATTTTTAGTGGGTAATTTATATATTTTTTATGTATTATTACTATTTTGTAATTTTTGGTACTTAAAATTTTTGGGAAAATTTGTTACTGAAATTTGAGCATTATTTTTTAGTTTTTCAATGTTTATTATCTTCAATGTCCATGTGATTCCAAATTGTTTTATGAATGCTATTAGCTATTCATAGAATATTTTAATGAGTTAATTTTCATAACATTCTAATTTTTTACAAAGGTATAAAAGTGATCAGTTTTAAATTTTTTACTGAACATGTTGTTTTTGATTTTTTGAAAAATGGGAAAATCATATTTTGTTTTAACGTACACTGTATGATTAGATTTTTTCACCATCGACTAAATTATTTTCAATGGATATTCTATTAAATGTTTCCATGGATTATTAAAATAAAATTTATTCTCTAAATTTTTGAATATTTTAAGATTTTGAATTATTTATTTCAAATTGAAAAGGTTATTTTCTGATGAAATATTATAGTACCGTTTTAAATGAGTATTTCATCTATGATAATATTATTCAATTGTACTTATAATTTTTGGGTTATTTGACCCAATGATTAACTATTTATCTGGTATGTGTTATTATTATAAACATGAGATATTTATTAAGCCCATTTATTTTACATTGGGTTTTCTATGAAGAAGTGATGATTTCATTATCATATTTGTGGACAAATATGTATAGTTTTAATTAAATGAAGGGTGGTAAAATTATAAAGTATTTAATGGTGGTTACATTATAAACATATAATGTGTAGTTCCAATATAAACCAAATATAGGTGGTGAGGTTATAAAATTGAGATGGGTGGGTCCACTATAGATCTCTAATGTTTTGGGAAAATAATAACATCTCAAGAGATATTGAGGACTAGATTTTGGAGTTAACCTAGTTCATTAAAAACTATTACCATTATGATATTCTTAATTATGAACCATAATATTGGAAATTATTGAATATTGAGTGAACCATATCCATTTTTATAGTTTTGGAAGTGATCATTGGCTAAGGAAACATCATTTTTTTCTTATTTATATTCCACAAACATACATATTATTCATATGATGTGTTATCATATCTCATGATTTACTATTTATGATAAATAATTCCTATATCTTATGAATTTTATGAAATAAAGTATTCCAAGATTCATGAGTAAATATATTTTATTGATTAAGAATTAATTTATCAATTTAGGATATCATTCTCATACAAATATTATTATTGTTGGTTATATGAATGTTGATACAACATGTTTTTGTTGACTTAAATTCTCTAAAAATAATCATTTGTTTTCCTAGTAGCTTTATGTAGAGTGAATTTATTGAATATAATTTTCAATTATTATTCATTTATTTATAAATTGTTTTCATCTATTTCAATCATTATTTTTGGTATACAAATATTTTACTAGGTCTTCTAGTCATATAAAGATAGATGGAATCAATGTTATAAATGAATATTTGTACCCAACATAGTTATACAATGACACATTTCAAACCTCATGATTGTTATGGATGTATGGTTTTGGATCCTCACTTGTGTAAGGATCCTCACATCCATTCACCTCATGTATCTTATATTCCTGACTAAATTAAATCGCACACCAGAAATATTACTTATGTTGAGAACTAATTGTTGGTATTGAATATCATGATATATAACACTATATTTGAAATAAATAATTAAAAATAAATAATATATTTTCATGAATCCATATATAATTATCCACATATAGATACTATCATCATTGAGATTTTAAATCTGAATCAACTTAAAATTTCAGCAAAAATTTCACTCGATTAAATATTTTGTAAATATATTCAAATTCTATTTCACAAGAGATAAAATAACACACTAATGTTTTATCTATGGGATTTTATAACATTATATATGATTTAAATACAAATTTAATTTTTAGAAAATACTTTTAAAATCATTGATTATCTTTAGAAATTGGAAATTTTTCTTGAAGGAAATTAATTTACCCTTCTAATTAATTTTGTTTGAATAATATATACAAACACACATACTTGTTTCAAGAGAAAATAAATTTTCTTTATAAAAACAATAATATAAAAAAATGTGAAAATAATTTCAGTATATTATAAGTGAATCTATATTTATTTGTTTTTATTCAATGAAATATTATAGTTTAAGATTTTTAGAAGAAAATAATAGATTCTATATATATCGATTATATAGATGCTAATTGTTTAAACCTTTTTATATTAAAATTTGGATGAATACATGTTCTATCTAGTACAATATTTTTATCCAAGTACTAAAAGTAATTGGATTTAATAGATGTTGTTAAATCTCATTATTCACTACAGATATTCTGTGTTTCTTCATTGTTGATTTACTCTAGAGGCATATATTTTCTTCAGAATATTTCTTCATCTATCATCTATTATATAAAAATCTAAATCATTAAATAAATAATATCTCTACTCAAATTATATATTTTCTTTTTTTGAATGCTCGGGTCATGAGTGTTTTTATGACTAGTATTAGTCTTAAAAATTGGACATGTAAAATGTGTTGTAATATTTAATAAGTTCATACATAAACTATCAAGATCCCATAGAAAAATAATATTCTACTGAAAGTCACCAAACTCATGGAGGGAGTATTGTTGGAGTGGAATAAAATATCTTTATGCTTTGAACCACTATGAAACTTACTTTGGAATTTTAATTTTATAATATATTTTTTTAATAATGTAGGATATATCATCTGTTCAATTTCATGAGGGTTTCATTATAATATTTTCAAGTTCTTAAAAGTGACCCAATTCACCCCCTCTTGTATCGTTATCATATTTTTGGGAAAAAATTGGAATCTATGTAGGAATATAGTTTTCTCAAAAAAATTATAAAATGATTCATAAGATGATATGTGATAATAAATTATCCTAATGAATAAATATCTATAATAATCGGACTATATATTAATGATGAAAATTATTGATACTGGTAAGAATTTATTATTATATATCTAAAAAATCATGTATTAAATATTAATTGTAAATATATTGATTCTTATAAAATTCTTATTGAAAAAAAGAGAAAAGAGATGCTACTAATGACGATGAGTATGATTTAAATTCAAAATCCATTAATGAATTTATTTGTGCAAGTAGAGACCCAATCTCGACATATATGGACATTTCGTTAAATTTTTATAATATATAATATATAAAAAAAATAGACACCAAAGGACCGTAATAGTTTATAGTCTTTGTAATTTTGGAACATAATCTTCTAATCATAGTGAATGATCTTCAACATCTCTCATAAATATCGTCCCCATTTATTTTCTTACCTAAAATTTTATTTATATCCTTGGGAAAAGAAAAATTACAAAGGGTGAGCTCTAATGCTCATTATGGGTAATCATGGAGAAAATAAAACAAAGCATATACATCTAAACATAGAAACATGAACATAAAGTTTAAACATCAAAATCTTGAGTCATGAAATAAATCTTAGTAGTACTTAAGGCATAAATAATAATGGAACATCAATCATGATGAAATAGTAAGGTAATAAAACATGTAATTGTGGAAAGCCATTATAAACATGATATTATTTCCATAGTAACAAAGGCATTGCTTCCAAGATTATCATATTGGACAAAGTCCATTACTTAATCAGGTTTTCTTGTCGTTCCTGCCCTTTATTACTGAACTAGATTTACTTTCCGTTCCATCATTGTTTATCTCAGGAGATATAAATCTTTAAACATTGCATTATAGGGAGATATAAGTCCCACCCATCTTATATTGAAGTCATTATTATGTGTTCAACAAATTAATCATCAATCATTCATCATAATCCAAAAAATAAAATGGATTTCATAAACATCACCCCATCATAACATAATCCATATAAATCGATGGATATCATTTCATCATAAAAAACTCAAACCATGTAAATAATAGGAACATTATACTTGAAACATATCCATATTAAATAATGTAATCTTAGAGGTAATATAGTTTCTAATAAACACTTGAAATGAATTAATGAGGAAAATATCGTTTCTTCTTCAAAATCATTTTATTTTCTCCAAATGTATTCCAATTTCAAAAGAAATATATTTTTTTTAAAATAATCATGAAATATTTTAGAATATGCTACATGTAAATAAGGCGTTATAAAAATATAGAAATCCGTTAATGCGATTTATGTTAAAAACATTCTCCTCATACTTTTTCCATAAAAGTCGAAAAGTACCTTATGTGGTAATCAAAAGAAAGATTCCCTCCATACCTTGTGGTAGAAGTCAAAAATTGGTAGAAATGAATTCAAACATACATTAAGGAATAGTAAAAATTTTATGATAACATTTAGAGGAAACATGGCCAGGGATGATAAACATAACCCTAGTAAATACTAATGAATAAACAATCTCAAATAAGAATGAGATTGGAATAATTATCCCGTACCTTATGTCCAATTTCTTCAGTATGTGTCCGAGACTCCATTATAGTGGGTGTAAACATATTATTAACTTTTAAAAAAACCATAATAATATTTATGATATCATATATGATTCACTTACGACATTATATTACCCTTTCATTTGTCAATTCCATGTTAAAGAAGCGTTTTGGGTAAAATCGTTTCATTTATCATATATGTTTTGACTTGTAATTTTATTCTTATTATTAAATAGATCACAATTAATTACTTCAATAAAGTAAAATATTATTATATATATCATATATATTCAATATATTAATATATATAATCGATCAATAAATGCAATGAAATACACTGTTTATGGAGACCGTTGGTCGTACGTACACATGAACACTATTTTCGTTTCCTTATTAAATTGAATGGAAGTAAATGAAATATATATTTACCTAAATCAAGTATCATTATGATGTCATATATTTAATTACTACTTATTATATATACTTTATAATCATTCTTGAATGGTTAACATGGATAATGAATCTAATCACATCGTCGAGACGGTAATCCGTACATACACACGAGCGAGGATATCATTCACATAATTATTGAATGTAACTGGAGTGGATGATATAATATCTCATAATTAGTATAATGTTATAATAATCATATATAGTTATTTTTTCCACCATTTTACCTATCCAATTAAGGTGGTGGTGTAAAAATAGATTACAACATGGCGTGGTGACGGAAATCCGTACATACACACGTGTGATGATATCATTTTCCTAGGATAGATAGAAGGTGAAATAGGGTTGTTTCATATTTAAAATAACAAATCCATATATTAGTTATACTGATTTTATTAATTTATAATGAATCAACTAAATAAGATGAATTAGAAGAACAAAGAAATTTGAAGTAATCAGTAAAGGATATTACCTGTTCTTCGACCCGCCTCTTCTAAACCTCCTATTAGGACTCTAAAGTTATTCTTTGAAGAAAACCAAGACCCCTAGAATTTTTATAGGAATGTTTATATGATAAATGGACAGGGTGTGGCCGAGATTTAAGGCTCAAAATGTTGTGAAGAGGAGAGGGAGGAGGTTCCCGTTTTTAAGAGAGGAGAGGGGCACTTTTGGAATCCTCCAAAATATTAATTTACAATAAACTCAAACTCCACATAAAACTCCAAACTGACTCTAATGAGAAGATGAGATTAGATAACATTGTAATATAATCAAACAATAAATTTTATACATGTTGAGAATTTATTTAAAACCCTGTCATTTGGTTTTATCCTTATTTAATCTATTTAATTATATTTGTTTTAATAAGATACTAAATTCAAAATTGTTATAAATACGTAATTATGTGTTGTGAAATGTCTATAGATGGATAATTTTTGATATTGTAGACCATATAAAAATAAATTTTACAATTTTTAAAATATGTTTTTTGCTTTTTATCTAATTTTATAATATGTTAATTTAAAAAAAATTAAATAGTGTCAATTTTGAAAATATTCAATTATTTGAATTTAAATAAAATCCGCACAGAAGATATATTGGAACCAAAATATTTAATAGACACCTAACATATATTATGAATCTTGAAAATTCATATAATACATTAAATAGTTCATCTAATATTTATTTTAATACTTTTAAAACAATTTATTTGACATTTAAATCAATAAAATAATTTTTACATCACTATTGTATCACCATTAATGATAATTATTTAATCCCTAAAAATTAAAAATAAATTTACAGGATGTAGATAATTTTATTAGATTTCTGGTGACTCTTTAGGTTTGATGTTTTATTAATATTATAACTAAATTAAGATTGTTACACTTATAAGATATAAGAGAGTGACATGTTGTCACATTTTTTGGTTTTAATAATAATTGCATCCTTTTTATGGTAAAAAGTCCATGAAATCAATCGATTCAAACCCTTAGGTAGTATGGTTTGACTTTTATACATCCAATATAATTTTGGTAGGTGTTAGGGTAATTTTATAATCATATTTTTATACTTAATTACCAGATTTACCTTTTGTAGTAGTAAATAAAATTTACCATAGTTACTATTCATGAAGCCTAAAAATAAAATTTTTCCTATTAACATAATTTGGACCAAATTATTCCAAATATGGAATCCATTTTTTCAAATTAAAAACATAGAAGTTGCAGTATTTAATTTAAAATGAATCCCACTATTGATAAAATGGGTTTTAAACGTAAAATGTTGCAATAGATTGAAATATTTTTACATATGAATTCAGTGTCAAATTAATGATAATAACTTAAATTATATGAAATGGTAAAAATATGTTATATTTCTACATTAAAACCATTCAATATTATAATTTATCCATATAAATTATCTTGTAGAAAAAATTTATTTTAAATTAAAATTTAGCATATTTTTAATATACATCAAAATATGAAGGTTATCAGAATAATGTAAAAAATATATTCAAATATAATTTTTATATCCTGATTCTAAGAAAGATGTTTTATTTGTATATTTAAACTTATAAACATCTTTAAAACTAGATTTATAGTGTCTGTTCCATAAAAAGGTGGCGAAACTTCATTTTTTGAAAAATACTTATTTTTCCTGAAAACGTTTTTTTATTCTCATACAAAGTTCTAGATAATGTGTTAAATGAAATATAATGTTATTTAAATTCAAAATGAAGTTATTACTATTCATAACAGCTAGTTCATAATAATATTATAATAATATATCATTTTTAGTGTAACTTAGTATTGCGTTCAACACACACTATTGAGAAAGGTCGCGCTTGCGTGAAATACAAGCCAAAATAGTGTTGCATATACTACCATCTAATAAAATGTTTCATAAAGTTAAAGCTAATCTTTATGAAGCATACAACACCAGACATGAATTAAAAATAATCTTTCCTATAAAATTTTTGGGTGTCACATTCTACCCCCCATAAAATGAATTTCTCCCTCAAAATTCATCGGGGTTAAAATAGTTTAGTACTTGAATGTTTCTTTCATTGAAACCCACATAATAAAAAAGAATACCAAAACATAATTTTAAAAACTAATTAATGAAATGTAATGGTTACCCAAATTAACCCATCACTGGGTTTCCACATAAGGGAACATAGGTGAAAATATGGATATAGAAGAGAAATCTAACCATCATGTTCTGATGGAGAGTGGTAGAGAACATGACTATGAAAATGTCAATAATAACAAAGCAATAAACTTGTGATGAACTAAGGTACCATCTAATTCATCAGATATGAGTGTACTAGGATAAATTGTTTGTTTTTCAAGATCATTTCCCTAATGTTGATGTATTTTTTCATAAGGATAAATACATACTTGATTTCAGTGTAATATCATTTCTGGTCATTCCATGAACAATTACCACTTCATCTATTATTTAATGAAATGAAGTTTCATTTTTCCTTCTAGAAATGCTAGTAAATCATGTGATAAAATGATAGGTTATTCTATCTTTCTGAAACAAAAAAGATAGAAAAAGTTATCAAATATACATAATTCTATCTATGGTGAGATTAATAGTATATGATTCAAAAAATGGACTTTTACTTCTGTGGTCATACTATTTAATAAAATAATTCAAATTTCTACTAACCATGGTAATTCCTATAGGCCAATGGTATGTGATAAATGCATGCCCCACTTCAGTTGTGGGTTTGATTCCCGCAGCCTTGTCTCATGCGATGGGTTTTCGCTGGCCATACAGGTTGTCCTTTTTCTAAAACTACACCGTTATAAAATTTCAGAAATAAATTTGAAAAAAAGTTATATCCTTAAACAATACTATCTAATGTATGGAATAATCCATTACAACCTTTAAGCTTATCTAAAATACTTTTTTCCAAACTCACATTATAAAGAAAAATATTACTTGAGAGGTCATATAAGAAGCATGTGATTACCATCATTTATCCCCCATATATCATAAGATATATCTTATTGGTCATATTCCAAACATGTGAATACATTAATCATGTATTGTCTTGAAAAATGAATTACCATAAAACCATTGTGAAAACATGAATTATGTAAAAATTTAACTATTTCGACATACCAAAATCCCAAAATTTCTATATACTCAAATTATGATATCACTTAGTCCTTATATCATTCATGAGTTCATTAATAATATCCAACATTTATTTTCTCTTTATCCCTTCATTATGCACATATCATCTGCTTAAAAAAATATTTCAATCACTTTTCATGGATACAGATACCATATAATTATTGAAAACCAAAATAAACCAATACATAGATATTATAAAATTCCACGATACTATAAATGAGATTCCAAAACACTATTTTGGAATCCCTTTAGACTGGCACTTAATCATTCCACAACATAGTTTTCATATTTAACATCGCCAATAGTGATTTCTTGTGACTTCACTCTGTACATTTCCATAAGAGTTTGTTGATGTTGATCATTATTAACCCTTGGATTAGGTAATTGATTATCATAATGAACCATTTCCTTACACATGTAGCATTTACGTGTTGGTAGTTCATTATCTATTGTCTTTTCTCAATTCACATCATTAGCTACCTTTTTCCCATTACTTAGACACTCAGATGCTCAATGACCTTCTTTTCTACACTTAAAACATTTTCTAGTCACTTTAAGACAATCTCCACCATAATTCTTTCCACAATATAAACATTATAAAACATTTATCTTATTTTCACCATAGTTTTGATATTTTTACTTTAACTCCATCATCTATTTCTGGTCAAAACCATGAGATGAATATCTAACACCAACCTCCAATTCTACCTAGATCTCACAATGTACGATCTCGTCATAGCTACTGAAGTATCTTATAGCTAATTCTTTTTGATGACTTGGTTTTTAGCCACTGAAGAATCAATCAAATTTACTTTAAGGTTTGATGATAAAGCTATATACCTACCTTACAAGCCTTGTAAAATTCGCCTCGTCTATACCAACAGATTCATCAACATTTTACTTAAGCTCATGGAACTCCTTTTCCAGATTTGTTTTAAGAAAACAAGGGAACTACTTATTGAAAAACAAGTTCTTGAACTCATCACATTCCATGGATTCAATTTTATGATGGGGCCTTGTATTCATAATTAGAGTCCACCACTGGTCTGATTCACATTCTAAATTGTAAAGATCCAAATTGAATTTTTTATGTTCTAAACAGAAAAGTATGGAAGATATCTTTTCAATGGTACCGATCCATTGTTCTGTAACAAGTGGATCAGAAGACCCACTGAAAGAAGGTGGACGTTTCCTCATAAAGGACTCAATAGAATATTGTTCCTTTCTAGGCTCATTTGAATGTTCAGAATGATTCATAGATTGTGTAAGTATAGTAATACAAATTTTCACTCCATTTACCATAAAATTTTTCTATTCAGGAATAAAATAATTTCATTTCCCTAGGAATTGATGATTAACATGGTTCAATCAGGTTCCGACCATCATCTAAAACCCAAAACAATAGTGTGAGGGGCAAAAAATAACACTAGGAAAACAATATAATCAAGGGGAGTACATTAAATCTTTAGTATATTAGGTTTAGTACAAGGTTATTCAGGATCATTATCAAAATTCTAGGAATGTAATCTATACTTATTCTTATCCTTAGAGACATCCCTAGACATACCTTAGAAATATCTCTAGGGATCTCACTAATGTCTATGTATCCTAGTTTCAAAATGTTAACTAAACCTTTCCTATGATACCAACTTTAGATACCCAAGTATGACGTACATGGACATTACATTAATTTTGCAGAATACTTAATACATAACAAAAAACAGACACCTAAGGACCGTAATAGTTTAGTGTCTAAAAAAATAGAAAAATAATCTTCTAATCATGGTGAAATATCTTCAACATCTCTTATAAAGATCATCCCCTTTTGTTTTCTTACCTAAAAAATTTATTTACATCCTAGGTAAAAGAAAACATATAAATGGTGAGCTTGAATTCTCAGTAAGGGTAATCATGGAAAAAATAAATCAAACCATATACATTTGAACATAAAAACATGAACATAAAATGTAAACATCAAAATCATGAGTTGTGAAATAATCTTGGAAGTAAGTAAGGAATAGATCATAAAAGAACCACAATCATGATAAAATAGCATGGTAATAAAACATGTAATTGTGGAATAGCATTGATAATATGATATTATATCTATAGTATCCAAGGAACTGCTGCCAAGACCATCATAGTGGACAAAGTTCATTACTGAACTGGGATTACTTGTCGTTCCTGCCCGGTATTACTGAAGAAGATTTACTTTCCATCCAGCCATGTTTATCTCATGAGATATACATATTTTCCCAATGTATTAGATGGAGGTATAGGTCCCACAAATCTCATATTGAAATCATTCTTACGTGTGCCACAAAAAAAATTCATAAATCCTTTATCATAACCCAAATAATATAATCAGTTTCATAAACATCACACCATCATAACATAATCTATGTAAAACAATAGATATAATTTCATCACAAACAAAATAAAACCATATAAATAATAGAAACATTGTAATGGAAATATAGACATATTAAATAATTTAATCTTATAGGGAAAATTCATTTTAATTAACACTTGAATTGAATTATTTTTGAAAATATCCTTTATTCTTCAAAATCATTTTATTTTCTCCAAATGTCATGCAATTTTAGAAGAAAACAATTTTTTTGAAAACAATCATGAAATATTTTAGAATAATTTTAATGTAAATAAGGAATTATGAAACAATAAATTTTTTTTCATGTTGTATAAGTTAAAAAAACATTCTCCTTGTACTTCTACCGAAAAAGACACAAAGTACCCTGTATGGTAATCAAAAGAAAGATTCCTTCCATACATTGTAGTAAAAGTAATAAAAGGGTAAAAATGACTTCAAAAAAATAGAATATTAATAAACATTTTATGAAAACATTTTGAGAAAACATGGACATGGATGATAAACATAACCTGAGTAAATACTTACGAATAAACAATCTCAGATAAGAACAAAATTGGAATAATTATCCCTTATCTTATGTACATTTTCTTCTGTATGTGCCCAATACTCTTATATTGTGGGTTTAAACCTATTATTAACTTATAATAACACCATAATAATATTTATTTTATCATATGTGATTCAATAAAGTCTTTGTTTTACCCTTTCATTTGTCAATTCCTTGTTAAAGTTGAGTTTTGGTATAATCGTTTCATATATCGTATGTGTTCTGAATTTTAATTTTTTTCAAATGATTACTTAGATAATGATAAATTACTTACAGAATGTCAAACATTATTTATATATCATAGATATTAAATATATTAATATACATAATCGATCGATAAATGGAATGAAATACATTGTTCATAGAGATGGTAGGTCGTACGTACGCCTGAACGCTGTTTTCATTTCCATATTAAATTGAATAGAAGTAAATGAAATATATATATATATAAAACCAGTATAATTATTATGTCATATATTTCATGAATAATTATTATATATAATTTAAAAACATTTTTGAATGGTTAACATGGAAAATGAATCTCATCACATCATGGAGACGGTAATCCTTACGTACATACAAACGATTATATCATTCCCATAATTATTAAATGGAATTGGAGTGGATGATATAATATATCAGATTTATAATTGTATAATAAAAATCATATATAGGTACTTTTTCCACCATTTTACACATCCATGTAATATGGCGGAGGAAAAATAGATTACACAACGGCGTGGAGATGGTAAGCCGTACGTACAAATGTTTGATGATTTTGTTTTTTGTAGGATGGATAGAAGATGAAATAGGGTTGTTTTATATTTAAAATAACATATAAGTGTATTATTTATACTGATGTTATTACTTTATAATGAAACAACTAAGAAAGAGAATGTTTAGGAAGAAATAAATTTGAAATTATGGGTAAAGGATATTACCTCTTCTTCGGCGTGTCTCTTTTAAACCTCCTCTTAGGGCACTTTAGTTTGTCTTTGAGGAAACAAGAAGATTTATAATGTTTCTAGGTAAGTGTATAATAGAAATGAACAGGTGTTTTCAGATCATGAAGGCTCAAAATGTTATGAAGAAGAGAGGGAGGTGGTTCCCTTTCATAAGAGAGGAGAGGGGAACTTTTGGAAACCTCCAAAATATTAATTTCCAATAAATTCAACCCCCAACTAAAAACCTCCAAAATGATAAAACATTGAATAATAGAGGAGATAATATATTAATCTAATTATACAATAAGATTTAGACATGTTGAGATTTTATTTTAAACCATATCATTTTGTTTTATCTTTATTTAATCTATTTAATTTATTTTGTGGTAATAAGATTCTAAATTATAAATTTTTATAAATACTTACTTATGTGTTGTGAATTTTCCATAGCTATAAGCTTTATCAAATTTTAGACTATATAAATTTTAATTTATAAATTTTTAAATAATTTTGTGCTTTTTATCCAATTAAATAATAATTTGTTTTTATAAAATATCATGTGTCAATTTTGACACTATTCAATTATTTGAATTTAAATAAAATCCACACAGAAGATATATTCGAACCAAAATATTTAATAGATCCCAAAATTTTAATATGCATCTTGAATATTTGTGCAGCACATTAAATAGTTAATATAATATTTATTTTAATATTTTTAAAACAATTTATTTGATATTTCAATCAATAAAATAATTTCTACATCACTATTGTCTCACCATTAAAGGTAATTATTTAATACCTAAAAATTCTAAAAAATTATCATGATGTATATAATTTTACTTGGTTTCATGTGATTATTTATGTTTGATGTTTTATGATGATTATAACTTAATTAAAATTTTTACACCTCTAAGATATAAGAGAGTGACACGTTGTCACTTTATTTGGTTTTAATAATAATTACATCTTTTTCATGGTTAAAAGTCTAAGAAATGAATATATTTTGACCCTTAGGTAATATGGGTCGACTTTTATTCATGCAATAACATTTTTTTAGTTGTTTGATTAATTTCAAAATCTTAATTTTCCCTTCATTACCTAATTTACCTTAAGTTGTAGTAAATAAAATTTACCGTAGTTACTATTCATGATGCCTAAAAATAAAAAGTAGCATATTAACATAATTTAGACCTACTGATTACAAATATGGAATCCATTTTTCCAAATTCAAAACACCAAAGTTTCAGTATTTAATTTAAAAGTAAACCATTTTTTGGGAAAACGGGATTTAAAAGTCTAAATGTTGCAAAAGTTTGAAATGTTTTTACCTATGAATTCGGTGTGAAATTAATGATAATTTCTTACATTATATTTAATCGTAGAAATATATCTATTTATAATTTAAAACCATTAAATATTATAATTTATCCATATAAATAATTTTGATGAAAGAAGTTGTTTTTAATTAAAATATATCATATCTTTCCTATTCATAAAAATATGAAGGTTATCAGAATAATGTAAAAAAATAATCAAAATTAAATTTTTACATCCTGATTCCAATTAAAAAGTTTTATTTGTCAAATTGAACTTATAAAAATGTCAAAACCATATTTATTTTGAGTGATCCATCAAAAGGCGGTAAAACAACATTTTAAAAAAAAATACTTATTTAACTCAAAAAAATTATTTTATTCTCATACCATGTTCTAGATAATGTGTAAGATGAATTATAATGTTTTAAAATTCAAAATGTGTTTAATAATATTCATAATAGCTAGTTCATAATAATATTATAACAATATATCCTTGTTTAGTGGAACTCAGTATTGTATACAACACACACTATTGAGGAAGGTCGCTCTTGCGTGCAACACAAGCAAAAAATAGTGTTGAGTATACTACAATCTAATACAGTTTTGAAAATAGTTCAAGATAATATAGGTATAGCGTACAACACAAGAAATCAATTAAAAATAATCTTTCTCATAAAATTTCTTGGTGTTACAGTCCACTTAGAATACATGATTTTAATCATGTATCTTATTTCCCAAGAACTATTAAAATATTTCATATAATCACTATTACGTAAGATAGAATTGAAAAGTGATATAATTATGATATAATAGTTTAATGTTAAATTTTGGTAGAACATGATTATATTCATGTGAACATTTAACTAAAATCAGTAAAATAATGACTAATATAGTCAATGGGTTATCTACTCTTGGCACACCTATACTAGGACCTAGTTGAGTTATAAAGGTGAATTGTGTTTTCCCTATATATGTAATATAATTTTGGAAATAATTAATAAATCATTATTGGATAATGAAATAAAGATTAATAAATTCATTAGAACCTTGATTATTCACTTCTTAAGGAAAGATCAAAAATTGAATATAAGTATAAGAATATTTAGATAGATATTAATTATCAAAAATGGTATGAAATCCATGAATGATTCATGGAGAGTGTATAAATACTAAAAAAGTCCTAGTTATTATAAATTTTAACTAGAATAATCAAATCATAAAGGAAAACATGTTCTTTGTATATCTAATTAATGACGTACAATCTTTATTCCTCCTTTTCTTAAATTGAATATTAAAATTACTCATATGGATATTTGATTGAATATGATTATATTTTAAAATAAAAATGTAAAACCTCAAATAAAATTGTCAAATATATAAAATATTCATAATTCTAATTTAAGTGAAAGAGTCACCATTCTAGAATAAATTTTAGAATTGAAATTAAAACATTAAACCAATATTCATCAATATGTATTAAAAATGGTGGTAAAACTATTTTTTTCTTGATGAAGTAGAATACATAAAATTTGATTCTATTATTTTTACATTGGGGTGAATTATTAAAAATAAATACCTATAAAGAATAAAATTAAAAAGGAAAATCTTGTAAACGTAAGGGGATAAACCTAAAATATATAGAAATTATCTTATTCTGATATCAAAGAATCTAATCATTTCTAAAAGTATTTATATCTATTATGGAAATAGATGACCCGGTGATAATTATTATAGCATAAAGAATTATAATATATATAGTGTTATAAAATAATATATTTGTAAAGAATTATCTAATGTATATTATTTAGTTTCTAGTAAACTTAAAGAAATATTAATCTCATATTATTCCATTAGGAAACTACTACACCAAATATTATATAGGTACTAAACCAAAACAATTTCATGACATTTTTTGGTGAAAATCCAAAAGGATAAAAATTAAATGTTGTATATTAAGTGATTACTTTTCATTACAGATGAGTGGTGATTTTTCAATGTTTCATCCAATATCTAAATTTGTTACATATTTGGTTTCATTTAGTGATAATTCTAATATAAGGATAACTAGTGTTGGTTCAAATAGGGATCCAAATTATATTATGATTAACAATGTTATATATTTTCATGAGTTATATCACAATATGATAAGTATTTCCAAACTCAATGATGACTATTTTTTAGTTTATATTTTAATTAATTCATGTCTTATTTTATGAATAGACCACTCAAGTCTAATGAACTTTGAATATAAAATTTTTATTCTATGGGCATTAGTTCTTTATTTAAACAAAATAATAACTATTTAATTTTTAATGTTATTTATTGTTAATGGAAAAAATTATTAATCACTATAATATATTTTTCCTCTATGGGTTATGTACGACGATGTTGAAATCTGATATATTTTGTCTCATATAGATATAAGAATTTGCAATAAAGTTTAAATAATAATTCCATACAAGTCATCATTCATATTAATAAATAATGATTCTATATTTAAACATTTATAACATAGTCACATGGCCTTATTTATACATTATAGAGTTAGTTGATTAGAAGGAAACAAATATCAATTATTTGATGATTTTTGAATATTTAATAGGGTTTTATATTTGTTATTTACATGTGAATCATTAATGTTTTTATGAAATTTTTTAAAAAAATTAAAAAACTTGAAAACTTAATTTCAATATGAATTAATCATATAGGTGAATTTTAGAATCATTAATGTAATTCATTTTCATAGAATATATTCCTTTAACATTACATGTATCCTCCCAAGAAAACATTAAAAACTATAATTAAAAAATTATAAAATTAAACTTTTGAAGAAATTGATAGAACTATTTTAAATTAGTATAGATTAATGACTTATTTTTGGTATGATGATGTTAATACATACTTCTATATTAATAAAATTTATTTAATGACAACTTTTCTCAAATTTAAACATTATGAGTCATGTGATAATATAAAATCTAAACTCTTTTACTTCAATGTTTTTAGATACATGGTTTTAATTAGGATTACTGTGAAAAACCTATGTATGTTTTATCTAAAATATCATTAAGGAATATTTCATGTGTATTTTGAAACTTCTAAATCTTATAGACTGTTTAATAAAATTTCATGTATTATTGAATAATTTATTCATGAAATGTTTAGTAAGGGTGATAACTTTGATCAAAATAGAACATGAATAGGTGAAGCTACAAATTCCTTAAATATGACGATACATTTTTCATCTAATGTTAAGTGTGATTGTAAATTAGTGCATGATCATGATCAATCACATTATTAAGAGAATGAAACTAATGAAACTGAATGTATCTTACCATGAAATGATAGTTACCTTAAAAACCATCATGTAATGTCCATTATTGGAGACATAAATAAAGGTGTTAATACTATAAGTAACACTAGAAATTTATCTGAGATATCTATTTCTCTATTCCAGTTCAAATTATGTTTATATAATATTTCCTGAGTGATGAGAATTGGGTAATGCCTT
The DNA here is from genome assembly GCA_963277665.1 of Viscum album. Lineage (NCBI taxonomy): Eukaryota > Viridiplantae > Streptophyta > Magnoliopsida > Santalales > Viscaceae > Viscum > Viscum album. The sequence continues at coordinate 464,209,467 of OY728119.1, forward strand.
TGAAGGAAGATATAAACAAATTTAAATGGAATAATATTTGGTATCTTGTAGGTAGGACCTTAGACCATATTTTTAAATGAAATAAATGAGACTTTAGAAATAAGTAAGATGATCAATATATAGTTAATATGATAAATTAATGTCTAATTTTTAATGGTTTAAATCGGGAAGAAGTTATAGACTATAAAGAGACCTTGAATCATATCTATATTCTTTGATCCATTAATATCATTTTAATGTATATATCATATTTTAATTTTAAATTATACAATTTGGATTTAAAATCTAATTCTTGAAATGAATTTTTAATATAGGAAGATTATTTTGAACCACCATAAGGATTAATAAATAATCATTTTGCAAATTTTTTTCTCAATCATACTAATTCTATTAATAATCATAAACATGGTATAAGGGTTTGGTATGAATGAAAATTTTCCTTTCTTTTAGAGAATAGATTTTTATATAGGTCTTTACAAATATATTATATTTAATAAAACCTCTACTTTTGATACTTTACTTTTAAAAATCTATATAGACGATATTATTTGTTTTTCTAATAATTTAATATAGTACAATGATTTTCTAAAACATATATAAAAATTGTTTCAAATGAGATTGATGGGTGAACTAAATTCCTTTCATGGATTTTTAATCTTCTATTTTTTAAAAAAAAATTTATAAAATCAATGTAACTACATTATTGATTTTCATAAAAGCATGGAAATTAAAATATTAGTCCATATATAACTCTTATATTTAATAATATAAAATTTTATTTTGATAACGATTGTAATATAGTTAACAATAAATATTATAGTTAAATTCTTATTAGCTTTTAATATCTTACTTTTAGCATGCCAAATATTATTTTTTCTATTTTTGTGTGTATATAATTTTTTTAAAATCCAAAAAATATCATTTGTATATAGTTAAAATAATATTATAATATTTAACATGATAATTATCTTTACCACTTATACATAAAAAACATAGAGGTTTTTCAATCCCATAATTATATGTGGACTTTTGTGGTTGTTGATTAGATAGAAAGAGTTTCTTAAAAACTTATCAAATTTGATCAAAATTCCATGTTTCATGGTCATGAAAAAAGAAACTTTAATTTTAATTTTCAATTATTGAGACCGAGTAAATAGAATTTGGTAATTTTATAAAATGGAGATGTTTTTAAAACACACAATTTTATACTTTTAGCTTAATTTTGACCTTGTTACAATTTAAAGAGATAAAACTAGATGTATAAATATTTCAAAAAATACAAATATTTTTTGTTTATTTTTTTACATTAATATGTTTTATTTTTTTAAATTATAATTATTTATATTTGATTTTTTTATAATTTTATTTTCTAAGATATATTTTTAATTTAATATTCATAAGAATTGTATAGAGTATTAATCTTAAGAATACCGAAAATAACAAAAAACCTATTGAAATTTAACTTTTATTTACTCTTTTAATCATACCTTTAATATTTCATTTTCATGAATCTAAAAACCATAAAACATTAACAAAATTTTATAATAATAATGGTAATGAGAATTGATGAAGTTAGTCCAAATAGTTGAGAGGGATAAAATGTTTTCTATTGTCATTGTAGTTTTCATATGGGAAGGTTGTAGAATTCAAATATATATTCTAAAAATATCTACTAATGAATTATAAATTGATATATTAAAGAAATTATATTTTTTATTTATGAAATATAAAACATATCACTGAAAGAGAATTTCAGTAATTCTTTAAAATCATCGAATTTAGTTTTTTTAATTGTTATGATTTAGATTCTTTAGAAGTAGGTGATTATAATTTCATGATAACATGTATCGAAACTGATTATATGTTTTAATTCCCTCTTGAAGGAATTTCAGTTATAATTTAATGTTTTTATTTATGTGGTTAACAAGTTAGTGGAAATCATGTTTGTTACATGTGGAACTTCTCAAATAAGAATGGTGATGGTGAAGGAAATTAAGGATAATCAGGTGGTTCTTAAAAAAAATGTTGATAATTGTGTGGTTTGATTTATTATAAAATAATATTGAATTATATTTCTAGATATGTACAATATTTTTCTTCAATTATGAAAAATAAAGTTGATTATTTGTTAGTACATATTGATATAGATGACCCATTATTGCCAGAATGACTTATGGATTATATACTATCAGTATGGGAGAATAATGTTATATATTCTCTATATATAATGAATAATTATAGATATAATTATATTGATATGATGTCATCAAAATAACATATCTTTATCTTTAAAATTGAGGGAATTTTAATTTTTTAGAGAACAACCAAAGGAAATCTTAAGCTGGATGGAGCTAAAGAAGAGGATCCCTCTAATTTTGGGAATAATGTAGAAAATAGAGACTTATGTATTCTATGACTATAGATATTTTAAATGATTAAGTTGGAAAATATTTAATTATATGTGTTGCTTATATAGATTTGGGTGTTGTGTTTCTAGTGATTGGATCAGAAATTAGTTCTTCTATTGTTTTTAATATCTTAGCCATGAGTAAAGGAATCTAAAATTGCTGCATTTTGGTTAAAATATTCCATTGATAATGTAGAAAATATTCTTTCAATTAGGAGAATTATTCTAGTTTTGGGTGAAAATAATATTTAATGAGGTGAACAATATTTACAGTTCAGTATAGAACAAATGAACCATATGTTGTGATAGAAGGTAGAGAAATTTCTATTAAGAGATATTAGAGGGGATATAAACATGCATTGTTTGATTAAATGGATAATAATTTTGAAATAGATTTTGCTCAGTCCCATATGACTATAGAGGAAGGAGTTGAACATGATTAAAATTCCATGAAATAACACACCAAGGAAAATAGTTATTCATAACAGAATTTTATAATATAAGAAGCTCATTCTTTTGAACATGTGAGTATTGTAGTTACTGTATCTTTTAAATTTAGTAAGAATCAATACATTATCATATTTGTGAAATATTTATATAAATTAGATAAGCATGTTTCGAAGAGTATATAGGTTATTTTAGAGATATTTTCTTCTTTAATAAAAGGATTAAATGTTCATACACTTATTTTATGGATGTGGGGAGGCCTCAAAAATGGAATAGGAAGAACTCTATGATTCTATATAAGTGGAATATAGTTTTGAAGAGGTTGCTCAAATTTTTCTACCATTATGTATTTTATGTTCAATTTGTTAATAAATGAAGTTATTATGTATCCATCAGAACATGATAGTAATTTAAAAAATTTTGAGTAGTTAATAAGTAGTTCTATTTCATTATTATATTATGAACTCCTAAAAAACAATTTTCACATTTTTAATGAAAAATCACTTTCAAAATTGAATTTTTATTATTCAAAGAGATATAGAATGGGTATTTTGGGGATTTTAAAAGGTGATATATTATCTAAACTATACATTACTATTTTTATATTGAATTTGGTCTCTTGTTTTAATAAATTTCGTCTACTAGATCATGTAAAGGAAAATATCATACCTCCTTTAAATAAATTTTAAGAGATTTTATTTAATGGATACAAATTTTATTTACCAATCATAGGGAGTTAAGTTCAAAAGATTAATCTACATAGTGTTATATGATTTCCCTACAAATTCTTCTAGATTATAGTCAAATACTAATTATTAAATTATATTCTATATAAAATGGTGTTTGATAAATGGTCAACATGATTAAGATCATGATGGAGTGTTTTATTTATTATTTTGACTCAGTTTGTAACATTTTGGATATGAGTTTTTTTAAGGAACTAATGTTAATTTAGGAATCTGGAAATTTTATCAAATATTGAGATCTTTTTTTAAATCTTCATTCCAAAGATATTCTGTAGGTTTTTTGGTCTGTATGTTAAACCCTTAAGGATATGAAAAATTTTCAACAGCGTCCAATAATTCTTCCTATTGTTAACTCTACCCCTCTATTCCACCTCAAATACTTCTTCAGTTGAATCCTCATTATACCATACAATAAATTTTCAAATTAATATGTTAGACACTATTTTTTTTATTTCTATATTATTTATTATATTTTTAAATTTTCATTTCAAAAATTCAGTTATAGTTTTATTTAATATTAATTATTTATATTCTATTTAACACATTCTTTTTCATCTCACAAAAGGGGGATAAGTTGACAAAAAATAATAATTCATAAATTTACATAAAATAATATGTACTTATATTTAATTGAATTGATTATTATGGAATTTTTGGAAATTTTAAAATTATTATGGTTTTTTATTATTTATTAGTTGTAAAATTGGATGCTCACAAAAAAATCATTTTTTTAAAATAATTTTATTTTTAGTGGATTTTAGGTTTTCAATTTTACATTATTTTTCCAATAAATCTATAAGTATGTTTATTAGTTTTTACATTTTTATTTGGTGCCATAATCTTTTTCTAAGCCTTATGGTCATTAAATATATGTTTGGAAGCAGTATTTTGAATGTCCAGATAAAACAAACATTTTTATACATAAACACATTTGAAACATCATGTGTGTGATGGATTTAATGTTTTAGAGATTCCCTTTTATGAGGAACCTCATATATTGCCACATATGTTTTTTCATATAACATACATATGTTTGATTCAAATTAGTAGCATCTCTCACATTAAGAATTGAATATTATTATTGAACATTAAATTTTCTAACTCAACATTTGTAATAAATTCTAATATAGTTACCAAATTTTTTCCATCATCTCTATATAGAATGACCCCCACATTCATCCAGTCATAGGTGAGATTTAGATTTTTCAATTATCATGATATTTTTTATGATTATTTTGTAGTAAATATTTTAGTAAAAAAATCCAACATATTTTTAGAAAATATATAATAAATAATTTATTTGACTCAATTTATTAGTGAGGATATGATTTTCAATCGAAAAAAAATTTACAATTTAAATGTACAAAGAAAATTTTAACATCACGAGTTATCTGGAATATTATTCCAATATATTTTACTTTAAAATTGGGTTGTTTTATTCTTTTGGGTTATTTACATGCATAAATATACATGACTATATAGTATATACATTTTCTTATTTTAATATCATTCTCTAAATGTTAAGTTATCATAATTTCACATTCATAGAAGATAATTACAATCTATTACTTTGTGTCTATCTAATTATTTGAGTGTGATGTTTTGTTTATGGTATTACAATATATGATGATGTATTAATATATCATAAATATTCTATAATTATTTATAGTTTTTAGGACCACACTTTTGAGATAACAATATTACACCTCATGTTTGTTTTTCTTTCTTCTACAAGAAGTCATATTTTGATTCTAGTACTATATGTTAATATTATATCTAGTTAATAAATGTTTCTTTTTGAAAGGGTAAATATTATAAAAATATTTTTATTCTGAAGATATATTCATATTTGAGTTTAGTAATCTACATTATATTTTTAAATATATAATTTCATTGACAAAATTTAGTATTTTCATTTTTTGGGAAAACTAATGAATTATGTGTTTTAAGGAAAAGTATTAGTTATGAAAAATAGCCTTGAAAAATAAATTGTAACAAGTTCCAGATTATTACAGGAAACCCTTTAGATCCTTTTTAAAATGATCTACGAGTGAAAATTATTATTCTCATGTATAGAGTGTTTTTAGAGTAGACTAAGGGACATTTTTATACTAAACCACTTCAAAAATAACTTTGATATTTTTATATTTACAATTATAATTCAGTTCAAAAATGAGGAAATATTTTATTTAAATGTTTAAGATGAATTTTCTATGGTTTTTATGTGTTTTACAATAAACAATTCACCCCTCTTATTTATTCATCATCCTTATTATCATTGATTATTATCTCTTATGCTTACCCTTACTATGAATTTATATCCACCCTTTATTTTTTTCCTTTCCCTAGAATAAAATGAAGGGTTATATGAAATAATAAAAGGGTATACATGAAGAAATAATAAATTTATCACTATATTTATATGTTTTATTTCAGGTTTTTATATGTAATATCACAATCTTGTTTGTGTATAGAATCGCAAGATAACTAAACTATTTATTCCCTTGAGATGTCAACTCTTGTGTCTTTGGCCAATGTTGTAATATTATAATTGGATCATGTTTACTGGGGGTATGATGTTCTATTTGGTATCAATGAAAGTTTACTATGACCATTATGAAAAGGATTTATGAAAATAGAGAGTAAAATATATATCCCAATGATAAATTTAATGGAAAATCCAACGTATATAGTAATATAATAAAACTTTTGTAAAGTAGTGGTTGTGTGCTTTTATTAGAAACCAAATCCATGTCTGGATATCAACTTATTAATATAACTATAACACAGATTCACATAGGTTTAATAAATCCTGAAGAAGAATATTTTGTTTTAACTCTATCCCCACCAGTGCCGGATGAGTGGAAATATAATGCCATAATAGTAAAAACAATCTCGGGGGATATTGTTCAGTTAAATAAAATTCTCATTATAAAACATTATGATAAATGATAAGACTGAACCAATGTAGACCTATGATATATGAACTTTATAAACATAACTTTTCATGGTTTGAAATTTTTTGGGATGATCATATGTTTAAATGCATTAATTCCCTTATGGATTTTTAATGTGACATGATTTTAATATGATTATGGATTTTTGGGGACAACTTTTTTAAGAATTATACACTATGTCTAATATGTATTTGAGGGAAAGGTTATTTGATGAAAAATTATTACATATATTTTTGCGAATTTGTTTATGTATGTTGTTAAATTTTAAGTATAATAGGAACCATACTGTTTATGATGTTAATTGAGATAAAGGGATCATCATATTTATAGATGACATGTTTTTTCCTATAAATTTTAATGAGATTAATAAGATAATGAATTAATTATTGAATAATTTTATTTGTGAATAAATATAATATATTCGGATAATTATTTGACTAAGGAAAACCTAACACATGAAAAAGTGAATAATTATATTGATAGCAGAAAATACAAATTTTAATTATTTTATAGTGATTAAAGTTATTTTTTTAAAGTATTAATATATTTTAATAAAATATTTGTTCTTGGAATTCATGTCATGTTTATATAAAATAATGATATAATTTAGGTTTTTTAGAGATAAATGTTAATGTTGATAATAAAAAACAAACTATGATCAAATTTTTATTCATTTTGGGATTTGAATTTGGTTAGGAATATTTTGGGAGAGTCATAAGGTTACATATTTATGGATTAGTTTGTATTCATTATTGAGTGTTATTGTTGATGTTTTAGATATTGACGTATTATTTTATTATCTAATGATTTATGTGTATATGATAAATTTTTATTATCATTTTTGGTATTGGAAAATATCTATATATTGAATTAATTAATTTTCATTCTTTTATGGGTTCAATGATGAATTAGAAGTTAAATGTTCTTCTATTTTCAATAGCAAATCTTCTTGAATGTTTATTTTATAGAGAAAGAGATAAGATAAAAGTGGATAATGATTGAAGTAGAACCAAATTATTAATTTATGATTATTTTATAGAATGGAATAATTTATATTCATTTTTTGATGTTCTATATCTTTAATACAGAACAACATATTAAATCGTTGAAAATTATCTTGAAACACATTTTTATCATTTTACAATTTGTAAGAACCCAGTTCTTATTATTGAAGTATGGGTTCTTCTTTTCCTTTTTCATAAGTTTTCTTGAGGAAATAAGGAAAATATAGAAAAATACCAAATTTTTGGGGTACAGGCCATGTACTTTTCCACACACCGTGTACTTTGGTCGTGTGGGAAGAGTACAGAGGGGATGTAGGATTGTTGGTGATGCAGGGTGTAAAAACTGACTACACACCATGTACTTAGTATTTACACACCATGTAATAAGTCGGTAGGTGAACAGTAATGTGGTGGAAGCAGCCACCAGCTATATGAAAACACACGCTGTGTATTCAGAAATACACGTCGTGTCCTCTTGTCGGCATGCGAACAGTTCGACAAGGAAATGTAGCCACCAGGGGAACATTTAAATGATTAAAGTACATGACGTGTACTAGAGAATACATGCCATTTAGTTAGTTTTTTTTCTCTTAAAATGGGAAGTATCCTCTTCTTGGGACAGAGGAATCTTATAACACAAGAGGAGCTCGGGAGAGGAGGCTGAATCTTGGGAGAGCCTATGACTGCACACTAGGAATTGGATTATTCCACCGTCAGTCTTGTTGGAACCGTACAGGTAAGACTTTCCATCTTCTTGAGTCGTTCTTACTAATTTTTTCCCAAGGGGATTTTAGTTGAGGTTGAATGTGTAGTTGTTTTTCTCAGATCTACACCATTCTCATGAGTTTCGGGAGGCATCGTTCGTGTATATCAATTAGTGGAGATCAAGGTTGGTGGTCTAGGGTTTATTTTCATCTATTGAGTTATCTTTCTGTACAGTTGTGCTATGAACCCATGATTGGGGTGTCGTATGGATGAGGCCTTTGCTGAAAGGATATCTAGAATTTTGTAGATAATCTATTGATATGTTTAAACTGCTGTTTTGGATCACTACTTAGATCCAGGACCACCCTAGGGTGCGTTCCTCAATTTAGCCGTTTGTCCAGGATACCCGAGGGTATGAAATGATTATATTTTGCATTGTATTTTCATGAAAGTTTGTATAAATTGTGGATTATTCTTTGTTCACATCCTGGTTCTTTTAGCCTGAGGGCAGAGTTCTATTTTGCCTGAGGGCAGTGTTTTACTAGCTGGAGGGTAATGTTTTCTTAGTCTGTGGGCAGTGTTTGGTTAGCCTGAGGGTAACCATTATTCATGCATGTGGGTAGTAGTTTCCATGCCTAAGGTAAATATCACATATTCTTGAGGGAAATGATCATTGTGTTGGAGGGAAATCACCTATGGGTATTTGATTCTGTTACCTAAGGGTAAGGATTGTTTGTTTGAGGAAACGACTATTTAGAATATTCCATGCGATGATTTTCAACATTGTTCCTGCCAAGCCAAAGCACAAGCATGGAAGTGATATATAATAAATAAATTGTAATGAAAATGGTACTTATTGTTACTCTTGAGTACTTACTAGTTTACTGCATTTAATTTTTCACACTGTTGTTGCGTACTTTTCACTAACAGTTGGGCACTGGCCTTTGGTGGGTGCCTAAAGGGATTTATTTCTCACAAATTCCTTGGGTCATGTATTCAGCCCAAATAGAGTATATTGTTGCTGGTGTCAATAGGGGAAAGAGTCCCTATATAGGTACATGACTATAGTAGAGGAGTTGGAGATCATGGGACCGAGCTTAGGCTTGTGATGATGATGCGTTCTATTTACTCTGCTTTGTTTTGTTTTGTTGTACATTGTAATTTGAGTTGTATTGTATTGTATTATAGTGTATCCTATTCTAACTACTTTCATAGAATAGTGACATGCTGCATTTTTATATATATGACTGCTGGTTCTCGTTTACCTCAGATTTCCATTCCAGTTGTATATTTTCTACTTCTTCCGATGTCGAATGTTATTTATCATTTCTGCTGTGTTACACTTTGACAAATGAGGGCATAGTTTCCCCACTATCTAACCTAGGACCTCACTACTAGTCGGCAGCCTCTAAAAATTTTGGTAAATGCACTTGAGGTCATGTGACCAACTGGGTTTGGGGCAACCGTTGAGTGGCAACCAGATCTGAGATGTTACAAAGTGGCACGAGAGGGTTTCTTTTCTTTTGACATACTGTTTGGAGCCATAGATAGGGATAGGATAGAAATGGTAGTTGGTAAGAAGCTATTCCTAGTAGTTGCAAAACCGTGTACATGGAAAAGCCAATCTACCTCGATATTGTAATTATTCCGATTTTTCAAATATTACAGTTGATTTGATTTTCACCATTGGGTGACGCACTTTTAATTATTTTGATTATATTTTATAAATGGTTTCTATTTAGTTGCAACCTGATGATATGAGGGAATTCCATCTCATGCATTATTTAGGCCAATTCTAGAAATCAAATGTCAGGAATTATTCCATTCCATGTAAGTGCATTAGAAATTTAATGTTGTTGTGATAGTGGTTGTGTTATAAAAGCATGTTGTTGTGATAACTTCATTGATAAATACTTGCAATTTTATAGGTTATTTTTGTTTGAGGTTTTTATAGAATGAATGTGTAACATCGGTTCTTGAGGATTATGGGCCTTAATGACTAGAATTTGGTGGATCATTAACGTGTTTTCCTTGTTATATCATGTAGAGGATGCCAATATTTGATTTGAGGGGAGTATGGTCCCTCACATATTAGAATTTGGCACTTAGGTGTTGTTTTAATTTATTTCTGGGTTCCAGAGTAGTTTCTGAGGCTTGCTGTCCAGAAAACCCAGGATACACGTTGTGTAGTTCCTTGGGCACACGCCGTGTGTTCTTCTGTTTAGGAATAAATGAAAAAATTTTATGTACATGCCGTGTACCCTTAGTACACATAGTTTAGTCACTTCTCATGTCCTAAGCTATGTGGGTGGGGACACTGGGTAGGGAAATTCATGGGGGAACACACCAAGTAGCGGTTGTACATACCATGTAGGGTTGACCCAGTGTCCGCCCCTATAACTAACAACATAGAGGGATGAAACCATAAGGCATATATGTCGTGTCTACCATTGAACAGTCCATGTAGTTTGACTAAGGTACCTAGCCATGTCATGGGCAACCCAGGTCGGTGTTATCTTTCCTAGTACATGACGTGTCCACCTAAAACACATTGTGTAGTGTCAGCTGAGTAGAAACCGTGTATCGAGGAACACAGGTCGGTCTGGGGATTATATGAACACACCGTGACTTTTTGGAACACATCATATAGTGGGACCTAGGTACACAGGCCATGTGACGAACAACACAGGCCGATGAAAGCTTGTAGAGTACACGTTGTGTCTACCTCTAATCACACCATGTAGTTTTGTTTTAAGAGATCCTTGTGTCTTAAGCCACGTATAAGGACTTGGGCAGTGAAAAAGGATTCAAGTACACACCATGTGTTAAGACAACACGCTGTGTAGTTGGGGTGATACACGACTAGTTCTGGCAGAAGTACTCTCCCATGTGAATGACTTAAGGGAACACACCGTATAGTTAATATGCATGTCGTGTAGTCTTGTTTTGTAAATATTTAATTCTTTCATTCTCTTTTTCACTTCTTGGTATACTTTTCTCCATTTTGGATAAGTTTTAATGTATGGAGTGCTTTGACCTTGTAGAGTTAGGCCACCGAGATGACCACTGGTTGTTCGCCCGGAGAGCGGAGACATTTATACTCTTGAGATGGTAGGCCAAGGGCTACTAGCTTATCCTCTAGCAGTTCCAGATACTACGCTAACTATTATACCGGACACTAGTGCGGAGGTGAAGTTTCGTGAAGGTTTCATGCGGTTCTTTCAGACCTTCCAGGGAGCACCGTAAGCCACCACATCTATGGAAGAGATGAAGTGTATCTTCATGTAACAACAACCGCCTACATTTTTAGGGGATGGAAGACCACAGGGTGTGGAGTCTTGGATGGATTCATTGCAGACTATTTTCAAGCATCTAGAAATTCCTCCTGGGAGGAGGGTCAAGCTAGCTATATACATGCTGCGTGAGGGATAGAATCTTTGAGGATGGACTTCGATATGACATCTGATCATTAGTAAACATTATCTGGTTGCCTACCGTGAATGCTATTGTGAACCAGGCACTGATTACAGAGTGGAACTTGAGGGAAGCTAGTGTTGCGGGCTAGGGTGGCTCGACACCAGTTTACGGTACGATTTCGATCTGTAAGAGGAAGAGACAAATGTATTTCTCTCACGATGGTGGTACTAGAAAGAATAATAGTCCTGGTGGCCAGGTCATTTTCTACCAGTGTATTAGAGATGGTCAGAAGTGACCTAAGTGTCTGCAAGACCCAGTGGAGTGCCGAGATTGTGGCATGATGGGTCATCTGCAACACTTTTGAAGGGTGTTTCCACCTGTGTCTAGTGAGAGGGGTTCTGTGAAAACTCTATGTGCGGGAGAAGGACCAGTAGCTTCTTACTAGTTGGGAAACTGGAATATGTCAGGGTGTGTAGGAAGAGATGGTGGTTGTGGCCATGGTATGCAGAAAACAGGATCTCAAAGACAGCATGGCGGGTCAGCTCAAGGTAGCCAGGCAATGTCGTAGGGTCCTGACACTGGGTAGACATATGTAGTGCAACGGACCCAACAAAAGCAGTATCCTACACCTTCCACTGTCAAAGATACTATTTTATTATCTTTTGTTTTATCTTCTAAACTTTTTGATACGGGTGATACACATATCTTCATATTTTTTCCCGTTTTGGAGAGCCTCGGGCTCTATGTTTCTTCTTATTGTAATAATATAATGCTAGACAATCTGTTGGGAGGTAGAACGACTGGTGTGCTTCAGTGTAGGGAGTTCTCCCTAGAGGTTGGTGGGTGTCACTTCTTGTGGGACCTCTATGTATTGGAGATGACAAGCTATGATGACATTCTCGGGATGGACAGTTTGTACCTTTTCAAGCCTTTTTATATTTCTACCATCATAGGGTGAGTTTCATGTCACTAGAGGGTGGAGAATTTCTATACAAGGGAGAATGTGATGTCTAGGTGAGCTGAGATATACCTGAGCATCAACAGCGAGGTGGAGTGATATCCCAGATTGCATGTTTATATCTGGATGATTAGGGGACTTATTAGAAGGATTTCCTTCCTATCATTGATCATTTTAGGGATGTCATCCCGGATGACTATTCAGGTCTTCCTCTGGAGCGGGAGGTGGATTTATCTATTGAGTTTATTCCAGGAGCAGAACCAGTGTACATTCCACCTTATAGGGTGGCCACACCTGAGATGTAGGAGCTTAAGAGGCAGTTATAGGAGTTACAGGAAAATGGTTTCATCTAACCCAGTACTTCTCCTTGGGGTTCACCGGTAGTTTTTACGAATAAAGAAAACAGTACCCTCAGACTCTGTGTGGATTATCATAAGCTGAACCAGTTGATGGTTAAGAACTGATATCCCTTACCTAGGATAGAGGATCTTTTTGACCAAATTCAAGGAGCACGAGTGTTCTCAAAGATTTAATTTAGATATAGATATCATCAGTTATGCGTTATACCATCGTACATACCGCTTACAGCTTTTCGAAGCAGATATTGTCTATACAGGTACTTGATTATGCCATTCGGACTCACAAACATGACAAAAGTTTTCATAGATCTGATGAATCATGTGTTATATCCTTATCTTTATTCTTTTGTGGTAGTCTTTGTGGATGATATCTTGGTGCACTATCACACTCGTCATGGCCATGAAACCCATCTTGATATCGTACTGAGTACACTGAGAGAGCATTGACTATATGCTAAGATCTCAATGTGCCAATTTTGGAAGGACCAGATACACTACCTGGGCCATATTCTCTCAGAGGCAGGAGTTGCAGTAGACCCAGAGAATGTGAGAGGAATAGTTTCCTTGGAGAATCCTAAGAATGTGTTTGAGGTAGAGTGTTTCTTGGGGCTGGCAGGTTACTACAAGCATTTTATAGAGGACTTCTCCTGTATAGCAGCACAGTTGATGGGTTTGACTAAGAAGGGTGTGAAGTTCGTTTGGTCAGAAGCTTGTGAGATAGCCTTTTAGGAGCTGAAGTGTAGGTTGACATCAACACCAATCCTAATACTTCTAGAGAAAGGGAAGAGCTATGCAGTTTACTATGACACATCAAGTATTGGGCTGGGAGTAGTTTTGATGCAGGGTGATCGAGTACTTGCATACAGGTCTCGGTAGTTGAGGTCACATGAGAGGAATTACCGAAAACATGGCCTCGAGTTGGCTGTAGTTTTTCATGTGTTACTCTTTTGGAGACATTATCTATTGGGAGATCATTTTGTGGTGTTTAGAAACCAAAAAATTCTCAATTACATCTTTACCCATTGTGACCTGAATTTGAGACCGTGATGGTTGTTGGAATACCTTCAGTCCTTCGAATATGAGTTTTCTTATACACCTGGTATGGGTGATGAAGTTGCTGATGCACTGAGCAGGAAGACTAATATATATGCAGTTCATGAGGCCAGTGATGAGTGGGTGCTTATGCCTTTGTTCCCTGAGATGCATATAGAGGTTCACGATAGTCAGTGGAAAACATATCATTCTTCCTTAGTTGTTACTTTTACCCTCCTGGATGGAGTGAGTATGAGACAAATATCTGATTCAGAAGGCCTAGTTCTACGAGAGTCAGTGGCTAGTGAGGACCCTCCTCTGGGATGGATGATAGGTGATGAAAAGGTACTGTGTTTCCATGGACGAGTGTGGGTTCAAGGGGAAATACCCGGGGAGTTGATGCGGGAGTTTCATGCTTCATCTTGGGTAGTTCATCCTAGCATTACCAAAATTTATTGTGACATGAGATGTCAGTATTGGTGGATGGGTATGAAACGAGAGATATCTAGTTTTGTTACGAGGTGTTCCACCTGTCAGTAGGTGAAGGCGGAGCATCAGCGGCCTGCTAGACTGTTACAGTAGTTACCCATTCTGAAGTTGAAATGGGATGATTTCATGATGGACTTCGTGACTGGGTTGCTAAGGTCACCTCGATGAAGTGATGTCGTGTGGTTTTTTGTGGACAGACATACAAAGGTAGCTCAATTTTTGGCGATCAAGGAGACATTTGATGTTGATGAGATCGGGAATTTGTATATCTGAGAGATCATATGACTTCATGGGGTCCCTCGTTTTATTGTTTCAAATAGGGAAACCCATTTTACATCTCATTTCCAGTAGATTTTTCAGAGGGCACTGGATACACAGGTGCTTCTAAGAACAACATACCACTCTCAGACCAATATACCGTCAGAGGATACGATAATGGTTCTATAGGACATGCTACATGCATGGGTACTATACATTGGGGGTTTTGGGAGAAGCACATACCCCTGGTCAAGTTTTCCATTAATAATACTTTTCAGGAAATTATTGAGATAGAACCTTACGAGGAATTATATAGTAGGCCATGGAAACCACCATTTTACAGGATGGAGGCAGGTGAGACAGCTTTACTGGGACCACGTATCATGTAGGAGACTTCATATCAAGTCCAGTTGATTCAGAAGTAGATGGCCACATCACAGTCTCATCAGAAATCTTACACAGATCACCACATAAGACCCTTGGAGTTCATTTACAGGGATCAGGTGTTCTTACGTGTTTTACCGAGGTTGGGACACAGACAGATCAGGATATAGGGTAAACCTTCACCGAGGTATGTGGGGTTGTTTGAGATTATGGGGAGTGTGGCGCCGGTTGCCTATCGGTTGTAGTTACCATAGAGGCATCGGGACATGCTCGATGTATTCAATGTATCTCAGTTGTGTTGTTATCACTCAGACTCGTCTCACTTCTTTCAGCATAAAGAGGTTGAGCTACAGGTCAATGCATCATTTGAGGAGCATTCAATTCGTATTGTTGATAGGATGAAAAAGGTTTTCCGAGGCTGGTTTGTTCCTCTCTTACGGGTGCTACGACAGCATGGCTGAGTGGAGGATGAAACCTGGGAGCGGGAGGTAGACGTATGTGCTTAGTGGCCAGAGTTGTTCTCTAATATATCTTTACTACCCTTGGATGGGAAATTTGTGGATGAATTTCTTTAAGTGGGGATGTTTTTAAGAACACGATTCTTATTCTTGAGGTACAAGTTATTATTTTCCTTTTTATTTATGCATTCATCAGGAAATATGTAAAATAGGGAAAAATACCATATTTTGGGGGTACACACCATGTACATTTCCACACTCTATGAACATTGGTCAAGTGGGAAGAGTACAAATGGCATGTAGGACTGCCGGTGATGAATGGTGTAAAAACTGACAACATGCCATGTACTTTGTATTTACATGTCATGTAATCAGTCGGCATGTGAACAGTAAGATGGTGGAATTATCCTCCAGCTGAGTGACATCAGACGTCATGTATTCCAAAATACACATTGTGTACTCATGTCGGCAACTGAATAGTTTGGTGGTGAAAAGTAACCACCGAAGGAATAGTTAAATGATTAAAGTACACACAATTTACTAGATATTACATGCCATGTTGTTAGGTTTTTTCCCTTAAAATGGGAAATAAAATCCTCTTTGGATAGAGGAAGCATAGAACACTGGAGGAGCTCATGAGAGGAGGCCAGATCTTGGGAGAGCCACTGACCACACACTGGGAATTGGATTCTTCCGCAGTCGATCTTTTTGGAACCGTACTGGTAAGAGCTTCCTTCTTCATGAGCTGTTTATAACAATTATTTCTGGAAGGGATGTTATTTGAGGTTGAATGTATAGTTTTCGTTCTCAGATATACGATATTCTCTAGTGTTTCGGGAGGCGTTGTTTGCGTATATCGATCAGTGGAGATCAAGGTAGGTGGTTTGGTGTTTATTTCCAACTTTTGAGTTGAATTTGTGTACTGTGGTGCTACAAACCCATGTTTGGGGTGTCTTATGGATGTTTCATTTCCTAAAAGGATATATAGAATTGTGTAGATAATCTAATGATAAGATTAAACTAATTTTTGGGATCACTACTTGGATCCAAGACCACCCGGGGTTGCGTTCCTCTGTTTATCCATTTGCCAAGGATACCCAAGGGTATTCCATGATTATACTGTGCAATGAATTTTCTTGAAAGTTTGTATAAATTGTGGTTTATGATTTGGTCATGACCTGATTCTTTTATCATGTGGGTTGTTTTCTATTTAGACTGAGGAAAGTGTTCTACTAGCCTGAGGGTAGTGTTTTCTTAGCCTATGGGCAGTGTCTGGTTAGGCTGAGGGTAACCTTTATTCATCCCTACAGGCAGTAGTTTCTCTTCCTGAGGGAAATTTTACATATTCCTCAGGCTAATGATTGTTCTGCCGGATGGAAATCACATACGATTATTTGACTCAGTTGCCTAAGGGTAAGGATAATATGTATGAGTACAAAACTATTTAGAATATTCACTGTGATGATTTTGTACATTGTTCCTGCCAAGATGAAGCCAAAACTTGGAGGTGATAAGTAATAACTAAAATAGAAATTGAACTCATAGTGATAGATACTTTTCAGTACATACTAGTTTACTGCATTTACTTCTACACACTGTTGTTGCATATTTTTCAGTAACAGTTAGGCACGTGCATTTGGTGGGTTCCTACTTGTATTTATTTCTCACACCATGTTTGGGTCATGTCTTCAGTCAAAACAAACAATATTACTACAAGTGTAGACAAGGGAAAGAGTCCCTATACAGGTACATGATAGTAATAGAGTAGTAGGAGAGCATGGTATCGAGCATAGGCATGCGATGCTGTTGCGTACAATATACTCTACTTTATTTAGTTTGTATGTACCATGTACTTTGAGTTCTATTGTATTGTATTCCAGTGTATCCTATTCTGACTGCTTTAATAGAATAGTTACATGATGTATTTTTATATATATGACTGCAGGTTCTCGTTTACTTCAGATTTCCATTCTAGTTGTATATTGTTTACTGCTTCTGCTATTGTATGATATTTATCTATTTCGCTGCTCTCCACTTTGAAAAAATGGGGGCATAGTTTCCCCTCTGTCAAATCTAGGCCCTTTCTGCTAGTCGTCTGCCTCTAGAATTTCAGGAAATGCTCTTGAGTTCATGTGACCAATTGGGTTTGGGGCACCCATTGAGTGGAACCCAGATCTGGGACGTTACATAATTATTTCTGAGGAATTTATGTTTTTCTTCATCACTTACTAGTTTATGGTTTTGTGGTCATTATAATACATGAGGTGATGTTTTCTATTATAATCTTTTATTCCTAAAATGTTCATTTTCCCTCCATTTACATATTTCAAATTTTTTATATTTTTTGTTATTCTAGAAGCCATAATATGTGTTATTTTTAGAAATCATGGTGTTTCCCTCTTCCCCTTTTTAAAGAATGTTTCGTTGTCAAATTTTTATAGCATGGTTATTTAATAAAGTATTATTAAAATTTTGATCCCATAATTAGGGAGATATGAATTGAATGGATGAAATTTAGAAAATGAGGGATAATAACTCCCAAATATCGATTTCAAATGAATATTATACATGATTTCCTTCTTAACAATAAAAAATGGTCTTTATGAAAAATGTCATATACAATCAAAATAATATTATTTATTTGTGTCCATAATTATGTATCCATTAAATTAGTGGTATGAATAGAAATAAAAAAAATTATAATAAATATTTTTAAATGATTCAGATAATGGAAATTTATTTGTTAATGAACAACAAATTTTGAAAAAAATTATAAAGTAATATAATGTATTAAATATATGTTTAGTTTTTAATAGTTATTATTTTATTATTATAAAAAAATTATAATTAATTTATACCATATTTAGAAGTTTCATTTAATGGAATTAACATAAATTTTAAATCATATTTTTAATCTTATCTTGATTTTTATATTTGAGATTCTTTTCTAAATATATTAAATTTATATTGAATTGTGAATACTAATAATTTTTTTAAATTATCATTTCATTAAATAAATTAAATTGAAAGCATAATTTTATAATTTATTTTATTATGAAGTAATATAATTCTATTTTACAATGAATAATTTAATATTTCCATAATAAGAAACTTTATATTTCATTTTGGTCTAATTTTATTATTATGTTTAGAAACACAATTTTCTAAAAGTATTTTTCATTCTATTTTATGAATTTATTTTAAAATAGATTTTTTCCACTTCTAGAAATTTAATCATAAAAAATATATTCTATATTATGAATAATTGAATTCAAATTTGGTAGATATTATCCTCTTATTTTCCTTCATTTAAAATAGTAATTGTGGTCAATATTTATCACCATGGCATGTGTAATGTGAATTTAAAACTATGATGTAAAGGGTTTAAAATATTCCTAACACATGGAGTATATCCACTAGATGGGTGGTTTTCAACATAATATATATTACATATGATAATATCGAAATTTATTACCAATTTCCATAGATTATGATGTTTATATTATTTTAAGAAAAATGATTTAAACATAATATTAATTACTTGATTTCAATTAATCATATATACTTTTATATAGATAAAATTAAGTTATTAATTAATTTAAAATGTTATTTTGAATATTATGATGTTATATTTATGTTATTAAATATTGTTTAATTTTTAGTAATAATAATATTTCCTGAAATGATTTCACAATGATGATGCAATGCCTGTGCGAGTAGTAGTGAAATTAAAGAAAAATGATTTTTAAAATAATCAAATTCAAAATATTTATATGTATTAATGTATTTCAATAATTTAATTGGTAATTATAATGTACAAAACATGGTATATTTTTTTATTTTCAATTTTTATTTTAGTTTTATGTTTTTTGTTTTCAAATTAATTTAATGGTCCTAAAAATGACAATAATGATGTTTTATGAAAAATATATTTTATTAAATAATGTATCAAAAAATATTTAAAAAAGAGTATTTGACTGTGAAATGTTCTAAATTTAAATCCATTGACCTTTTTTGATCCACATGAAATTTTATAATTAAATTTATGACCTATAAATAAAAAAAGTTGTGTTGTCACGGGTAAGGTTAAAAATGGATAACAAGGGGGTTACACTATATGATACGGTTCAAAATGTTTCATAAACAAGTCCATATTTTATTTTATGAATTTATTTTGAACATATAATGGAATAAATTAAATATTATGTCCATTTTGGAAAAATTGATTTGATTATGCTTTATTGTATATTTAAATCCTTTATGTAATTCCAAGTGTGACATTTCCCTCACTTATAAATTGAACCTACTCTTCTCCTTTATTTCAAATGTTTGATAACCCTATTGAAAAAACATCCATGAACTAATACATTATGATATACTTAACATCATTCTAGATATTCTTTTATTCATATATTACTATCCTATGAAAGCTTAAGATGTATTATAGAGGTGGTATTTCAATTAGATGGATGTTTAAACCTCTATAAGTAAGGAAATATTGAAGGTATGAGGTTATAATATCCATTTTATTTATATAATACATATGAATCATTAACCAATTGTTTATTTTGTGTCATTTTAGTCATTCCCAATAATTTTTTTATGATTATTTTCATGAAAATTATTGGGTTTTACAAATCCATCTATGGGTTTCCGTTTCATGAGATTTTGATTCAACGATTACCGAAGATGTGAATTTTCTAATTAAAATATCATATCTTTTTGGGTTCTTTTATGTTGAATTTATGTTGACATATATTATGTATATCATATTATTTAGACCCCATATAATATCTTATAATCTAGTAATTATAATATTTCCTTTTTATTAGTTTAAGTTTCTTCTCATTGGAAGTTAAAACGTTCGGGAAAATTTCCTTAAAGAAAAAATAATATAATTTACTCTTTGTAATAACATTTTTCTATTTCCATGCTATAAAAATTGTTTTATTAATGTATTATCTAAATCATCAAATGTTTTAATATTTTAATTTTATTTAAATTCAATTTTTTTAAATAGTTTAAAATAAATCTATTTAATGAATTTTTTTGACTAAGTCATTTTTATCTTTCTATGAAAGTGTGAAAAGAATTTTCTCTTTTATTGTATTGGAATTGAAAATATTTTCTCATTTATGTGTTTTTTCATTACATATAATGTTCCTTTAATAATTTCATTTTTTCATTTTAATAAAAAATGATTACATAATATTTTTATAGTTTTAAATATAAAATATGCAATTTCAAAATGAAATGTGTATTTTATTAATGAAATATTCTATATGATATTTTAAGATAATTTTTAATCTAATATATTTTCATTTGAAGTTATTTATTCATTATGGAGGACTGGATGCTATGATACCATGCTTATTCTTTCTCATGATAGTCTATGATTATGATGTTTACATGTTTGTGAAATCTATTTATATTTGCATAGCTATGATATAATGATTTGATGAATTTTTAAGATCATATGGATGAAATTTGTATCATGTTAATTATTTCATTTGTGGTTTTATTATAATACAAAAAAGTGGTTATATTATAAAAATAATGGTTGGATCCATTAAAAACTAAGGTTTGGAAGTTATGTTAAAAACTATATACTTATGGGTCCATTATAACCTGCTATTTCATTGGGTAAAAAATACTATCTAATTAGATAACACGAATTAGAATAGTGAGTGGACATATTTCAGTAAGGTAAAATCCCAAAAATTATATGATTAGGAGTGATCCTTGTTTAAGTTAATATTGTAAAGGTGATAAAAACAATCCACTATGGTTGTTTTAGAAGTGATACATGACTAAGTAAATTATTTTATTCTATTTTATACATGTCACAAAATTATGTCTTTTTGTTATGATATATTCTTAGGGATAATGATTGATTATTAATGAATCCTATGTATATTGTCTTCTTCATTTTATGAAAAAACATGTTCCATGATTTCTGTTTGGAGATATCATGACTAATTGGGTATGAATTTCTGAATTTATGATCATGTTATTATACCCTTATTCTTATGATCACTTAAGATCATGGATTCATATATCTTTTTCTTACCCCTAATATGTATCTATTCATACACATTATTATATTTTACTTTGAATATGATTCCAAGAAGATATTAATTAATGATTATAGGGATATAGTAGATGAAATAATAAATTCCTTAATAGTATTTTATGTTTTATTTTCAATTTTTAAATTTTATGTTAGAACCATGTACGTATCATGTATCTTAATACTTGTAAACTATTCAATTTTTCAGTGTTCAAGAACTTTTATAATATTCAGTATAAAAAATAATAACAAAATCTAAGTTACAAATTTTTTGGTGTTACACTTCATGCCCAATAAATTTCATTTTACCAAAATCCTTCAATAAAATAATATATATTAAAATCATAATATTATGAACAAATAATGATTTTGTGTTTTTGTTACTCCTTATCTTGGATAAAAAAAATTTAAAAAGAAAGTTATTTTTAATGGCATAAATTCAATTAAGATAACTTATGATTTTTGGTGTCCTAATTTTAACCATCATTAATTAAATTATAGTCTTTTCGGATCATTGAAAATGTTATTTTTTTCATTATGTGGATGCTTAAAATTTATCATCAACTTTTGATTTATTCTCCTTATGATCATACTCGAACATATATATTGATTTTTATAATTAATTTAACAAATGGTATAGGTATACATTTTTTAGTAGACACCCCCTGAACTTCATTTTTCAATAATACACATGAGCATCCCATATCATTTTTGAGAGTGAGGAATCATTCTAGGTTACCACACTTCCATAACTATATCAGTAAATTTAGTTCCTTCAATTTAATTATTTTCACTCTATCTTATATAAACATGTATATTACATTGTTTATAGGATCATTATCAATAATTTTTTTCATTTAACTGACCTATTTCTATAGGGTTATTGAATTTATATATTTAGGTTTGACCATCTCTAATTTCTTTTCTGGTATCTGTTTCTCTAGTTATTTTATAGAAAGAATAGAGTTATGAATAACTACATTAGATTTCTTCTTTCTTTCAGATATCAATATATCAATTAAAAACATGAACGTCATCTGAATGATAATTTATTCCTTAAAATTCATCATTTTCAATACCTCAATATTATTCTTATCATTATTCTATAAATCCCATCATTATATCTTCACCAAGATCCCTATAATCAATAACAATGTATGATCTGGTTTCCTTAGTTATAGAATCTTTATGTAAAATCAAGTTTTTCCTTTGGAAGAGACTATAATGTGTGACTATAAAGACCCAACCTTAAAACATTATATAATATTATACTAAATGAATAATTTTCATTGATGATCTTTTCAGGATTATAGTTTTAGAGAATATGGAAATAACTATTACATCTCAAAAGATTGAAAAATAGACACTTCTACTCAGTTTTCATTTTTTCATAAAATAGAAACTCTTGAAAAAAAGGGTCATGTCTAGTACCATGTTTTAGATAGCATGACTTTTACTTATTCTCATCCTTGACCCTATTCATCTTTAAGTGTTGTGAAAACATATTAGAACTTGGGATGAGCATAAAAAGATCAATAAGGGTTATAAAAATTGAAAGAAAACATTAGTTCATAAATACATAAAAAACATTAACTCTTTTACTTACCATAGGAAATCATAAGATTTATGAATAACATATAGAAATCATAAATCATAAAGGTGACTTGTGGCATCTATAACATACATACATTGTAGCCATCACAACTAAAAAGAGAGTTACTTTGGAATACCCGTCACAGTATATTCCCTAAATCGTTTTGGAGAAACATCAAAGTTTACCTATGTCACATTACCCAATGCATTTTGGATCTATCTCTGGTCACCCACCCTAGGTTTATCCTAGAACCAGCCATATCCGTAAACAACGCCCAAGAACAAAAAAATGACCATAACACATAACATAAACATAATGGAAAGATAAAATTTCAACATTGCAATAACAATATAACATTTAAATATATTAACATATCAAAACCATTATAAAAACCATTTTCAAGACCAAAATTACATAAAATAGTATATGGTATTTATTTTTCTTTTAAAAACATAACGACTGGCTAAGGAAGCCTATGATCACATAATACTTGCAACGGTGAAAAGGACATTTTCACCACTTCCTTTAAGAAGAAACATTATTATTTTTTATTTTATTAAAAATATTCATCGAAAAAGATTCCATTTGAATTAAAATTCAATGGTGTTTATACATCGTATAAAAGAAAGTTGTGTATTAGAACAAAATAGGCCTCAATGAAATGAGATTGAGACGAAGTCCCTTACCTCATGTCCGACTTAACTTGATCTTTCTTTAATCTCTTGAATAATAAACTAATGATAATTTATACATTTTTAAGAACATTTTTAAAGTTTTTTATTCCTTTTATATCACTTATTACGTTTTTATAAAAATTATGTAACAATTTAAGTTAATAATGTTCTTTTTGTCGATATTTTGTACTTGAGTAAAAAATGATCACCTTATATTTACATGTTGTCCATGTGGCCAATAGTACATTGTATCCAAAATGATATTGATAATTTATATATCATATATATCATATATATCCATTATATATATGTATATATATATAACAGTAAATATCATTTTGAGGTAAGAAATGAAATGCTCCATTCATGGAGACGGTAAGCCATACGTACACATGAATGCAAATTTCATCTTTATTTATTATTTTAATAGAATTAAAACATAATTATAAATAGTTATATTATAATTGAAGTATAATATCATATATAATATCATTGAATCAATCCTTTATACATTCCACATATGGCATTAATGATTCATACAACTTTGAGGGGGCGGTAGTCAACACTTCCTCAAATGAAAATATCGTGTTTACACATAATGGAAACAAAAATGTTATTCTATAAAAGAAAAATAAAGAATAATAAGTAAAACATAAAAATAATATATATCATATATTAATATAGTTCCATATTAATGGCCACCATGATAGGTGATAGGAGATAATCGAACAATCATCTTTTCATGAGGCGTTAGTTTTCTATCCACAGAAACTGTATGTTATTCAACCATTAGATGGAGGTGTGTGTAAGTTTAGTTCGAATAATTCTCATAGAAACATCCCAGTATATTTTGGATACAGTTTCTGTTATAAAATAATTGAATAAAATGTGTTTAGGGGTTGGAGAATTAAAATAAAATAAAAGAAGTTAAAAGAAACGATTAACTTTAATTTGAGTAACTCCCTTTAGTATGAACCAAAAAAGTTTATAAAAGTCTCTTATTAATAAGGTAAGGATTCTAGGAGGAGGAGAGAGATGTAGGGAGATTAATGGGGTAGAGTTTAGACTAGCCAAAAGGCTTGAGAGGTTTTAGGAATTAGTTAGAAGTGATGAACTTTTATAATGGGAAGGAGGGGCTCTTTAGGAAAGTGTGATAATATTATTTTATTATATAATAATATTCATTTTCAAATTGTCCCAAAATCATTAATGTCAAATATAAGATGACTAATGGTTTAAATAAAATCATCTAGTAATAATTGGTTAGGATTTAGATATTGTTTTCATATTTATAATCTTATTTATTTAAATAATTTATTAATGAGGTTAATACTACATCATTAGTGTTTCATATATAATTTAATTTATATGATGTCAAAAAATAAAAAAAACTACCATGTTATAGAAAATATTTTTATCTTTCCAATGAATATTTATAGGGGAAATGATATCTTATATTACCAAATGTAAAACAGTTATTTACTAAAAGATATATGTTTTTGTCATTTTTGTCACTACATTATGTTAATTATTCTAAAGTGTCATTATCAGTCCCATGTGGCCTCATGGAGTGTTTAATTCGACCCAAGGATGCCCATGGTCAGGCATGACACATCAAATAATCTTAAGAAATGTTTTAATGTAATTCTGTATTATTATAGTGTTCCTTTTATCATGAATTTCCCTATTTACATTTAACTGCGGTAATAAAAAGTCAAAAGTAACTATTCAACAAAAATTATTTTCATTTTATTGAACTGAATTTTACTTACTAATAAAAAACATTAATTTCAAATTTTTTAAATTAAATTCATAGAAATAGTAAAATTTCATTTAAATGAAAAAGTTAGATTTTAACTATTACTAAGTGGTTTTACTATACAACAAAAATTGAAGTTTTTTAGAAAAGACCAAATATTCAACAGAAGCTATATTTTATATTCATAATTCAAAATTGATTTCCATTTTACCAAATTCATAACCTAAAATTTTCATGAATTAATTTAAAATTAATTTTCTTTGTTAAAACAAATAGCGTGTTTTTAAGAAACAATAACTATCAAAAGATTGACACTTACTTATGTCCAATTTCAAAGTCAAATTAATTAAAATGATAAAAATTGGATGAAATGGTAAAAATATATTCTAATCAATCTTTAAAACTAGTTAAAAAGATAACATAACCATATAAATAAATTATATAAAAACACACTTTTTAGTTAAAATACAAAACAAATCACTATTCATTAAAAAATGTACTCTAACAGAAAAATTCCAAAAATTTTCTCAAAGTAAATTTTGATGACCCCATTCCAAATAAGGATTATATCTAGTCAATTAGAATGTATTAAAGTGTCCAAAAATAGATTTATTTAGGGTTCTCCATTAAGATGCGGTAAATCCACCTTTTAATGTAAATTATGCTAAAAATTAGATTCATTTATATTTTAAGCCTCTAAATTTTATTGGATAAATGTAAATACATTTAAAAAACATGTATAATAATATTTTAGTTAGTTTTTTTAATTTCCACCAATACAACGTCTAGGAGTTAACTACCATTAAAAATAATAATATTATATTATTAGTGTGAAACATAAGATTTCAAAGAAAACCGTTGTTGCATATTGGGTGCACTATCAAACAGAGAAACCCATTTAAAGTAAAATATATATTTTATTCACAAATATTAAAATTATTAAATATTTTTTATTCTTTATTTACATGTGATGTTACATCCTTCCCACCTTTTGGAAATTGTGTCATCGGAATTTTAAATTTCAAATAAATGGGGGTATTTATCCCTCATAGAATTTTCATATTCCCACCTTGTCTTTTCAAACATTTGTTTTTTCCACAAAACCTTTTCATAGTGAATTATCATATTGTGAAAAACATTCTCTCTTCGGTCAAAAATCTGGATTGTTTTTTCCTCATAAGAGAGATTATCTTCTAAGTTAACTGCCTCTGGGATGAAAACATGATATGGATATGGAATATATATTCTCAACATCGAAACATGAAAAAAAATTATGTTCCTGGGATAAATTTGGAGGTAAATCCACTCTGTACGCAACTGATCCAACATTCTCAAGGATTTCATTAGGTCCAATGAACCTGAGACTCAACATTCCTTTCCTACTTAAACACACCACACTTCTCCATGGAGAAACATTGAGAAAGTTATGATCACCTACCTCAAAAGAGAGATCCTTACTCCAAATTATCTGAATAACTTTTATGTCGACTCTTAGTTGTTATCATGTGTTCTTGAATCAACTAAACATTCTCTGCAATATCTTCTACCAATTTTGGTCCCATCAGCTTCATTTCACCTACATCATCCCAAAAATGAAGAGTTTGACATTGATTTCCACATAATGAAACAAATGGAGCCATCTATATACTAGAATGAAAACTGTTATTATATGAAAATTAAACCAAAGAAAGTTGATGGTCCCAACTTCACTCATAATCTAGTGAAAAGCATATATCATATCCTCCAGGGTCCAAACTGTTCATTCTGATTAGCCATCTGTTTCAAGATGAAAGGCTGTACTAAAATTTAATTCAGTAGCCAACGTCTTTTGATGGCCTTTCCAAATGTTAGAAGTAAACCAGGGATCACGATCAAATACAATATAGAGGGTAACTCCATGAAAACTTACTATCTCGTTAACATAAAATATATAATTTTGATATAGAGACAATGTATCTCTAATAGGAAGGAAATGAGTAGATTTAGTCAATCGATCAACTATAACCCAGATTGCATTATTACATCGAGATGTCTTTGGTAATCCCACAACGATGTCCGTGGATATATTTTTCTGTTTCCACTCTAGCACTGGTAAAGGCTGAATTATCCCTTTTGTTAACTGCCTCTCTTCTTTAACCTGCTAACAAATCAAACACTTCATAGTAAAATCATAAGTATCTCTTTTCATTCCATCCCACCAGTAATACTACCAAAGATCACTATAAATCATAGTATTTCCAGGATGAACTGAAAACGGGGAACTATGAGCCTCACATAATAACTCATTTTTCAACTGTGAATCACAAAGAACACATAATCACGTTCCAAATCTCAAAGAACAATCATTATCAATGTTAAATTCAGGCAACTTACCCTTCTTAACCAACTCTACCTTTTTCTGTAACTCACTATCATCCTTCTGTGCTTGCTTAATTCTATCTGATGGAGGTGATCTCACTGACACCTGATACAAAATAGAATAATTTTATGCACCATCAACTTCTATGATAATGTTTATTAAATCAAAAACCAAAGAATCTCATTCCAAATGTAGCATGGCTAATAAAGCATTACATTTATGACCCAAATCATCAGCCAATTTATTTTCCTTTTCTGGATGATAATGAATAATGAAATCATAATCCTTGATTAATTCCAACCTTATCCTTTGTCTCATGTTCAATTACTTTTGATCGAATATACACATCAAACGTTTGTGGTAAGTATATAATTAACATTTTACTCGATAAAAATAATACCTCCAAATTTGGAAATCAAAAACAATATTACCGAATTCCAAATTATGTGTAGGGTAATTTAACTCATGTGGTTTCAACTGACTTAAAGCATAAGGAATTACCTTATGATTCTGCATTAGGACATAACAAAGTCCATTCAATGTAGCATCACTATAAATAACTAACACACCATTTCTGGAAGGTAGTTCCCAAACTGGAGCATTCACCAATCTTTTTTTTCAATTTCTAAAAAAAATCATAACATTATTTTTCCAGATGAACATAACACCTTTCAATGTTAACTTAGTCATTAGACTAGATAACTATGCAAAATTTTCAACAAACCCCCTCTAGTAACCTGCCAAACTAGAAAAACTATAGATCTCGGTTATATTTGTGGTTCTTGTCCATTCTTCAATAACTTTAGTTTTAGAAGGATCAAAAATTATGCCATTCATGGAAACAATTAGACCAAGGAAAGAAATTTGATGCAACCAAAACTCACACATCATGAATTTCCCAAACAGTTTCTCTTCTTTTAGTGTTTTCCAGACAACCCTTAATTTAATTTCATGTTCTTCTTTACATTTAGAATAAAGAAAAATATCATCAATGAACACAACCACAAACTTATCCATAAACTGAAGGAAAATTCTATTATGAAGATCCATGAATATAGTAGGTGCATTGGTTAAATAAGACGTCATAACTAAAAATTCATAAGGGACATATCTAGTATGAAACACGGTATTCAGAATGTCTTATTCTTTCAATTTCAATAGATGGAACCCTGATCTCCTGTCAAACATAAATAAATACTGAGTTCCCTGGAGCTGATCAAACACATCATCGATATGAGGCAGTGGATACTTGTTCTTAAAAGTGGTGTTATTTAATTCTCTATAATCAATTCAAAGTCACATTGAACCATATTTCTTTTTATAAAACAAGACTGGAGAACCCTAGGGTGATTTTCTAGGTTGAATGAAACCTTCATCGAATAAATCCTACAATTGCTTCTTTAACTCTAAAAGTTCAATTTGAGCCATTCTATAAGGGGTGTTTTGAAATTGGCTTTTCATCAAAAACTAATACAATAGTAAATTAAACTTCCCGATCAGGTATAATACAGGGAAACTTATCAGGAAAAACATCATGAAACTCATTTTCCACTAGCACATCATTAATCTGAACAGTTCCATTGTTTTCAATAATATGTGCAAGGTAGCATTAATTTCCATCTTTTACCAGATTTTGAGCATGCTAATTTGTTTACAAAAGTAAGGGTTCATTCCTATATACAATCTTAAAATATTTTTGAAAAGAAACCTATTTATCTCTTTAGTAAATCTTATCATGATAAACATA
Source organism: Viscum album (assembly GCA_963277665.1). Classification (NCBI taxonomy): domain Eukaryota; kingdom Viridiplantae; phylum Streptophyta; class Magnoliopsida; order Santalales; family Viscaceae; genus Viscum; species Viscum album. Next base: position 464,239,291 of record OY728119.1, read on the forward strand.
AAGCCAATCCATACCCAAAATAACCTCAAACTCTACTAAAGGAAAAAAAGATGGTTTGACGGTTGATTCATTCTGCACACAATGAAAGGAAGGTTATTATAATTTATTTTTGTCTCAACATTTCCCCTAGTGTTTTTACCATATGTTCAGGATTCATATTTTGAGATGGAATTCCAAATTTAGTAGAAAATTTCTACGAAATGAATGAATGTGTAGACCCTGAACCAAACAACACATTGACATAATCTGAACAAATAAATAGTGTGAATCATACTACTTAATTTGATGGCCCAACATCTGCTGAAGTAGGTGGAAAGGATTTCACCAACCATTTCTACTTGTAGTCTGGACTCTTTCCCTAATTTGAGTTCTTCGTTGGATGATCATTTTCATAATGACGATTTCATTGAAATTAAAAAAATTTACTGACTGTAAATCAGATTTTGTCTGACCATTACCCAGATCAGTTTCTATGCAATTACAAGGCTTATGTCCCATTTTACCACATTCGTAGAACTACCCAGAATTTAAAATTCATTCCCCAGTATTCTTTTTATGACAATCACCAACTGTAAACATAAGATACTTACCATTAGACTTTTTTAAAGAGTCCTTCCCATTTTCCTCCCACCTCGACCTCCTATTCTATTTCTTTAAGAACACCTGATCATTGAAAAACACTATTTACACCTTCTCCACACAATGAACAAGTTTTTCAAAAATTTCAAACTCACAAGAAGATATATCCCTAAGATATATTGGCTTTAATCTTGAGTAAAAATTGTTGATTTTACTATCAATATCTCTTATAAAATGTGGAGCATACCATGCTAGTCGAGTGAATTTTTCTTCATAAGAATCCACTGAGTATTATTCCTATCTCAATTCCATGAATTTTTTTTCCAACCTAAGATGAACCAACTTAAGAAAATATTTCTCAAGACACATACCTTTGAATTCATCTCAATCAAGAGAATAAATCTCCTCATTATCCCTAATATTTTTCAACATAGACCACCACTGATTCGCTTCTTCATCAAAATAGTAAACAAGAAGACTAACCTTTTGATGTTCTGAACACCCCATTACATAAAAAAATTTCTCCAGTCCTTTAATCCACCCTTCTGCTATCATAGGGTCTGATGATTCTATGAAATATGTGGGATGTTGCCTCATGAAATTCTCCACTACTGACATGCTCATATGTGGTTGATCTGTCATATTTCGTGCAAGGATACCACCAACATTTATAGCTAGAGTAAACTGTACCATCACCGAAACAACCTATTCACTTCTGATTTTGACCATCTGAGGTTGTTGATTTCAAAGGTTGTCTTCCTCATAATGTCGTCCTGACATAGATCCCATGTTTCCACTGTGGAAAACCAATCAGAACACAAAAATATCTTAGGTGAAGAAACATGGTAATCAGTAAATGCTATATCATTTTAATATTAACAAAAATTAATTTATGGATATTAATTTAACAAAATCCTAACTCATAAAGTAATCTAAACCTCCCTTTGATAACAACTATAAGGACTTCACCTTAAAACATTACATAATATTAAATTAGAAGAATAATTCACATTGAGGATCTTTTCAGGTTTAGAGTTTTAGGGAATTAGGACACAACAATTACATCCCAAAAGATTTAAAACAAGAAATTTTGACTTAGTTTAAATTTTTTTCATAAAATAAAACTCTTGAAAAAAATATTCATGTCTAGTTCCATGTTTCAGACAACATGATTTATACATGATCCCATATTTGACCCTATTCATCATTAAGTGTTGTGAAAATATTTCAAAAATTGGGATGAGCATAAAAATCCTAGAAAGGGTTATATAACAAAGAAATAAAACAATAATTCATAAATACATAAAAAACATGAAATCTTTTAAATACCTCATATAATAATAATATTTTTTAATAAAACCTTGAAATCATAAATCATAAAGTTATATTTTGGCATACATAACATACTTACATTATAGCTATCACAACTACATAGCGAGTTACTTTGGAATACCCATAAAAATATATTCCCTAAATCTCTAAGGAGAAACATTAACTTTTACCTTTGTCACGTTACCCAATGCATTGGAAATCTATCTCTGGGTCACCCACAATAGGTTTATCATGGAACCGCCTGTATGCGAAAACAATGCCCAAGAACCACAACATGATCATAAAACAGATCATAAGCATAATGAAAAGATAACATTTCCACATTACAGTAACAATATAAAATTTAAATATATGAACATATCAAAACCATTATAAAAACCATTTTCAAAACCAAAAATATGTAAAATATTATATGGTATTTAGTTTTCTTTTAAAAACATTATGACTTGTTAAGGAAGCCTAATATAAAATAATACACGCAGCAGCGGAAAGGTTGTTCTCACCGATTATGTTACAAATAAAAAATCACTTTTTGTCATTTAGGTAAACACTTAGTAGAATAATATTCACATTGAATGAAAAGAACAAGTTTTTTATATAGTTTATAAAATAAAGTCGTGTATTAGAACAAAATATGCCTCAATGAAAGGAGATTGAGACAAAGTCCCTTAACTCGTGCCCGAGTAGACTAGATCATTCTTTAATCTTCTGAATAATAAACTAAAGTTAATTTATACTATCTTAAGAACCTTCTTAATGTTTATTATTCATCTTATATCAATTAGTACCATTTTATAAAAATTATTTAATCATTTATGTTAATAATGTTAGTTTTGTCGATATTTGGTACTTGAGTAAAAAATGAACGCCTTATATTTACAAGTTGTCCATGTTGTCAATAGTCCATTATATCCATAATTATATTCATTATTTAGATATCATATATATCATATATATCATATATATATATATATATTTATAACAGAAATTATCATTTGAATGTACGAAATCAGATGCACCATTCATGGAGATGGTAAGTCGTACGTACGCCTGAATGCTACTTTCATTTCTATTACTTTTTTATGGAATTAAAATATAATGATACATAGGTATATATAATTTTAGTATAATTTCATATATAATATCATTAAATCCATCCATTATACATCCCAAATATGTCATTAACGAGTCATATCCCTTTGAGTGGGCGGTAGTCCACACTTCCTCAAATGAAATTATCTTGTTTACCCATAATGGAAACAATAAAGGTATGTTATAAAAAAATAATCATAAAAAACATAAACATAATATACATCATATATAAATATAGTTTCATCATAATGAACAACATGATATGCGGTAGGAGATAATTGAACAATCATCATTTTGGGCGGCATTTGTTTGCCATCCAGAGAAACAGTACGTTCTTCTCCCATTATATGGAGGATTGGGTGAGTTTAGTTAGATTAATTCTCATAAAAACATCCTAGTATATTTTGGATACTGGTGTTGTTATAAATTAAAGGAATAAAAATATTTATTGGGTGGAGAATTAAAATAAAAGAAAATAAGTTAATAGAAACCATTGACTTTAATTTGTGTCACTCTCTTTCGTGTAGAACAAAAGGGTTTCTTGAAGTGCCTTATGCCTAGGGTAAGGCATCTTGGAGGAGGATAGGGATACAAGGTGCTTAATTTTGAAGAGGTTGGATGAGCCAAAATTCTTGAGAGGTGTGAGGAATTGGATATAAGTGAGGGATTTTTATAAGGGGGAGGAAGGGTTCCATAGGAAAGTGTGATAATTTGTTTTATTATATAATGATATTCGATATCTAAAGGTCCAAAAATCATTATAGTAGAAGATAATATTACTCATGGTGTAAATAAAATTATTTAATAATAATTGTACAAGTTTTGGATTAAATTTTAATATTTATAATCTAATTTATATAAATCATTTATTAATGAGGTAAACACAACATCATTATTTTGTAGTAAATAATTTAATTTATACGATGTAAAAAAATTAAAAAAATACCATAATTTATAAAACATTATTAGCTTTCCAATTAATATTTTTAGTTTATATGATAGCTTATATAACCCCTTGTAAAAATTGATTTACTAAACTATATTTGTTTGTCATTTTTGTCACAACTTTATATTAATTAATCCAAAGTGTCATTATCACTCCCATGTGGCTCCATGGGGTCCCAAATTATACCCAAAGATGACCATGGTCGGCCAGGACTCATTCGATAAGGTTCATACTAGTTATAAGGTAATTTTTTATTATTATAATATTATTTTTACCTTGAATTACCATAATTACCTTTAACCGTGGTAAATAAATGTCAAAAGTTACTGTTAACCAAAAATTATTTTCATCTTATTAAACCAAATTTTACTTACTAATAATAACCATGTATGTGAGCTTTTTTAAATTCACATCAATGAAGAGGTACAATTTCATTTAAATGAAAAAGTCAGTTTTTAACTACAACTAATTGGTTTCACTATTCATAAAAAATTGATGTTTTTTATAAAACTACCAAAAATTAATCTTAAGCTATATTTTATATTCCAAATTTAAAAATTATATCTATTTTACCAAATTATATACATAGAAGATTCCTGAATTGATTTGAAATTAATTCTTATTGTTGAAACAAATAGCGTGTTTTTAAGAAACAATAACTATCAAAAGATTGACACTTGTTCAAATCCAATTTTAAAGTGTAATTAATTACAATGACCAACATTGGATTAAATGGTAAAAATATATTCTAATTACACTTTAAAACCAATTAAAATTATAATATAACCATATAAATAAATTAGATAACATGTAACTTTTGAATTAAAATACAATATTTATCACTTTTTATTAAAAATAAACTTTATAGGAAAATTTTTACAAAAAGTGAATTTTGATGACACCATTCTAAATAAAAAATTTATTTGGTCAAATAGAATGTATTAATGATACCAAAACTATATTTAATAAGTTTTCTCCCTTAAAATGCAGTAAATTGACATTTTAATGTAAATTATTCTTAAAATTAGATTCATTCATATTATAAGCCTCTAAATTTAATTCGATAAAAGTAAATACATTCAACAAAAATGTATAATCATATTATAGTTAGTTTTTTTTCAATCCATTCAAAACAATGTCAAGGAGTTATCTTCCATTTAGAATAATAATATTATATTATTAGTGTGAAATATAAGATTTAGAAGAAACACATTGTTGCGTATCAAGTATGCAATTGAACATAGAAACACCATTATAGTAAAATTCATATCTAATTCACAAATATTAATAAATATGAAATATGTCTTATTATTCATTATTTACATGTGATGTTACATCCTTCCCCCCTTTTGGGACTTGTGTCCTAACAATTTTACTTATCAAATAAATTGGGGTATTTATCCATTATAGCATTTTCAGATTTCCACGTTACCTCTTCAACCATATGGTTTTTCCAGAAAACCTTTACCTGGTGAATTACATTATTCCGCAACACTTGGTATCTTCGGTCAAGAATCTGCACTGGTTGTTCCTCATAAGAGAGATTCTCTTACAACTGAACTACCTCTGGGCTCAAAACATGAGATGGATATGACATATACTTTCTCAACATTGAATCATTAAAACATTGTGTAACTGGGATAAACATGGAGGTATATCCACTCTGTACACAACTGATCCAACATTCTCCTGGATTTTATTGGATCCAATGAACCTTGGACTCAACATTACTTTCTTACCAAAACATATTAAAATTTTCTATGGAGAAACATTGAGAAATACATGATCACCTACCTCAAAAGGGAAAACCTTCCTCCTGTTATCTACATAAAAATTATATCTACTCTGAGCTATTCTGATGTGCTTTTGAATCGACTAAAATTTATATGCCATCTCTTTTACTAATTATGGACCCATCAGCTTCCTTTCACTCACTTCATCCCAAAAAGTTGGAGTTCCACAACACTTTCCAAATAAGGCTTCAAATGGAGCCGTTTGGATAATGGATTAAAAACTATTATTATATGAAAATTCCACCAAAGAATTACATTGGTCAGAAATACCCTGGTCATTTAGTGAACAAGAACATAGCATATCATCCAGGGTTTGAATTGTTAATTTCGATTTCCCATCTGATTGAGGATGAAAAGCTTTACTATAATTTAATTCAGTACCCAATGACTTTTGACGGCCTTTCCAAAAGTTATAAGTAAACCATGGATCATGATCAGATAAAATGGAGAGAGAAACTCCCTGAAACATGACTATCTATTTAACATACAACTGAGAAAGTTGATCTGGAGACAATATATCTCTAATAAGAAGGAAATGAGAAGATTTAGTCAATCGATCAACTATAATGCAGACTGCATTATTACCTCGTGATTCATTCGGTAATCCCACAATTAAGTCCATGGATATATTTTTACATTTCCAATCTGGAACTGGTAAAGGCTGAAACATCCTTTTCGGTAATTTTCGCTCTGCTTTAACCTGCGGACAGGTCAAACACTTCACAGTAAAATCCACAATATTTCTTTTCATTCCATCCCACCAGTAATACTCCAGAAGATCTTTGTACATCTTATTAATTCCATGTTGAATTGAAAATGGGGAACTATGAGCTTCACATAACAACAGATTCTTCAACTTTGAATCACAAGGCACACATAATCTCCTTCCAAATCCCAAAAAACAATCATTTTCGATATTAAATTCATGAAACATACCCTTTTAAACCAACTCTACCATTTTCTGTAACTCACAGTCATCCTTCTATGCTTCCTTATTTCTGTCTAATAGAGATAATCTCACTGACACCTGATACAAATCAAAAGAATTTTCTGCACCAAAAACTTGTGTGCCAAATTTTATTAAATCTGTTAGGTCCACAAGGCTGAATACCCTTAAAGGGGGGGGGGGGGGTGAATCAAGGTATTACTAATTTAAAATTAATGCCTGTTCTGATCTTGTTTTGCTGTTAAGAAAAACACTCTTCTCTCTCTTTCTTGTTGCACAATATAAATAGAAAGTAATGCAAGCACATGACATAGAAATTTTACTTGGTTTACTGCTAAGGGCTATGTCCAAGGAGTATATGCCGACATGTTTTCGGTCATACCAAATTCCACTATACTTCACTAGTTGTGGATTAAAATGTTCTGGTATAGTCACTTTGTCCCAGGATCACTGCCTTTACAATATTTAGGGTCAGCTCACTACTTTCCCAAGGGTCACTTCCGGTTTCTCTATCTCTGTCTCACTTCCGGTGAAGAGGATCACCTTCTTTCTCTTCCTTTTCTCACTTCTCTTGGTTGGAATCCACTCACAGTTTATAGACCTATAGGTATCTTCATTTTCATGAAGGAATGCATCTTCCTCCGTAAGTATATGCTCTGTTGAAGCCCATCTTTCACAGGTAGATGAATATCTCCTTGCACCGAATGAATTGGGAAAACTTCCAGCTTCCACGCAGCCCGAAAATCACTACTAGAAATAAACCTTACATGGCGTGCAAGCCAATCTCAGCATGAAAGTATCAGTGCACAAGTCACAACGGGCGCGCAATTCCTCCTCAGACACTTGTGCAGCACAAGCTTCCCCAACTACATACATGCACAACTCTCTCCCTTTTACGCCCAAACCAATATTAGAACGCAACTGCCAACCAGCGCACAACTTATCACACTGGCGCGCAACTCCCCACATTGGCCCGCAACTCCACCTACCCGACCACACACCACTTGCGTGACCACCACACCTGCACGACGGGATCTATGATTTCTCAATGTGTTAAACTCCGGTTAATATTGAAGAGGGGTGGTCCAGTATTTATAGGCATATTGACCACCCTGCGTGACGGCGGGCAAGTCACCTACACGACCCAGTCTTGGCGTGCAAGTCTTCTGTCTTCCTAGACACTTGAACGACCAACTCCAAAACTTGTGAGAACCTGTTTCCTTTGCTATATTTTGATCTTCTGATCTTGAAAAACATATGGCTTGAAAGGTTCCTATACTCCAAGTCATCGGAGCGCAAGTCCATTTTCCAAAAACACTTTTCTTCATTTGTCGATTTTTAGGCCCAAAAATTTGGAAAACACTGGAAAACGGTGCCACCTTGTATTTGTTCTTTTGTACCGCCTCCAAATAATCCATTCCTTTTTTCGACATTCTTGAATTAAACATGGATCTTTGACCTCTGCTCTTGAACTCGACATCCCACCATAAAATCCTCTTTGTAAACAAATTTTATGTCATTATTTTGCTTTGTCAACAATCACCACTCAGATGTCCACTTTTTCAACAAACACAATCACCTCAAAAATGCTTCAATGATTCCTTGAGGGATTTTTCCCAACAAAATAAAAATCCAAAGGATCTCGTTCCAAATGTAGCATGGTTAATGAAGCATTAATTTTTCGACTAAAATCATCAGCTAATTTAATTTCCTTTCTAGGATAGTAATGAAATGTGAAATAATAATACTTGGTCAATACCAACCATATCCTCTGTCTCATGTTAAATTCTTTTTGAATTAATATATAAATCATCATTTGTGTCTAGTATATATTTAACATTTTAATCTATAAAAATGATACCTCTAAATTTTAAAATAAAAAACAATAGAAGCTAATTCCAAATCATGTGTAGGGTAATTTAACTCATGTGGTTTCAACTAACATGTATCATAAGTAATTACTTGATCATTCTGCATTAGGAAACAACCAAGTCCCTTGGACAAAGCATCACTGTAAATAACCAACTCTCCATTTTTTAAAGGTAGTGCGAAAAATTGAGCATTCACCAATCTTCTTTTAAATTAATTGAAAAAATCATCACATTATTTATTCCAGATGAACATAACACCTTTCTGAGTTAACTTTGTCATTGGAAGAGATAACCGTGAAAAATGTTCAACAAACCTCCTGTAATATCCTTCTAAGCCAATAAAACTATAGATCTAGGTTATATTTTTTGGTCTTGGCCATTCTTCAATAAATTTTGTTTTAACAGGATAAAAAGTTATGCCATTTTTGGAAACAATGTGGCCATGGAAATAAATTTGATGCAACCCAAACTCACACTTTCTGAATTTCCAATATAGTTACATTCCTTTTAAGGGTTTCAATACAACCCTTAAATTAATTTCATGCTACTCTTTGATTTTTGAATACACCAAAATATGATCAATGAAAAAAACCAAAAACATATCCATGAACTCACGAAAAAATCTATTCATAAGATCCATGAATACAACAGGTGCATTAGATAAACCAAAAGTAATAACTACAAATTCATAACGGCCATATCTAGTATGAAATCCAGTCTTCGGTATGTCGGTTATTTTTACTTTCGACAGATCGTACCCCCATCTCAATTCAATATTGGAAAGTACTGAGCTTTCTGGAGCGATCAAACAAATAATCGATATGATTAAAAGGAAACTTGTTATTAACAGTGATGTTATTCAATGCTCTATAATCAATTAAAAGTCTCACTGTAAAAATTTTCTTTTTAAAAAACATGAAAGGAACACCCCATGGTGATGTGCTTGGTTGAATGAAACATTTATCTAATAACTCCTGTAATTGATTCTTTAACTATAAATGTTAAATTTGATCCATTTGATAAGGGGGGTTTGGAATTGGCTTAGCATCAGTAACAAAGTCAACATTAAATTCAACTTCTCGATCAGGTAAACTACTTGGAAACTCATCAGGAAAAACATCAAGATACTCATTTATCACTGGCACATCATTAATCCAAATAGTTCCTTTGTTTTCAACAATATGTGCAAGGTAACATTCATTTCCATATTTTAAAAGTTTTTATGCTTCCAGATATATTATCAAAATTAAGGTTTCATTACTATATAAAAACTTGAATCTTTCGGAATAGAAACTTATTTAGCTCTGCAGTTAATCTTTCATGATAAACAGAAATCCAATCCATACCCAAAATGTCATCAAACTCTACCAATGGAAAAACAATAATGTTTTCTGGTAGATTCTTTCCATACATAAGGATAGGAAGGTTCTTATAATTTATTTTTGTCTCAATATTTCCCCCCGATGTTTTAACCATAAGTTCAGGATTTATATCTTGAGATCAAATTCCTAATTTACTATAAAATTTCTCAGAAATGAACGAATGTGAAGACCCTGAATCAAACAATACATTGGCATAATCTGAAAAAATTGATAGTATACATGAGACTACTCCATTTGGTGGACCAACATCTACTTAAGTAGTTGAAAAGTGTTTCACCACCCCTTTATTCTTGTATTCTGGCTTTTTTCCCTCAGTTGAGTTCATCATTAGACACACATTTTCATAATGACCCATTTAATAGCAATTAAAACATTTTACTGAATGTAAATCAGTTTTTGTCTTACCATTACCTTGATCATTTTCTGTGCAATAAAGAGCCTTATGTACCATTTTTCCACATTGGTAGCACTTAACATAATTCAAAAGACATTCCACAACATTCTTTTTATGACAATTTTTGTATACTGTAAACATAATATTCATAACATCAGACGTTTTTGAAGAGTTCTTCCCTTTTTTCTGACACCTTGACCTCTTATTCTATTGTTTTCAATGAACAGTTGATCATTGGAAAACTCCATTTCCAAATTCTCTACACAATGAACACGTTTTTCATAACTTCTAAACACTAAAGAAGCTAAAGCCCATTTATAATTTCTCATTAATCGTGAGTAAAAATGGTTGATTTTGCTATCAAGATCTCATATGAAATTTGGAGCATACCTTTCCAGTCGAGTGAATTTTTTCTTCATAAGAAGACACTGAGTCATTCTCCTACCTCAATTCTAGGAATTTTTTTTCCATCCTAAGACGAACCACCTTAGGAAAATATTTGTCAAGAAAAATACCTTTGAATTAATCCTAATCAAGGGCATAAATATCTTCACTATCCCTGACATTTTTCACCATCGACCACCACTGATCAGTTTCACCTTCAAAACGGTAAACAACGAGACTTACCTTTTGATGATTTTAAAACCCCATGACATAAAAAAATTTCTCCAGTGCTTTAATCCACCCTTCTACTAGAACAAGCTCGAATGATCCTCTGATAGATGGGGGATATTGCCTCATGAAATTCTCCACTACTGACATTTTCCTCTGTGGTTGATATGGCTGATCTCGTGCATGGATTCCAAAACCATTTATAGCTTTAGTAAACCATGACAATACTGAAAAAACCTATTCTGTTCGGATTCTGACCACCTCGGGTTGCTGATTTGGAAGGTTTCCTTCCTCCTGATGTCGTCCCAACATAGCTGCCCCATTGCCTATGTGGGAAACCATTATAAACATAGAAATATCTTTGGAAAAGCAACATTGTAATTTATAAATGCTATATCATTTCAATATTACCATAAATTAATTTATAGATATTAATTTAACAATACCCTAACTTCTAATGTTATATAAACCTCCCTTTGATACCAATTATAAAAAACCAACCTCAAACCATTACATAATATTGAATTTAATTAATAAATCACATTGAGGATCTTTTCAGGTTTAGAATTTTAGAGAATTTGGTCATAACTATTTCCACTCAAAACATTACAATGTAGACACTTCTACATAGTTTCCATTTTTTGATAAAATATAAATCTTGAAAAAAAGAGTCATGTCTAGTTCTATGTTTTAGACATCATGACTTTTCCTTGATCCCATCCTTGACCATATTCATCTTTAAGTATTGTGAAAACATTTCAAAACATTGGATGAGCATAAGAAGCTCAATAAGTGTTCTAAGACAATGAATGAACACATTAGTTCATAAATACATAGAAAGCATGAAATCTTTTACTTAACACATGAAATCATAATATTTTTGAATAACAAATAGAATTCATAAATCATAAAGGTAACTTGTGGCATCCATAACATATTTACATTATAGTTATCGCAGCTATATAGGGAGTTACTTTGGAATACCCATCACAGAATATTCTCTAAATCTCTTAGGAGGAACATTCACGTTTACCTCCATCACTTTACCCAATTCATTGGAGAGCTATCTGGGGCTCACCTTCCCTAGGTTTATCATGGTACCACCCGTATAAGTAAACAATTCCCAAATACCATAACATGATCATAACACATAACATAAGCATAAAGGAAAGATAAAATTTCCACATTTCAATAAAAATATCAAATTTCAATATATTAATGTATAAAAACAATTATCAAAACCATTTTCAATACCACAAATACATAAATTAGTATATGATATTTATTTTCTTTTCAAAAACATTATGTCTTGTTATGGAAGACAAAGATCATATAATACTAACAGCGGTTGAAAGGTGGTTGTCACCAGTGACATTGAAATGAAAAATTATTTTTTTTCGTTTAGTAAAACGATTAATAGAAAAAGATTCAATATGAATGAAAAGTAAAATGTGTTTATACATCGTATATAAGAATGTAGTGTATTAGAACAAAATATGCATCAATAAATGGAGATTGAGACCAATTCCCTTACCTCGTGTTCAACTTGACTCGATCAATATTTTATATCCTAAATAATAAACTAAAGTTAATTTCTACTCTCATAAGAACCTTTTTTTATTTTATTATTCCTTTTATATCACTTATTAACATGTTATGAACCTTATGTAATCATTTAAGTTAATAATATTCATTTTTTTGATATTTGGTACTTGAGTCAAAAATGAACACCTTATATTTACAAGTTGTCCATGTGGTCAACAGTCGATTATATCTAGAATGATATTAATTATTTAGCTATCCTATTTATAATATATATCCAATATATATATATATATATATATAACAGTACATATCATTTGGAGGTATGAAATGAAATGCACCGTTCATGGAGACAGTAAGTCATACGTACGAAAGAACGCTACTTTCATTTCTATTTCATATTTTATTGGAATTAAAACAAAATGATACGTAGGTATATTATAATTCCAGTATAATTTAATATATAATATCATTAACTCCATCCTTTACACAACCCACATATGGCATTAACGAGTCATATCACATTGAGGGGGCAGTAGTCCGCACTTCCTCAAATGAAATAATCATGTTTACTCATAATAGAAACCATAAAGGTATACTATAAAAAAATACAGAATAAAAAATAAAAAATAAGCATAATATATATCATATATAAATATATATTCCAATTAATGGCCACCATGATAGGCGGTAGGATATAATCAAACAATCATCGTTTCGTGAGGCGTTAGTTTGCCATCCACAGAAACAATTTTTTCTTCACCCATTCGATGTATGTGTGTGTAAGTGTAGTTCGAATCTTTCTCATAACAATATCATAGTAATATGAGGACACTGTTGTAGTTATAAAAAAAATTAAAAATATTTTAGGGGTAGGAGAAGTAAAATAAAAGAAAAGAAGTTTAGAGAATCTGTTAACATTAATTTGGGTAACTCTCTTTGGTATGAACCAAAAGATTTTCTTCAACTGACTTATACCTATGTTAAAGCTTCTAGGAGGAGGAGAGTCATGTACGAAGCTTAATCGGATAGAGTCGGAATGAGCCAAAAGTCTTGAGAGGTGTAAGTAATTGGTTAGAAGTGGGGGATTTTTATATGAGGGAGGGACTATTTAGGAAAGTGTGATAATATTATTATATTATATAATTATATTCGGTTTATAAACGTCCACAAATCATTAATGTCTAAGATAAGATGACTCATGGTATAAATAAAAACAACCAATAAAAATGAGATATATTTTAGATATTTTTTATATATTTATAATATTATTTTTTCAAATGATTTATTAATGATTGAAACACTACATCAATATTTTGTCATAAATAATTTAATTTATATGATGTCCAAAAATTAAAAAAATACCATGATATAGGATATATTCTTATCATTCCAACGAATATATATACTAGAAATTATATTTTACATAACCCCATGTAAAAATTGACATACAAAAAGATATTTGTTTATGTTATTTTTGTCATTACTTTAGGTTAATTAGTCTAAAGTGTCATTATCACACCCATGTGGGTCCTTGGGGTCCACAATTAGACCCAAGGATGCACATGGGAAGCCATGACTCAACCAAGAAGGTTAGGGCAAGTGTTAAGGTGATTTTGTAATATTATATTATTCTTTTTACCTTGAAATAGCCTATTTACCTTTAACTATGGTAAATAAAAGTCAAAAGTTACTATTCAGTAAAAATTATTTTCATCTAATTGAACCACATTTTATTGACTAATAACAACCATGTATGTCAGATTTTTATAATTCAATTCACAAAAGTTGTAAAATTTCATTAAAATGAAAAGTCTAATTTTTAACTACTTCTAAGTGGATTCACTATTCATAAAAAAATTGATGTATTTCTGAATAAAACCAAAAAAATTTCCTAGGATATATTTGATATTCCAAATTGAAGAATGATGTCTATTTTACCAAATTCAAAACATAGAATTTTAATTAAATAATTTAAAATTAATTCTTGTTGTTATAACAAATAACGTGTTTATAACAAACAATAACTTTCAAAAGATTGACACTTGTTTATGTCCTATTTCAAAGTGAAATTAATTACAATTAAAAAAATTTGATTAAATGGTATAAATATATTATAATTACACTTTAAAACAAATTTTAAAAAAAGAATATAACCATATAAAATAATTATATTAAAAGGAACTGTTGAATTAAAATACAATATTTTTCACTATTGATTAAAAATTGAAATTTATCGGAAAAACTTAAAAATCATACACAAAGTAAATTTTGACATACCCATTTTAAATAAGGATTTTATTTGTTAAAATAGAATTTATTAAAGTGACAAAAATAAAATTTAACGATGGTTCATTATTAAAAGGCGTTAAATAGAACATTTAATGTAAATTATGCTTAAAATTAGATTCATTCATATTTTAAGCGACTAAATTTTATTGGATAATTGTAAATAAATTTAAGAAACATTATAATCATATTATAGTATACTTTTTCAATCCCTAAAATACAACATGAAAGAGTTAACAACCATTTGAAATAATAATATTATATTATTAGTGTGCAACGTAAGATTTCAAAGAAACCTGTTTTTGTGTATTATGTATGCTATCAAACATAGATAGCCATTTAAATTAAAATTTATATTTAATTCCCAAATATTAATAAATATAAAATATGTCTTATTATTTATTTACCTGTGATAGTACATCCTTCCCCATTTTTTGAATTGCATCCTTGCAATTTTACTTATCAAATAATTGGTGGTATTTATCCCTCATAGCATTTTCAGATTCCCAAGTTGCCTCTTCAACCATATGAGTTTTCCAGAAAACATTTACCTTGTGAATTACCTTATTCCGAAACACATGCTCTCTTTGGTCATGAATCTGGATTGGTTGTTTTTTATAAGAGAGATTATCCTCCAATTGAACTACCTCTATGATCAAAACATAAGATGGATCTGGCATATACTTTCTGAACATTGAAACGTGAAAAAAATTGTGTACTTGGGATAAACAGGGTGGTAAATCCACAATGTATGCAACTAATCCATAATTCTATAGGATTTCGTAGGGTCCAATGAACCTCAGACTGAACAATATTTTCAAACCAAACCACATCACACTTTTCCATGGAGAATCATTGAGAAAGACACAATCACCTACCTCAATAGAGATATCCTTCCTCTGGTTATCTACATAAATTTTCAGTCGACTCTGAGCTATTCTCATGTGCATTGGAATCAACTGAACTTTCTCTATCATCACTTCTACCAATTCTAGTTCCATCAGCTTCCTTTCACTTACTTCATCTCAAAAAGCTAGAGTTCAACAATGCTTCCCATATTATACCTGAAATGGAGCCATATGTATACTGGAATGAAAACTATTATAATATGAAAATTCTACCAATGAATGATGTTCAACCAAAATTCCCTAGTAATCATGTGAACAAGCACGTATCATATCCTCCAGGGTCTGAATTTTTCATTCCCATTGCCCATCGGATTGAGGATGAAAAGCTGTACAACAATTTAATTCAATACCCAATGACTTTTGAAGGCCTTTCCAAAAGTTAGAATTTATCCCGAGATCATGATCAGATATAATGGAAAGTGGAACTCCATGCAACCTGATGATCTCATAAACATACAACCAAAAAAGATGATATTGATACAATGCATCTCTTAAAAGAAGGAAATGAGAAGATTTAGTCAATCGATCAACAATAACCCAGATTGCATTATTACCTTGAGATTTTGTCGGTAATCCAATAATGAAGTCCATGGATATATTTTCCCATATCCACTATGGCACCTGTAAAAGCTGAATCATCCCTTTCGGTAACTGTTACTATGCTTTAACCTACTGACAAGTCAACCACATCATAGTAAAATCAGCAATATCAATTTTCATTCCATACCACCAGTAATACTCCCAAAGATCTCTATACATATTATTACTTCCAGGATGAACTGAAAACGAGGAACTATGAGCTTTACATAATAACTCATTCATCAACTGCGAATAACAAGGCACACATAATCTCTATCCAAATCTCAAAACACAATCATTATCATTGTTAAATTCTGGAAACTTACCCTTATTAACCAACTCTACCTTTTTCTGTAACTCAATGTCATCCTTCTATGCTTTCTTAATTATGTCTGATAGAGACGATCTCACTGACACCTAATATATTACAAAAAAATTTCCTGCATCAATAAATTCTATGCCAATGTTTTTTAAATCAAAACCTAAAGAATCTGGTTTCAAACGTAGCATTGTTAATGAAGCATTAATTTTTCAACTCAAAGCATCGGAAACATTATTTGCCTTTCCTGGATGGTAATGAATCATGCAATAATAATACTTGATAAATTCCAACTATCTCCTCTGTCTCATGTTTATTTTATTTTGAGTGAATATATACTTCTAACGTTTTTGGTTAACATATATTTAATATTTTACTCCATACAAATGATGACTCCAAAATTTAAAAGAAAAAACAACAGTAGCTAATTTCAAATCATGTGTAGGGTAATTTAACTCATGTTGTTTCAATTGACGTGAAGCATAAAAAATTACCTGATCATTCTGTATTAGGACACAACCAAGTCCCTTCGACTATGCATCACTATAAATAACAAACTCTCCATTTCTAGATGGTTGTTCCAAATATGGAGCATTCACTAATCTTCTATTCAATTCATGAAAAAAATCATCACATTATTTGGTCCAGATGAAAATAACACCTTTCTGAGTTAACATAGTCCTTTGACTAGATAACTATGCAAGACATTCCAAAACCTCCTGTAATAACCTTCTAATAAAGAAAACTACAGATCTAGGTCATGTTTTTGGGTCTTGGACATTCTTCCATTACTTTTGTTTTAGTAGGATCATTTGTTATGCCATTTATTGAAATAATGTGACAAAGGAAATAAATATTTTGCTACCAAAACTCACACTTTCTTAATTTCCGAAATATTTTCTTTCCTTTTATGGTTTTTGAGACAGCCCTTAAATGAATTTCAGGTTCCCCTTTACTTTTTGAGTAAACCAAAATATCATCAATGAACATAACCACAAACGTATCCAAGAACACATGTATAATTATATTCATAAGATCCATGAATACAATAGGTTCATTGGATAAACCAAAAGGCCTAACTAAAAATTTATAATGGCCATATGTAGTTCAAAATGTGATATTTAAAATTTCTACTTCTTTCACTTTCAACTGATCATAATCTGATCTCATGTCAATCCTCGAAAAAAACTGAGCTCCCTAGAGCTGATCAAATTAATCATCGATATGAGGAAAATGATACTTGTTTTTAACATGGATGTTATTAAATGCTCTATAATCAATGAAAAGTCTCATTGAACCTTATTTATTTTTAATAAATAAGACAAGAGAACCCCAAGGTGATGTGTTGGGTTGAATGGAACCTTTATCTAATAACTCCCACAGTTGCTTCTTTAACTCCAAAAGTTCAATTTGATCCATTTGATAAAGGGGTTTTGAAATTTGATTACAATTAGGAACTAAGTCAACAATAAATTCAACTTTCCAATCAGTAACAATACTCGACAACTCATCAGGGAAAACATCAAGACACTCATTTACCACAACTAGATCATTAATCTCAACAATACCTTTGTTTTCAAAAATATGTGCAAGGTAACATTCATTTATATCTTTTACTAGTTTATAAGCTTCCTGATATGTTATCAAAAGTATGGGTTCAATATTGTATACAAACTGAAAATCTTTCTAAAAATAAACCTATTTAGCTCTGCTGTCAATCTTAGTATGACAAACAGAAAGCCAATCCATATTCGAAATAACATCAAACTATACGAAAGGAAAACAATAAGGTTTGTAGGTATATTATTTCCACAGACAAGTATATGAAGGTTCATATAATTTCTTTTTGTCTCAACATTTCCCCCTGGTGTTTTTACCATAAGTTCAGGATTCATATCGTGGGATGAAATTACCAATTTAGTAGAAACGTTCTCAGAAAAAAACAAATGTGTAGACCCTGAACCAAACAATACAGTGTCATAATATGAACAGAAAATTAGTGTACCTGATACTACTTCATTTAACGGCCCAACATCTGTTGAAGTAGTTGAAAAGGATTTCACCACCCCTTTCTGCTTGTATCCTGACTTCTTTTCATCATTTGAGTTCTTCATTGGACACTCATGTGAAAAATGAACCATTTCATTGCACTTAAATCATTTTACTAATGTAAATCATAATTTTTCTTACCATTACCTTGATCGTTATCTGTGCAATTATGAGCCTTATGTCCCATTTTACCACATTGGTAGTAGTTACTAGAATTCCAAATACATTCCCCAGCTTTCTTTGTATGACAATTTTCGCAATCTGTAAACTATTGTTTGTTACCATTTGTTTTTTTGAAGAGTTCATCCCTTTTTCCTACCACCTCGACCTATTATTCTGTTTTTTTTCAAACAACATCTAATCAACGACAAACTGAATTTCCACCTCCTCCGTATAGCGAACAAGTTTTTCATAACATTAGAACTCACAAGAAGATAATCCCATTTGATACATTGTCATTAATCATGAGTAAAAATATTTGATTTTACTATCATGATCTCATATGAAATTTGGAGCATACCTGATTCTCGCTCAAATTTACCCAAGTGATAAAGGTAGAACGTTCCTTTTAGTTTTGCTTGGGTTATCGAATTCTCAGAGACCTAAGAAGTACCTACAGACATGTACATTATATGGATTGTTTTTTCCAATGATGTGTCCAACTTTGGTTGAATTTAGATGGGTTTAAGGTATCACTAATAGATTTATGTTAATTCAAATTAAGGTAATGAGTTGCTCCTAGGTTATCTCTCGGGGTGGATTTGATGGATTTATTTTTTTAATTATTTCAATTTCTTGTAATTGAGATGGGTTCATTTAAGAGAATAAAAAATAATCATCACATACTAGTTTAATGCCTACACACCCTAATACTAATCACCCATACACTTGAAGGATAAATTCAGAGAGCACTCCAAGGTAAAGGTTCGTATTAGAACATGAAATTTGTGACCTTAAATTTAATAAGCATGAAGATGTTTAAAAATCATCAAATAAAAACTCATTTCAAAAAGTGATTAGCCATTAATGGATTGAGAAACAACATCCAATACAGCACCTTTCTACTCCCTTGGATCAACCCATAAAAGAGTTATCCCTCCATTGATGACATGTCTTGAATGGAAGCGGGAAGTAGACTTATGAGGGTGGAATTGAAGAAGTAAAAAAACAACAACAAAAATTGATCACTCCACCGTTGTGTGATAAATATCACAAATTATGGTGTGAATAATTTCACACCTTGAACCAAAAGTATCAACATGATATGTATAACAATAGAATATGAGTTTAGGAGGAACATTTATTAAGAATCTAGGATCAATTAAAACAACTTACATGTGATGGAAGAACGTTACAAAGAGAAATTGGGAGCATAACAATAAGATGAAAACAAAGCTCAAAGATTCTTCAATCCTCCAACACCACATCGTTAAATAGGCATTTTTGAGCACTTGGGTCGAGCCTCCAATAGTCGAAGACTCCTCAATTAATTGTTGTAGGCCATAGGTGGGTGGAAAGTAAGGTAGAGTTGATTTTTCCACCCTTGACCCGAGGTGGAATCCAACTTTCCTTCACAGAACAGAAGCGTTTGGAAGGCCTTATAGATGGAAAAATCTGAGTGGGCCATAGAAGATGAAAATGGAGAAACCAATCCCTTATAGCTGCCTGTAAAATTTGGGCTAATTTGGAGATATGATCATATTAGTGGGCTGTTTTTCTGGGCCGCAGAATCTGGACTAGAATTTTATCTCAAACATGGGCTGCCTAAATGGACACCATGGTTGCCAAATTATCATTGTATCATGAAGAGTGATTTTTACTATAAATTTCTTCTATAATCCCACTAAATTTAGGGTTCATTTGGATTGTATGTTGGGCCCCACATTCTCATCAGTGGGCTGGTGTCCAATCTGCTTTCTCCAAAATTGCTTCCTTTCATTGCCAAATATCTTCATCATCCTATTAGAATATTTCATTGATCCTTGAAGTGAATATACAGTTCAAAATAAAATCAAATTTATATTTTTTTAATTAGATTCCTCATAATTAGATGAATCATTGGGTACATCAAATGATTTTAAAAAATGTACCACATAATAGTTCATTTTTAGAAGGTATTACAATCATAATGTGAAATGATGTTCAAAGTGTAAAATGTGCTATAATAGTGTTTATGAATAATAAAGAACTTGAATATTATGTATATTAACAGTTAATATTAGCCTCATTTAGTAGCTAATCACAGCCCCCAACTTGAGTTTTTCTAGTCCCGAGCAACATATATCTCAACAATATGATATTCGAATTCCCTTTTCCAAAGACATTTTAATACACAATGATCACCATAGACCCTTATACCAAAAAATCATGAAACCCATCAAAATATTTTAATACATGTTTGTTTTATAAGTTGATCCCAATTCCAAGCCCATTCCTTTGTTCAAATTCATTGCCATATTTCATCAAATATCAATTAAGTATGAGGATTTTTTGTGCATCACAATAGACATGAGGGTTCTTTTTTATTCAAGGGGGAAGGATGGAAGTTTTGGTGGAATAAAATTTCAATATTAAGATGTGTATTCATTTTTTTATTTTATTATTTAATTTTTTTTGTATGTTGTTTTGCAATTTTTCCATGGTATTTGATGTTGCACTCAAACGAGTCAACCCCCGTAGTGAGACTTTGCCGATGACTCCCAGGCTCAAAGACCTTAGGGCACCATGTGAATCCCACATACTTAGGCATCATCTCGAGTTACCTTAGTCAAAAAACAATTCAAATTACCAAAAATAGAGATAAAATTACTAACTCTGGGCCAGACAACTATGGAGTCAAAATCCCCAAGTGCAGAAAGCCATGCATTAGGTCATTTCATTGCTCTACATGCATATTTATTGTTTTTTTTAATTTTTATTATTTAATACTCATATTAAAACTAAAATGATCACCAAACCTATGCTATTTATTTGGGGGACCCCATGAACTCAAACTAATACCCCACTATCAATGGGACGTGCATTGTGATCTTTTTTTTATTTGGATGAAAATATAAATGATGAAATATCACATTGGACAACCACACTTTCCAAAATCTATGCTAATGAAATTATACAAGGATTATAATCAGCATGATAAATTATTTGATATTCAATTTAAAAGTTCTCAATGTGTAATATCAAGTTCAAATTTAAAGGAATTTTTCCTTCTATTTACACTTTTCTTTTTCAAATCATTCATATTTTTTGACACAAAAGCGTTTTTTATTTTATCTCCCCCCTAACATAAAATAACACTATCCCTAGTGTTTTAAAAAAATTAGAAGGTGGTAGAGGTAGATAATGAATGTTCAAAAAGGAAATTGAAGACAAGGACCATGGAATGAAGACACCAGGTGGTTGAAGATGAAATTCTTACTGATCTAAATTAGTCCTTTGATCTATTAGGGGATGTAGGAACCACCTTGATTGAACATGTATCACCAAAAATAGTCCATGAATTATACAAAGAAGAGTAAACTAGACAAAACAAACAAAAGAATGACATATTTAATTCCAAGTATCATAATTTTTATGGTTTTCCATGTTTTTTTAAAATCAAACTAATGATACGCTGTCTTCTTTTAAATTTTCCGGTAAGGTATTACTCAGGGATCACACTGCGTGACACAGATGAATACGATCATCCCCTTTCATACCCATCCATACTCACAAATGAAGAACAACTCAACATTTTATTTTTTTAATTAAATATAAAAATTATTAATTAAAATATAAATTTTATTAAAACAACAAAATGATAGGAAACTTTAAAACCATGGGTTGTCTCCCATGCAACAATTTTTTTAAGGTCGTTAGCCCGATATGAACACCACAACTTACACAATACCAACTATCAACATTTTAAGGACCACATGTTTCACCACTTTTATTATGTTGAGATTCATTCTATTTTTAGAATTGTTTCATACAAAAACCTATGTTCTAAAATGACTGGTAAAATAAAAGGAATATAAAAAATGGTTGATCCAGTTTCCTCTGTAGTCATTCCTAAGACATCAATGATCATTCCAATTTTTTTGGTTTCAAGTGAAGAATGAATTCCATTTAAATGGTCATGATTATACCATATGAATGGATTCTTTAGAGGGGAGGGAAGGACAATAATTTTGAGCTCAGGTTTGATAGGACATTTAGACACAATTTGTTTTTGTGAATCCAACTTACTTTCATTTTCCAAATTTCTCAACAAAATTTGTTACTTTTGAATAGATGATTCAACCACCAAATTAGAAAGATCAGTTTCAGGAATGGGTATGGACGCAATGTTTGTAATTTCTCTTAATGGTTCAGTGATTTGTGTTTTTGAAAAATCATCAATGGATTTATATTCATGAGACTCAATCCATGATGTCAAATATACCTCTTATGATTACAAAAAATCAGTTTCCTCTTGATTTAAAAACCCATAAAAAATTCCCTAATCCTCTTCAACTTTCCCAAATCAAAAGGTTTTCTATTCAGTAAATTCATCAGAGGTTTGTGGGAAACTAGACACTTCACATAAGGTTATGGAAGGGATAGTTTGTATAGGTATGGGTTCCTCGCAATTTTTAATGCTTTGTAGTTCTAACCTCAATGATGAAACCTCAAAATTCATTATCTCCATTTATTGACATAGTATTTTAAGTAATGGATGTGGATTAGGATGGATAAGGGGTTGAGACAAATGGCCTATTCTATGAGGATAACTATGTTATTAGAATCCTGTAGGAGGATGTTCAAATTGGCCTTGTTGGGATTGGAACTCATAATAGGTTGGAATGTTTTGTGGAGAATAGGATTTAAAACATCTAGTCTTAATATATTGTTGGTTATACCACTAGTAGAAACTAGGATGATCATTCTACATCACACTTGTTGTGGGGTGATCAATGTAGTGAAAGGTTCCCCATTTCGGGGTTTGTTCAAAAGGGATTACCATTGGAGTGAAATAAAGGATGAGAACAGAAAAGTGGGGTGAGAAAAGGATTCTACTTTCTAATATTACTTTCTTGGGTCCCCTAAAATGGCACCAAAATTTGATTATCCCTCAAATTTACCCATGAGATTAAGGTAGAACGGTCCATGTAGTTTAGCATGGGTTATCAAATCCTCAGAGACCTAATAAGTGCCTACAGACATGTACATTCTATTGATTGTTTTTTGCTATGAAGTGGCCTACTTGGGTTGATTTTAAATGGGTTTAAGGTATCACTAATAGTTTTAAGTTAATTCAAACTAAGGTAATGCTTTTATCTTAGGTTATCACTCGGGGTGGATTGGTTGGATTTCTTTTTTTAATGATTTCAATTTCTTATAATTGAGATGGGTTCATTTAAGAGAATCAAACATAATCATCACTTACTAGTTTAATTCCTAAACACCCAAATACTAATCACTCATACACATGAAGGATCAAATCATTGAGCACTCCAAGGTAAAGGTTCGTATCAGCACTTGAAATGTGTGACATTAAATTCAATAAGGATAAAGATGTTTTAAAATCATCAAATACAAATCTCATTTAAAAGAAGTGATTATCCGTTAATGGAGTGAGAAATAACATCCAATATAGCCCCTTTCTACTCCCTTGGATCAACCAATAAATTCTTTAGGCCTCCATTGATGACATGTCTTCAACGGAAGCAGGAAGTAGACTTACGAGGGTGGAATTGAAGAAGTAAAAAACAACAACAAAAATCAATCACTCCACCGTTGGGTGATAAATATCACAAAGTATGGTGTGAATAAATTCACAACCTAAACCAAAAATATCATATTGATATGTAGAACAATAGAATAAGAGTAGAAGAAGATATTTTATTAAGAAACTAGGAAGAATTAAAACAACTTACATGTGAAGGAATAACATTACAAAGAGAAATGGGCAGCATAACATTAAGATGAAAAAAAGCTCAAATATTCTTCAATCCTCCAACACCACTGCCTTAAATAGGCATTTCAAGCCCTTGGGTCGAGCCTCCAACAGTCCAAGTCTTCTCAATTAATTTTGGTAGGCCATAGGTGGGTGGAAATTAAGGGAGAGTTGATTTTTCCACCCTTGACCCGAGGTGACATCTAGCTTTCCTTCACCGAACAGAAGTGTTTGGAAGACCATCTCGATGGCCGAATCAGAGTGGGACATATAAGAAGAACATGTAGATACGGATGTCTTATAATATACATTAAAATTTGGACCAATTTGGAGTAGTGGATTCTGAGATATGATCATATTAGTGGGACGTGTTTCTGGGCCGCAAAATCTGGCCGAGAATTTTATCTCTAACTTTGGCAGCCTAAATGGACACCATGGAGGCCGAATTAGCATTGGATCATGAAGAGTGATTTGTTCCTATACATTTCTTATAGAATTAAAAGATATTTGGGATTAATTGGGCTTGTATGTTCGGCCCCACATTCTCATCAGTGGGATGTTGTCCAATCTGCCTTCTTCGGAATTACTTTCTTTCAATGCCAAATATCTCCATCATCCTTTTTGAAAATTTCATTGATTCTTGAAGTGAATATCCAGTTCAAAAGAATATCTAATTAAAATATTTATAATTAGATTCCTTAAAATTAGATGATTCATTGGGTACTCTAAATTATGTTAAAAAATTTACTACATAATAGTGCATTTTAAGAAGGTATTACAATCATAATGTGAAATGATTTTCAAAGTGTAAAATGCACTAAAATGGTGTTTATAAATAATAAAGAACATTAATATTATGTATATTAACAATTAATATTATCCTAATTTAGTGGCTAATCAATACCTTTCCAGTAGAGTGAATTTTTCATCATAAGCTGCCATTGAGTCATCCTCCTGCCTCAATTCCAGGAATTGTCTTTCCATCCCAAGACAAACCACCTTAGGAAAATTTTTCTCAAGAAACATATCATTGAATTCATCTCAATCCTGACCACCAATATCCTCCATATCCCTGATAGTTTTTACCATCAACCACCACTAATCAGCTTCACCTTCAAAATGGTAAACAACAAGACTAATGTTTTGATGTTCGGAACACCCCGTGACATAAAAGATTTTCTATAGTGCTTTAATCTACCATTCTTCTAGAATAGGGTCAGATGATCCTCTGAAAGATGGGGGATGTTTCCTCATGAAATGATCCACAATTGAAATGTTTATTTGTGGTTGATCTGGATGATCTCGTGCATGGATACCACTGCAATTTATATTCTGAGTCAACTATTCCATCACCAAAACAAACTATTCAGTTCCAATTTCGACCATCTCAGCTTGTAGATTTAGAATGTTGTGTTCCTCCTGATGTCATCCCAACATTTCTTCCATGATTCCTCTATGGAAAACCATTCTGAACATAGAAACATCTTAGGTTAAGAAACATGATAATATTTAAATTATATATCATTTCAATATTAACATACATTAATTTATGGATATTAATTTGACTACAACCTAACACCTAAATTTATCTAAACCTCCCATGGATACCAACTATATGGACCTGACCTTAAAACATTACATAATATTGAATCAAACGAATAATTCACATTGAGGATCATTTTAGGTTTAGAGTTTTAGAGAATTAATACATAACTATTTCATCTCAAAATATTACAAAGTAGACACATCTACTCATTTTCCATTTTTTCATAAAATAAAAACTATAGAAAAAAGTGTCATGTCTAGTTCCATGTTATTGATTGCATGACTTTTCCCTAATCTCATCTTTGACCCTATTCAAAATTATGTCCTGTGAAAACATTTTAAAACATGGGATAAGCATAAAAAGCTCAGTAATAGTTATAAAAAAACAAATAAAACACTAATTCATATATTCATAAAAATCATGAACTCTTTTTCTTACCTCATGAAATCATAAGATTTATGAATAACATATAAAAATCATGAATCATAAAGGTAACATGTGGCATCCATTCCATACTTACATTGTAGATATAACATCTATATAGGGAGTTACTTTGGAATACCCATCACAGAATATTCCCCAAATATCTTAGGAGAAACATTCACATTTATCTTTATCACGTTGTCCAATGCATTGGAGAGCTATCTCGGGCTCACCCACCCTAGGATTATGAAGGAACAACTCGTATATGTAAAAAAATTCCCAAGAACCATAACATGATCATAACACATAACATAAGCATAAATATGTTTAAAATTTGCACATTGAAATAATAATATAACATTTCAAAATATTAACTTATAAAAACCATTATCTAAACAATTTTCAATACAAAAAATACATAAAATAGTATATGGAATTTATTTTCCTTTTAAAATCATTCCAGTTTGTTTATGAATCCAATGATAAAATAATACTCTCGGCGGTGGAAAGGTCATTGTCACCAATTACGTTAAAAAAACATTATTTTTTTTCATTTAATAGAACACTCTGTAGGAAAAGATTCACTTTGAATGAAAAGTCAAAGCTGTTAATACAGTGTATAAAATAAAGTCATTTATTTGAATAAAACATAATTATACATAGGAATATTTTAATTAAATTATAATATCATATATAATATCATTAACCCCATCCTTTATACATCCCACATATGGCATTAATGAGTCATATCACTTTGATGGGGAGGAAGTCTACACATCATCAAATGAAATTATCACATTTACCCATAATGGAAACACCAAAGTTTTGCTATAAAAGAAAAAACAGAAGAATATATAAAATATAAAAGTAATATATATCATATATAAATTTATTTTCATCTTGATGGCTACCATGATAGGCAGTAGGAGATAATGGAACAATCATTGTTTCATGAGGCGTTATTTTTCCATCCACAGAAACAATATGTTCTTCCCCCATTAAATGGAGGTGTGTGTAATTGTAGTTCGAATAATTTTTATAACAACATATTTGTATAATGAGGAAACTGGTATTGTAATAAGTTAATGGAATAAAAAGATTTTATGTGTTGGATAAGTAAAATAAAATAAAAGAAGTTAAGAGAAAACATTTCCTTAAATTTGGGTAACTCCCTTTGGTATGAACCAAAAGGTTTTCTTTAAGTTCATTCTACCAAATATAAGTATTCTAGAAGGAGTAGTGGAATGTTTTTAGCTTAATTGGGCAGATATTGGATTAGCCAAAAGGCATGATAGGTGTGAGTAATTGGTTACAAATGAGGGTTTTTTATAAGGGGGTGATGGGCTTCTTAAGAAAGTGTGATAATATTATTTTATTATATAATGATATTCGATTTCTAAATTTCCAAAAATCATTAAAGTATAATATAAGATAACTCATGGTCAATATAAAATCATTCAATAATAATTGTAGGGGTTTTGGTAGTTGTTTCAATATTTATTATATTATTTATTTAAATCATTTATTAATGAGGTAAAAACCGCATCATTAGTTTGTCCTAAATAATTTAATTTATATGATAAATAAATAAAAAATCCATGGTAAAAAAAAATATTTTAATCATTCCAACTACTATTTATAGTAGAAAAGATATCTTATATAACCCCATGAAAAAATAGATTTACTAAACGATATTTGTTTGTGTCATTTTTGTCATTACTTTAAGTTAATTAATCTAAAAGTGTCATTATCACCCCCATATAAGTCCATGGAGTCCCAAATTCGACTCATGGATGCCCATGGTCGGCCATGACTCATAAAATATTTTTAGGACAAGTGTTAAGGTAATTGTGTATTATTATAATATTCTCTTTACCTTGAATTACACTAATTAACTTTAACCGCGGTAAATAAAAGTCAAAAGATACTATTCTTCAAAAATTATATTCATCTTATTGATCCAAATTTTACTTAATAATAACAACCATGTAATTTCGATTTTCTAAATATAATTCACAGTAGTGATAAAATATCATTTAAATGAGAAATCTAGTTTATAAACTACTACTAAGTTGTTTCACTATTCATAAAAAATTGATGTTTTTCAGAAAACTACCAAAACGTCAGTGTAAGATATATTTGATATTTTGAATTAAAAAATGATGTATATTTTACCATGTTAGAAAAATATAATTTTCATTAATTAATTTAAAATTAATTCCCGTTGTTAAAACAAATAGCATGTTTTTAAGAAATAATAACTATCAAAAGATTGACAATATATTTTGTCCAATTTCAAAGGTAAATTAATTTCAACGACCATCATTGGATTAAAAGGTAAAAATATATTCTAATTACACATTAAAACCAATTTAAAATATAATATAATCTAAAGAGGGATCTCCATTAAAAGGTGGTAAATCGACCTTTTAATGTAAATTTTGCTTAAAATTGGATTCATTCACATTTTAAGCATCTAAAGTTTATTGGATAAATGAAAATACATTCAACAAACATGTATAATAATATTGTAGTTAGTGTTTTTCATTCCCACCAATACAGCATCTAGGAGTTTCCTACCATTTAAAATAATAATTATATATTATTAGAGTGCAATGTAAGATTTCAAATAAACACGTTGTTGCGTATCGGGTACACTATCAAACATAGCAACCCCTTTTGAGTGAAATTAAAATTTAATTCTAAAATATAAATAAATATGAAATATGTCTTATTATTTATTTACTTGGGATGCTACAAGGACATTATTTTACTTCTCCATATTCGAAATTTTCTTAATATCACAATACTCTTAATCAGTATCCAAATATTTTTTAGCTCCTAAATCCTATAGGTTTCTAATATTAACATAACTAAATAAATACTGTTGAGGTTTTACTTTTTACATTATTTTTACCCTATAAATGTTTTAGGAATGGAATGAAATCACATCAATGAACTCCACATCATCTACATGAACTTTATCGAAGATTCATTCATTGGCTTAAAAGATACATCCATTCAGTTCCCCATTTATTTGGATTCATTAACTTGATTACTCGTTTCGTTTGTGAAAAGTGTGATATATAGGTTTTCCAAATATATTTAATTTGGATATTTATCTTTAGGAACTAAATCCATCATAAAAAACATCAAAAAAACCATATTAGAATCTATTTAATTTTCTTTTTTTTTTTCAGTTTTTTCACCGATACCATGAATATATTAACCTCAAGTATTTATGTTATCATAGAACAAACCAACTGTTTTGGCTTAGATATTTCTAATGTCATTATACTTATTCCAAAACACTTGAATGTTTTCCTCTAGATCATTATAATAACAATCATGTATATTAAAAATATCTTCCCACATAAAAAGAGAATTATTTAAGGAAATATCCCTATTAAAATGGATTTAGTAGTGAAGAATGATTAATTAATAGATTTATCATCTATATACATTTATGTATGGTGTTTCTCCAATTGAAAACCACTCCCATTTATCACTAAAAAACCTTAGTTACTTATATATATATATATATATATATTCATACCCAATGTTAGAAAACAAAAATGCATTGAAATCTTCCACTATGGAATATTGTTTCCTTCAGTTATAGTTATTACTTTATGGTCAAAATACATCATTTTTATTTTGGGAAAGACAAAATTCACCATAAAACCTCTTCCGTGATATATATTTTTGGTCCCTATCATGGAATTTACCATAAAGGGTTGTGGAATAAGGGTATTAATAATTTTAGATTTATTCCTTTACCATGATATTGTTATATAAATATGATTAAAATAATATTTCAATGCATTATAATGACTCTTGAGGATGAAATTTGTAGTAAAGAAAAAAATTTATTATTACACAGTTCACTCATACCATGTTATTCCAAGGAGTATGAAAATAGTTATGTGGTGATGCACCTAAAAAACTATAGAAAACTTATTTAGTGTTCTTACAAACTAGATGGGTATCAAGGACCCCCTAAACCACTTTCTACCTAGGAAAGGAAAATATAACTATTTTTTTCTTCATGAAAATCAATTGATTGATCATATCCACTAATTTGATCTCAATAAGTTTTTAGGATGGTATTATTATATAAGATATATAAATGCTAAATTAACCCTGTATGTTTTGTGACTTCTTGAAAAGTTTTGAAAAACTTCTAAAAACTATAACATCTAAAATATCCCCTTATAATTTCTTCTAAATTCCAATGCATATTCATATAATAACACTTCATTTATTCTCAAATTTGGTTTTATCAAAATGAATACCAATAAGGAAATCTCCCTTTTCTTGAATAATAACACCCTATTCACTCCTCTCTTTCCCGAACCATTTTTTTTGAAAAAACACATAGAATATACCTATGATACCATTAATACATTTTATTTTTTGATTTAAAATACAAATCTCAATCAAATCCCAGCATCTATAAATCCAAATATTCACTATCGATGAATTCCACCAAATTAACAACCATTAGACTTTAAAATGATTTTTAAAATATAACCCATGACAAAATAGTGATTGTAATGGTACTGAATATGAATGTCTAGTTGTAAATTGAAGGAAATTGACACAGAACAACATAAAAAATTATCAAAATATTCTCTTTATCATTAGAGGAAGAAAACCATTCAAAAATGCTTCATCTGCATTAAATACACATTATAGATGTCCACTTGAAAAACCTAATGTGAATCATTTGGATGAAAATGACCTTGAGTAGGGCACTATGGTATAGGGGTTCTCAATAACCCATCTCCCATTCTGAATTCATAGGTATACCATGTAAAGAATTACACCCATAGAGGGATTCCGTTTTAATATAGTTAAACTCCTAGACCTCCACACCATGTGAAATGGTTTAGTACTCTTAATTTTGATCAGATTAAAATTTTTGACATCGAATATGTTTTTTGAAACACTCATTTCAATTTTCCATTTTTTACAGGTCCCTTATCATCCCAAAATTCAAATAACCTTTATGTGGGTAAAATTACCACTAATTTTTATTATGCATGAAAGAAAACATTTTCATCCATACAAGCCACGCTATAACCTTTTCAACTAACAAAAGAGTCTATCATGTGGCTCCCATGAACTTTATAAATTCTAAAATCCAAGACCCAATTATTTTCTCCTTATCTTTCCTATTTCTATAAAATCTAGTCATACACAGTATTCCCTGATAAGGACACCACAGTCAGGACTAATATGTGGTTTCCTAACTGTTTTCCACATGTTAAACTAAAATTTGAATCTCCACCACAATTGATCACCACTATACAATAATAAACCAATCTATATTGAAAATAAAATAGAAAAAATTAAATAAACATATTATATACCATGGTGAAGGATTATAATAACAAATCAATTTAAACTTCTTCCAATCTCTAAAAATTAATATTCTCTATATCATTAAATAATATTTTTGTTGAATTATTCTAACATTTTCTAAAAAAGACAACCCGATTAAATCTCAAATATATTTTACTAACCATAAAATCAAGCTTTATCGATTCACTATATATATTTTCCATTCGAGATAAAATAATTATTCCATTTATGATACTTTTTACAAATATACCCAGTGAAAAAATACTCTTTATAAAAAATCATGATATATTCCTAGTTGGTAAAAGTCCCTTAACGTTTCCTCTCGATATGTTGTGGGTGTGGTTGTCTTTATTTATAAAGACAGATTACCAAAAATGAGAATGGTTGGTATTTTCCAAACTCATTTTTGTAAGGTGGGGAAATATCCCAATGTTTCTCAAATTATTGTGCCTCAATATTGGGAAATTGTTTCTAGAAATGTAAGGGTTTAATCATATTACTAAACAATGTGATGATAGGTGAAATACTAATTGAAAAAATATGGGAATCATGGTGCCACGGGCATGGGTAACATACCATGTCTAAGAAGGTTTCAGTACCGCATACCAGGCAGTGGGAACGGTACAGGACAGTGGTTCGCCAAACCAAAAATTGTTCATAGTACACGGCGTTATGGTATGTGGATGGCTTTCCATTGGTAAAGGAGATTGACTGTGTTAGATCAATGGTAGTACATAGACCACTGTGAGAAAAATGGTTCACTAAAAGGCATGCTGTTTTCCGTGGTAGGAGGATCAGTATGCATATGAGGCTATACCGAATCAATGATTTGTTAAATCATAGATTAGAAGAATTTACAGATATCATTGCTAATATAATGATATATAATACCACTGATTAATGGAGACCTAATATCACTAGAGAACATCTTTTTTCTTTATGAATTCAGAAAATTCCATGGGATGTTTGGGAGGGTGTATTATTCAAAGGATGAAGTAGTTCCCATAGAATAAATTTTTTCGAAGGTTTTTATGGAGAACTATTTATCAAATAGGACATAGTACATAGAAGAAGAAGGCATGGTACACTGGTGGTTAGTGAGGCAGTCTAAAAACAGTGAAAATTTCACCGAAAAAGGTTGATTCTCAGAATAGGTTCGCAGAGTCGGTACATGAAGGTGGTATCTGATAACGAAGGTGGATCCAATCTGCAGATAAAACAGAGGTTCGAGGAAGTGTAAGTAGTACATGTAGGAGGTGTTCTATATACTATACCTAGTACATTGTATGTAGAGGACAAGTAAGTTCTTAAAACACTCATGGAAGCTTGAAAAGTCTTTAGATTAGTCTGAAAAAGGATTTTCCATTACATAACAGTACACGAGAATGTATACTTAATCTATGGGTGAAAGAGGGACTTCAATGGAGCGTTTACCTAAAGATAATGATGCATGAATTCCATCAAATGAAGGGATTTACTTTTCCATAAACAGTGTTTGAAATAAAATTCTACAAATTATCTATGGATTCATTTCCAATAAGAGTGAGTGTAGGAAGAGTATGATGTTGACCCGTTCCAGTTGCAGTGAGCTAAAGAAACAAGCATAGGGAGTGACTGGTGGGAATGAAGTGACCAATCCTTAATCCTTTTAAAGGCATTGATCCTGGTCATTTATGATATATCCCAAACATTTTACTCATTATTGGCTGTGAGCCTTAGAGAATTTTGTACATTGAAACATCCTCGTTGTTTTTACATAGATTTAGCCCATTGGGGGTGAACCAAGTAAAAATCGAGGCGTACTCTATAAAATTTCATATATGTTAATATATTCATTCATGAGGAAGATGGAATTGTGTTTCCTTAAATAAAAAAACAATATCCAAATGGGCATAACTATTAACCTTTCATACCCTGATTCACCCCCTTAGGGTATTCGACCTTGTGGACGTAACATTTCTACATGTCATATCCCTTTCATTAAAACCATGAAGTATAATATGATAATTATAATAACACCAATACATTATATCATTATTTACATTAATATTAATTTTATTATATAAATACTATTATTATATCTACCTATGAATTTGATGAAAAAATCATATCCCACTCTATCCTCCTTGGTGTGATGCATCACATCCTACACTAGTGTCGGGTCAGTTTCCTATTTATTCTACCTCCATGATATCAATTCATCATCAAAATAGTTATTATGTTCCTTGTATATAAGATATTTTTTATAATCATTAATCGGAGGAGGATTCACAGGAATAATACATTTTTGAACTATCTACATAAATCTCACAAATTTTCATATGGATCTTATCACCATTGGTTTAGGACAGAAGGGAAGAATCTACAAAACTTCTATAATTATTTCCTTAATTCATTACCTTTTTCTACCAGTATGATTTTCAAAATTTATATATATTTCTTCTTAATAATAATGTAAATTTTGAGATATGTTTTCATCCCCAGATTCAACCTAAGAATATATTTTGAGATCTATAACCTGAATCCAGTTTTGATATTTCTTATGAATTGATCCTTCCAAAAATCTCATCTTTATCTTATTATTATATTTCACCATCTCCCAATGACTCTTATAATTGTCAAAATACTTCTTCTCTAGAACAGTGAAACTTATCCTATGATCAGAGATAAAATAAGAAATTTATTTTTTGGTAAAATATTATTCTGATCAGATGCCTATTCATAATCTAATATTTTCGGGGCATGTTGTTAAAATCAAATGAATAGGATACACCAATTCATAATTTTAACTATCTATTGAGTGGATATCAACCTCATTGAGTTCTTCAATTGATAGTTTTTGTAAGAAGCATAAAAATAGTCGAAATTAGGGAATCATATCCTTTGGATATACATCTATTTCACATTATTCAAAAAATGAAACCAATGATATAGTTAAATATATTTTTACTAGAATAGTTTAGACTGAAATTATTGGCTAAACTCCAAATATAGAAAATTATGGGTTGTTAAAAATATATAAAAAACCACCACCTTAACATGGTCGAATAAAATTTTATATTAGAAGAGTGGTCCCCTAAGAAAAGAACATAGTTATAGTGAAACTATCTAATAATAACAAGGATCCCATGGTAGAAGTTCTTGATACAAAACTAGTAAATGAAAAAAATAATATTTTTTAGTAGATGACATTGTTATGGGATGTTGGAACACAAGACCATTGATTATTAACATAACACATCTATATCTGGAAATTATGGATTTCATGAACATATGTAGAGAATATTATAAATTGATGTGAATCTTAATTCATAAAAAAAATTTCATTAAAGAAGAATAATCTATATTATAAGAACATATTTGAATCAAATAAAAGGATATGTGATTAACACAATAAAAGTAGTCATTTTTATAAAGAGTGATGATATCTAAAAACCTATCCTAGCTCTTTTTATAATATAATGAGAGTGAAACCATAAAAATATTTGTTACTAGGAAGATAAGAAATAAATTCATTTAATAGTAAAATCCAAAAAATAAATAGAGAAAATTAATCTTAATAATTCAAAGAAGGTATTTGTAACAAACATAACACCAATAAAGAATAAATTATTCAACTATTGTTTTAGATTCCACATCAAATACTAATAAATTGTGTATTTTTATATAAACTAAAATAGAAAAATTTTAATTCTAAAAGGAAATGAAACCAAGAAACATAAATTAATAAGGATTTAGTGGTCAAAAAATAATATTATGATATAAAATTTCATATAAGACCTTCAGAGAAACATTAACTTAAGGTAGATAATCAGTTATGGGGATGGTATATGTTTTCTAAATATTCAGCAAAAAATTTCATTACATGGATTCCATGATATGGGTAAAGTTTAAAACAAATGTAAAATCACTATTGAATCCCGTTAATAAGGTTTCTAACACAAAGAATGAGTTTTCAATGAACAAAAATGATAAAATTTTTCCAAAATATTGATTATCTATTTTGAGAACTCAGTTGTAAATGGATAAGAATATTGAACGTGTTGAAAAGAGTGAATTAAAATTTATTGATAATGTTAATAATTATATTACAACTAATAAAAAAATAAAATGGGAAAAATCCAAATTTTCCAACGTGGAATAGAATTTCAATATAATTAGAAAAGTATTTAAGAAAATTTCTTAACATTAATGAGATATAATTAAATGAGTATTTCCTTCTTTATCCAAGTCTCATCGATATTTTCCATATTAATTATCTAATGGAAACTCACCTTATTCCAATCTCTATTGTACTTTTTTACTTGTAATTAATAGTGAAGGGATAATATGATCGTTGTATGTTGTGATACTTACATGATAATAAGAACAAAAAACATAGATAATACTAATTGTCTATATTAATATAATTGTCCATGATTAATTCCATTGAATAAAATCACTATAGGGTGATCAAAAAAGGAAAATCAACAAATTATTTATTTTCTTATTATATATAGAATTATGGACATCCCCGATAAGAAAATGAAGTATTAGGTTTGATTATCACTCTCCAACTATTGTTTTATTTTTTATTTACCCTAATTTTTAAGTTCATTAATGTATTTTATTAAAGAAAAATATATGGGGATTCTGATACATGAATATTTTTAATTCATTTTTTAATGTTGTGTGGAGGTTCTTAATAATTCTTAAAAACATATTAGTATCGCCCAATAAAAATGTTGTTTCTGATGGGGTTAAATTATGAATATATGCTGATATATAGATTTTCTAAATTGATTTAAATTTTTTATAATGGTTCTAGTAAGATTGATTTAGAGATAGTTATTTGATGACATATTTCTATGAAAACTTATATTCCACATGTATCTGACATGGAATTGTATTATTATCTCAACAATGATGTAATGAATGAAAATTAAAAAGGGGATATTTTTTAATTAAGTTTGATGAAGAGATGGGAAGGCCTCCTTGTACACTTATGACATCAATTAGGGAATAAATATGTTCCATTTTCATTTATTTCTATTAAGGTAGAAAACTAATATTACTTTGAGAACCAACACATATTAAAATAAGTTTTTTGTATGAAGACTATAGTACGATAGCAAACATAATGGTTGGTGATAATGTTCCCAAAGTGTTGTGAAGATCATATTTGTTTCCATTAATAATGTTAATATATATATATCTTGTAATACTGGGTGATGGAGGAAGAATCCCATCACTAAAGAAGATGAAGTTATACATAGGCTACTCATACCTCAAGTTATTGTTGTCATTGAAAACATGTTTGGATAGACTAAATAAAATAGATTTTGTGTTAGATGATTGGTGAGAAGATATTAATGTGAAAGACAATTGATATGTAATAAAGTCTAGTCTATTACAAAACTACAAGAGTGCATCCCCACAAACCAGAGTCTACAGACTAGCAGTGTGGGTGTATGGTGGTACAATGAGGAGATTTTACTCTCACGATCATAGTGTAGTAATGTTGTACACAATAATGTTATGAAGAATAAATAGTAATAAATAGTTAGTAATAAAAATAAGAAATGACCCATATAATATTATTAGATAGAAGCTAAATAAATATCATATACCTAAAATTATTATCACATCATGGTGGTTTATATATGGGGATATACATGTGATACAGAGACACAAACAAATAAAACATGCTATAAAAAGCGTCACAGGAAAAAAACAACCTCCACTAGAATCAATATCATAGTATTGGTCATATTATATAATTATATATAATAGGAAAATAACTCAATAATTCAAATATTGAAGATTTCTTTTATCGATAACTATGTTCATTACGTATGTTAAGGAACCATCTAACATCACAGAAAAGGTGTGATATATAATATGTAGGCCACTACAATGATATTTAGATCTAGGAAATCTATGCATAAAATATGAGAATTGTGTAGGACATAATAAATGTAAAACTATATATAAAAAATTCATCTTAGTCCTTATCTCTCATAGGATACCATATCGACACTACCTTCTTTGGCCAAAGACAGATTCTACTAAACAGATGTAACAATATATAAATAATTAATAAAAAATATTGATATACATGACTCATATAAATATAGTAATTTATGGGCATATATATATATATAGTAATTATTAGGACCAGATACATAATATAAATGAATCACTCATACTTTTAATGGTTTTTAATGTTATCAAGACATGTGACTATAGTGATACAACTAGGTCATTATAAAAGACAAGTATAAAAAAGGGACCGAACACAAGCATGCCATTTATCTTGGAGAATGAATCATTGGTTTAAATTAATTGGAATTATATGAATAAAAATATATTTTGTAAAAAGGATCCCATGTATCACATTAGGATCACTATAAATTCAGACCCGGTATTATTACTTGCAAGGTGGCCAATATAAGGAACTGAAGTATCCATCTACACATAGGATAAATGTAGATAATATTATCATATTTATAGTGTACTATATTGAAAAATATGAATCTCTCATGGAAAAATATAAAAACACTCCCCACCAAGGCTATCAATTGCAAAGCACTAATAAATTAGGTAGTACTCATGTTCAACCTAAAGGAAATCACACGATGTTCCCATCAAACATTTTAAATAAAAAACCATGTATCTCTATTCGCATTTTTAAATTGAACTATAGTTTCTAAGTATGAATATCAATGTTTAACAACATCAAATTTTAAAAATGGAATATCAGGTTTTACAGAATATATGACAATAAACACCAAACTTATAAGAAAATATATTATCTTCATAATTTAATTTTTTTAAAAAAAATTAAATAACCTTGTTAGATTGTGATACTTACATATCCATGTTTTAAAAAAACAATCTATTAAAATATTACATAAAAATGAAAATTATAACCTGGAAATTATGTTTAAGTGTATGAATAGTTCTAAATGATTTTTGAATATTAAGGTTATCTATGTATTTGAAGATAAATTACAATCACATTAAAAAAGAAGAAATGTTTTCTAAAAATTAATATTTTTTCAAAATGATTTTGAAGTAAATATTTGGGCATATAATTAAGTTTAAATTTTTATCTATTTTTTATAATTTATATGATAATAGGAACCTTATTTTTAAAATAATACAATTGATGTTATCTTTGGGTAATTGCTTTTGGATTTTTCCAAGTATATTTCAATTTTTGAGGAA
This sequence comes from Viscum album, assembly GCA_963277665.1. NCBI lineage: Eukaryota > Viridiplantae > Streptophyta > Magnoliopsida > Santalales > Viscaceae > Viscum > Viscum album. The sequence goes on from OY728119.1 coordinate 464,278,386, forward strand.
TTGCGAAGCATTCAAAATTGTAATTAAAAACAATCCTTCATTAAAATCATTTACAATGATAATTTATAAATGAAACTTTATTTAATGTAAAATTATTTCATTTAAATTTTTGTTAATCAATTTTATGTCATTGGAATCATTTTCATTTTGACATTTTTTATAATAAATTCTAAAATTCTAAATATTTTCAATTATAAAATATGCATTCTGATTACGTTGGTGAGATTAATTATAAATTACATTTCATCACTTATGTGAATGGAATTAGGATGAATATATTCTATATAGGGAATAAGAATTATATATATTATCTAATATGTTAAATTAATTTTTTTACCAAATTGTATAGTGAAAAAATTAAAATTTGAATTGTTGTATTTAAGGTAAAACCTAATTTACCGAGGTATAAACAAAACCAATAATGGGTAAAATGACCTAAAAAAGGGCTAATAAATATTTTATACCATATTTGGACGTTTTAAGGAATATGGATCAATGTTTTGGATCCTCTTTAATTTTGAAACACATAGGTATACCTTTTTCATTCGATAGTTTTCATGTGTGCCACTCACCAGTCGTGTAAAGGTCACCCATTCTCCACTTTGGATAACAAATTTAAACAATCCCAAATACAATATAAAAATAACTATTATCAACATCTAATCATTATTTAGTGTTGAAATGATTATAAAAAGGATTTTGGAAAAAACCAAATGATGTTACCCAAAGAAGAGGTATCATTCTTCAACAATACTTTTTATGTTATCTATTCCTACAGATAGATCAATTTTTAATTAAAAAACCAAAAATAAAAACAAAAATATGTTACATATATTTAGGTGTTTCTATATTATAGTAAATAACAATAAAAGTATATAATTAAATTAAATTTTTTATAAAATCATTATTTTTGTGAATGGCGTTTTACTGCCTCATAAACTGATGTCAATCGTTCATCCATTACAACATCTATAGGATGTGTAAGATAATGTATATAAAGTTAATATATATGTTATTTATTATATAATTATACATATCTAGTAATTATCTCAAATAAAACTTCTCAATTTCTATTCCCGGGGGATAAAATAAATATATTCCTGTGTTCGACGGACTTTCACCTTGCATAACAATTTGATTCATTGTTCAATAATTCTTGACCTAGAAGGAAATAAGTATAATGTTGATACATATATATGATAAATATTATATAATAATTATATTCATTACAAATTTATCTTCTTAATATTATAGCTTATATCGTTCAGTTTGTTACCTTTAAACGCAATGAAAAATGATAACGTCGGACATGTACGTTTAGACTATAGCCTTCATTAAATGATGTAACCCTCCTTTCATCACCAAACAAGATGGATGAAATATATAAATTTGTTTAAATAAATTATACATATTTATGATATAATTACCAATATTTAAGGATAAAATATTACTTACCTTTTTCCCATAATGATCATGGATAAATGGAAATTTTACTCATGTGTACATATGGAATATGATCTCTAGGATTATAACATAATTCATTTTTTATAACCTTCATTCATGATTGATTTGAAAATTATAATTTATGTATTATTATAATAATAATTTCATTATTATTATTATTGTAGATATGGTTAAATAATTACCCCTTTTACTATAATCATCTAATCAAAGTCATTTGACAAAAAATCCAAATATTGTTGAAAACTCTATTGTAAACAAAATGATCAAATAATAATATATTATGGAAATAAGTGAAATAAAGGGAATAATAATATTGAATATTATTCTTAATAATTTAAAATTTTAATATAATTCTATTATTTTTGAATATAAATAACATATTTGATGATTCGATCTCAAGGTAAGAGTTTCTATTTTCACTTTTACTTCTATTATACATATATAATATTCACCAATTATTAATTTTATATGTTCTATATAGAACACAATTTAAATGTAAGATAATGAGTTAATTTATCTTCTTGGTATTTAATGTTTTAATTAATACTATATCTTCCTTTGGGATTATGTTATAAAAGTGACCATAATTGTAAAGGTTTATTTTTTAATCTCATTATTATCTAGGATTATTTTTTTATTCAAGCTTACCTTTGGATTATTATTTGATATTTCTATCATGAAATTAATATATTTTATTATATTAGGGATATTAATTTACTTTTTCAAGTATACATACAATTTTCCTTTATTTAGTACTTAGAATATTTATGAAAACATTTTTAAGAAAATCCTGCCTTTTTCTCTCTTCTGCCAAAAGACTTTTTCCTCCAAAAAACATGTTGTATAATTGTTTTATATACTTTTTTTATCATTATATGAATTGAAAAATTAATTTTTTGTATGTATGGTTATCTTTTTACAGATTAATTTGAAAGAAATATTCTTTTAATTTTCTGAATGATGCACTTTTCCAACATTTTATAGTGAAAAATAAATGTTCATTTTGACTTATATAACATACACATAATTACCGAACATCATGAAAAACATTTCTACGAAGATTTCATTATAAGTTAGAATATTTTTTAAAATAATTTTCTTCTTAACAATCTATATATTATTAGTGTTTAATATTTTATTAAATAAAAATATGTTAACAATAAATTATGAATTATCTGGTTTTAAAATATAAAGGAGATTGCAATGAAAGGTTATTTTTGTCAAGAAATATTCCAAGAGATTCTTATATATAATTTTAATAATAATAAGACGTTATTTAATATTACTTATGCATCAATGGGGATATACTACAATGATTCAATAATTATTATTTCTCTAGATGATTTATTATTAGTTTGTCTGGGGAAGTACTATGTTGGTACCACTCAAATTACTAATGATAGATTATTATTAATTTAGGAATGTATATTCATTTCATATGAAAGTTTATATAAAATTAATTTTATAAATTATGTTTCACCTCTTTCATACAATAACTATATTGGTCATTTTATGTGGTGGTAGGGGCCCACTATAGCCCCATAATGAAGTAAAATGTCCCATGAGACAAATTAGATTGGGTTTTGGACGAGGCCTTACCCATTTATATAATTTTATATGAACATGGACTCGATGATATTATATGTATTGGAACATGTACTTAATGAAATTTTTTAGATGTCCAATATTATCATTTCTATCATTATGAATTTTTTAATTGAGATTCCATGGGATTATTATAAAGGTTAGAATAACAATCATTATGTTTTCAATATCATGTGTTTTTTATATTGTTTAATATTATAATTATTTATTCCTACCATATTATGATCAAGATATCAATTCAATGGAATGTGTTTCTATTAATTACCTTTCTCTATTGACTTTACCTTATTATATTCATAACATATGATATACTATTAATCTTGCAATGCCTATATCACGAATTTATTATATGCAATTTTCCTCAGGATATGATTATTTTTTGAGATTGATATTTAGGTATTCTCTATGTGGAATAAGGATGTTATAAAAGAATATTATTTTTGTATTTTATGTTTTTATTTGTAATCATTTATATATATATATAGTTTAACAAAACTACTAAATTAATCGATGATTTAAAATGTTAATCATTGTATCTATTTTTAATGTAATAATGTTGACTCAGAATCTGTGCTACTAGGGTTGGGATTACTACATTTGGTATTAGTGGATGTTTAGTTTGATCCTTGGAAACTATAATTAGGAAAATATAGTTAGGGAACATAACCCTCATATAGAATTTGATGATTTTTATTGAAAAACACCCTAATGATTTGTTAATAAAGAGGTAATATATTCTCACTTATAAATTTACATATTTATGGATACTAAAAGAAGATGTGGTGTTGGATTAGGTGTAACTAGGGTTATAACTATGAAAATGTAACATTGAGATTAACTTGATCATAAAACGGTGCATGAAAATGGTCAATACTATGTACCCAGTTTTCCCATCCCAAGGGACATGTGATGGATAATTTTTTCTAATTACAAATGATTATGAAGGATATAAAAATATATATATCCCCAAATAAATCATGTTTATTATTATTTGATTATTTATGCATTCATTTCCAACTAATTTATGAATTTAAATATTTTTCTGATTTTATATTTTGTATCCTTATCCTTATAACGGCCCGAAGGCCTTCAATTTTTTATTATTGATAAATCTACCTTTTAAGGGAAGAAGGGGGAACCCAAATGACATCCTAAACTTATACAAATAACATTTTATGGAAAAAATAATAGTATAAGAAGATTGAGAATTTTGATCTAACCCGCCCAAAAAATAAATAAAATTAAGCATTCCACCATTGCAAGGTAGTTCGATGATCAAGTGTCATGTTTGAATTCATATGCTTGATATTAGGGATGACAGAATACCCTCTCAAAAAACCATGTTTGAAAATATCTACAAAGTTGAACCATCATCTCTCGATCCTCCTCTGGAGCATGATCAAAGTATATGAGTCAGGGTGTAATGACTTCTCACTTTTGAGGTCAAACCATTCAAACAATCTACTACCACCATTCACATATAACTCATTCATAAACTAGTAATCAAAATACCCAATCACCATTGAATCCAACCCACATCACACCTCATGGCTCCCGCCACACTACAAATTTTGGAGCAAACATAAGATTATCAAATTCATGAAGCCGGACCATCATCACCTAGGTCTGGAATGACAAACTCAACTATGGATGAACGTCACCAATGAGGAAATATAGACCACTTTTAACCAGAAATGCAACATTGTGAATGGATATACTCAGAACAGGATTGTAGATGCCTCCTCACCAGAGTCTGATGCCATAAGAACACAAGAAATGGAAAAATACAACATGAACTGGCAGAAGGACACTCCACAAAGCAGAAAGACAACGAAATTGACACTACACCAACCAGTAGAATGAACATATAGACGCAATAAACAAAAAAACCTTGAATAATTTATATTTCCCTTGTAAAGATACCGCATGACCACCAGATGACCGAACCAGTTGGCCCTCCTACCTCTGCACCACACTGGGGATGATGTAGGGACATGCCTAGGAAGACAAGGCAAAGCCCCCACCTGATCAATCCAAACAATGATCCCCAACTGAGATAGTTCCATCCACCCATATCTGAGTCGTATCATGCCAAAGCCACCACCCACTGAGTGTGACATGATGAAGAAGATTTTTCCATTCCTGAAACGACGAAGTAGAGCCTAGATTCGACGCCAAGACAACCCCTTCCACAGAGATCTGAGGTTGTCACAAGTCGAAGGAAACACCCACCAATAATGAAGATAGTGAAGAAGGTTCCTTGCCTAAGACAAAAAAACTGGAAGCCTCCTCAAAAAACCCTGCCGATGTTAAGGAGTAGGAATCCAACGATGAGCCATCCGAGGAACACTGGAGGAGGGGAGGGAACGTCTTTGAAGAAGAAAACTTTAGCCCCTGTGAGAGAGATTCTACCACAAATCAGAGGCTCCCCCTTATGTTTCCTTATGTTATAGGTTTATATAGTGTATTATATTGTTTATAAATGACATCTAACATTTTGAATGGGATCTATATGAATGAAATAATCCATGCAGCATTTTCCATTGAGTGTATGAATATAATGTTAGAGTAGGATCCATCATTAGAACTAATCAAATTATATCCATGTTGGGGTAAATGACTCATATTTGGATTATTAACCATTAAAATATGTTAAAACAAACTGATCCACCTTTTTCTATAATAATGTTAAATTTATCGATCCATCAGAAAAAATAGATAATTCAATGCGATAAAAAAATCCATTTTTAGCTATGAAATTGATAATATCCTTGGACATGATATTTATCATACTTGTAAGTAGTGAAAGTGAGATTATTATCATGGATTTTATCATCTCCAATGATATTTTAATTAATGGTTGTAATTACATCCAAATACTAAGGATGAAGAATACATTGAAATCATGGAGTTGAATGATTTCCAGATATAACTCTTGGAAAACAATATTCTTCAGGAGTATACGATGATATGGAATGATACATCTTGATTCTTATATTGAAATAATAGGGTAATTTTCCAAATTATAATGATTTATTTACATGGATAGTAAGGAATGTTGTTGACTATATATGTATTGTAAAGTGAAACATTGATCAATTCATTGATTGAATAAATCCAATAATTAAAAGGGAAATAGTCTTTAAACAAATATCATCATAAGAGAAAATATTAAATTTTGTACCATGATAATGAAATAATTATCCAAGTTTTATGGATTCAAGAATATGTAAGATAATTAGTGGACGATAAAGAAAAAATAGATAAAGGAATGAAGGGGAAGATGGATTATCTAACATGGGACACTGATGGAAGGATACACTATAGAACATGATTAAAAAGAAATAGAGTTTACTTTATGTTTGGAGAAATTATCCACAATGATGATAATTTTAAATGAAACAGAGAATATTCTAATGTGAAATCCATCCACTATACGAAGATGAGAAACTAAGCTAATGAATTCATAAAGCATCATAGGAAAATACCCAGAATACAGGTAAGGGTTTAAGGTAAAGATTATGATATATCTACAGGTAAAGTGGATTGATTACCATTCTTGAGTATTTGGATCTATGAAATATGTTATAAAATAAATTTAATAATGAAATTATTTTTAAAATAATCATGAAACATATAATGATTGTATTTAAAAACAATTTGAAAAAGTATTTGAGAGCATCTATGGTATAATATAGATAACTAGTAAATGTGATTTAGAGACAAGTTGAACCACTTATTAAAAACATAATTAAGGATTTATACAACTTTATATGTGCTATATGATGATATAACAATGATAAATTAGTTTTTATTAATTTATTTGTATCTTTTAGGGTTTATATTATCTTTGTTGTTGATGTAATAATGATCAATTACAATTTGGTAACATTATATGGATATTATTAATATGGTATTAGTAAAAAGAAAAACACTCATTCTAGGAGACGTCCCATCAATATGATATAGATGTGGGGATTGATACTATGATCAAAGGATGATAAGGGATTATATACAACCACCAACTTATGTGAATTCTTCATTAATATGACATGTACTTTTGGGAGATAATTTTATGAATTTATATCAATCATTACAAATTGGTATTTTGTTTATTTTTAATGATTAATTTATTATATTGGATAACTCATGCATACTATATTGGTTTTGGAAAATATATATAGATATCTGAAATGATTTGTTATTATTATATAGTTCTTATGATCTATTTAATGTGAATTTTAGATATTCACGCAAAAGAAATTAACAATTAGATATTCATTTCAAATATAAATAGCGAAATTTGAAATTTATGAAATCATAATAAAGTGATGAAATTGTTCTTATGAAATAAAAACATATCAACTAAGAATATTTACATATATTATTAGATATTAAACGAATTGTTAAACTCTCTTAAAAGTATGTTAAAAAAATTCTATCTTAATAACTTCATTTCGGTTGAACTAATGTGATTTTAAATAATAATATATATACTATTTTTAATTCATTAACATTATATATGTCATTCACGTTATTATGATCAATGACGTATATCACTCTATATAATTACTTCTATTTTTATTTACTATCTATATCTTCAATTTCCACTAGTGTTCTCCCACATTCAAACCTATTAATTTTTTATTAAATAATACCTATGTACATCACTTTTTATTTTATTAATATGAACTTTTATTAATTCTTTTTACAATATGGGGTCTCCAATAATGGAAATTTCAATCATTAAACCACTGATATGTAAGACTGATAATTAATTAATGAGGATAAAATTTGTTTAAGGTTGTAGAATGTAAAAACCTGTGATTTGAAAATAAAACATCATGTTTGATAGAATGTGTTACAAGAAACACTAATATTAGAGTATGTTGTACCATCATGATACTGTATGATATAATTATTTTAAAATAATTTCCACATCTTATATTGTTTACAATTCATGTATGAACAAATTTGAAAACAAATACACTATTAAAATATTATTCAAACATTAACATTATAACTTAGATTTTTTGTTTAATGATATTATTAGTAATAAATATATTATGAATATTATTTTTACTTATTTATAAGAAATAAAATAAAAATCATTTAAAATAATAAGAAATGATTTCTTCAAAGCTATATTTTTTCTAAAGTTAATTCAAAATTATTTTTTATAAAAGTCATAAAATTTATTGTATAAATTTATCTTAATTTTTTATTCATAATGTCAAAAACTTATTGTGATTTTTTTTGACTTTTATGGAATATTTTATTTTTTGATTAATATAAATAAATTCTGCATATTTATTGAAAACTGACATATTGTTTAAATTATTTTAATGTTAAATAATATATTAATTAATTTTAATGTAATATTTCTTAAATTATATATCTATTAATAGAATTAATTTCATTGAAGTAATTTTTATATTTAAATTTGATATAAAGTCATATTAAGTTATTGTCCATTTTTTATTTGAAACACAGCTATCTCGTCACTTCTAAGATTGTAATTTTATATAAAAATATAACAGTTATGTTAATTGAATTCAAAAAAATGGATTAAATATTTACAATCAGAATATTATATATTATCTATTAAGTAAAAATAATTATGAAAGGGAATAGTTAAAATAGTAAATGTTAAGTAACATGCCTAATGTAAATACTGCTTTACCAATGGGTTAAATTGAATACATAATGGTTAAAATGATCCTAAATCATTTCTAAAATATTTTTTTTATGTGACTTTAGCATGTATAAAATTTATTAATACTACATTTTTTACAATTTTATATTTTAAAAAGGTTTTTCAACCTTTTTCATTTCAAAAATTACCACTTCGCCACTCACCTTAGCTATAAAATGACACATACTCACGTTTCCTCTTCAAACCATAATTTTTTAATGTCTCATAAAATAAAATCCAATATAAAATCACCAATTACCTTATTAAATCATATTATACTTAATTATGGTAGTAATACAATCTTGGAAGGATATTGGAGCATACCTATGGAGGTTGCCAAAAGAATAGATTATGTTATTCAAAATGAATTTTTATTATCTTTCTTAGGAAAACTCATTAATTTATTTTTAAACTATGATGAATTAATTAACTAAATATCATACATATATTGATTTGTTTTTATGTTAATTAAATTACATAAAACCATCTCCAATTCCATTAAATATGTTACGAATTCATCATTTGTGTGTACAAAGACTAGTACCTCCCAAACCGATGTCATTCATTTCTCCATTACCATCTATCCCTATTGGGTATGATAATGTGTGTAAAGTTTTTATATAATATTTATGAAATAATTATATGTTTGGGTAAATTATACCACATATAAATTTTTATATTCCATTTAATAGGGGATATGATATTATAGCCCGTGTGTACAATGGACTACTTCCACACAAAATGATGTGATTACTTTTCACTAATTCATAACATTAGAGTTAATAATGATTATGATTATGAATATATTTCATATAAATGATATATTTATGTTCTTAAATAGATATTTATAGTTATGAAAAGATTGTGTATATCATTTTATATAATATTATTTTCACTCAATGAAAATGATAACATCGTTTGTGTGTGTGTGTGGACAACCTCCTTTAAAAATTGGTGTGACTCAATTTTCATCATCATACCATGTGGATGATATATATATATTTATTAAATAAATAATATTGAATTTTTTTATTATCATAATTATTTTATGATTAAATATTATTTACCTCCTTTCCAGAGTGATCATATAAAAGTGGAAAGGTTACTCATGCGTATGTATGACCTACCATCACCTTGATTATAACATAGTTCATTTTGTATAACCATAATTAATTTTTTGTTTAAAAATTATTATTGATATATAAATATGATAATTAAACCATGTTTTTCTTTTTGATATGTTTAAATAAGGACTTATTTGACCATTATCAACCAACCAATATCATTTTTGACACATACACCAAATATTATTAAATCATCCACATATACTAAATTCAATAAGTAATCATATATAACATTTAAAAAAAGGTAATAATAATCATTAAAATGTTTATAAAAAGTAATATAATTAAAATATTTCTATTATTTGGCAATATTAATAACTTATGTGATGATTTGGACTCACGATTTGGGTTTCTCAGTCAACTTATACATTTATGAGTCATATTTCATATTCACAAATTATTTCATTGACGTGGTGTATATAAACCCATTTTTATTTGTTTTATAATTAATTATTTTGAATTCAACGTTTTTAATGTATAAATAAATTTAATTTCGTTAATAGGTATTTTGATAAAAATGTTATCTAAGTGGGAAGGTTTTATTTTAACAATCATATAGTTATTCAGGATTGTTTTTGAATGTGTCTCATTGGTGAATAATTTTATGTTTCATTATTAAAATCAATATATTTTCTTCAATAATTGTTAATAATGATCTTTTTTAGGTTATATTGAAATTACTCATCTATTTATTACATTAAATTTTTAAAAAATTTCATTTATTAAAATATAACAATATTTCCCAATTCGGTCAAAAATAATTTTCCTTCCAAAACACTAAATTCAATTTATTTAAAAATATTATAGCATTTTAAAATGATATATTATTTTTATGAACCCATGTATGAATTTGTTAAAAATATTTTGAATTTAATATTCTTCTCTTTTTCCGAATGAAGATTTTTTCTATCTTTTTTATAGTGAAAATGGAATGTTCATTTTATCTTTTAAAGCAAAAAAAATTGATTCCATCAAGCCCATAATTCTTATAAATATTATATTACAAATTTTTAATGTTTATTTAAATTAAATTTCATTATTAATATTATGAAAATTTATTTTTTTAAAAATAAATTTTGAAATAAAATTATTTGTATATATTTTTATGAATTTTATAGTTTTAAAATGAAATGGTTTCTTATAGATGTTATTTGATTTTCAATAATAATTTTTCTAAGTGGGTATTGAACAAATTGTTTTATATAAGAATAAATTATTTGATGTTTGTTATATTTTAAGGGAGATATAGTCCAATGAAAAAATCCTTATTATATATCTAGAAGGTTTATGGCCGGTTTTGTTAGGGATTTATTATGTTAATACCATTCATATCCTTATGTATGGTTTGTGATTATATTTATAGATTTGGTAAAGTATTTAAATTAAATATTATAGTTTAAATATAAATTTTAATGTGCATTGTGTTTACCCCATTCATATGAGGAGTGCTTTGAACTTTATAATTGATGGGTGGGGCCCACTATAACATTTCGATGCTATGGTAGGTCTCTTAAGTAAAACTATATTGGGTTTTCTCCAAGGGCTTACAAATTAATATATATGTTATGGAATAAGGACACAACCCCATTATATGTCCAATAATAAACTATAAAATCAATATTTTAGATTTCCAAAATTATTCATTCCATCATTGTGAATTCATTTATTGATATTACATGTGATTAATTGATAGGTTAAAATATCTATATTTATATTTTCAATATTATGCGATTATTTATACAAAATTATTTGATTTTTATTTATTTTTTCAATATTATTCACAATTTATTGATTATATTTCAAATGATTAAGTAATTTTCCATTCCATTTTGATTAAACCTTATTTATTCATAAATTACATTATAGGATTACCCTTAAAATGAATCTAAGATCACAATTTTTATATTGTTATTTTCTATAGGATATGAAGTAGTGTTCTTTTGATTTATGTATATGGATAAACCCAGGGGAATAATGGAATAATCATTGAAAATTATATCTATATGTTTATTAATTTTAATATAAATTATATTTATATATATAGTTTTCTATTAATATAAAAATTGTGGTACCCTTGGGATGTGATTCCTTATATCTCAATATAAATTAATAATGTAGACACCAACTCTGAGAAACTGGGGTATGGATAGTTTTTATAAAAGGAATATTTGATGAATCCTTAATACTATATTTAGAAAAATATATATTATGTAAAATGACATTATGATAAAATTTTAGGATAAGTATATGAGTAAATTGTAATGTTTTTTTAAGAAAAATGATATGGGGGTTTTCCATGAAAACCATCCATGTATGGATTCTATAAGTATATGAGGTTCTGGCATAGATGAACCAATCGGTAAAAACTCCAAAATGATGCATTGGGCTTAACAAAATCATCAAATTGTTCACAAAAAGGGATTTATTTCTCACCTAGATTGATACACCCAGGAGACATGATTAGAATAATTCACATTAAATTTTCATTCCACTATATAGGATATTAAAATAGAGATCCCTGCAAAGAATAAATGTTTATGAATATGATATTATCCATGTATTAATGTTCGAAATTTATCATAAATATTTCACATGTTTTTTGATTATACATTATATTTCATAAGGTTATTATTTAATATGTTATATTATGTTATATAAAATGATCCCTAATTAAATTTATGAGAACTATATCAATGAATGTACACTAGTTAGGAATTTCATAACTCAAATAGATAATTATTATTAAGATATAGATAAAAGTTGAAATAGTGTAATTATAACCATATATGGCCATCTAGATCTGGTTACTTGAAAAAACAATTCATATATTGACCTCATTCTAATACACTACACAATGTAACAAAATTTCACCACTTCATGAATTATCATCCTCAATCATTCAATGGGAACTTCAAATCCATTTTTAGTAGATCATTGGATATGTATCCTAGATTAAATATATCTAGATTTGGTTAGTAGTGGGAGGGGAAACGTTATCTCGGAATTTTATCATCTATTAGAAGATATGTATCATTGGAGGTAATTAATTAACTACATTAATGACGATGAGGTTATATAATGTAAGGATTATATGTATTTTGATGTAATCCGATTAGAAAAATGGTTTCCTCTTGAGTAGTGAGAATATATAGAAACGCAATTATTGAGTATAATACATAAACAAGAGAATAGTATTACTAAGTATGAAGCCATGTTTTCATGGTTAACTAGGAATGTTTTGACGAATATACATAATATAAATCCCATTATTGAAAATTTAGTTAATGTGTTGTAATATAATTCCTTTAAGGTCACTAGTTTCCCAAATATTCTCATAATGTGATGAAGTAGTATCCTGATCCATTAAGATAGAGAAAAAACATCAAAAGATTTAATATTATAATTAAAACTAATGAATAAGATAATATATGGAAAAAATGGATAATGGGTAGAAGGGAAAAAGGATTTTCCAACATGTGTTAATTTTGAAGGGAAACTCATTGGTAATTGATTAAATGGAAAATCATTATTCTTCATGCATGGAGAAAAATACCTTCATAATCATGATATCAATAGAATGAATTAATATACTAATTTGAAACACTTCCTCTTTTAGGATATAATGGAAAATGGATAAAGGGATAAAGGGAAAAATAATTTTCTAACAATTGTTACATTTGAAGGGAAACAACATGGTACATGCTTAAATGGAAATTGGTTTTGCATTATTTTTCGAGAAAAAATAGACTATTTTCCTGATTATAAGGGAAAAAATGAATATAAATATTTTAAATAGTTACAATATTAAGATATGTTCCACTACACAATTGAATTCCACAATCATTAAGTGAAAATAGCTCAATTTAAGCTAAGGTTTCATGGTTAGGCTTTTATTATTAGAAAAAATAAATAAAAATAATTACTATGATTGTGTATTTGGATCCAATAAATATATTGTAAAATTTATTTATTAATTTTATTAACATTATAAGAATCATGAAACAATTAAGGATTTTACTATAGAACTATTAAATTAAGAGTTAGAGATCATATGTTGAATATTTTTGATGACCAGGAAATGTATTTCAGTTAATTGGAACTTCATATAAAACAAATGATTAAGGGATTATAACACTTATTATGTTCTACATGTAGTGATAATAATTATTGTGTTATTTTTATGAAGGTATTATTATATTTTATGGTTTATCTAATAATTTATGTTGAGTTAATTATCTTCTATTACAATTTGTTAACATCAGAGTAATTATATTAATATGGGTTTAGAATAAAGTACAACACACATAACAAGTGACAAACCATCACATACAGCATGGTCCTGAGATTAAACCCACGATCAACAAAAAAATTTATATTCATTTAATATCATGAAAATCGATCCCTTAACATGATCCCTATTTATGAAACATACATGGAAGATCATCTCCATCTCAATACGGAAAATTCTGATGGACTGGATGGTTTCACCAAAAAATTTATCATCTTCTATTCATATATTCAAAAAGATGAACTGAGAAATTTTGTCACAGAATTTTTCATTCCTTCCTTCATTCCCAAATGGACCAATTAAAACATCATTTCATTTCTTCCCAATAAAGATAATGCAATTGATATTATATACCCCAAATGTTTTTACATGTGAAACACTAGATCAAGAGTTATTATCAAAAGCATCATCATTACTATGGAAGAAATAATTAAGGATCATATTACCCCAAATAAGATTAGTTTTTTTATAGAATAAGTATTTTGAACTTTTTATTTAAAACCATAGAATGTGTCAACATAATGAATAAGAAATAAAAAGATTGGAAATTCCCTCTTAAAACATACATATTTATGGATTTTGATACATTGAAATGGATCTTCAATGTCACCATAATAAAGATATATGGATTCTATGGTTCATTCATTAGGTCAATATTTACAATCCCCACATCCTCATGTTTTTCCATTATTATTAATGGGCCGCAGACGATTTTTTAAATTCACAAGTGGTGTTAGACAATGAGATCCAATCTTATATATTATTTCCTATATTTTTAAAGAGTATATGAGTATGTGTATCAATGAAAATTCATATGTTGTTATTTATAATACAAACAAGAAGAAAGGGGTATTTTCACTCCATCACATCTATTGAATAATGATAATATTATTATTCTTGGAAGAGCTTCAATTATAATTATATATTCTCTCAAATCCTACTTCCACACAATAAGGAGGTGTTCATAAAAGACATAAGTTGGACAAAATATTTTTTTTTGGCGATTGATTTTTTTTCTTTGAAAAAAATAATTACATGATGATATAGAGGGTAGAGGGGAACCCATCGCTTCAAATATCATTGATTCCCTCTATTTTTGTTTAATTTGAGGAGATAATATCTTAGATAAATATTATATCCATCATGAACTATATATCTAAATGAATGTGGGTTCTATGCCTTATGAAGGAATGGAGTTTCTTTTCAAATAAATGACAACATCAGAATATGTTTTCTACTTCTCTCTTTATAGGGGATAAGAATCATCATTAAGTATCTACAATGCATTATAATGAACTTTATATGTACTGGGTATTTTCATGAAATAAAATTGGTCTCTATTTCTTTGATGTAATGTATCAAAAATATTGACATTGGGAGCCTTAGTGTTGAGGATATTAATATCATAAATAATGATCTTCTTGGGAACATTACATGGAACACTCTGAACTCAAGTGGCTCTTACATTGATTATTTATAAAGTAGGTTAAATTTTTTTGATGGATGGGTACCTGAACAACCTTGCATTAGAAATTTTTCCTTTGTCCTGAATTCTATTAAGAGTATAATAAAAAACACAATGTGTTTGGTTAGTAAGCAATATAATATCAACTATTGGAACAATATTTGGTTGGGTAGGCTACTAAATGACAAAATAAATATACCCTCGAAAAGTCAAAAAATTACCATGCCATTTCTTATAATGAATTTTAATGTCCTTGATCTTATTTCATCATAAGATATGATTGATATTCAAAAGTAACATTGTTTGGACAATGAAAATACTAGTGTGGAGGAATAACACTGATTAGATGTTTAGTTAAAAATAATAATATAGTCTGTAATGTGGGGAATATATTATGCTACCATAATGGATACCCAAATTCATGGTATATTTCAAACAAAACTAAATATTCCTACTTTTTATTATGTTTGGAAATAAGTGGTTAATAAAAGATAATCAACTCTATAGGATAGATAAAATATTATGTCTGCTTTCCACATATTCCTGAAAGATGAAGTGAATGTGCGACACTAACAATTGTGCAGTGGATTTTCCTAAAAACAATATTATTATGTAGAAAACCTATTTTAATTAAAAAAACATGAATTCACAGGTTGATGATCATTTTATTTTTATCAGCAACTCCATTCTGAGTGATAAAGTACACCGTCTTTTTCTGCAAGCAGTTTCTCATATAATTGAAGTCATATAAAATTAATGAAATTTAATGATATTGGAAGAGATCACACCGTATTCTCATCGAAGAATTATTTAAATACATAGGACGTTTTAAACTATATGAAAGGTGAAAAAGATTGTAGTGGATGAAAACATAAGTGACCTAAACATCCTTAGAATTAATAGAGTCTCATGAAGACATGATAATACCCTTAATCTCAAAATTTTCTATTGGATTCCCCCAATCTTTTCATAAATAAATGCTAATGTTGATGGTATTCCCACTAGCTATTTAGATAATTCATGTTTTGTAGCTATATTTTGATTTTATCATGAATTTTTCAAAGGTGGTTTCTATAATTATATTTAAATTGGTATTTGGGATGATGGAAAGTTATGGTTGGTGATACGTACTATCAAACATGATGTCAAACACAATTATACTACACATATGATCAAATTTTAATATGAAGATACTTTTATGGTTGTAATGACAAGAATAATGAATGTCCATTTGGAAATCGTACAAAATTGTATTCCCTATATTAATGATGATAATCAAATTAATCTAATTTCTTCACATATTTATATTAAATTAAACTAATTGTTGGATACATTTTCAAAGAAGAAGATCATGGAGTTTAGTATGATTTCGTTTTGTAGGACCCCAGATTAATGTGCACAGATAGTGGATGCAAATAGAAAATAAGAATCTCATTATAATATTATTAAAATCCAATGTACTTGTTGACAATTATTATTAACTTATACTTAATATGTTTTCTTCTTGGATTTTCTTAGATCGGATATTTTCTAAGACTTTTCCTTATATTCAATGACAATAATTTCATTCCTCAAATCTATGAAAAGAATACTGAAAAAATATGTTATCCTATTACATTATTTTATAATGTACATATATTCTTATAAATAATCAAATAATTCAATTTTTTAGGTCTTTAAATATTCATTGTACAATCATTTTGTTATGATCAATGGCCTCTATCACACTCTACAATTATTTATGGTTTTCTTCAATTTCATTGTCTTTTCATTCCACCGTTGTTATACTAAATAAAAACCTATTTATTTTTTTATTCCACATGACTATTTACTTCATTTTTATCCTATTAAGAGTACATTTTATCAAATCCTTTTAAATTGTGGGGTTTTTTTCATTGGTATTTTCAAATGTAAAATCCTTTATTATCGAGATCACGATTAAATTTTGAGGATACAATTTATATAAATCTATATGATGTAACACCCTAAGATTTTAAAATTTGAAAATCTTATTCGATATTGGGTATGCATGAAACACCATGCATATAAGAGAATTTACCATACCTATACATTAATATATATTAATTTTTAAACAAATTGAACCTCTTCAATATATTGTGGTGCACAAATCAGAGGATTTAAACTAAAACAATCTTTTAAAATATTATATAAAAATGAAAATTATAACCTAGATGTTAATTTGGAGGGTATTAAAAGTACTATGTGAATGTTGAAATTGTATTTTTATATTGATTAAAAATAAAATAAGAATCACTTAAAATAAGAATATTTGTTTTCAAAAAGTTTTTATTTTTTCTAAAAGATGGTTTAGTCGTCTTTTGCAAACATAATTTTAATTGAATTTTTTATCAATTTTATAGAATTTATTTTATAAAATTCACTTAATTATTAATATCATTATATAAAAAATAGTATATTTTTAATTTTTAGTATTTTTGTGAAATATACCTTTTTTTTTGAATAGTTATAAATACTAGATTTTAAATTAAAACTACCCTTAATGTAAACTGTTTATAATGTTAAATAATATTTTATATAATATTTAATGGAAAATTAGATAATTTATATGTATATCAATCCAATTTTGTTCATTTTAATAATTCCATTATTTAGTTCTTACATAATAATTATATAAAAATTTGGATTTTATATATTTTAATGCCAATTTTATAATCATATCTATAGGATGAATTTAAAAAAAATTCAATTCATTGAGTGAAAATTTGAAAAATTAATCACATTTATATAATAAAAAAATTATATTTTAAAATATTTCAAAAATAAATTTTTACCACAGATATTAGTGAAATCAAAAAAACTAATTTTTCATGGTTTATGTAAAAAAGAATTTGCGGGGAGGGGGGGGGGTTAAACTAAAAGGATATGTATAAAATGATAAAAATAATTTTATGAAAATTATTTTATGAATAGTTATACCTTATAAAACCTATTTATCAATAGTATTTAGTTTTTTCACATTAATATCTAAATAATGTTATTATACCTTCTTCATTTCAAAAGAATATCACTGGTCCTCTCCCATCACATAAAAAAGGCCACATGCCCTCCACCATTATTCACAATTTAAAAAAAAATTGGTTTTTCAAATAACATCTCAAATAACTACCCAATTTACTTCAACTTATCCTTGTAGAATTTTTTTTGTCATAAATCTAACTTATTATGGATTTATGTGAAAACATATGGAGTTTACCTGAAGAAGATATAATATTTTTCAATGAGTGTTTTTATTTTATTTATTCCTCAAACCCATTAAATTATTTCTAAAACATGATTATATAATTAAATAAATATTGTATATATAATAATATATTTTTATGCTATGGGAATGACTTAAAACCACATACACTTCAATCAAAGGGTCACAAAATAACAATTCATGTGTACAACAGACTACCACCTCACAAATCAATGTCAATTGTTTTTTCATTACATATTCTGAAGGCTGTGTATGATGGTTTACCTAGAGCATATATATAAATATATTATATTTTTAACACAATTAAATTTATTGATCCATTATATCATATATATCTTTTTACATTCCTTCTATTGTGGATATGATAACCCTGCATAGGTGTATCACAGACTATCGCCTCACAAGGAGATGTGATTTTTTTTAACCAACACATGGCAATATAGATGATAATGAAATTTTTTTAAATATATTGGATACACATGAAAAAATAATGATATTTAAGTCTTATTTAACAATTATAGAATATAATATATTTTATTTTACTTCTTACCCTTTCAATTAATGAAAGATGATAACGTGGTTCATATACAAATAGACTATTGCCTTTATGAAATGACAAAAATACCTATTCACCACCAAAAAACATTGATAGTATATATGTTTAATTAATGACATTATATGGTATTTATGATATTATAATATATATTTTAAATATAAAATATTACGTACCTTTATTTCATAATGATCATTGAAAAACTGTAACGTTACAAATGCTTATCAACGATATACCATCAAAATTCTTGTAATATAGTTCATTATTTTAAAACATATTTCTTGATTGTATTTAAAAGTATAATTTAGGTATAAATATTATTATAATTTCATAAATATTATTCTTTAAATTTTTATTTAATAAACTATTTGATAATATACAAGATATATAATCTATCATTGACATATAAGAAACATCTCCTCAAAATATATGATGTAAAAATAATTGATTTTGTGATCATATATATCATGGTAATAAGTGAAGTAAAAAGGAATTACAAAAATTAAAATCATTCATAAGAATATAAATAATTTTGATATTATTATTATCCAGTAATATGATGAACGTACAAGAAGAGCTTACTCAATGTAATGGTTTATCACCACACATTAACTTTCACGATTCATACACCCAATTAAAGAATTAATTTCATTATGTGGTGTATATAATTTCCTTTTTGTATGTTATATCATGAAATAATTTTTCTTAATAGTATTTCAGGCTTTATTTTTTTTCATTTATTTCCTAGGGTTATGAATACAAATTCTACCAATATGGTAAGGGTTTGCATTACAATCTCATCATTGTCTGGGATTTATTTTGTTTATGTATCCCTTTTGGGCGACTTATATGATATTCAAATGTAAAAAATAATTATACATTATTCGCATATAGTTATGAATGCAAATATTCAATTAATATTACCATTTTACCGCTCTATGGTACTGAAATTGATTGAGAAATTCTTTTAGGAAAATCAGACTGTGTTTCTAGCTTCAGTAAAAATAATTTTGTTTCCAAGATGTTGTTTTTTAAAGAATTAATAAAATTTTAAAATATCAATAATTTAAAAAACCATCATGAGGTACATGGACATTAAATTACATTTCTAAAATATTTAATATATTATACAAACATTCACAAAAAGACTATATCAATTTAGGGAATTTGGAAACATGGAACAAAAAAATCTTGTCCTATGAATGATCTATAATGTTTCCTGCAATGATATTCAACTTTTTGTACTCATACCTAAAACCATTCTTTATATCAGAAGAAATGAATACATAAGAAAGGGTGAGCTAAAATTATAAGTAAGAGTAAACAAGGGTGATATGTAATCATAAACTTGGGAATTAATGGTATAAGAACATGATTATTACATTATAATAGAATTCCATTCATATAAATGGTAAACAGTATTCACAAGGAAATTAAAGAACATAATCTATAAGATCAAAAAATTGGCATAGGGAAAGAAATTATGGTATACACATAAAAATAAAACATTGTGAACATGTATATATAGTAAAAGGTTCACTCATTAAATTAATGACATGAAATCATCCCCTTGCATAAACATGTAGACTTAACAAATTGGTCCACAAATATAATTATGGACTTGCAAACCAGGTCCAGACATAGAATTGTGAACATGATATTAGGTTCATGCTGAAAATATACCCCTCATAACTATTTTATATCTACCTAATGCATTAGAGGAAGATTTAGGTCCCACCCATCACATAATGAAAACCATAAATATGTTTTCCAAAAGAACATAAATCATATCATAACACATGGAATTATGGGTTTCATAAACATCATTTATTCATAATGTAATTTGTTGAAATGAAATGGGTCTCATAAATATCATACAATTATAACACAATCCTTTTAAAATACTTTAAATTCATCATAAAAATATTTATACCATCGGAATAATAGGAATAGAATACATGAAACATATCCATATTATTGAAGATCACCATAGATGGAAAATATTTTTTACAGAACACATGAAATTATCTCGTGAATAAAATAAACTTTTTTCTTCCAAAACAATTTATTTTCATAATGTAAAACTCTATTTTAAAAGAAAACTTTTTATTTAAAAAAATTAAGATGACTATGGAATATTCATGTTGCTAATGCATTAGGAAATACATTGTTTGGAAATAAATACACCATTCAAACCATGTAGTAAAACTGTCAAAAATGGGTAAAAATGACATTAAACATTAATTTTAGAATAGAATGACAATTTCTGAAAATACGCTTAGTAAACATGGATATTGATGATAAATATATCTTGATAAATAATCACAAATAAACAATCTCCGATGATAATGAGATTGCAAATTTATCCCTTACCATTGGTATTGGTTTTTTCATATATGTCCAAACCCCCTGTATAATTGTTAAACTAATTTTATAAACTTATTAAAGAATATTTTTTTTTGTGATATCATATATGATAATATTAATATTCTTTTTAATAACAATTAATTATTACTAGTTATTCGGATTGTAACTAATTCATTTTTTATGATGGTTTTTTGGATTAAGGTTTGGTTACCTTCAATAATTTAAAATTTATCATTTAAATGTTATGTTAATATCCTATTTATCCTATTTATTCTTTCTATAAATTTTTTTAATCAATCTTTAATAGATATCATGTAGAATGAATTTAATCAAATCGTGGAGAAGGCAGGCTGTACCTATGCACAAGAAACAATATTATTCTCATAATTTTATAATGTAATGGAATATGATGGTTTATATTTTGTTACAAAATCCATATTATGTTATAATATTTATATTTATGTATTATTTACATCATTATACCCATCCACGTATGTTTTTATTAATAAAATATATCACACTACAACATGAGATTGTAAGAATACGTACACACAAGTGGTTATTTTGGTTTCCATAGGGTTGATAGAATATAGAATATGGTTGTTACAAAATCATAATAACATATCAGAATATAATTGATACTTTAATTACTACTTTTTAATGGAAAAATATCATTAGTAATAATTATTAGAATAAATTATTTTAAAAGAATTTGTAGAGAGATTACCTTTTTAACGACGATCTCCCTCTATATCTCCTCTCAAGGACAATAAAAATGGTATGATGAGATGAACATATCCTTTAAAACATGAAAAGGTAATTTGATAAGGTTTATTATCAGGTTATAGACGTAACTGAAGGCTCAATGTAAATTGAATTTATGAGTGAGGATGTTCCCGTTTATAAAATAGGTGAAGAGTACAATAAAAATCTTTAAAAATATTAATTTATAATAAAATAAAAACACATAAAAACCTCCAAAATTATCTATTTTAAAATATGAGATTATATTAGGTTGTAAGATCATAATCCAATAAATTTTAAACAAGTTTTTATGTTAAATTTAACTATATCATTTAAATTAATATAAAATTATTCTATATTAATTTTAACTTTGGTATCAAATTACACAAGATTAAAATAGAGTAATTTTTACTTATTTGATGATAATTACAATATAGATTATCAATTTATAACAATTTAGATCATATAATAATTATTTTATATTTATAAAAATATATATTTATTTTTAAATATTTTAATAAAACATCATTTGGAAAAAATATAAATATTTATGATTTTGAAACTATTCATTTCTTATTTATTTTTAAAATATCAAGATATGATTTTATCCTCAAACCATACATTTTTTGTTATCTCTAAGGGGAAAAGGTAATATGTAAAATAATTTAATATATCAATTGTCACAAATTATTTTTATTTTAATTTTTTTTAACATTGATATTAATTTTTTTTAAAAACAATATTACATCTGTTTTGAGTTATTATTTAAGATAGTAATTGGTCGAATAAAAACTAAAACATTGATAAAGCTAAATAACATATTATTCATATGAATACTTATTAACACATATATCTTTTTCAAAATCCATCAAAATAAATTATATATGCATTAAAACATGAATGTGACCACTTTATCACCACTTTATATAAAATATTATAGTTGTTCAAATATTTAACATATAGTTAAAATGGTTAATAACAAGAAACATGGATTATTATGGTAGATATATATTCCTAAAATATCATTTGGTCGTGTTTTTTTACCTTTTAATGGTAATTATCATTTTAATAAAAATCATATAATTGATGTTTCATCAATAAAATAATTTTTTCATCATTAATGTATAAAAAATTAATGTAATAATTATTTTGCAAAATATTAAAAATTAATTATCATGATAAGGGAAAAAACTCATTCAAGTTATTATTTATGGATTAATTTATCTTATGTATTACCTTATATGAAAAATGTTTTTTTTAATTTGAGTATAACACATATAACTTCTCATAAAACAAAATAAATTAAATTTTCTAATCTTATCCAAGGGGTTTCAGAAGGATCACATTTAAACTAAATGTTGATTTTGGTCAGATCAAATTCATTAAATGATGTATATACAAGTGTTACGATAAATTTATAATATTATAATCACCTTTAATTACCTGATTTAAATTTTACTAAGGTAAATAAAAATTCACTAAAGTTACTATTAATATACCCAAAAACTAAAAGAACTCTATATACATAACCTAGTACAATTGATTCAAATAATATGATCCATTTTTCATGGTTTAAAAAACAAAAAAATTTGTAATTAATTTCAAATTAATCATGTTTCTTGAATGAGAAAATATTGTTTTAAAAGCTAAAACATTGATCTAGATTTATATATTTTTACATCAAAATTCAAAATAAAAATAATTCTAATGACCTGAATTATATTAAATATTAATAATATATTATATTTATATTTTAAGACAAATCAATTTTATAACATAATAATATAAAATATTTCCATGATAAAATTAGTATTCAATTAAAATTTAGTGTATTTTTACTATTTATCCAAACATGAAACTGATTAGAAAAATTTGAAAAATATTTCCAAATAAAATTTTAATATTATTAATCTAATTAAGATAACAATTTTTTCAAATATAATAAAATTTTATAAAAAAACTAGATTTATTGTGGGTGTCCAATCAAAAGGTGACAATTTTTTTTAAATACATCTTATATATGAAAAATTAAATATGTTCTTTTATCATGTCGTGAAAACATATAATATGAATTTTAAGCATTATAATTAATATATTACATATATATATAATTAATAAAATCCATAAAGAGAAATTTTATTATTATATAAACTCCGCTATTTTCATTTAAATGGTTTTTTGGAAAAACAATTCCTTTTATTGAAAATGGGTTTTATTTCCGTTTATAATTAATTACTCACCAATTTTTTTATTCATCCATAAAGAATATTTTCATAAATCAATTACTACTCTTCATAACCACCATTATAATGGATAGGTTATAAAGTAAAATCATAATATATAGTTTTTCACTTAAACTCTGTCTTGTGTGAAAATAATTCTATCAAAAGAACATGAAATTATGAAAAAAAATACATGCATAGTGTTGTGTATACATTAATATAAGATAGTTTTGTATATAGAACAATTTTATCTTCTGTTTGTGTACAACAAAATACATCAAATTGAAAAAAATATTTCTCATAAAAATATTGGGGTGTCACATTATATCACACATTAAAATGTTTTTCGGCCATGAAATTCATTTGGTTTTTATAATTATTAATACTTGAATGATTTACTTATAAAAACCCAAATCATAAAATTTAATTCTAACACCTCCTTTTAATTATTAAAATATGGAAATAACAGTTTACCAAAGTAAATCATAATTTGGTCTCAATGCAGGAGAACATAAGTGATGATCTGGTCGTGGAGGAAAAAAGTAAATAATCAAAGAGATTGATAAATATTACTAATCAGAAATGTGGTTGATCCTGAGGAAGATAATGGTCATAAAACCATCATATAAAGAATAAGTAAAGAGGTTATTTATTTTATCAAGAAAAAATATAATAAGACACAATTTTATATCACAATTCTTTTTCTTAATGTTGAAAATATTAATGAGAAGATATATATAGTTTAATTTAGTACAATATAACCATTGGTTGTGCTTTAAATAATTTTAATTGTTATCTTATTTATAGAAATGATGCTGAATAATTTATTCTTAATGAATTAGTTGATCATGTGATACATAAATATAATGATTGCTCATTCTATATGTCTTTATCACATCAAAAAGTTAACACATGTTATCAAACACACATAAGTAAAAATATAGTGAGATAATGACAATAGTATAACCAAATTCAATAAGAGTTTAACGAAAACCTTAAATAAATACATAGCCCTAAAATATTTAAAAAAATAAAAATCTAAAACATTAGAGAGATTTTCAATGAATAAGATTAATATTTATCTCCCATATATCCTATGAATGTTCTTGGTTCTCACATTCCAATCATTTAAATATCATAACATGAATTACCATACATCCTTTTTTAAAACATGCATATTTTTTGTTCTTATGTAAAAAATATGTAAACATCATCCATTTTTGCATAAACCACTTTTCAATAAATCATTAATTTGTTCCAATGAAATCATTAATGCCAAATTTACTTATTTATATAAAAATATCTTTATCCATATATGATTATCTAGTCATCATGCACATGTTAAGGGTTATCATTTTTTAATCATGTGTTTTAAAAAATATCACTTTATTACCTCAGTCAAATTTAGTGGTTAATAGTACGTTTTTGTCACATACTCTTAAATAATTAAGGAAAACCCAAAGCAGACCAATCATTAGATGTCCCCATTTCCATAATACCATAATTGAAATTTTAAAAAAGTATTCTTCAATACCATTACATAACCACTTCAATTATCAATATTTATTATTAAAAGTTTAATAAATCTTCATCAACTTACATCATAATACCAGTTTCCTATAATACGAAATATGAATCATGTCTTATGGTTCTTCTATATAAATATAATCATTATTTTATGGTTAATGAATAAAATACTGGAAGAACACTACAAACAATTAACATTTTATTTGTAGTCTCTTTATCATCAAATATATAACCAATACTCAAAACAAAATCTTGATTCTCGTTATGAAATTACCCAATTGGGAAAATGATTTTCATAATTCCCATAGTTTCCACATCTAAAACATTCAGTATTAACCATGTTCCTTATAATTAGTTATACTGAATAAATCTAGGAATAATAGTGTGTGAAACATTTACCATAATGGAAAACTACATAATCAATAAAAAATAACCATTAGGATGTCTAAATCATGACACTTAATTTAAAATCTATGACATATATACATTAATACTAGGCAATCCATGATCATTAATAAATTATAGGATTGTAACATATACATAGACTTATCCTTAGAGATATACCTAGAAAAATATTTAGATATAACTCGTGGGATCTCACTAATGTTTTCAAATCTTAGTTTCCAAAGGATAAATCTACCATCACTCTAATAAGAACATTAACAAACCAAGCCTGATATACATGGAAATTATATTATTATTTTTGAATAGAAAATAAATTATAAAAACAAAATTCCAACAACCGTATTAGTTTAATGACATTACAAACGTGGAAAACAATAATCTTGTCTAAAGAACGATCATTGATGTTTCCAAGAAATATCTTCTTCGTTTTTTAATCTTATGTAAATACTTTTTTATAACCTGATGAAAAGAAAAAAAATAAAGGGTGACATTAGATTCTAAGTAATAGTAAACAAGGATGATATGTAAACAAAAAAATGAGCATAAAGGGTATTATAATGTCAAAATAACATTAAAAGACAATTCCCAACATATCAAAGGTAAACTAAAATCATTATAAAATCAAATAACATAATCTCTAAGAACAGAAAATTAAAATAAAAAATGAAATTATAGCTTACACATTAAAATTATAACTTTATGAACATGTGTAAATAGTAACAAGTTCACTAATTAAATTAAGGACATGAAATCAGTCCATTTTATAAACATATGGACATGAAAACAAGATCCATGTATAAAATAATGAACTTGAAACCCAGGTTTATGCATTGAATTTTGAACATGAAATCAGGTTCACTCTTAACTTATATAACTCATGAGTTATCAATATTTTCCTAATTCACTAGGTGGAGATATATTACCGACTATTCACGTAATAGAAACCATACATATTTATTCCACATGAACAAAAATCATATCATAAACCATGGAATGAAACGGTTTTCATAAACCTCATTCAATCATAAAAATTACTCGTGTGAATGAAATGAGTTTTATAAATATGATACCATTGTAATATAATCCATTAAAATGATAATAAGTTCATAATAAATATAACTAAACCATAAATATAATAATAATATATTACATGGATCATATCTCAAGTAGATAATATAATCTTGGATTAAAAATAATTTTGATAGAAAACTTGAAATTTAATATTTCAGAAAATATAATTTGTTCTTTGAAGAAGTTTTATTTTATTAAAATTCATAGAAATAATAAAAGAAGACTTATTATTTGAAAATATCATTTTAATATTTTAAGGGAATCATCACAGTTGTATTGTTTCATGAATGTGTAAAAATCTATTCATTCTTTATATGATAAAATCCTTAATTATAATAATTTTTTCCAAAAAAAGTGAAAAAGTACATCGTTTAGAGAAAAAGGGAAAGATCCCATTCAATCCCTATTGAAAAAGGTCAAAATAATAAAAATAACATTAAATATCTATAAAAACTATTAAAACATTTTATGACATTATTATAACAAAAAATCTACATAGATGAAAAAAATACCCCTTTAATGCTTACATATAAACAATCTCAAATAATATTGAGATTTTAAAATTTTCCCTTAACTACTGCCTGGGTTCATTCATACATATCTGAACATACTATATATATGAAAAAATTATTTTAATAACTTAATCTCTAATTATAGTCATTTTAATTATATCATATAGGACCATATTATCACCATTTCATTAACGACATTTCATTATTGCTTTTTATTCGAGTTTTAATAGATTTAATTTCATATGCATGTTTTATCGAATAAATTATGTTTATTCTCCTTAGTTTATAGTTATTTCATTTAAAAAATTATATTAATATATTATATATCATATTTATTGATTCTATACATTTATATAATCATTCAATAATGGAAATCGCGTAGAATGAATGTTATCACATTGTGTAGATGGTAGGACATAATTATGCATGAGTGATGGTATCATTCCCATAATTGTGAAATTGTATGGAATTTGGTGGTATACATTTAGTTTAAGAATCCTTATCATGTCATAATAAACACATATTGTTATTATTTCTATCATTACACAATACAATTAAGGTGGTGGTGAAATATATATTACACCTTGATATGGAGATGGTAATTCGTATGTATACAGGCGTGGTGATACCATTTTTCATAGGATGGATAGAAAGATGAATGTGGTACATACATAATAATAATAACATAACTATATATAATTCATATATTTTTTACATTATAATGGAAATAACTCATGAACCTGATGTATAATATGAAATAAGTTTAAAGTAATCGGTAGAAGAGATTATATCTTCTTCAATGATCACCCTCTATATATCCTCTTAAAGAAAGATGAGTCGGTTTTTTGAGAAGAGAAGAACCTATAGAATTATACATGGATAGTTTATAATGGAAAATTTTATGGGATTTACATGGTTAAATGCTCAATGGGAATTAATGTTTATAGGGAGGATTTACTAATTTATAATTGAGGTGAGGGGCAAATTTAGAGTAAAAAAAATTAATTTATAGAAAATAAAAACCAATATAAAACCTCATAAATTTCATATATTTAAATATGAGATGAGATATTTTTTTAATATTATCATACAATAAATTTCAGGAATGTTATTCAATTAATTAAAACCATATAATTTTAATTAAATAATAGTTATTATGTTTTAATTTTATCTATGGTAACAAATTATTAAATATTAAAATAGTGTAATTTTTACATATATGATTTTAATTATACCATACATTAATGATTTAGATCACTTTAAACCATATAATAAAAATTTAAAATTTTAAAAATATATTTCTATTTTAAAATAATTTAACAAAACATTATTTTGGAAAAATATTAAAAGAGTAAAATTTGACACTATTAATTTATTGGATTTTTTGAAATATAAATATATTATTTTTATCATGGAAGAAATATCTTTTTATACCCCTAATGGGTAGTGGTCAACTATAAAATTAATCGTATATAATAATTATCCAAAATTATATTTATTTAATTGTTTTTTTAAATTAATTTTATATTTCCATTAATAAAATAATTACTACATCAGTTTTGATTAGTTATTTAATAGAATTATTTTTTATATATAAATGAAAATTAAAATTCTCTGAAAAAAATAAATCTTTTATATTTTATAATAATACATATAGGTGAATATATGTTTAGTAAAATGTTACATTAAGAATGTTATGTGTCATAAAAATGAAGGTGAAAACTGTATCATAATTTAAAATAAAATATTACATGTGTGGTAATAATTGTCATATAGTTCTAATTAGATAATAACTCAACCAATGGATGTTTCTGGTCAAGATATACTCAATCAATAAGATTTTAGGATTTCTATAATTTTTCAATGATTATTATCATTTTAAGAAATATTATTTTAATTATTTTAAATCAATTAAATAATTTCTACATCATCATTGTATAAGACAAGAAGGTGAATATTTATCTCATAAAAGTTT
Organism: Viscum album; assembly: GCA_963277665.1. Classification (NCBI taxonomy): domain Eukaryota; kingdom Viridiplantae; phylum Streptophyta; class Magnoliopsida; order Santalales; family Viscaceae; genus Viscum; species Viscum album. The sequence continues at coordinate 464,308,644 of OY728119.1, forward strand.
ATAAAAATAATAATAAATAAATAAAATTAACATTAAAATGAGAGTTTATAATTAAATAACACTTTTGTTTATCCTTATAATAAAAATGATATAGTTATCAAAAGATCAATAAGATGTATTTTAATTTTCATAAATTAAAATATATTAAATGTCTGAATCTCATCCATGTGTCTTCGAAAGGATACGATTTAGTCCCAAGGATTATTTAGGTTGACACACACTCAAAAATTAGTATTAATATAATTTTTATGGAAATTGTATTAAATTAATTTCACCATTAAATACCAGATTTAACTTTCTTCCAAGGTAAATAAAAATTTACTAATGTTTCTATTCATCAGCCTTAAAACAAAATTACCATATTTAAATAATTTAGAAACACTGATTCAAATTATGGAATCCAATTTTCCAAATTGAAAACACAGATTTTAGAGTAATTAGTTTAATATTGATTCTTTTTTTACAATGACATTATTTGTTTTTAAAAGTTAAAACTGCAAAAAATATTTATATTTTTTATCAATGATCATTATAAAATTAACACAAAAGTAATCAAATATATTAAATTATAAAAAAATAATATATTTATATTTTAAAATCATTAAAAAATATAACATAACCATACAAATTATTTCAATGAAAGTAGTTGTTTTCAATTAATATTTAGTATATTTTTATTATTCATAAAAACTTTTGACTATTCAAAAAAATATAAACAATTCATCCAATATAAATTTTTTATCCTTCTTTAAATAAGATGTTTATTTTTCCAATATAACATAAAAATTTGATAAAAACTACATTTATAATGGGTATTCCATAAAATGTTGACAAAACTGCATGTGTAGAAAAATACTTCTTCTATCCAAAAATTTGATTTTTTTTTCTTATATGAAGTCTATGAAACATCCAAGATGAATTTAAAAAACTTATTTAGTGTATTAAATATATATTTTTTAAATTAAATTCTTCAATAGTGACTATATTATTTTTTTTAATTAACTTATTTTCATTAAAATAGTTTTTAGAAAACATATCATTATAATTAAAGGGGGGTTTTTTTCATTTATAATTAATTACTCACCAAATAATTATTTTTACATACATGTGTAAAGAATAATTTCATAATTCAAGTAATATTGTTCTTATCCACCATTATAATTTCTAGGTTATAAGTTAACAAAATAATATTTATTTGTTCTCCTTAACTCAGTCTGGTGTAAAAGGAATTCTATCAAAAGAACATGAAATTATGTGTTACACAAACCAAGTTGAGTGTTTAGTATTCCAAAAGCTAAATTTGTTTTCCATGTGGCACAAGATTATTGGGGTAGCTTACATCACAATAAATCAAACTAAAAAAATATCTCTCACCAAAATATATGGGTGTTACACTCCAAATGATTCATTAAAAAATACCCATAATTGTATTTTTACATATAAAATTGAAAGTGGTCATCATTCCACTTTATAAAAAAAATAACCATTATAAAATTTTTATAATGAAAAATAATATTATTTTTAACTCCTTTGGAATGTATTGAATATCTCTCCATTATGAGAATAATTAATTATAAACATTATTTGAATCATAAATGTATATTCTAAAAGAAATTTTTTTCAATATAATATGTAAATTATTGGGTTTTGAAATATATTTTCAAAGAAAATGGTTTTGATAATATTTTATGAATTTTATATTTTTAAAATGAAATGATTGATTTTAAATTAAAGGTTATTTTACTCATGAATTGTTCCAGTTGATCATTCATGATCACTTTCAATCTTAGAGGACATTAATTGGTGTTACTTATTCAGTAATTTGGATAAAATCCAATTATACCATCATTATTATTATTTTGGAATGGTTTATGATCTCTTTGGCTTAAGATATACTATATTTATTACATTCACATTTCTCAAGATGGTTTATGATATTGTTTTTTGATTTTCTAATCCATTAATATTTCATACATTAATATAAATACAATTTTTTATGTCCATTATGCTACACCCATTCCATATGGGGAATTAATTTTACGTCATATGTGATAGTAGGGGGCCTCTACAGCCATTTGATGCATTTATAGTTCTTATGAGATAAATTTTATTGGGTTTTGGGGAATTATTTACCCATTTATTAATATGTGTTAGAATATGGGCTAAAAAATATTAGATGTCCAGGTTCAAGGCCTCATAATTTTTTTTAGATGTCCATCATTACATATTACATCACTATGAATTATGTTTTTGATATTTTGTGTTATTATTATATAGGTTAGAGTATACATTGTTACATTTTCAAGGTCAAGTGAATATTTATATGGATGTATTTTTTATAATTTATTAAAGCAATATTATTTTTATGTAATTAATTAAATGACTTGGGAATTAGTAATTTAGATTTATATAGAGATTATTTGTTAGTTATTTGTATCTTCAATTATATGCCTACACTTTAATGATAATATAAACTCACACAATTATTATCTTCTATTTTACACAAGACGTGATGAAGTGTTTTGTGATTTATATATAGGTATATAATAAATGGATTAATATGATTCTATAAGAAAATTCATTGTGTAATTTTTGTTTTCAATTGAAATAAGGAATTCATGTATGTTTGTAGTTCACAAAGGAAATTATACTACTTTTTCCTTCGTAATGTGATTTATTGTATATTTTATTATAATAATAATATTTATAACAACTCCAGGATACCAGGGTCAATGTAACTACATGGTGAGATTATAATGGTTTTCCTCATTTTGGACCCTTTTATCACAGTCATCATAGTTAAAAAAAAATTCAAATTAAGAATTAGACTCATACTATCCAAACACTATATTTTAGTATTATTATTGAAATCTTTATTATGGTTAATTCAAGCTACAACAAGAAGTGAAGGGTCATATACAAATAGAATACCATTCTTATTATGTATAATTCATGATACATTTCATTTACAAGGTGAAACTCACCACACAATAATATGTAGAACAATTTAATTCCAAGGAATGATGCCCTCATGCCTCTAAATAAGGCACCCCCATAGGGTTAGCACATGTTGAGGTGGTTATCCTAAAATGGTGATTTTTAGGTTTCTAGGAAATCATTAGGAATTATAAAATCAATTTATTTTCTTAATTTCAATTTTAATAGGCATAAATAGAATGGAACATTGTGTGTCGTCACTACAAAACATATATAGAAACAAAAAATTATGTAAAAATAAAAATATATATCATACATTAGGTTGATAGAACTATCCTTGTTCATTATGAAAATTTAATTCAAGATATTACATGATAAATTAGAAAAATAGAAAAATTATCTAAAAACATTGCATAATAATTATTAATAAAATATCCCCAAATATGGCAGGGTAAAATGAGAAAAAATAAGAAAGAGGAACTAGGAGCATACTTTTAGCTACCCAATATAACCAACGGTGAAGGAATCAGATACCAGATGAAGAACAAAGCCTAATGACTTTTTTTGTGGAAGAAAAATATATATTAAATGGAGGGAGGACCTACTATGTATTATGAGGAGTAGAAAAAAGAGAAAACAATTGAGGTCGGGGTGAAAATCTAATTTTATCCAGTGTTAGGATGTTCACAGTTTATTTGTAGGGTTTTCCTAACCATGTGAAAATACTTTTAAGTGACACAAAGTATGTAGCCATGGGTGTATAGTTTAGACAACCATTTGACCTACTAGAGTAAAATTGAAAACCTAGCATGGATATACCTCATGATTTACACATTTATGATAATGTCTACACCCCTCTCTAGTTTGATGTATCACCAACATGGTGTAGTAAAATGGTTACTACTAACAATGTGATAAACATGAAACTTAGTATTTATTTAAATAATATATATTTATTGGCTATGATTTAGCACTAGATTATCCTAAACTATTTTCCAACCTTGTAAGAATCATAAAAACAAAAAAATAGAGATTTTGATTTCTAAATTATGTTCCTATACCTCTTTAGAAAAATATGGGATATTACACTGATATTTTTGAGTCTATTAACCATTAGATAAACCAAAATATAAAATATAATGTGACATGAGAAACATCAAACTAACATGAATATTTATTTACTATAAAAATTTACATTTTAATGTGACAAAATTTAACAAAGAATTTATTAGTGTTTTGAAAAATATATTATTTTACATAGAGGGGAAAACAATTTCAATAAATTACATATTTCTAAAAAATTTAATATGTTTGAAAAAATTATATTAATAAAATTTATTTACATAATTATAGTAATTTTTATTGAAATATAATTTTTACATTCATGATGTAATTAAATTTCCATTAAAAATTTTAATGTTACTATTCACGAAAATACAAAGATGTTTTTAAAAAATATGGTATTCTAAACATTATATACATTATTAAAATGGTAAAATTGAGGTGAATTTATATGATCTTTCTGAAAAAGTTTCATTTTATGTGAATAATATGAAACATTGTTTTTTCAAAGACTATATCATTAATGAAATAATCTTGATATAAGATTGAATTTAAAATTTTCTAAACCATTTGGATAGTAAAAATGCATAATTATTGATTAAAATAATATATTTCATAATATTATGTTGATTTTATAAACTTCTGTTAAAATTTTTAAAACCTTAGTGATATTTTATTTTTTATATATTTCATTTATTAAGTATTTGAAAAGTTGTATTTGAATTTGAGATTATTTTAATATTTCATAAACTTACTTAATTTATTCATAAACAAATGGGGATCAATTATATACATGATTTTGGTAGAATTTCATTTTTTCATAAAAAATATATTTTTTCTAAATTCATTATTCATTATGTATTTCATAATTTTATCAAATAAAAGTTTTAACATATTGAGAAACAAAATCGTTTAAATTTTTTTACATATTTTAAAACACTATATTTTAATTATGTAATAACTTGAATTTTTTTTAAAATTAAATAATGTCACAAATTTAAAATTTTGTCACCATGATAAGGGTTAAATGTGTTTAATGTGTTAAAACAATGTGATAAGTTAAAAATAATCATAGGAAACTTTTTATAATTTTATTTAATATGGGGATACAGACCAATTCAATAAAATAATTGAGTTTGGGTATCCATGGTTACACAATATGTTAAGAAATACATTCGAGTAAATTTGGATTTGTTGATTAAGATATTAATAGTTATCATTTTCTGTCATCATACTTGATGAAGATGATGTTGTTTTTAACGTTGTTGAGATGTATTTGTTTTGTTTGGAATTTTTTTGGAGGTTGTGATATCCATTTACTTTTTATAAGTGGTATTGATGCTAAAAGTGTGAAGTATACTATTTCCTAGACTTACATATGTGTATTTATTTTATAAGAGAAAATTTAGAAATATATAGATTAAAATAAGTTTTTTTCATATTTTTGAAAATATTAATCAAAATTTTTTTGTTATATGTGAATTAATTCAGATTTCTAATACAATTTTTAATAAATTATGTGATGTATAATAAATCGTCGTAAGTGGTTTGGGTGAAATATGATAATTCCTTACATTTTAGAAAATTAAATACTTGAATGCCTCTATATAATTGAAATAGTTGCTATAGACGTTTTAAAAATAGAGAATTCATTAAGGTACACTATTTATGACACATATTAAAATTCGTAAAATTACAAAAACTTTAGAAATAAATTTCAATTTTTACATATATTTCAATAAAATTCATCCAATATTCCTATAGATCAAAATATGCATATCATATTTTATTTTTGTGAAACAAAAATGAAATTATAGCTATATATAAATTGAGTATTGTAGTTGTTTTATGATTCAAATATGTTAAACCCAACAATATAAGAAAATATTTTTAATTTCCAAAACATCACATATATAATGTGATTCATGTTGATTCATTAGATATTTTATAAATTATTAACACAATTCATATCTGTTTTAATTTGCAAACCATTTAATCTAAATAAATGTTGTGCAGATCAATGTTATATATTTACATGATAAAGATATAAATTTTATTTATAAAATTCACTTAGGAATGTGATATGATAATCTATAGTCCAAATAAATGCCTTCATCTTATCATGTAGGGTTATATCTGAAGTTTAAATATTCACTGGTGAAATTTCTAAGTTACTTTCTACTATTGTTGTTTTGTAAGAACACTTTGATGAATATTATGATATTAAGATTTTCCTATAATGAGGTAGAATAAGTTTACAACATTGAATAAGCAAATGAGATATTTATGAATAAATATAAAAACAATATTTTTGAGAATATTGAATATATAATGAAATTTAATTAAATCAACATGTATACACATTTATGGAATAATTTTTTTATATTAATTATTGAAGTATTGTAAAATTTTCATTGAAGTTATTTTATAATGACCATTTCTAGTGGTAGAAAATAAAAGATTAATAATTTTTCCATTTTAGAGAACTTTTTATGATTCAAAAAATTTAATACTCATAAATTAAGTTCATTTAAAAATAATTATGGTCGGTTGATCTCAAGTTATTGTAAAATTAAATATTATCATTGGAGATTGGAAACATGAGAGGTAAAAATAAGGAAAAAAAGAATTTGATATTACATAGAAATGAAAGGACATTCATATATAGATCTATTTTCATTAATGTTTTTAGTATTGATATTTAGTGAGAATTATAGTGGTAGTCTTAGACTATATCCTCAATAATTGAAAATTTCTTTTTCAATAATTATAAATGACCAATGAAGGATTAATATTTATAATTTTACTTATTCAATCAATATTTCAACAATACCTCTCTCGTATTGGTTAAATTTTGAAAATTAATTTAGTTTGAAACTACACTGTTTTTGGTGACTCATAACATGAATAGTATGAATGTTCTATATTACTATAATATTATGATTTTTTTTCCTTATAGTGGATAACATGCTGATCAAGATAATAACAAACCAATAAATGGAGTATGTAACTAGAGAATTTACCAGACCATATAAAAATAACCATTATCACCATCTCATTATTTTTCTCATACATTAGATTGGTTGAGACTCTTTATATGTGTAATGCTAGCCAAAAAATGTTAAATTTGATTATTTTATTAATAAGGAATTTTATAATAAATCTCTCCACTAATTTATAAACCCTTCCTTGTAGAGTAATCTGATACAAGTAACTTCAACTTGTATTATTGGGTAGGTGTCTATGTTTTATTTAATCATTTTATTAGAGTGGATAATAAGAATTCTCTGAATATTATGGGGATTCCAATTTTTTTGTAAATACCACCACAGTTGGATGAACATAAATTTTCCACATCTTTCACCACCTAGCATTGATTTTAGAGTTGATACTATAATTATTTCTTCTCTTATTAAAAGTAATGATCCAATTAACCCAATCAAAAAAATAAATGCGGAGAATGATGGAAAAAATTAATATTTTATCTTTAGGTCTTTATTATAAAATGGTTACACAAAAGTAATGGGACTAGAAACAGATGAAATGGATAGGATTGAATGAAAAAATAATAGAAATATAAAACTAATAGTGGGTGAATTACTAATTTAGGGATGAAAATTTAAAGCCCTGAAGATTATTTATGAATAACAAATTATGATAATATAACTTGTGTAAATGAATTTTTTATTAATATCACAGTGTTTTGTGAAAAATAAAAAGACTCAATAATTTTCAATATATTATGAAGACTTTTATTGACAAGATTGAATATAAAGTTATAGATATAAAATATTAACATGATATTTTAATGGAAGAATTACATTACATTCACATAGATTGTGAAATGATAAAATTCATAAGAAACAAGGAAAATTTAAAATATGAAATGGAATCTACTTCTATGAGAAATTTTAAATATAAATAAAATGATGAAAAAATAGAATCATTTAAATATTAAAATGAATAATGTGGTGGATAATTTAAAAAAAATCATTGAATGTTCCAAATTGATATATATGGTTTAAAAAAAGTTGAATAGTAACTATCAATTTTGATCTTATTAATGTAAAATAACATGAATCTTTTCCATTAATTACCCTAAGAATAGGGAATACAATTATGATTCTAAAAATAATGATAATATATATATAAATAATTGGACAAAATGTTCATGGGAAACATCTAACTCTAAAAAAACTATATATTTGTTAGTGTAAACCAAATTAGAAAAAACATGAAACATGAAACTCATATAACGATTTTTTTTAAAGTAACATATAGTTATAAATTAACTAGCATCAGGGGTTATCTTGCAAATTTATTTTCATATAAAATAGTGATAATGATTGATCAAAAAAATCTATGTGCAAAAAAATGTGAAGCAATGTCAATATTTCTTTTCTTGATAAGATAAATATTCATAAAAACTAAATTAGAAATCACGGTAAAAATAACAAGAATATTACATTATAAATAAAATAGTTTGAAAATAAATGTGACACCCATATTGATAAATAAATTAATTATCATGGAATATGTAGAAAATGACAGGATGTTAAAATATCATTAAAAATTATTTATTTTTAATAAAAATAACAATCGATGAGAAATCTTATGTGTCTTTATATTGAAAGAGAGATGTATAAGCTAAGGTTAATCTTTAGAAAACTATATTGATGATTACTATAAATCATTAAAATTCGTTTAGATAAGATAAATAATATTTAGGTTACAGTTACACATGATAATTTTCATTTATAATCCCAATTTTACTATCAATATAGGTTTTGTGTCAATATATTTCCCAATGTGGTACATGATAAAATAATGCTAAATATTCTCCCTCTTCATTTGATGAATGGATAAAATCTAGAATCTGTTCTAACTATAATCATTATAAAATTTATATTAAAAGTTCAAAGTATGGAAAAATATGGACAATGCAAAATGAATAATTTTTATATACCAGGGTGATTTAAGTAACATGTTTATTGTTGGTGTTGTGGAGTGTTTGGGACCAAATCCTAAACATTATTATATAGAATCTCATTTCCATATATTTTATTGGATGTCAAGGGAGGAATTCTTGATGATAAAAGATTAGATTTAGTAAGAAATCCTAACGACATGAACATTATTTCTAATTTGCAAACATAGAACCAATATTAATGCCTTGAGGATGTTTTTCAAATATGTATAGAGTACCGACCCCTGAAGGCAAGAGTAATTTAATTCATTTATTAAACTAATAAGATAAAATATTAAATTCCATATAGTTCTAATAGAATAACAGTTATGGTTAACTATATTACACACATGATATCCATAATATGGCTAGAAAAGAAAATAAATCATAATATAAGTAACATATCATCATCCTTGAAACACATTAAAAGAATCCATCTTCATAACATGGGGAGAGTAATCATAATAAGGGTGACCTAAAATTCTCAAGAGGAACAATTATAGAGGATCTATTAATGAATCAATAAGAATAAATAATAATGGAATGTTGAGTAACTCAAATAACATTCCATTTACGTAACTAGAGAAGTGATGATTAATATGGAAATTTATGAAATTGAAAACACATGATATTTTATTAATAAAATAATAATTAAGTGAATAAATATATATATTTAAATGAAATACTCTCATGGAATAAAATAATATATGAATTCTAAAAAAATAAATGATTAATTTTCATATTACATGTTTCCCAGAATCAAGAAACCATTACTCACATGAATTGGCAATTTCAATTTTTTGATTTTTCTAACAGATTCATCTCATGAGACTACCAATGCATAAAATGGAATACTGTAAATTATCCAAAACATATAAGGCTTGCATTAATTGTTCCCCATCCAATAGGGGTTTCATTAACCGGTCCACAACCAGTATAGTGCAAGTCTAAATCATTCCTCAAATAGTGAAATAAAATTTTAATTAGAAAACAATTTTCATTATCATAAAATATCCATATTTAATATATTATTTTTATTTATAAAAATTACCCCTTTTCAGATAATTAATAATAAGGGTTGATGTTGTTTATGAATAAAAATACAATTGAATCGTCATTAAATCATTCTTAAGGAGAATAATATTAAAACATTTTGAAGTGTCACATACCACATTGAAACATTTTAATCAAAATCAATATGGAGGAATACCATTAAATGAGACATATAATATTATGTGAATAAAGATATTATTAATAGAACATGAAAAATGGTAGTATATATACCATAAAAAGGGAATCTATGAATAACAACAATCTTGTCTCAATTAAATATATATTAAGAATAAATACCATACCTTAAGTCATACTTATATCATGTGTGTATTCATATTATTGAACATTAAAAATATGTAAATTATTTAATTTCATAAATAAATTACATATTTTTTCATTACTATTATATCTCATATTACAATGTTGTAAACAACTACCTAAAAAATTAAGTTAATATCAAGTGTTTTGATCATATTAGGTTTAGGTGTCAAAAATGACATTAATAAGTCAACAATGGTAAAAAGGGTCATTATATAAATCTATACCAAATGATAATAATGGAATATTTATCATATTTATACATAAATTATATATTAAAACCAAATCATGAAATATTTTTATAAAAAATAATCCAATAACACAATTGTAAAGACAGTAGGTTGCACGTACGGTTGGACAACTTTCCGATTTTTTAGTGAACATTTTTGAATGAATGTATGTAATATTATATATTTCCATAATTATAATTATATAATAAATACAATTTCATTTAATAATATATAATTAATTATATAAACCATGTGATTTAAAAGAAATCACATCGTGTCGTGGGGGCAAGAGTCCACACTTCCACCACAGATATTATCACTTTTTAGAGTGTGAAAAAGGTAATAAAGAAAATGATATATTATTTTACTATACAAGTAGTTATTTCTTGAATTTATTATATATTTCATTAAATTCATCTTTTTTAATTAAAATAATCCTTTATATGTTCCATTATATTGTGAGATAATCACATCCCTTTGAGGAGGCGGTAGTCCGCACCTCAACAAACAATGTCATTGTATTTTTAAAAAACTAAAATAATTATGGTAAGAGTTGCATAAAATTTTCAGAACCTTAATGTAATTATAAATATAATATATATCATATAGGAACATATTGAAAATCCTAATTCTCAATCATGAGAGTTGTTGAGGAATAAATGAACAATAATCTTTCATGAGGTGGTAGTTCACCATACAAGAATGGTATGTTTATTACCCATTAGATAGAAGTGATTGTCAATGTAGGTAAAAAAATATCATAGTAAAATATTTTTATATTTATGATAATGATTTTATTATTTTATCATGTAATTAGATGAGTTAATTTGGAGGATAATGAAACAAAAAAAAGATTTTGCGTAAGAATGTTACCTCTTCTCTAGGTAACCCTTTTTGGGTTTCACAAAAGTGTTCCCATAAATGTTTTTATCCCTAAAATGAGTCTTCAAAAATGAGTTTTAGGATGATTATGATCAATTTATGAATAATATTTTTAAGGTAAATTTTCTAGATAGTTGATAGAATGTGGGATGGGTGAGTGCCTTTCATAGTGGAGGTGGATTGGCATTCTTGTAAATTTTTTATAATAAAATTATGTTCATGTTTCCTCCATGAAATAATTTCATAATAGTATAATTCATCATATTAAATGGATTATAGGGTCAAAATATTTCAATAAAATGGTTTTTGAAATCATATCTATGACATTTTGGCCCATAAGTTTAAGTACTAGTCCCTTGTTGAGATACTTTTTCTCGTAATCGGTGAAATTAATTTTAATTAACATCAAAAATGTTTTTGGCCAAAAATTAATATGAACATATTATAAATTATAAATTAATAAGGGTAAAATGTGGGATATATTTATCATAATATTAATCATATATGTGGAAAACGTAATTTAAAATAATCTCATATATAAGATGACAAAGCAGGTTTTTAAAGTAAAAATTTCAAAACATTTCTATGTTTCTATATCCAATATATTTGTGAAATTTATTAAAATGAAATTAATTGAAACAATTGATTTATAATTGACTTAATTTTACATTAAAACTTAATTAAAAATAAATTTAACACTATAAATAAATTAGATGAAAAAACATCTTTGAATTAAAATTCAGTATTTTTCAATATTCATCAAAAAATTAAACATCATAGTAAAATACCAAAAATAAATAGTATGACAATTTTAGGTTCAAATTTCAAATATGTAGTCTATTTTTACATATAAATTTAATAAAATTTCCAAAAATTGTATTTAAAAGCGGGTAATAATTAAATGGTGGTAGAAGTGCCTGTAGATAAATATTTATTATTATGCGAAATATTGTGTATGTTCATATCTTATACTTAAAAACTAATTAGATGAGTATAAAAAATATTTTAATGGATATATAATATATTAATAAAATTAATAAAATTATATAATAGTTATTAATTTAATTGATAAGGATACAACCTCTTTGCAATTATAAAAATTAAGAAATTTCTTTTATATTTAATTTGATAATATTTTCATTTATAATTAATTTGAAACCCAGGAATTCATATTATATTTTATTAAACCTAATATTTTCATAAGTAAATTAATAATGTTCATATATACTAGTTTAATATATATGTTATATTGTATTATACTATATGATTATATTTTCAAAAATATATTAGAGTTATGTAAAACTCAGAATTCCATATTAGACCAGCCATAATAGAGAGTAATTCTTCATGTAACACAAGCTAACTTATGTGTTCCATGTAAGGAAAGATAATTTTTATCTTTTCTGTCCAAAATATTTAAATGGGGTTTTTTTATAAAAAATCATGGAAATTTTTAAATTAATTCTAAAATGAAAATAATTTAATGTCATGGGAAGTTAAATTCCACACACCATATTTAAATTTTATCCCAGCTGTTTAAACACAATATCAGTAATCAAGGTATTCATATTTTAAAATAATATAATTTTTAAAACCATTCATCATGAATAGGGTTACTAAAAAATATTATTAAGAAGATACAAAGTCAAGTAAAATATTAGAATATACCACACTACAACATTAAGACTGTAAGAATATGTACACATGTGTGGTGATTTTGTTTTTCTTATGGTTGATGGAATTTTTATTATAGCTGTTAAAAATTCATAATAACAGATCAGAATATAATTTAAACATGATTTATTACTTTATAATTGAAAAATATCATTAATATGAAGTAGAAGAATAAATGATTTAGAAAGAATCTGTAGATATATTACCTTTTCATCGATGATCTCCCTCTACATCTCCTCTCAAGGACAGTTGAGATGGTATGATGAGATGAACAGAGCCTCTAAAACATGAATATGTTATTTGAGAAGGTTTATTATCATGTTATAGACAATACTAAAGGATCAATATAAATTGAAATTGTGAGTGAGGATGTTCCCCTTTATAATTCAGTTGAGGAGCACATTAAGAATATCTAAAAATATTAATTTATTATAAAATAAAAACCCATAAGAAAACATCCCAATTTACAAATTTTAAAATATGAGACTATATTAGGTTGTAATATCATAAAAGAATAAATTTTATACATTTTTTATTTGAATTTAAGCTATATTATTTAAATTAATCCATATTTATTCTATTTTAGTTTTAACTGTGGTAACAAAATACTCAAGATTAAAATTGAGAAATTTTTACTTATTTGATGATAATAAAACTATAAATTAAAAAATTAGAACATTTTTATCAAATTATAATTATTTTATATTTTTGAAAATATTTTTTTATTTTTAAATATTTTAATAAAACATCATTTTGACCAAATAAATATTTTTATAATTTTGACACTATACATTTCTTTTTTTTTTAAAAATATCAAGATATGATTTTATCCTCAAACCAATTTTTTTTTGAATTCTCTAAGGGGTAAAGGTAATCTATAAAATAATTTCATAAATTTATTATCCCTAATTATTTTAATTTTTATATTTTTATTAACATTTATTTGATATTTCCATAAAAACATTATTACATCTCTTTTGAGTTATTATTTAATATAGTAATTGGTTGAATAAAAAATAAAAAAATTATGAAGCTATACAGTATATTATTCATATGAATACTTATTATCAAATATATCTTCTAAAAAATACAACAAAATAAATCTTATATGCATTAAAACTTGAATGAGACAACTTTAACAACAATATATATATAATAATATAGTTATCGAAATATTTTACAAATAGTTACAAATAGTTAATAACTAGAAACATGAATTATTATGGTAGATATATACTCCTACAATATCATTTGGTCATGTTTTTTACCTTTTAATGGTAATTATCATTTTATTAAAAATCATATGATCGATTTTTCATAAATAAAATAATTTTTTCATCATAAATGTATAAGAAATTAATGTAATAATTATTTTAAAAAATAGTAAAAATAAATTATCATGATAAGGAAAAATATTCATTCAAGTTAGTATTTATGGACTAACTTATCTTATGTTTTACCTTATATGAAAAATGTTTTTTTATTTGAGTACAACATATACAACTTTTAATAAAAAAAATATATTTACTATCCGAATATTATCCAAGTGGCATCAGAAGGATCACATTTAAAGCAAATAATGATTTAGGTCAGATCAAAGTTATTAAATGTTATATGTAGAAGTGTTACGATAAATTTATAATAATATATTCACCTTTAATTACCTGATTTACATTTTCCTGAGCTAAATAAAAATTTATAAAGTTACTATTAATATACCTAAAAACTAAAATAAATCTATATACTTAACCTGGAATCATTGATTCAAATAATTTGATCCATTTTTTAAGGTTCAAAACATATAAATTTTAGTGATCAATTTAAAATTTATCATGTTCCCTAAATGATAAAATATTGTTTTAAAAGATAAATCATTACAATATATTGAAATATTTTTACAGCAGAATTCCATATAGAATTAAGGCTAATGACATGAATTACATTACATAATAATAATATATTACAGTCATATTTTAAAACTAATTAATAATATAACATATTAATATAAATTATTTCAATGATAAAATTAGTTTTCAATTAAAATTTTGGGTATTTTTTCTATTCATCAAAACATGAAACTAATTAAAAATATTAGAAAAATTTATCCAAATAAAATTTTAATATTATTCATCGAATTAAGAGGATTATTTTTTCAAATATAATATAATATTTTTCCAAAAAACTAGATTTAATGTAGGTTTCCCATCAAAAGACGACACAATTGATTTTTTTAAATAATTCTTATATATGAAAAATTAAATATGTTCTTTTATCATGTCTTGAAAACATAAAATATGAATTTTAAACATTATAATAAATATATTACATATATATTTAATTAATAAAATCTATAATGTGTAATTTTATAATCTTATAAAATAAATAGTTTTCATTTAAATGGTTTATAAAAAAACAATTCCTTTTATTGAAAAAGGGTTTTATTTCCATTTATAATTATTTACTCACCAAAAAAATAAATTTATATTCATCTATAGAGAATAATTTCATAAATAAATTGTTATTGTTCATAACCACCATTATAATGGAATGGTTATAAGGTAAAATCATAACATATAGGTTTTCACTTAAACTTGGTCTTGTTTAAAAAAAAATCAATCGGAAAAACATGAAATTGTGTAAAAAAAGCCATGCATAGTGTTGTGTATACTTTAATATAAAATAGTGTTGTATATGGAACAATATTATCTTGGTTTTTTGTACAACAAAATACAACAAATTAAAAGAAAACTCTCTCATAAAAATATTGGGGTGTCAAATTATATCATACATTAAAATGTTTTTCGACCATGAAATTTGTCTTGTTTTTTAAAATTATTAATACATGAATGATTTACTCATAAAAACACACATCATAAAATTGAATTCTAACACCTCTTTTTAATTATTAAAATACGAAAATAATAGTTTTCCAATGTAAATTATAATTAGGTCTCTACGTAGGAGAACATAGGTGATGATTTGGGAATGGATAAAAGAAGTAAATAATCAAAGAGATTGATAAATATCACTAATCACAAAAAAGTTATTGATCCTGAGAAAGATAATAGTCATAAAACCATTATATAATGAATAATTAAAGAATTTATTTAATTTATCAATAATAATTATAATAAGACACCATTTTATATCACAATCCTTTATCCCTAATGTTGGAAAATATTCATAAGAAGATATATATAGTTGATTTTAAAACAATACAACCATTAGTTGTGCTTTGAAGAATTTTACATCATATCTTATTTATAGAAATGATGTTGAATAATTACATCTTATATAATTATTAGATCATGTGATCCATAAATATAATGATTTCTCATTCCATATGTCTTTATCCTATCAAAAAGGTTAACACATGTTATCAAACACACATAAGTACACATATAGTGAGATAATAACAATATTATAACCAAATTCAATAGGATTTTAACTAAAACCCTAAATAAATAGGTAAACCTAAAATATTTAAAAAAGATGACAATCCAAAACATTAGAGAGATGTGCACTAAATCAGATTAATATTTATCTCCCATATATCATAAAAAAGTTATTGGTTCTCACATTCCAATCATTTGAATACCATAACATGAATTAATATACATCCATTTTTAAAACATGAATATTTTTTTATTCTTATCTAAAAAAGATGTAAACATCATCCATGGTAGCATAAACTACTTTTCAATAAATCCGTAATCTATTCCAATGAAATCATAAATGTCAAATTTACTTATTTATATAAAAATATCCTTGTCCTAACATCATTATCTAATCATCATGCATTTATTAACGGTTATCATTCCTTAATCATGTATTATAAAAAATATCACTTTATTACCCTAGTCAAATTTAGTGGTTAATAGATGCTTTTCATCACATTCTCTTAATTCCTTAAGGAAAAACCAAAGCAGACCAATAATTATATGTTCCCTTATTCCATAATACCAAAAGTGAAATTTCACAAATTTATTCTTCAATAGCATTACATAAACACTTCAATCATCCATCTTTATTATTAAAAGTTTAATTAGGCTTCATCAAATTATTTAATAATTCAAGTTTTCAATAATATGAAATGTGAAACATGTATTATTGTTCCTTTATATAAATCTAACCATTCTTTTATGTTTAATGTATAAAATACTAGAAGAACACTACATACAGTTCACATTTTATTTGTAGTCTGTTTATCTTCATATGTACATCAAATAGTCAAAAAAAATCTTGATTCTCGTTGTGAAATTACCCATTTGGGAAATTGAATTTCATAATTCCCATTGTTTACACATCTACAACATTCTGTATTAACAAAATTCCTTTTAATTACTGATACTGAATAAATCTAGTATGAAAAGTGTGGGAAACATTTACCATTAAGGTAAACTACATAATCAATAAAAAATAATCTTTAGGATTTTAATGACCTAGAAATTTCAATGAAATTTTTATCTTAAATTCTTTGGAATTTTACATGTCTGTAGATTCTATCAGCGCCTGATTGCGAGGCCCGGTGTGCCCATAATCAATTTCTGAGGTTTTGTTCAGGTACGTTCAGTAAACGTACATGTGGGTTTTTCTATCTTTTGAACGGGTGCTCGAAATTCAAATCCAAGGACACCGACGAAGTCGAGTGCTGGTATTCTCTTAAGGTGAAATATACCGCAGTTGCATTTTATGTGGGTTGAGTGTTAATTTTTGGGGAATTTTAATTAAATAAATAAAATTGTGGAACAAAAATTTTATTTATCTAAGGAAGTTATATCCTAACAAGGGGAGTTAGAGGTGGGGCCCACACCCACCTCACCTCCCATGAGTGGATTTCGTGTGGGGAATACCACACGAGGCCCCAGCTTTTCACCTCCCCTTAACTCCATTAAACCCCCATTAATCATCCCTTCATTAATATGAAAAATTACTTCTATTTATGTGAACTCATCATGTCCCACTCTCCCTCTTAAATTTTGCCAACTCTTTTAATTAATTGACCTCCAATTAATTGATTAAGGAGTTTGATCATTGATTTTAATTGGTTAATAAAATAATAGGATGAGATATTATTTTAGTTTAGGGCATTTGTTGTGTTGGAGAATCTTTGGGAGAGCATTAGAGAATTTGAAAAGAGTTTCCTTCTTTAACGAAGAATGACACCCTCTTCGACGAAGAACACCGATTCCTCAAAGAATAGTTCTCCTTCCGAAGAATCTCTGAGGAATGATGCTCGAGTCGGGATCAATGGAACTTTGCGGGAGTGATGAATGAATATGATCATCAACACCTTCAACTCAACCCTTTTGACGATGTCAATGAACCAACACCCTCTTTTTTGCGATATCGTCAACGCACATCGAACCTTGAGGTAGGGGGATGTTTTGTATATTTTCGTATGTGTGATTTATACCCTCGAGTATGGGAATTATTTTATGATTAATTATTATTTAAACCACTAATGCGGTGGGTATGGACTAATGAAAAAGTTTGGATGCATCGTTGTATCATTCTTGATGCGCGGATTGACGGGCGACGACGAAACAGGAACGCAACGACGATTTGAAGCTGTCACATTGAATAGCGGGTCCCGGGAGAGCCGCACGTGCAAACGGTGGGTGAATCGGAACATCGGAGCGTGTTCGGTGGTCTGTAAGAAGGTGGTGTCGGTGTAACATGCTGAAACGGTGGCGCCGAAATCCAGCGGCGGTGGCGCGCCGCAAGAGCAGACCGCTGTGGCCGAGCTGCGGCTGCCGAAGAACCGGAACGACAAAGCTGATCTGGATTTGAGGAGGTGCGGCATTATGTCATACCAGTTGGGGAGGTCACACCCCAGCCCATCTTGGCTAGCCATGCCATGGTTGGACGCAGGCCAGGCCGCACCAGCCGGGCCGTGTCGCGCCCTCTCAGGCCGACCCAGTTCGGGCCGACCTAGGGTGGGTTGGGTCAGGTCGGACCGGGCCCAGACCCCCCTTTTTTAGAACCAGATTTTTTTAAACACCCATATCATGAGAAACAGACCTCTGATTGATGCACCGTTAGTTTCTTGGGATTCCTTGGATCGATATGGTCATTTTGGTATATTATACACAAGGTTTCGGCGAAGTTTAGGTACGGCCGGGTTGGTTCGGACCCGAAATCAACCGGACCCTCGAAGCAGAAGCACTTATAACTTAAGGACCAGACATCCGATTGATGTTCCGTCAATTATGTTAGATTACTTATGATGATATGGTTATTTTGGAATACTCCACTTTAGGTTTGGATGCAATTGGATTATAGTTGGGTTGTTTTTATCTTAAAAACAAATCGGTCCCCTGGAACGGAAAAACCAATAAATTTCAGACTGGACGTCTGTGTGAAGAACCATCAGAAGCATTGGTAATCTCGTTGAGAAACAGTTATTTTGAGTATACACCATGGTTGGTTGGGGTAGATTTGAGATACGGTCGAGTTGTTTTGTTCACGAAACCAACCGGGCCCCCGGGATAAAATGCTAATAACTCACAGACCCTTCGTCTGATTCAAGTGCTGTCTGTTGTGTTGAGACCCCTATGATGAGGCGGTACTTTGAGATACATTCATGTGAGATTACATGACACTTGGAGTGTTGACTAGTAGCTCGTGGAGCGGATCCTCTCAGAGACGAGCATACACAGTTCTGAGAATTTTTAGCTGGCTGAAACCTGATTACTGCTTGTTTGATTCGTTTCGGAGTTACATGACTAGACCAATGGGGAGAACTACTGTATTGGTGTGGTGGAGATGTGGTGGAGGAGAACTACTATGTTGGGGTGGCAGACCCTCCATACTCAACATGGGGAGTACCACTGTAGGCTCTTAGGGGGTGCGCTACTGTGTTGGGTTGGCAGACCCATAGCGAGAAGCGTTACTATGTTGGGGCTACAGACCTGCGATACTCGACATGAGGAGTACCTCAGTAGTCTAAGGATAGTGAGTATCACCTCGGAGTCATGATAGGACTAATATGCTCAAAAGAGGAGGAGTTCTCCCGTAGCTGTGTTTTCGACATAGTGAATGAAAATCATTGTTTGAGCTGAGTCAATGGCCTTTGTGTTTTCCTCATGATTGAGAAGGGTTACTTGATAACATTGGTATATGTATGGGCATATAACAAAGTAATGGTTATCTATTGAGATCTTTCTTTGTGGTTAATCCTTGTTGGATTTTGTGATACCTTCAGGGTCTCGGGGTCCCTACTGATTATCGTTATACTCAATCCTACAAGGTCTATTCCTGCACCTTGTTGTGTTGGATGTAGACAACGGACAATGCTGACCAAGGCCGAGTGTACGAGGATTGGATGGTACCCAAAGGTGGAAACTTGGCATAACAGCACACGGAGCGGACTTATAGACGTGGAGTGCGGAGGAGGAAATCTGTACCTACCCTTCAGGTATGAACCTGGAGGATAATCTAGGAGCTTCTCCACCATTCAGATGCTTGTCTTTTCACTTGCACTTTCTTTTTAGTTGTAGATGTACCTTTCTATTGGGCTTATATTTCCGGCCCCTTTGTACATTCAGCATTCTTGTTATACTGTTTTACTTAGTTTTTTCTACCACTTTTTCTCTGGTTGTGTGTGTTTATGTTTTTTAAAGGCAATGTCTTCCCATTTCTAGGGAATTACACCTTTGGTGCTAGTCGCCAGCCCCTGGCCTATGGAAGGAGAGAATGGGGTAATCATGATGCGGTCCCTAGGGGATGTGTTATGAAAAATTGGTATCAGAGGAGTCGATTCTACCATAGAACATAGAACTCTGATATTCTTTTTCTGTGAGCAATAGTGTTAAGGTTATAGAGTTTTGTTTTCAGTTCAGGGATTCCAGTGTTGGTGCAGCGGCTGACGTATCCATACAACAGGACCCTAACTTCTGATTTCCAACTCAGTGCATGAAAAAATGTATTGACTGTGTATTTCATAAAGTATTCATTAATTCAGATCAACCAGATCATCTCACCAATTTTAAATCATTTGACCATGTCACGTCAGTTCAGGATGCCACCAGGCAGACAATCAGTTGCAGTTCTGAGAGGGTACCTGATAACGGCCCACCGGGCGATGAGGCTCTAGTGTAGGGCCCTATTTCTATGATGGCACATCCGGGTGGTGTAGCAGAAACACCCCCACCCATTGGGCATCAGATGCCACCAGATGTACTAGCGGAAAGTGCACAATAAAAGAGCACGTTACATGAGTTCCAACAGTAGAGGCCTCCGAGGTTACGAGGCAAGACAGATTCCCAGGTAGAAGTGGACTGGCTTGAGGTGATTTCTAGACTTCTAAACCTAGTTTAGACACTAGTAGAGCAGATGGGGATCTTAAATAATGGTGTTTCCCAGTGAGTGACCATGATGTTTTTCCGCATAGTAATGAGGCTTCGGTATGTGGACAGATGCCTGAGATAGTATCTTCAGGTAATGTGCTAGCTATATATCTACCTATTGGTTAGCAGTCTCAACCGGTAGTACCAGTAGACGAAACATGTAGGCTTAGTGTCTTACATGTTCTTTAGCATCAGATACCCCTTAGGTTCCAAGGCGAGCCCGACTCACAGGCGGCTAAGGACTGGCATGAGGATGTGGCTATGAGATTTCTAGAGCTTATACAGCTTCGTCATGATGACATGTCAGTAGCTTAGTATTCATCGAGTCATACCGATCATTCCGGGTACTCAATGAATATGATACGATCAGTTCTTTGGGGATCTGACTACTGAATGAGGCGAGTTTAAAGGATATCTGAGCCAATACTTCTTCCTCTATGCATTCCTACTTATGCTGGGGTGCTAGAGAGAACCATTATGGTTGAATGTTCTTTGGCTGAACGAATAAATCTAGTGAATGCTAGTAGTGGGAAATCAGGGAACTGACACTAGTCTCATATACATGGGTGCGTAAATTGTTTTAAGAAGATAAATATGCAGAGAAACAGATGTGGAAGCATAGCTTTGCGGGAACCGTGTGGTGATGTAAATTTCGACATGTTACAACCACCCACCTTAGTAGACCCCTCCAGGAGCAGGGAGCTGGAGAGCGGGGGAAGCGAGTAGTTTCATGGGGTCATGATTATGAACCAAGGGCTCTAGGAATGATTCGAGGTACGTTCTATGTCTTCTA
This sequence comes from Viscum album, assembly GCA_963277665.1. NCBI lineage: Eukaryota > Viridiplantae > Streptophyta > Magnoliopsida > Santalales > Viscaceae > Viscum > Viscum album. The sequence goes on from OY728119.1 coordinate 464,330,910, forward strand.
CTAGCTACCGTAACAACAGAAATTGATACGAAACATTATTTCCTTCCAAAAATATTGTTCCAGACCTAGAGTTTCCGATTAGTCCGTTGACTTGACTCTCACATCTAGGGATACCTTTCGGAGGAGACTCGATAATCACACATACGCTGATGGTGTGATCTGACCCTTGAGGCGAGAGATTCGGTTGGAACCTCTTGGTGGCAGCTTCGAGGCCTTACGATGTTAGTTTGTGTATGGACTGGGCAACCACAGTTCATACACATATTGACTGTATTAGACAAAAAGGTTATGGTTTACCTACAACATTGGGATGGGTTTTCCATGTTCGGCCAAAAGGAAACCCTAGGCAGCACAAAATAGAATCATTCATTAGTGGGTGCAGTCGATCACTCATGAGTCGAACAGACTTAGATTTGTGCCGGACTTCTCTAGAGTTGCTGCACCACTCATAGCATTAACGAAGAAGGGGGAACCCTTCATGTGCTAAGAGAGATGCCAGCAGAGATTTTTAGGAGCTAAGGAAGAGTTTGACCAGTGCCCCCATTTTGAGGCTACCAGAGAAGGTGAAAATCGTCCAAGAGTTGATGAAAACTTTACATAGCAGACAGAAATCCTATACTGATAGGAGACAGAGAGCACTGGAGTTCATGGATGGAGATCACGGTTTCTTACGCGTCTCAGCTTGACGAGGTATATGGAGATTTGGCTATGGTAGCAAGATATCTCCACGATTCTTTGGACCTTACCATGTCCTCATCCGAGTAGGTGTGGTGGCTTACCACCTGGCCATTACACTTTAGTTGCACCGGGTGCATGATGCCATCCATGTATCTCAGTGAGGAGATGCGTGAACGACCTGTCCATTATCATCGACCAGAAGAAGAAATTCATGGAGGATCTAGTAAAGAATGAGGATCGATAGGAAGCTGTCCTGCGTGGATGGTCGATTCCTCCCATTTTCCTTCATTGGTAGTACATGAACCTCCAGTAGAGCACATCGGAGTGGGAGGCTCAGATACGTGCTCAGTACCCTATTTTATTTTCCTAGTGTGTGTTATAGTTTTATGGGGTCATAAATCCCTAAGGTGGGAGTAATTTAAAGACCCGTAAATTTCAAGGAAATTTTTTTCTTAAATTCATTGGAATTTTACGAGCCCGCAGTTTCTGTCGGCGCCTAATTCTGAGGGCCGGTGTGCCCAGAATCAATTTCTGATGTTTTGTTCAGGTATGTTCAGTAAATGTACGTGTGAGTTTTTCTATCATTTGAACTGGTTCTTGGAATTGAAATTCGAGGACAATGATGAACTTTTTGTTCCGGTATTCGCATAAGGGGACCTTTAATGCAGTTGCGTTTTATTTAGGTTGAGAGTTAATTTTGGGGGACTTAGAATAAAATAAATAATATTGTGGAATACGAATTTTATTTATCTATGGTAGTTATATCCTACCAAGGGGAGTTAGAGGTGGGGCCCACACCCACTTAACATCCCATGAGAGGATTTAGTGTGGTGGGGCCCACACGAGGCCCTAAATCCTCACCACCACTTAACTCCCTTAAACCCCCATTAATCTCTCCTTAACAAATTGTACAACTTGCCTTTATTTATGTGAACTCTTCACCTCCCACTCACCCTCTTAAATTTTGCCAAATCTTTTAATTAATTGAGCTCCAATTAATTGATTAAGGAGTTTGATCTTTGATTTTCATGGGTTAATAAAATAATAGCATGATCTATTGTTTTAGTTTGGGAAATTTGTTTTGTTGGAGAAACATTGGGAGAGATTTAGAGAATTTGAAGAGAGCTTCCATCTTCAAAAAAGAACGACACCCTCTTCGACAAAGAATGTCAATTCCTCGAAGAACGGTTCTCCTTCCAACGGATATCCGATGAACGATGCTCGAACCGAGATCAATGGAACATTGTGGGATTGACGAATGCCAATGATCATCGACAACTTTAACTCCTCCCATGCGACGACATCAACAAACTGACGTCTACATTTTCACGATATCGTCAACGCACGACGAACCTTGAGGTAGGTGGATGTTTTCTATATTTTCGTATGTGTGAATTATACCCTCGATCATGGGAGTTGATTGATGATTAATTATTATTTGAACCACTAACACGGTGTGTACGAACAAACGTACAAGTCCAGACCCTTCTCTGTATCATTATTGATGTGTGGATTGACGTGTAATAATGAAACGGCACCGCAAAAGCGATTTGAAGTTGTCGCAGTGAACGGCGGGTCCCGGGAGAGCCACATGCGCACACGGTGGGCGAATCAGACCACCGGAGTGGGTTCAGTGGTCCGCGGAAGGTGCCACCATCATCCGGTGGTGGCGGCATGCCGCTGGAGCAGACCACCGTAGCTCAGCCGTGGCGGCGGAAGAAGAACCGGAATAGAAAAGCCATTCCAGAGTTGAGGAGGCACTGCATTATGGTGTGCTAGCTGGGGAAGTCGTGCCCCCCCACTCCACCAGGCTGGCTGATCCACGGCCAGCCATGGGCCAGGCCTCACCCCACCAGGTCGGACCCGAGTCGGGTCGGCCCGGTTCGGGCCATCCCAGGGTGGGTTGGGCCGGGTCGGACTGGGCCCAAACCCCCTATTTCAGGATCAGATTCATTTAAATTCCCATAACATTAGCTACAGACCTACGATCAACACACCGGCAGATGCGTGAGATTTCTTGGATCAAGACGGTGGTTTCTATGTATTACACTAATCGTTTCGGTGAATTTTGGGTACTAACAGGTTTGTTTGAACCCAAAATCAACCGTGCCCTAGTAGCAAAAACACTTATAAATTAAGGACCAGATGTCTGATTGACGTGCTGTTAATTATGTTGGATTACTTATGATGGGACGGTTATTTTGGAATACTCCTCCTGAGGATTGGAAATAGTTGGAGTATGGTTGGGTTGGTTTTACCATAAAAACCAACCAGGCCCCTGGAACAGAAAGGCCTATAATTCTCAGACCGGGCGTCTGTTTGACGAACCGTCATCGGCATTGGTAATATCATTGAGAAACAATCCCTTTGAGTATACCACATGTGAGTTAGGGTTATAGTATTGAAATGTTTGGGTTGGTTCATACACAAAACCAACCGAGCCCCCGAGATAAAAATTATAAAAACTCACAGACTGGGCGTCCGATTGATGCGCCATCTATTGCGTTGAGACCCCTATTATGAGTGGGTATGTTGCGATACTTCTATGTGAGATTAAATGACACTTCTAATATCATCCAGTAGCTCGTGGAGTGGATCCTTTCAAAGACGAGTATATGGAGTTCTGAGACCTTGTAGCTGGCTGAGACCTGATGACTAATTGTCTGATTCATTTTAGAGTGACTTGACTAGCCTAGTGGGGAGCACTACTATGTTGGTGTGGCAGACCCATGGTGGAGGAGCGATACAGTGTTGGGGCGATATACCCATGGTGGGAATCTCTACTGTGTTGGGGAAACAGACCTGCAATACCCAACCGGAGGAGTACCTCGGCAGTATGTAGTTAGAGAGTATCAGCTCACAGTCGTGACATGATTACTATGCTCGATTGAGGGGGAGTTCTCCAGCAGCTGTGTTTTCGACATCATGAATGATAATCCTGGTGTGATCTGAGTCAATGACATTTGTGTTTTCCTCATGATTGAGATGGGTTACTTAATAACTTATGTATATGTTTGGCCATATACCTAATTAAAGGTTATCTTTTGAGAACTATCTTTGTGGTTTATCCTTGTTGGATTTTGTGAGACCTTGTGGGTCTCAGGGTCCCTACTGAATATCGTTATACTCACCCCTGCATAGGCTATGCCCGCACCTTGTTGTGTTGGCTGAAGAAAATGTACAGCGCTAACTGAGGCAGAGTGTATGAGGACAGGATGGTACTCGGAGGTCGAAACATGGCATAACGGCACACAGAGCGGACTGATAGATGTAGAGTGCTGAGGAGGACATATGTACCTACCATTCAGGTAGGAACCCGGAGGACGATCCAAGAGCTGCTTCACCATTTAGCTGTTTGTCATTTCAGATGTATATTCGTTCTTTTTTGGATGTACAATTCTGTTGGGCTTGTATTTCCTACCCCATTGTACTTTCAGCATGCTAGTTATACTGTTTTACTTAGTGTTTGCTTCTTCTTGTACTCAGTTTGTGTGTGTTTACGATTTATAAAGGCAATGCTTCCCAGTTATCGGAAAATAACCCTTTGGTGGTAGTTTCCAGCCCATGGCCTATGGAAGGTGGTCTTAGTGTAGTCATGATGCAGGACCCGGGGGACGGGTCGTGACAAGAATGTCAAAATCAGGACACTTTTAAATATATGACATATTAGGATTAATCCTAGGAAATCCTTGATCATTAATAAATGATAGAATTGTATCTTATACGTAGACTTATCATTAGAGATACACATAGACAAATCTTTAGAAATAACTCTTGGGATCTCAGTAATGTTTTCACTTCTTAGTTTTCAAAGGATAAATCAACCTTCACTCTAATAAGAACTCTAACGAACCAATCATGATATACATGGACATTACATTAATTTTTTGGAATATTAAGTAAACTATACAAACAAAATTCCAAAAACCGTATCAGTTTATTGACATTGGAAACATTGAAAACAATATTATTGTCTAGATAATGATCATTAATGTTTCCCACAAATATATTCTTTGTTTTTTAATCTTATGTAAAACTCTATTTAAAAACATGATGAAAAGAAAAAAATAAATGGTGAGATTAGATGATATGTAAGAGTAAAAAAGTGTGGTATATAAAAATAAAAATGAACATAATGGTTATTCGAATGTCATCATAACATTAAAAGAAAATTCCCCAAAAATCAAAGGTAAATTGAAATCATTATAAAATCAAATAACATAATCTTTATGATCATAAAATTAAAGTAATGAATTAAATTATAGTTTAAAAATTAAAATTATAACTTTATGAACAAGTGTAAATAGTAACAAGTTCACTTATTAAATTAAGGAAATGAAATCAGTCCGTCTTATAAACATATGGACAAGAAAAAAAGATCCATGTATAAATTTTTTTACAGGAAACCCAGGTTTATGCATAGAATTTAGAACATGAAATCAGGTTCACACACAACATATATTACACATGAGTTATCCATATTTACCTAATGCATTGTAGGAAAATAAATTACACAGCCTTCAAGTAATGGAATCCATACATATTTATTCCACAAGAACAGAAATCATATCATAATCCATAAAATGAAATGGGTTTCATAAGCACCTTTTAATCAAAAAAATTACCCATGGGAACGAAATGGGTTTTATAAATATGATACCATTATAATGCAATCCCTGAAAATGATTTAAAATAAATCATAAATATAATTAAACGATAAATATAATAAATATAGTTTACATGAACTATATCCAAAGTAGATGATATAATCGTAGATTAAAAATAATATTGGTAGAAAACATGTAATTTAATCTTGGGGAAAATATCCTTTGTTCTTTGAAAAATTATTCTTTTCTTAAAATTCTTTGAATTATTAAAAGAAGTCTTATTATTTGAAAATAACCTTTTAATATTTTAAGTTAATAGTCACTGTTTTATGGATTCATAAATGTGAAAAAATATATTCATTCTTTATATGATAAAAAACATTATTCTAATATTTTTTGCAAAAAAAGTTAAAAAGAACATCCTTTAGAGGAAAAGGGAAATATCCCTTTCAAACCATGTAGTAAAAGTTCAGAATTAAAAAAAATGACATTAAATATCTATAGAAAAATATTAAAACATTTCATAACAAAATTATAAGAAAAAATTTACATACATGAAAAATATACCCCTCTAAATACTTACACATAAACAATCTCAAATAATATTGAGATTTTGAAATTATCCCTTACCTAAGGCCTTGGTTACTTAGTAAAAGTATGAATATACTATATATGTGAAAAGATGATTATATTAACTTAATCTATAATTTTAGTCATTTTTATGATTTCATATAGGATCATATTATCATCATTTTCTTAATAACATTTCATTATTACTTGTTATTCGAGTATTAATAGCTTTAATTTCGTATGCATGTTTTATCAAATAATTTACAGTTCCCCTTCTTAGATTATAGTTCAATCATTTCAACAATTATATTAATATTATATATATCATATTTATTCTTTTTATACATTTATATAATCATTCATTAATGGATATCACGTAGATTGAATGTTATCACATTATGTTGAAGGTAGGTCATACTTATGCGTGAGTGATAGTATCATTGCAATAATTGTGATTATATCTTCTTCAATGATTACCCTCTTTATATCCTCTTAAATAAATTAGAGTTGGATTTTTGAGAAGAGAAGACCATATAGAGTGATACCAGGATAGATTATAATGGAAAATTTCATGGAATTTACATGGTTTAAGGCTCAATGGGAATTAAAGTTGATAGGGAGTATTTACTATTTTTTAATTGAGGTGAGGGGCACATTTGGAATCACCAAAAATATTAATTTATTAAAAACAAAAACAAATCCAAAAACCTCAAATATATAATATTTTAAAATATGAGATGATTTAAATTGCTAATATCATTATCCAACAAAATTCAGGAAATTTATTCTATAAATTAAAACCATATAGTTTTAATTTACCAGAAGTAATTCTTTTTTAATTTTATCTATCGTAACAAATTATTCAATATTAAAATAGTGTAATTTTTCTTAATATGATTTAGATTATACCATTAATGAATAATTTAGAACATTACAAAACATATAATAGGAATTTATATTTTTAAAAATGTATTTTTATTTTAAAATAATTTAATAAAACATTATTTTGACAAAATATAAATTGTGTGAATTTTGACACTATTAAAATATTATATTTTTAAAAATATATATATAGTATTTTTATCATGGTATTAATATTATAGTATACCCCTAATGGTTAATAGTTGACTATAAAATTCATTGGATATATTAATTATCCAAAATTCTATTTATTTTAATGTTTTTTCAATTAATTTGATATTTCCATTTATAAAATAATTACTACATCAGTTTTATTTGTTATTTAATATAATTAATTTGTATATAAAAATTATAAATAAAATTATATGAAGAAAATAAATCTTTTATATTTCCTAATAATACATACAGGTGAGTATATGTTTAGTAATATATTACATTAAAAATGTTATGTGTATTCAAAAATGTAGGTGACAATTGTAACATAATTTTATATAAAATGTTATATGTGTGGTAATAATTCTCATATAGTTCTAATTTTCTAATAACATGACCAATGGATGATTCTGGTTGATAAATGCTCAATCAATAATATTTTATGATTTTTTTGTTTTTCTATGTTTATTATCATTTTAAGAATTATTATTTTAATTATTTTACATCAATTAAATAATTTCAAGATCATCATTGTATAAGACATGATGGAAAATATTTTTTTCCTAAAAACTAAAAATAAAATTTCATAATAAAAAAATCTTTAAAATGAGAATTTATAGTGAAATAACGCTTTTATATATACTTATAAGAAAAATGATATAGTTATCAAAAGTTTAATAAGAAGTATTTTAATTTTCATAAATTAAAATATATTAAATGTCCTAATCTCATCCATGTGTCTTAAAAAGGATAAGATTTATAACCAAGGATTACTTAGATTGACACATACTGAAAAATTAGTATTATTATAAGTTTTATGGAAATTTTATTAAATTAATTTCACCTTTAAATAACAAATTTAACTTTTTACCAAGGTAAATAAAAATTTAATAAAATGTTTATTCATCAACCCAAAAATTAAATAACCATATTTAAATAATTTGGACACACTAATTCAAATTTTGGAATCTATTATTTCAAATTTTAAACACATATTTTTGATTAATTAGTTTAATATTGATTATAATTTTACAATGAGAATAAGAGTTTTTTAAAGTTAAAACATCATAAAATATTTATTTTCTAATCAAAGTTCATTATAAAATTAACCAAAAAGTCATAAATTATATTAAATTATATTAATATAATATATTTATATTTTGAAACCCTTAAAAAATATATCATAACCAAACAAATTATTTCATTGAAAGTAGTTGTTTTCCATTAATATTTAGTACATATATACTATTCAAAAATACTTGTGACTAGGCAAACAAATATAAACATTTAATCCAATGTAAATTTTTTATCCTTCTAACAAATAAGAAGTCTATTTCTCAAATATATTATAAAAATTTGATAAAAACATTATTTATAATTTGTGTTCCATAAAAAGTCAACAAAACTGCAAATTTTGAAAAATACATCTTCTATCCAAAAAATTGAATTTTTTCTCTTATCAATTCTGGAAAAATTCCAAGTATAATTACAAAAATTATATTTAGTGTATTAAATATTAATTTTATAAATAAAATTCATCAAGAATGACTTTATTAACATATTCATTCCCTTATTTTAATTACTTTTTTTTTAGAAAAACGTATCATTATAATTAAAAAGGGTTTTTTCATTTATAATTAATTACTAACCAAATAATTAATTATATATAAATCTGTAAATAATAATTTCATAAGTCAATCAATATTGTTCCTATCCACCATTATAATGGCTAGGTTATGAGTTAACAAAATAATATTTAGTTTTTATCCTTTACTCAGTCTAGTGTTAAAAGAATTCTATCAAAAGAACATGAAATTATGTCTAACACAAACCAAGAAGAGTGTTTTGTATACCGAAAGCTAAATTGGTGTTTTATGATGCACAAGATTATTGGGGTAACTTATATCTCAATAAATCAAACATAGAAAATATCTGTCATAAAAATCTTGAGGTGTTACACTCTAAATGATTCATTAAAAAATAACTGTATTAGTATTTTTACATAAAAAATTGAAAGTGTCCATCATTTCATTTTATAAAAAAATAACCATTATAAACTTTTTATAGTGAAAAAATATATTATTTTTAACTTTTATGGAATGTATTGAATTTCCCTCCATCATGAGAATCATTTTTGTAATCATTATTTGAATCATAAAAGTTTCTTCTAAAAGAAATTTTTTTTCAGTATAGTATGTAAATTATTGTTTTTTGAAATATATTTTCAATGAAAATGGTTTTGATAATATTTTATGATTGTTATAGTTTTAAAATGAAATTATTTATTTTCAATTTAAGGTTATTTTACTCATGAATTATTCCAATTTATCATTAAAGATTACTTTCTATCTTAAAAGACAGTCATTAGTGTTACTTATTCTTTAATTGGAATAAAATCTAATGATACCATCATTACTACTATTTTGGAATGGTTTATGATCTATTTGGCTAGGGATATACTATGTTTATTTCATTCACATTTCTTAAGATATTTTATGATAATGTTTATTGATTTTAGAATCTATTTATATTTCATACATTAAAATAAATACAAATTTTTATGTGCATTATGCTACACCCCTTCCATATGGGGAATTAATTGTACTTCATCTATTATAGGAGGGGGCCCCTATAGCCCCTCGATGCATTTATAGGTCTCATGAGTTAAATTTTATTGGGATTTGGGGAATTATTTTCTCATTTATTTATATGTTTTAGAATAAGGGCCCAACAATATTAGATGTCTGGGTACAAGTCTTCATAATGTTTTTTAGATGTCCATCATTACATATTCCTTTAATATGAATTATGTTTTTGATATTATGTGTTATTATTATATAGGTTAGAGTATCCATTTTTACATTTTCACGATCATGTGAATATTTATATGGATGTATTTTTTTAGCATTTAGTCATGGCATATTATTTTCAAGTAATTTATTAATTACCTTGGGATTCAGTAATTTAGATTTATATATGGATTATTTGTTAGTAATTTGTATCTTCCATTGCATGCCTAAACATTATTTATTGTATGAGCTCACCCATTTATTATATTTTTTCTACAAGATATGAAGAAGTGTTTTGTGATATATATATAGGTATATTATAAATGGAAAAATATGATTATATAAGATAATTCTTTGTGTAATTTTTGTTTTCAATTGTAATATGGAAGTCATGTATGTTTTTTAGTTCACAAATGAAACTACACTACTTTTTTCTTACTAATGTGATTACTTGTATATTTTATTTTTATAATAATATGTGTAACAACTCTAAGCTACTAGGATAAATTTCACTATATGGAGAGCTCATAATGGGTTTCCTAATTTGGGACCCTTTTATCACCATCAACATAGTGTAACAAAATGTTCATATTTAGAATTAGACTCATACCATCCAAACACTGAATTTTATTATTATTATTATTGAGTTCATTATTATGGTTAATTCAGGCTACAACAAAAATTACATGGTCATATACACATAGAATACCATTTTTATTATGATTAATTCAAGATACATTGCATTTACAAGGAGAAAATCACCACACAATAATCGGTGGAATAATTTAATTCCAAGGCATGTAGCCCTCATGCCTCTAAGGAAGGAACCCCCATAAAGGTATATCATGTTTAGGTGGTTGTACTAAAATAGTAATTTCTAGGTTTGTAGGAAATCATTAGGAATGAAAAATCAATTTATTTAGTTAAATTCAAATTTAATTGGCACAAATAGAAGGGAACATTGTGTTTCTTCACTACTAAACATATATATAAACAAAAAATTAAGGAAAAATAAAAATATATATCATAATTTAGGTTTATATAACTCTAATGGTTCATTATGGTTATTTAATTCATGATATTACATGATAAATGAGAAAAATAGAAAAATTCTCTAAAAACATTTCATAATACATTTCAATTAAATAAACCCAAATACGGTAACGTAAAATGAGAAAAATTAAGGAATAGGAAGTAAGAGCATACATTTAGCTAGCCAACACAACCAATAATGAAGGAATCAGATACCATATGATTTTAAAATACTAGTGAATTTTTTAGAGGAAGAAAAAGAGATAAAATTAAGGGAGGACCTTCTATGTATGATGATGAGTAGAAAAAAGGGTTTAAAATGAGTTAGGGCTGAAAATTTAATTTTATCTTGTGTTAGCATGCTCACAGTTTGGTCGTAGGGTTTTCCAAACAATGTGGAACTACTGTTTATGTGACACAATGTATGCAGGCATGGGTTCACAGTTTAGAAAAACATGTGACCCATTTGATTCCAATAGAAAACCTATCATAGATATACATCATGATTTAAAAATTTGTGATAATGTATACACCCCTCTCTAGTTTGATGTATCACCCATATGGTTTAGTAAAATGGTTACTACTAACAATGTGATAATCATGAAACATAGTATTAATTTAAATAATATATATTTTATTGGAAATGAATGAGTACTAGATTACCCTAAACTATTTTCTAACCTCATAAGAAACACAAAAACATAAAATAAGATATTTTTAACAGTAAATATTGATTCTATACCTCTTTTGAAAAATATGATATATTATACTGATATTTTTGAATCAATTAACCATTATATAAACTAAAATATAAAATATAATCTGACATTTGAAACATTGAACTAACATGAATATTTATATATTATAAAAGTTACATTTTAATGTGACAAAATTAAACAAAGAATCGATTTTGTAGTTGGAAAATTCTCTTAGTTTACCTAGAATAAAAAAATTCTAAAAATGACATATTTTTTGAAAATATAATATTTTTTATAAAATGATATTAATAATCTTTATAGACATAAATATATTAATTTTTATTGAAATATATTTTTTACATTCATGAAGCAATTAAATTTCCATTAAAAATTTTAATTTTACTATTCATGGATAAACAAACATGTTTTTAAAAAAGATTGTATACTAAATTTTATATACAATATTTAAATGGTAAAATGAAATTTTTTGGAATATTATAATTATTATATTAATTTTATTTTTAATTCATAATGTAAAAAAGTAGGGTGAATTTCTCCAATCTTTCTGAAATAGTTTCATTTTATGGGAATAATATGAAACATCATTTTTTCAAATATTGTAACATTAATGAAATAATCCGGTAATAAGATTAAATAAAAAATTTACAAAACCAATTTTAGATAACAAATAAATAATTATTGATAAAAATAATATATATCAAAATATTTTTTTGATTTTAGAAACATGTGTTAAAATTTTTAAAACCTCAGTGATCTTTTATTTTTTATATATTTCATTTTTTAAGTATTTAAAAAGTTGTAATTGAATTTCAATATATTTTAATATTGCGTAAAATAACTTAATTTTTTCATAAACCAATGGGGATCATTTATATACAATATTTGGTTGAAATACATTTTTTTATAAAAAGATAATTTTTCCAAATTCATTATTCATTATGTATTTCATAATTTTATCAAATAAAAATATTAACATATTTAGAAACCAAATCTTGTAAAATTGTTTACATATTTTAAAACACTATATTTGAATTATGTAGTAACATGCATTTACTTTTTTAAATTAAATAATGTCACAAATCTAAAATGTAGTCACAATGATAAGGGTTAAATGTGTTTTAATGTGTTAAAACTATGTGATAAGGTTAAAATAATCATAGGAAACTTTTTATAAATTTATTTTATAAGGGAATACTAACAAATTAAATAATATCCTAGAGTTTGGGTATTCATGGTGACACATTATGTTAAGAAATATATTCTATTACCTTTGGATTTTTTGATGAAGTGATTAATAGTTTTCATTTTCTGTCATCATACTCGATGAACATGAAGTGGTTTTTAAAGTTGTTGAGATGTATTTGTTTTTTTGGAATTTTTGTTCGAGGTTGAGATATCCATTTAATTTTTCTAAGTATAGTTCATGATATAAGTGTGAATTATACTATTTCTTAGACATACATACGTTTTTTTACTTTATAAGAGACAATTTAGCAATGTAAAGATAAAAATATGTTTGATTCATATTTTTGAAAATATTCCTCAACAAAATGTTTTTATTTGTGAATTAATTAAATTTCTAATGCAATGTTTAATAATGGATGTGATTTATAATAAATCGGCATAAGTGGTTTGGATGAAATATAATAATTCCTCACATTTTAGAAAATTAAATACTTTAATACCTCTATATAATTTAAATAAGTATAATAGACATTTTAAAAATTGATAATTCACTAAGGTACACTATTTATGACCCATATGAGAGTTCATAAAATGTTAAAAAACTTAGAAATAAAGTTATATTTTAACATATATTTCTTTAAAATTCTTCAAATATTCTTGTAGATCTTAATATGCATATGGGATTTTTTATTTTTTTTTAAAATGAAAATTATAGCTATATTTAAATGGAGTATTGTAGATGTTTTATGTTTAAAAGATGTTAAAACACATAATATATGAAAATATTTTTAATTTCCAAAACATCACATAGAAAATGTGATTCATGTTGATTCATTAGTGATTTCATAAATTATTAACATGATTCATGTATGTTTTGATTTCCAAACCATTTAATCTAAATAAATGTAGTGCATATCAATGTTATATATTTAAATGAAGAATATACAAATTTTTAATATAAATGTTCATCTAGGAATGTGATATGATAATCTAAAGTACAAATAAACACCTTCATCTTATTATATAGGGTTATATCTGAGGTTCAAATGTTCACTGGTGAAATTAATATGTTAATTTAAATTTTTTTTGTTTTGTAAGAACACATTGATGAATATCATGATATTGAGATTTTCCTATAATTTGGAAGAATAAGTTTACATCATTGAATAAAAAAATGTGATATTTTTGAATAATTATAAAAACTATATTTTTGAGAAAATTGAATATATTAGGAAATTTAATTAAGTAAACATTTATACATATTTATGGAATAAATTATTTTAAAATAATTGTGTAGTATTGTGACATTTTCATATAATTTGTTTTATAATGACCATATTTGGTTGTAGGAAAGAAGTTCTAATAATTATTTCATTTTAGGGAACTAATTATGATTGAATAAATATAATACTCATAAATTTTCATTTAAAAAACATTATGTTTGGTTCATCTCATGTTATTGTAAAAATAATGATTATCATTACTGAATGGAAACATGAGAGGAATAAATAAGGATAAAAAGAATGAGATAGTACATATAAATGAAACGACATTCATATATAGAACTATTTTCATTAAATTTTTTAGTGTTGATATTTAGTGAGAATTAATAGTGGTGGTCCAAAATTATATCCTCAAGAATTGAAAATTTTTTATTTAATAATTAAAAAGGACTAATGAAGGATAATTATTTATAATTCAACTTATTGAATCAATATTTCAACAATATCTCTCTCATCTTGGTTACATTTTTTAAATGAATTCAGTGTGAAACTATTGTGTTTGTGGTGACTCTTAATATTAATAATATTAATGTTCTCTATTACTATAATATTTTGATTTTTTTCTTATACTGGATAATGTGTTGATGGGGATAATAAAAAACCAATAAATGGAGAATGTAACTAGAGATGTTACCATACCATATAAAAATAACCATTATCACCATCACATTATTTTTCTAATAAATTATATTGGTTGAGAATTTTTAAATGATTAATGTTGACCATAAAATGTTAAATAGGATTATTATATTAATAAGTAATTTTATAATAAATTTCTCCACTAATTTATAAACCCTTCCTTGTATAGTAATATGATCCTAAGAACTTCAAGTGGTATTAGAGGGTAGGTGTCTATGTGTTATTTCATAATTTTCTTAGAGTGGATAATATGAATTCTATAAATATTATGGGGCTTACAAATTTTATTATAAAAACCACCACAGCTGGAAGAAAATTATTTTTTCATATCTCTCACCACTTATCATGGATGTCAGAGATGATACTATAATTAGTTTTTCTACCATTTAAGGTAATGATCGAATTAACCCAATAAAAAAATAAACGTGGACAATGATGGAAAAAGACTAAAATTATATCTTGATGTCTTTATCAAAAAATGATTACACAAAAGTAATTGGACTTCAAACAGAAGTAATGGATAAGATTTAATGAACAAATAATAGAAATATAATAGTCATAGTGGATAAATTACTAATTTAGGGATGGAAATTTAAATACCTTATGATTATTTATGAATAATAAATTATTTTAATATAACTTTTCTAAATGATTGTGTTAGTAATATCATAGTGTTTTGTGAAAAACATAATGACTCTGAAATTTTCAAGAATATTATAATGAATTTTATTGATAGGATTGAATATAAGGTTATAACTATAAAATGAAAACCTGATATTTTCGTGTAATAATTACATTACATTCACATAGATTGTTAAATGGAAAAAATCAAATGCAACAACGAAAATTTAAAATATGTAATGGAATATGCTTCCATGAGAAATTTTAAATTTAAATAACATGATGAAAACATAGAATCATCTAATTATTAAAATGAATAATGTGATGGATATTTTAAAAAATTCATTGAATGTTCAAGAATGATATTCAGGGTTTAAAAAAAGTTGAATGGTAACTATCCATTTTGATATTATTAATGTAAAATAACATGAAACATTTTCATTAATTACCCTATGAAGATGGAACACGATTATGATTATAATAATAATTATAATATATATATATATATATATAAATGGAAAAACTATTCATGGGAAATATCTAAATCCAAAAATTTTTTTATGGTTGTGAGTGTAAACCAAATTATAAAAAAAGAAGAAACATGAAATTCTTATAAAAATTATTTTAAAATAACTTCTAGTTATAAATTAACTGACACCAGGAGTTGTCTTTAAAATTGATTTACATATCAAATAGTTATAATGATAGATCAGAAAAAACAAGATTCAAAAAAGTTTGGAACAATGACTATATTTGTTTTCTTCATAAGATAACAATTCATAACTACTAAATTAGAAATCACAGAAATAATAAAAAGAATATGATATTAGAAATAATTTTTTTTAGAAATAAAAAAGACACCTATATTGATAGATAAATAAATTATGGTGGAATATGTAAAAAATGAAAATATGTTAAAATATCATTAAAAATTATTCATTTTAAATAAGAAGAACAATCGAATATAAATTTTAAGTGCCTTTATTTTGAAAGAGATATGAAGAAGTTAATGTGAATATTTTGAAAAATCTATTAATGTTATTGATAAATCATTTATATTAGTTTAGAAAAGATAACCAATATGTAGGTTACTGTTACACATGATAATTTTCATTTATAATCCCAATTTCACTAACAATATAGGTTTTGTCTCAAAATATATCCCAATGCAGGACATGAAAAAATAAAGTTAACTATTCTCCCAAGTCATTTAATGAATGGATAAAGTCTAGAATCTGTTCTAACTATTATCATTATAAAACTCATATTAAAAGTGAAGATTAAAGAAAAAAATATGGACAATGCTAAATGAATAATTTTTATAAACAAAGGCGATTTTTGTTCCATGTTTATTGTTGGTGTTGTGGAGTGTTTGGGAAAAAATACTATACATTATGATATAGAATTTTATTTCCATGTATGATATCATATTTTAGGGGAAGAAATCCACATGATAAAATATCATTTATAATAAGAAAGCCTAACGATATGAACAATATTTTTAATTTGGAAACAAAGAACCAATTTGAATGACTTGATGATGTTTTTGAAATATGTCTTGTGTACTGACCCCTGAATGTAGGAGTCATTTCATTCATTTATTTGGCTAAAAAGATACAATATTAAATTACCTACGGTCCTAATAGTTTACAGTTTTAGAAAACTATATTACACAAATGATATCTATAATATGGCTAGAAAATAAAATAAATCATTACATAAGTAAAATATCAACATCATTGGAACACATTAAAAGAATCCATCTTTATAATATTAGGAGAATAAACATAATAATGGTAACGTCAATTTATCGAGAAGGAAAATTATAGTGGTGTATTGATGAATAAATAAGAATAAATCAACATGGAAAGTTGAGTAACTCAGATAACATCCCATTTACGTAACTAGATAAGTGATGATCAATATTGAAATGTATGAAATTGAAAACACATTATATTTTGTTAATAAAATATTCATTAATTGAATATATATATATTTCAATGAAATAATCTCATGGATTATAATAAAATATGAATTCTCAAAAAAAGGAAATGATTAATTTTTGGATTATATGATTCCTAGAATCATGAAACCATTATTCTCAAGAAAAGGAAATTTCAATTTTATGATTTTTCTAACAGATTCGTCTCATGAGAATACCAATGCATAAAATGGAATACATTAAATTATCCACAACCTATAGGTCTTTCATTAATTGGTCCCCACACAATAAGGGTTGCATTAACTAGTCCGCAACCTATATAGTGCATGTCCAAATCATTCCTCAAATAGTTAAATAAAAAAATAATTCATAAACAATTATCATTATCATAAAATATCCATATTGAATAGATGATGTGTATTTATTGAAATTTTCCCTTTTTCAGATAGGTAATAATAAGGGTTGATGATGTTTATGAATAAAAATACCATTAAATCATCATTAAATCATTCTTATGGAGAATAATATTAAATCATTCTGAAGTGTCCCATACCACATTGAAACATTTGAATCAAAATCAATATGAAGGAATAAAATTAAATGAGACTTATAATATTATGTGAATAAGGATATTATTAATATAACATGTCAAATGTTAGTATATACACCATAGAAAGGGAATAAATGATTAACAACAATCAAGTCTCAATTGAATGTACATTAAGGAGAAATACCTTAACTTGAGTCAGACATAAATCATGTGTGTCTTCATATTATTGAAAGATAAATTTTATAAATTATTTAATTTCTTGAAAAAAATAAACATGTTTTTAATTACTATTATTTCTCACATTACAATTTTGTCAACAACTATGTAAAAAATTAAGATAACATCAAGTGTTTTGACCATATTGGGTTCATTTATCAAAAATGACATTAATAAGTGAACAATTGTAAAAAGGGTCATTATATAATTCTATACCAAATGATTATAATGAAATATTTATCACATTTATACATAAATTATTTTTTAAAACCAAATCATGAAATATGGTTATAAAAAATAGACAAATAATACAATTGTTGAGACAATAGGTCGCACGTACAGTTGAATAACATTCCCAATTTTTAGTGATCATTTTTGAATGAAAGTATGTAATATTATATATCTCCAAAATTATATTTATATAATATATACAATTCCATTTAATCATATATAATTATTTATATAATTCATTTCATGTAAAAGAAATCACATCATTTCAAGGGGGAGATAGTCCACACATCCATCACAAATATTATCACTTTTTAGTGTGTGAAAAGGGTAATTAAGAAAATGATATATTATGTTACTATAAAAGTTATTATTTTATGAATTTAATATATATTTCATGAATGTAATTTGTTTTTAAATAAAAAATCATTTATATGTTCCATTATATTGTGAGAGAATCTCATCCCTTTGAGGAGGCGGTAGTCCACACCTCCACAAACAATGTCATAGTATTTAAAAAAATGAAATAATGATGGTATGGGTTACATAAAATATTCAGAACCATAAGGTAATTATAAATATAATATATATCATTTATAAACCTATTGAACTTCCTAATTCTCAATCGTGATTGTTTTTGAAGAAAAAATGAACAATCATCATTTCACAAGGTGGTAGTTCACTGTACACGAATGGTATGTTTATTACACATTAGATGGAAGTGTTTATAAATGTAGGTCAAAACTTTATAATAGTAAAATATTTTTTTTATGATAATGAATTTATTATTTAATCATGTAATTAGAAGAGTTAATTTGGAGGATAATGAAACAAAAAAAGATTTTGGGGAAGGATTTTACCTCTTCCCTAGGTAACTCTTTTTGGGTTTCACAAAAGAATTCACATGAATGTTTTTATCCCTAACATGAGTCTTCCAAAATAAGGTACTGGATTTTTAATATAAAATTATGAATAATTTTTTAGGTATGTTTTCTAGATAGTTGTGAGAATTTGGGATGGGTGAGTGCCTTTCATAGTCGAGGTGGATTGACATTCTTGTAAATATTTGATAAAGATATTATACACACATTTTCACCATGAAATGTTGTTCCAATTTTATAATTAATTATATTAAATGGATTATAGGCTCATAATATTTAAATACAATGGTTTTTGAAATCATTTTTAGGCCATTTTGGCAAAAAAGTTTAAGTAGTAGTGCCTTGGTGAATTAATTTTTCACTTAATCGATGTAATTAATTTTAATTAACCTCACAAATGTTTTTGGTCAAAAATTAATATGAACGTATTAGAAATTTTAAATTAAAATGGTTTAAAACACGGGATCCATTTTCATAATATTAATCATATATGTGGATGAAATTAATTTAAAATAATCTCACATATAAGATGACCAAGAGGGGTTTTAAAGTAAAATTTTCAAAACGATTTTATGTTTCAATATTCAATATCTATGTGAAATTTATTAAAATTAAATAAATTGAAAAAATTGATTTATAATTTTCATAATTTTACATTAAAACTAATTTAAAATTAAATTTATCACTATAAATAAATTAGATGAAAACATAATTTAGAATTAAAATTCAGTATTTTTCATTATTCACCCAAAAATGAAACATCACAGTAAAATAAAACAAATACCCAGTAAGATAATTTTTTTGTTCATATTTCTAATATGTAGTCTATTTTTACATAAAAGTTTAATAAAATTTCAAAAAATTTTATTTAAAATAAGATTATTATTAAATGGTGGTAAATGTGCCTGTAGAAAAATAGGTATTTTTATGTGAAATATTGTGTTTGATCATATCTTATACCTATAAAATCAATTGTATGAGTAAAAAAATGGATACATAATATAGTAATATAATTAATATAATTATATTATAGTAAATAATTAAATTTATTAGGATAAAACCTCTTTGTGATTATAAAAAATAAAAAAAAATTCATTATATTAAATTGGACAATATTTTATTTTATAATTAATTGGAAACCCATGAATTCATATTATATTTTCTTAAACATAATATTTTCATAAGTAAAATAATAATGTTTTTAAAGACTAGTTTAATAGATATGTTATATCTTATTGTACTGAATAATTATATTTTGAAAAATATATTAATGTTTTGTAGAACTCAAATTTTTGTATTACATCAGCCATAAAGGAGAGCAATTCATCATGTAACACAAGATAAATTATGTGATCCATGTAAAAATGATAAAATTTATGTTTTGTTTCAAAAATATAAAAATGGAGTTTTTTATAAAAAATAATGGAAAATTTTAAATTAATTCTAATATGAAAATATTTTATTTTCATGGGAAGATAAATTCCCTACACCATATGTAAATATTGTCCAAACAGTGTAAACTCAATATCAGTAATCAAGGTATGAATATTTTAAAATAAAATAATTTTTAAAAACAGACATCATGAATAATGTTGATAAATAATATTCATAATTAGAGAGAAAGTAATGTATAATGTTAACATAACATCATTTCACTATAAGATAACAATGCTGGGAAATTAAAACATGGATTAAAAAAAATATAACAACCATTTTCAGATAGAGAGTCCTAGATATGATTTTGTAAAGAATTTTTTTGACCACAAATATTTAACCACTATTATGAAAATATTCATTTATATTATAAACATTGTTGATAAAAGGATAAAATTTTTGTTTCAAGGCCATTATCCCATAGGTGAGGAGTTCTATTAATCTATACGAATATAATATAATATATGTTTCTATTCAGTAATAAAAAAAATGATCATTTGGTTTTGTGATGACCTATTTCTACTTTATTTATTAGAACAATATACATCACATGGTGAAGTGATACAATAAAATTTATGACCACATCCAAAAATCAAATTTAACAATTTCATAAATACATAACATTTACCAAAGATTATGCTCCAAAAAATTTGAAGGATGGTCCCCAAATTTACAAAATAAAAATTTCAAATAACATTAAGTGTCTTTTCATCATCCAATACCAAATATTTGAATATGGAAATAAATTTAATTACAAATAAACCTTATTAAAAATAGGCATACTTATGTTTCTTTTAATGAACATATATTATTGGATATATTCCTCATGTCCAAAAATAATTTAAACTCTATGAATACAAACATATATTTTTTCAATCAATCATTACTCAGTTATAAGGTAGTCACCACTTATTAGGTATACATTATCCAAACCAATATTATCTATATCGAAACATATTTTTCATAATATTAGGAACAAATTAATTGTTTTATTTCCAACAACCATGTTTTATAAACAATGTTATACTTTAAACTCAATAACTATTCATCGTACCATTCAACATATGATATAAAATATTTAATGAAAATTCACTACAATATAGTACTTATATATTTCATTAATCATATGATGAAAACATTGTAAATAAAATTCTTTTTATTTCAAAAAACCATTTGTACTGCATTAACCGGTTCCAACACATACAATGCAAGTTAAAAGCATTAATCATATAATTGAATAATAAATTTAATTATGAAATAATTTTCCATGGAAACATATATCCATATTGAGTAAAACATACATATTTAAAAACAAAATCCCATTGGAAGAGAGATAATAATAATGATTTTTTATGTTGATGAATGTAAATACCATACAAATATAACAAAAAATGTCTTAATGAGATAAATATTTAAACATTTAAATGTGTCCAATACCACATTGAAAAGATGGAATCATAATCCCCATGAACCAATTATATTAAATGAGACTTATAATATCAATAAAATATTGAAATTTCAGATATTACATGTCAAATGGTAGAATATAGACCATATCAAATTTAATTATTGAATAAAAACAATAAAATCTCAATGAATTGTAAATTGAGATGAAATCTATTAGCTTATGTCCGACTTGTCATGTGTGTCGTTATATTGCACAAAAATAAAAATCATTCAATTCTTTACTTTATTTAAAAAAATTCCATTTTTATAATTATTTTAATGCACATCATACAATTTGGTCAACTAATACTTAAATAATAATTTTACATCAGGTGTTTTCACCATATTCGGTTTATGTGTCAAAAATGAATTCAGAAGGTCAATTATGGTCAAATACATCATTATATAAGAATATACAGAATTATAATGAAATAATTATAATTTATATTAATCAATTATAATTTTAAAACTAATCATAGATGTTGGTTATGAAAAATGAACAATCTTTATCGTCATAGAGATGGTAGGTTATACGTACTCATATGTAACATTACCTTTTTTCAGTGATCGTTATGGGACAAATGTAATTATAATTATACCATTACTTAATTACCATTATATTATAAATACCAAAATATTTAATCATTTGGAAATATATATTTAATTATTTTTTATGAAATAGGAAACATATCTTATCGAGGAGGCAGTTGTCTACAAGTCCACGATCGACGTTTTCACTTTTTAATAAGTGATAAAGATAATGAATAAAGTTACTTATTATGTTTCATGAAAGGTTATAATTTGATTTATATATTATATATTTTTTGAATTTATCATATTTTTACATAAATATATATTTTATACCTTTTATTTATTTAATGAGCGAATCACATAGCTTTGAGGAGGTAGTAGTCCATACTTCGACAAACTATGTTATTATATTTAGAAAATATAACTTATGAAGGTATGTGGAATATAAAAATAAAATAATAAAAATTAAATTTTGAATATCATATATATAATATAAAAAAATAATTACCATCATAATTCCCATCCATATGAGGAGGAAAATAAAATAA
Organism: Viscum album; assembly: GCA_963277665.1. Lineage (NCBI taxonomy): Eukaryota > Viridiplantae > Streptophyta > Magnoliopsida > Santalales > Viscaceae > Viscum > Viscum album. The sequence continues at coordinate 464,353,883 of OY728119.1, forward strand.
CGAACAATCTTCATTTTTTGAGGTGGTATTTCATTGTAACGATACCATATGTTTGATAACCATTTTATGATTTTGTATATAACTGTAGATAGAAACAATAACATAAGAACAAACTAGTATATTTTAGATACTTATGTTATTATGTAATCCTAAAATATGATGATATTATATGGTGGATAATGAAAAAAACAAAAGTGATTGAGGAAGGATATTACCTCGTTATTGGGTAACTTCTTTAGGTTTTCACAAAATGGATACCTTGGAAAGCTTTTTTCTAAATATAATGATAATATGATGAGGTTAGGGATTTTTAAGATCTATTATATTAGATATGGCTTGAGAAAAAGTGGTTTGATATGTGTGATAAAGGGGGAGGTCTGAGTACATTTATATAGTGGTGGAGGAGTGACATTCTTTTAAATTTTAGAAATGGGAATTACATCCACCTTTTTCCAATGTGATGTGAATCAAATAACGATAACAATTATATAAATTGGAGTATATATGATATATATTTCCATTAAAGGACCTTTGGAATAGTTGACAGTTCAATTTGGCTCTAAACATTAATGATTAGTATGTTGTTATGATATTTTTTTTATCTTAATCACTGTAATTAATTTTATTTAAGTTTACAAATATTTTTGGTAAAAAACTAAGTTGAAATTATAATAAATTATAAAATATAGTAATTAAATATATAGAATTTAATTTTCAAAATGATAATAACATATTTTTCAGATATTAATTTAATGTCAATCTCTTAGATGTGATTGTATATGTGGTTTTTAATGTAAAAAGTTTCAAAAAACTTTCTATGTTTTTATATTAATTTTTTGAGTGAAATTAATTAAAAAGAAATAAATTGGGTTTTTTATTTATAAATTATTTAATTTTACTTTTGATGAAATTAAAATATTATTTTTAATAATAAATAAGCTATATGAAAAATTAAGTTTTGATTTATAATTCAATATATTTAACTATTTATCAAAAAATGAATAATAACATAAAAATAACAAAAAAATCTCCCTAAGGTAATTATTATGATAAATTTAAAAATATGATGTTAATTTTTACAAATAAAATCAATAAAATGTTTAAAACAATATTTATAATCGATTCTTCGTCAAAAGGTGGTAAAACTACATTTAAAACAATATTGATTTTTATGTGAAATATTTGGGTTATTATTATATTACGCCTATAAAATTATTTAATGAGTATATAAAATATTTAATTTGATATATAATTTATAAATTTCATTAATTTAATTATTAAATAGTAAATAATTTAATTTATTATGATAAAACACATTTGTGTGCATAAAAAATAAAAATAATTCATTTATATTCAATTTGTTTATATTTAATTTTCTAATTAATTGGATATTAATGAATTCATCTTATATAAGTGTAAAGAATTTATTTTAATAAGTTAGATAATACTATTAATAAACACTTATATAACAGCTTGGCTATATCTTAGTATATTAAATTATAATATTTATAATAATATATAATTATTCTATAAAGCACATTCTTGATTGTTACGCACAAGATAAAAGATATTTAATATTGTAGGCAACACAAGAAATCATGTTTGTTATTTATATATTATTATAAAAGTTATTTTTTGTTTCGCATAAAATAAATTTGGATTTTTTCACAAAGAAATATGGGGGAAAAAAATTAAATTTAGTTTTAAAGAAAAATATTTCAAAGTCTCAGTGTGTTATAATATTTGACTTAAAAGTCCACATAGATGAAGAAAAATGATATGATTATTGGGTCAGTTTCAACTTTTTGAAAATGGGAAGATTAAAATTTTTCAAAAATAGTACATGTCTTACGTAGCTTCTCCTATTGAAAACATCAAGATAGATCAATGGATACTTGTTATCTAGTGTCGCTAAAATTTAACTATTGATGGAAGACAATTGAAAAATGTTTAAAATAAATTCAATGTTTCTACAAAACTTGGAAATGATTCTTCCTTGAATATCAGAGGTATAATATATAATCCAATTAAAAATTATTCTATTAAATTTAATTGTATTCTTTATATAGAAAGGATAATTTTTTTTTTAATTTAATAGAAATTTTTTATCATTGGAATTATGAAAATTTTATGAATGAATCATGTCTTTTTAGACCTCTAAACATGGAGGAACAATTACACAATGTAACTAAAAAAGTGAAATTTTTTCTTAATTAGTGATCAATCCCATACATGTCACAATAGTGGGAGCAATGAAATATTTGTTTTTGAATTATAGGATCAGACATCTTGTATAAATAATTTTAGGAAATATTTTATGTCATATGGTAGTGAGAGATATTTAATATTTTAAAATTCATGATTAATGTATTTTTGGGGCATATAACAATAGATAATTTTCAGATAAATATCACATGAAAATGGGTATTACATGTACAGTACCATTAGAGTTACTTCATATAGTTATTTTTAGTCAAATGAGGATAAATTATACAAGAGGTGATCTTTAATTCCTCACATTTATTGATTATTATACACAAAAACATTTATTCCATTCATCAAGAATATGTTTGATTTAAGAGAGACGTTCCAAATTTTTAGAAGAAATGTTGAAAATTATTTGATATTTTTCCATAATTTGAGTTCTAATAATTGTATGGAATTCACATACACAACATTAGAGGAGTACCTCTACAAATATAGAATCATGTATCAGTAGAAAACCCCATTTATTCAATATAAAAATGTATTGAAAAATAAATAATATAAGTATAATATAAATGGGTAGAAATTTGATTTCCAAAAATTAAATTTCTAATTTTTTGATAGAATCTATATCTACTACCATAAAAATTCAGAATACATTCCACATGATACTCAAAACACATATTACACCTTATGAAATTTTTTACCAAAAGAATCCCATAGGGATATACTTTAATGATTTTAGATTTCAATGTTATGTAAAAAATATCAAACATGAAATATATTATGAATAATTGGATGAGGTTATTTTAATGATTTGTATATCAAGGTTAAATGGATATATTTTAAGGAATAATAGATTTCAAAAAAAATTATATTTCTAATGAGTATTTTTTTTAATATATCAGAGAAATTGATAAGTTAGAATAAAAAGGATTTAATATATCTATAAAATACAATAAAAATGTTCTATAATTTATGGATATATAGTTGAAATCCAACTTAATATTACTAATGTTGACATAACAAATTCTAGGGATGATTATGATGATATTAGTGGTTCCAGAAGTCAATTTTTGTGAGTAAAAATCATAAAAACCTAAAATATAATTCTATGTTGTAATGAACTCATTTAGAAAAAAATATGATTAAGAGTTGAGAGTAATATATATTATCTAACCAGTTGAACGAATTATAGTAGTTTATTCTTTTGATAATGAAGATTATATTCATTATATTAATGAAAAGATAAATCATATTGAGATTAACCCCACATAATAGCATGTTTGTAAACAAAAACATTAAAATTAAATTTAAAGGAAATGGGTTATTAAAAAAATATGGACAACAATGAAGATTTAATAAGGGAAAACCACACTACAATAGAAAGTATATTCTTAGATTGAAGGAATTGATTTAAAAAAACATTATCCCCGAATTCTAGGCTTGAAACAATAAGAATGTTTTTTTTGTGACTGCAATTAAATATAATTAAGTATATTATATGGATTTGAATTTAAAATTTCTAGATAATGGACATTAGGAATAAATATTTATAGTGTAACCTGATGGCTTCATTCTTTATCATGATAGGGGTATTGTTATTAAAATCAAGAATCAATTGTTTGGTTTAAAATAGGATTCTATAGAATGATAATCTAATGTTTATAACATATATAGGTGGATGGGATATTGTGAAGAAATTTTGCACTTTAATTTGTATGTATAAGATACTTATAAAGGTTCCATGATAGTGATTGTGTATGTGGGTGATATATATTTTTCTAGTAATAGTAAATGATTGTGTGATGAAATATCCCTATGGATATAGGTAAATTTTGAGATATCAATTCTGGAGGAGATAAATTATTTTATAGAAATATATATTCATCCTAAATTTTTCTATATATATGTTTATGTCCAAATTGATTTATTTTATAGAATTATTGGACATGTTTAGACTAAATAGGTCCTGGTAGGATTCCACCCATACATTCATTTGTACAAAACTCAGAAAATAAGAATAAGGGAACAATGTTGATTTGAATAGATTTAGATGTTTAGTTAGTATTTTTTGTATTTAATAGCCTATATACCATAAATTTTATATTATATTACCTTATGTGATTAATAATTTTGTAACACAACTGATTCACACATTCTCGCTGTAAATAAGATCTCGAGGTATATGAATAATACAATAGAGTGTGTATTACATTATATATAGAGAATATGTGTAAAATTTATTAGATACACTAATGAAATCATAATTATTTCCTCTACCTAAAAATTAAATTAATGATAAAAATTATTTCACATTTATCCCATTTTATTTAAAATGAAACCACCATCCAAGCATACGTGTAGAGTGTCGCCTCTATGGAACTATTGATTTCCAGGAGTCATTTCATTAACATCGTTCTTGTATGGTTCAATGGTTGGTTTTAATGCATTAATATTATAAATATGATATCATTAATGTTTTGGTATAACAAATTGTAGAACATACTATTGATATGGCTAACAAATGATTATCGCCAATTCAATCATTAAAAAGAGTGAACTAAGAGGAAAATGATGTCTTTGTTCAATGTCATAACATTATATAAATTATATTCTCTTTATAATTATTTAAAATTTTTATATATCACACTAATAAAAAATAAAAAATATCCTAATTTACCAAAAAAAATTTTATTAAAAATAATGTACAAAATATTCAGTTATTAATTATGTTTGGGTAGGTTTAATAAAATAATCGAAATAAAAATGGAATTTAAATCATGCATCAATGTGAAAACATAATTTCTCTATTGATATCATATAAATATATAAACAATTTCATATAAATTTAATATCAACTTTTATCACAGTAATTATGAAAATATATATCATTTTTCAAGAAACACAAAAATATGATCGTCGTTGATTTCAATCATAATGATCTTAATTAAAATAATTATTTAATTAAATTATATATTTATAAATATTTTGAAAACATCTATTATATTACCTTTCATTATATTGGGATGTCATATTTTTAACAAGAATGAACACTGAAACCATTTTTAATAAAATAGTTCCATGAAAAATGTTTACTTCCACCTGGTGTTCAGAATAAGTAAAAAATAAATATATTAATATATATAATGGCAAAACAATAATGATTATATACTGTTATCCTTGTAAATAGATATCATGGGTATGTTTTATCAGAACTTAATTAAATAAATTATAATGGTTTTTACCCCTCTAGATTGAAGTAGGACCAATGAAAGGGTATTGCATCTCAAATACATCTCTTTGAGATATTCTTATTATTATTTACCTAATTCAATTTATTTTTTAGATATAAAAATAATATTATCTATAATATTATAAATTATAATTTAATAAATTTATTTATAGGCCCTCTATCTCTTGAGGTATTTAGTTTAATGTTTCAATAACTTGTACGCATTTTTCTTGTTCTCCATTATGATTTTTATGGGGATGTTACAATATAGAAATCATATTTATTTTACATGGTGTTATATTAATTTGCTATACCATGAATTTTGTATATATTTTTTCTTTGTATGTAATTTTAATTTATAATAAAAATCATTTTATTTTCTTCAAATTTATATGGACTCATTTGTTACCTTAGTCATTATAGATTTTTGTAACTTTATTTCCATTCATTGAGTTATGACCAATCGCTAGAAAGTATTACATATAGGTTGGTTAAATTATTAAAATTTATATTATTCAGTTTTATTATAACATTATTTAATTTTTATCATATAAACCCATTTTCTATAATTTTAATATTTATGGTGTATGTTTCCCATAATAGATACTGATAACACATATCTCCATTTATTGATTTATAATGATTCAATTTGAACTCTATTTTACAATATTGGGTTACCCACCATATTTTTTTATTTCATATTATTTTATAAAACTATTTTAGAAAATAATGTTTTAATAAATGTAGATGTTCTCTTACTCATCTAATAATATTAGTTTTACCCAATGGTATTTTAAAATCAAAAAAGGGTGTCTTCCTTTAATTTTCACTTGATTTTTATTCCTCCCATTATTAATCTAAGAAAGTATTCATGTCCATTATTTGATAAATTATTATATATTACTTTTAAACAAAAGTTTTTTAATTTATTTCAACTTAACTTCTCAAATGGTAGATATGAAAGCAACACGTAGATGTGTATTTTTTGTCAATATTAATTTGTTTTTTAAAAGAATTTTTAGGTTTTCACTACCATTTACCATATTATATTAAAAAATATTTACCAAAATGAGGTTTATGTTTCACGACATACCCTCTAATATATATATATTTTTTCTATTATAATTTTTTGGATTTAACACATTGTTTAAAAAACATGATTGTTTATCCCTTCTTTTGTGATACTATTCAATGAATTCTTGTTGAAATGATTTTTTCATTATTGTAATCCCCTCCAAAGATTAAATTATATGAATAGGGATATGTTAATTTAAAACCATAAACATTACCTCTATAGATTGATTATTATCAGGTTATTAAATAATAACTTTGACAATATACTTATTATCATATACTGTGTGAATTTATCATATTTTATATTTGGGATTTGATTATGTTCCACAAGAAAAAATTTTATTGTATAGAAATTGGGATATGTATTGAAATTTGAAATATTTTAATTTATATATATATGATAATTTTTAGAATGAATAATTAGTTTTGACAGATTAATATACTTTCTTTGGGTGGATCATGATCATTTTATCCCCATTTATACATGGATAAATGTATTGAAATTATTTATGATTATTAACTTCTAACACAGGTTGATTATGAATTTGTTTTTAATATTTATTATGATATAGATAGATATGATTAATTGAGTATATGTTTTATAATTAATTATATACAATTATTGAATAAATAATTTAGAGAATCTATTGGTTATATTTAAGTGATATGTGGGGCCTATAACACTTCATGATTTTTATAAATACCTATTTCAATTGAATGTAATCTTTTCGATAATTTTAATTACATCCATCAATGATTTTATATTTAATTAGATGAAATAATGAATTTTTCATTAGTTACGCATAACATTGATATTAGTTTGTGTTACACTATAATCTATGATTAAATTTTGTTTCACAGAATACCATGTTTTTCATGTGTTACACGCAACACTGAGTTTAAATAAAACATAAAATACTCATAAAATAATAATATTTAATATGATATTGATCACCAAGTCATTGGAATAAATGGTATGAATTGGATTAGATAAATTATGAATATATTTGTGTTATATAATGAATTATATTTGAAAAAATTAATTATAAATAAGAATAAATACCCATTGAAAATAAAGGTAATATTTTTCGAAAAAAAACTATTTTTACGCACATATATGAGTTTTACCAAAAAAAGTCAAACATATAATTTTTTCGATAAATACGTTGATGTAATAAATATATAATATATTCAATTAAAAATTTAAAATGAATTTTATGTGTTTTATTTTTGAGAGTCATCAACTTACCCATTTTATGCATAAAATTGTATTTTTTAAATCAATCATTTTTCCGCCTTGAGTGAAAATTATTTAAAATTAAAATTTATCACTTTTATAAAATTTTATAGGAAAAATAAATGTTATTTTTAAAATAATAATATCAAAATTATCGTAGGGTAAAAATTTGGTTTTTTCTTGAAAAGAATAATTTTTTTATTTTTAATATAAAATAATGAATTTTAATTGAAAAACACCATTTTGTTTAAATTATTTATAAATTATAATTAAATTAAAATTTTTTTATGTAACAAAAATTTAATTATAAATACATTAATATAACATCATCCATTGTAAATAGTTTCATAATGAATATTTATATTAATACTTTTCAAACATTTGATCATTTGTTTCTTTAAACCCCTCTATATCACCATGTTCATGGAATTAAAGTTAAATTTAAATTTAAATTCTCCACTTATATCAATGGAATATTAAAAAATGGATTATATATTTTTTATATAAATATTTTGTAATATCTAATAATGTAAATTCAATTTTTTCATCAAAATTAATAGTAAAATAATTAAAAATATTGACACCTATTGCGGTAAAAATGGGTTTACCTATGGTCAAACTAAAAATATAAGGGTACAAAATAACCCCATAATTTCCAAATAAAATTTTGTATGTACCATATAATCTAGTTAATAATTAAATATTCTTTCTTTTTTGATGAGAAAAATATGGGTACACTCATTCTAATTAAAAAATTATAATGGTGCCACTCTCCTTACATAAAAATGCCACCAATTCCTTTATCATATTTACACAATTCAACCCTTTTTGGTTGGCCAATACATACCCAAATAACTTAATAAACCTCCTTATATCACCATATAATTCCAATTTTCGATATGAACTCATCCTAATAAGGATATTTTAAAAAGCCTATAGAGGATGCATGCAGAAGAGGAAATGTTCATCAACACGATGTTTTTTGGTTTATTTCTTACTCCATCTCATTAAATTATAATTATAACATGATTATATATTAAAATAAATATATAAAATAATATGATATATAATGATGTTAAATTAATGACCTGTAATTATCTCTAATTTCATCAAATGTGTTACAAAATCATCATTCGCGTGTACGGAAGTCTACCGCCTCACAAACCAACAACAATCACTAATAAATTTCCACATCTAATGGTTGGAAATAATGATGAATTTATTTATTGTATATAATAACAACGATATTCTTCATTTTATGGATTTATTTTATCACACATACCTTCATTATTTCCATTTTGTGGGAATATGGTAACATCACTCATGTGTATGACAGATTACCTCCTCTCGAAGAAGTGTGATTCATTCATGATTTAAAAGGAACGTAATAAGGTTGGGTTTAAATTAAATATCTGATATATATAATATAAAAAGTACTATGTAATGATAATATATAATTTAACATTTTTTCTTTCAATGCATCAATAAAATTGGAACAATGTTCTTGTATATATACAGTCTAAGATCTCCTTGAATGTTGTATTTAAATTTTAATATATAAATTATATGGACTTATATAAATAAATTTATACTAAATACATAAAATATAAATATTATGTTTTACATTATGGAGATGATATAACCAATATATATAGTAGAAAAAAAATAATCAAAAGAGACATGAAATAAGTAGTTATATCCCAAAGAATTACATTAACATTAAATTTTTAACAAAAAAATATTAAAAGAAAACAAAATTAATTCTTATATGGTGTTTTTTTTGAACGAGAATAAATTAATATAAGGAATTCAGTAAAATCTACCAAGCATGACCCACAAATGTATCAAATTTTGAATACAATTATTTAACAGTTCATGTAGACCGAATAAAAATAAGAATGAGAAGTTATGGTCGTTCGAAGCTATAATGAAAAGTGGTTTGTAAAGCCTATATGAGGAGCCCATTAATGGATGTTTGAATTGTGGTTCACTATTCATGGCCACTAATTCCCATGATGGAACTCATTCTAGTCTAAAAGATATCAAATACTACCCCAATGTATTTGAAATATGTATATATGAGTCCGAAGGATCCAAAACTATTCGTAAAGCCCACCATGGCTATGTGGTGTACTACCTTGATTTGTGACACCCCCATATATATAAGTACCCCCTTCATGAATTCATTCAAAATGGATATGTAACTGTGTATCCGCCCTATGCTCCCTATTCATGGATCTCCCATTCCTCATGAGACACTCGTCCATAGAGCCCTTAGGAATCCTAAAACCTCCCCTATTTCAATATATAAATCCTACACCCAATGATATGGATGCCTTTCTTGAAGTCATATTCCTTTTTACTGGGATGAATGTCCTATAAGGAACATGGGGATTCATGAAGCATTAAACCTTCCTGAATAAATAACCCCATGAATTATGAAATAACTTTGATTAAGGGGGTCACTACTACAAAAATACCCCTTCACAAGGCCATAAGCTCCAGGGGGATTATTATTCCTGATGTTCCTGCCTCTATGCCCGCTGCTCCATAACGTAGGGGGATGTTCCCCCACACACACACTTGGGATCGGTACCATGAAACGGTACCAAACATTCATCCCAATCCCTTTTATACTATAACTGACCCCCATGAAAAATGGAGAGCCACACCCTAAATTTTTTTGTCCTAATCAAGGATATTGTATCTTGTGCCCATTTGGGGCCCCACCATTCACCCTTGGAATACCATGAATAGATATACTCCCACAAAATTTCTGTTAACACTTTTAGATGACCTTATAATATTTGTACCCTTCCATGTCGTGATTTGATATTCTAATCATAGATTACCTAACAATATTCAATCAAATTGTTTAACGAAATCACATAAATCCTCATCACCTCGCCCTAATGTTTGATTTAACCACACGGGCCTCTCTTGTGTATGTCCCACACTAGCCATTTATATTCATCATCTACCTTATTGTCCTCAATAAATGACTAAACAATAGTTTCCCTTGTATGATGAAAATTTGATACATATTCCTCCTAACGGGTTATTCCTTTTTCCCCAAGAATAAGATTCCAATGATCCTCACAACATTACATAGAACTGTATCATACCCTATCATTCCATAATATGATGCCTCCTATGAAAATAATGAGAATCATTATATTACAATAATAATAATATACATTTCATGATCATTATACAACAACTAGAAATGAACCATGGTCCACCTCCACAGGTGAAAGCCCCATAATATACATCAACCCTCTAGCGAGTCGGGAGGCCCTCATGAGGCAACATGGGGAATCTTGAATGAGATGATAAAATGTGTAATCCCCATCCCCCTCATCCATTCAAATGATGTAAAACTAAAATTCATCCTAATGATATGATCATGGGTTTCCCCAATGGATAGACATGGTAATGGATTTATGGGATTCTCCAACACATACGGTCCATCCACACCTTTGCTACTCCTATCGGCACATTGGTAACTCCTACCCGTAATCCCTATCCAAAAAATAACCACACCGTAGTTTCACACGGGAATCTACTATTATTAATACCAATATACTCATTTTATTCACATAGTGGAACTTGTAACAATACTAAATTTAAGCCACATCCACTCCAATAATTCTACATAGCAGATCCCATATATCTTCGATCAATAAGCCCCATCCACTATCATCACTCCCTAGTGGTCCCCATACTACTTCCAAAAATTGGTCCCATTCCCTGATTCCTCTCCCCTGAGGGACCCAAGTAGTTTCTATGTGTAAGAACCATTCACCATATCCACTCCCTAAAAACACATAGGAAGATTCCACTTAAAATACCCATTAACAGTCGCCGCTCCCTAATGGCATCAGTTAAGATTCTAGTCATAAATACCATTCAACATCATCCCTCCATAGTAGAACCCATGAAGCTTCCACACATACCATATATTCACCAATTATTCTCTATATTGGCACCCAGATTCTTCCACACATAAAACATATTCACTGTTGTTACTCTATAGTTGAATTTGAGCTTCCTCAATGCAAAACCCCTAACACAATTTCTTACTGAAATGTATTTTATGATGAAAATGTCTTTTCTAATTCCTTGTAAAATTTCTCAAACCAAACAAGACTCACATGGTCTTATAGGGTATTAGTGACTGACTCACCATTCTTCTGGGAATTCCCCTAGAGTTAGACCCATAACCCCATTAGTCTGAACTACAGAGGTTTTGATCACCATCTTCTATTCATGGTACATAGAAAGCCTACCTTAGGATCCATCCCAACCACTAATAAACTAATCAGATAATTCCTAGTAATGTACCCTCATTATATACTTCTTCCATTAATGGCAAACATCCCCATAGATCCACCTATACAAGGTCTTCCAATCCTTTTTCCATCACAGATTTCATTCATAATCCACACAGATTTTACCCTAGACCACCATGTCCTAGTAGGATCTTGAAATTCATCCACATTCACAATTTCTATTGGGTTTTCCAAATCATGTGACACATCTCCAATCAACATCCATTTGGTCCTCTAACCATAGTTATGTCCCAACATGGCACTCTGGAAACAAGCCATGTGTAAACCCCAATTATTTTACATGACCCTTATGGAACTAAAGGCATTTGAGCCCTTTATTCAACGTAGGGTACACTAAAATCCTCCATGAGGTCAAATGCCATCATAAGTTCCCATCTTGTTACTTACCACAGGTCTTTATGTGTCCGGAGGATCATACCCCGACCTAATTGTTCCAATTCATCCAAAACCCTATCTATGTGCTTCATTCTCATTGGACACCTTCTTAGGTTTCCCATCGGCCCATCTGAAATATGTTGATTTTGATCTTGATCATATAAATAATATATCTAGGAATCCTCATTGAGGTTAAATCCCATCAACTATTACACTTTATCAAGTACATCAATTCCATCAATCTTTATTCTCACCCGAGCCACCAACCCTCGATGAGATGACACCATCAATTTGAGTTGTCTAAGTGCATTTGCCCAATAAACACCATCATTGTACTCCACATCACTCAGGATGCTAACCAAAAATAATCCCCACAATATCCATATTCTTTTAACCAAGATAAATCTTCTTACAAAGGGCTGTTATCCATGTGTAATACCCAATTCAATGATCCTTTAGAACTATGTGTTATTTGATCCATATATTTTATATAAGGTGCATACGATAACTACCTGTTGTTCATTACAAAGTAATGGTAAAATATATGGTCCCCCTATTAAGGCTAAACATTCATAATCTACCCTGAGTGGTGTCTAGACCAACATTCATGTTTTGGAACCTATTCATTATGAGATGCACCATCATGGGTTCACTCTCATTGGGAGTTATGAACTATCCATATGGTAAACCATCTAGGGGTTCACTACTAGGGATCATCATCTTTGATCCATAACCATATGAAATTATAATAACTATCATCAGGTATCAATAATATATTAAAATCATATCCTACCCCATGCTAAACAGGGGATACCAGAGGAAAACCTCAAAAGTCATGCATTTGGAATAACCATCCCTATAGGAATTTAATATAATCACCCAACCATTAATATTACTTAATATTGAGATAAGTCAATAATTTGACCTTAATTCACCTCGAGGATCTTATCAGGTTAAGAGCATTAGAGATTTAGGTGAAAATGTATACATAACAACTTCAATATTACAAGAAAGAATATCTACTCACTATAAATTTTTTATAAAACAAAAACTCATTAAAAATAATAATGTTTTGTTTCATGTTTTATGCATAATAACTTTTCCATGATCCCATCCTCATCTTTATTCTAATTTATGTCCTTTTAAATCATTTCAAAAAATTGAATGAGCATAAAATTATCAACAAGGGATACATAATGAATGTCAAATGTTAGTCTTTTGAAGACATGAAAATCGTGTCAAAATTATAATAATGTAGTAATTTTCACCTTTAAAGAGTAGCAAAAAAACATAACTAAATAGAAACTCATTTTCCACCATTTTGGTCAAAAAGGTATTACCACAAACGCCATAGAAAGAAATATATAAGATATAATGGTATCTAAGGACATAAACTTACGTAAATGGATTAACCAAACAGTCAACTTCCACACATATATCTAAATGGAATATCCATACCACTAACTTATATACCCTATGAATTTGAGGTTTTAGCATAACCAACCATCATTGGATTATCACGGAACAAGCCATCAAATGTCCTAGTACCATTATATATTCTTAAAACATAAAATATTGAAAATATCAACATTTCAGTAATAAAATTTCATTTAAAATCATATGAAATAATATCAAGAAACTGAAATAATCAATCTATTTCAAAAACAAATTTCAATATGAAACCCCCTTAAATGGTAATAAGTGAATTTTTTATTTTTAAAACATTGATTCCTATTGAGTAAACCAAATATCAAATAATTACTATAGTAGAATAGTGGTTATTGATGCTGCATAAATTTAAAATATTCATTTTATCATTTAGTATGATGCTTCATGGAAAAAATATTCTCATTGAATAAAATTAAAAGTGAACGTGTTTTATTATACACCATATAAAATAAGGAGGTGTATATTATCAAAATATGCCTCAATAAAAGGAGATTAAGACGAATTTCTTTACAACTTGAGAAACACATGAATACAAATAATTAATGTATAAAATTCTATAAAACGTTAAATATAATGAGAATATACTAAATTATTATATAATTTTTAAAAAGGGTACTATATAAACCAAATAGGAAAATAACGTTTCATAACATCATGATATGCCTTAATTAAAGGCGATTAATATGACATCCCTTACATTGAGTCTGACTGATCATGTATGTTCATTGTTCTTCCTAAATAATAAACTTGTGGTAATTTCTACAAGCATCATAACCCGTATCAATTTTAATATTACTTTTACATCACTTGTTACCATGTTATAAAAATTATATAATTATTTATGTTAATACCAGTCATTTTGTCAATATTTGGTACTTGAGTCTAAAATGAACTTATTTTGATATAAATTTTTCATTCAGTAAAAATAAAATAATATCTAGAATGATATAAATACCATATATAACCCTGATATATTTATTTATAATAGTCCATACAATTTTGAGATAAGAAATTAAATGCACCATTCATTGAGACAGTAGAACGTATGTACGCATAAATGCCACTTTCATTTCTTTGTCATATTTAAAGAATAATATTCAAATGATATAAATGTATATTATAATACATGATTTTTATTTATGTAATTTTTTATCATAGTTTTTATAAGTCCATCTTTTATACATTCCATGTATAGTGTGAACAACTCATATCAATTTGAGGGGGCAGTAGTCCACACTTCCTCAAATGAAATCATCGTATTTACACAATATAGAAACCATAAACGTATGTTGTAAATAAAAATTATATAACAATAGGGATAATATAAATATAATATATTTCATATATAATTATAGTTCACTCATAATGGCTACCATGAGAGGTGGAAGGAGAAAATCAAACAGTCATCGTTTCGTGAGGCAGTAGTTCCCCGTACATAGAAATAATATGTCCGTATCAATTAAATGGATGTGCGTGTAAGTGTACTTTGAATAATTATCATAAAAAAATACATGAATATTTGAGATAATTTATTTGTTATGTAATTAAATAATAAGAATATCATAGGGTGTGGAATGTAAAACAAAGAATAGAACTTTAGAGAAGACATTACCTCTAAATTGGGAAACTTCTTTGGATTTGAGCCAAAATGCATTCTTGAATTTCCATCTTCCCAAGGTAATGTTGTATAAAAATCATATGGATGTTGGGAGCTTATTTTTTTGTAGTATTTTATTGAGTAATGGTTCTTTATATATATTATTAAGTTGTTATAGGTTGTGTCCTTTTATAAGAGGGAGGCAGGGAACTTTAGGAAAGCTTACAAATTTCATATTTTTATAAAATGAATTTTGATTAAAAATGATCAAAATATTTTTTAATTCAAAGATAAGTTGATTTTTTATTGAATAAATATTATCCAATAATTTTTATATAGGTTTTGAATATATTTTTAACTTTATATTTTTGGAATAACCCTTATTTTACCATTTTTTATCTTACCGTGATATCATGTTATTTACACATTTTGGGTTTATTTCATTACCATATCTTGTAAAACGACCCACAAAAAGTAATTTAAAAAATATTTGGAATTAAAATAATCATTTCTCCTAATACTATACTTTAATGAATTTAATATCATTTAATAAACTATTTTATGTATTAAGTTTTGAGTTATGTCAATTTTGGGCACTATTCATACATGACTTTTTTAGAATTTCATAACAACCTCATTCTTTCATACTAAAGTAATTAAATAAAATAGAATATGTCAGTATCACCCCAAAAGATTATTATGGCATAAAGATAATGAAATTACATTTATTTTAATATTTATATTATAATTTAATTGAATCCTTTATTAATGAATCAACCACTACATCATCATTGTGACATAATTAAATTTATTTACTTAATTTTGAAAAATTATAAATAAAATATCAGGATATATGAAAAAAATTTATTTTTCTAATAAATTTTTATAGTCTAATAGATCACTTATAAAATCCCATATTTATGTTTTTTTTAATAAAATATACATTCTTAGGTTATATTTCTCTTTAAATTAATTCTAATGAAATTTCATTTCCTCATCTTATTGGCTCCCTGGGGTACCAAAATCGTCTTAAGGATTCCAATGGTAATAAATATCTCATAAAATAGTATTATGACATGTTTTAGGGTAGTTTAATTATATTATCATAATATTATTTATCCTTATTTACCAGATTTAACCTTTAACAATGGTAAATAAAATAATTTCTGAAGATACTATTCATAATGTCCAAAAACAAAATGTTACTAATCACATAATTTTGACCTTCAGATTCTGAATAGGTATTTATGTTTTCAAAATTCAAAACATATAATTGGTAGAAATTATTTTAAAATTAAATCCTATTGTCAAAACCAAAAAAATTGTTTTCAAGAAATAAAATCAATCAAAAGAGTGACATTTGTTTATATCCAATTTAAAAGAGAAATTACATCCAATTACAAAATTGGAATAAATAATAAAGATATATTATACTGATACATTAATCCAGATAAATAATATTATTTAACCATATTAATAATCTTGATTGATGAAGTTGTTTTCTATTAAAATTACCGTATTTTTACCATTAATAAAAACATGATAGTTATCAGAAAAATATAGAAAATTCATCCAAAGAAAATATTGACGCACCTACTATAAATAAGAATAGTATTTTTTTCAAATACATCATATTATTGATTCAAATTATAAATATATAAATTTTTCTCAATAAAAAGCCTGTAAACCGGCATTTAAAAAAACATATTTTATCTGAAAAAATGAATATGTTCATATATCATATCCAAAAAAATATAAGATGAATTTAAAACATTAAATTGATTATGTAACATATATTTTTTATTATATAAGAATCCATAATGGGAGGTATGATTTTATATACACACTAACTCTCATTGATATATGTTTTTATAAAAACACATGTTTTATATTCAATTGGGTTTTATTTCCTTTTCTAATAATGTTGGTAACCCATGAATAATTATTTAAAAATGTGTAAACCATATTTTAAAATTTTCTCTATATTATTAATTCCCACCATTCCAATGGAATTCCATTAAATATCATTTAATAAGTTAATAATATTATTGTATTATTTTCTTATATATTGTAATGTTGTGTTCAAGATACGATTTTGAAGAAAAATATTGTTGTATGCCAAGTACACTATCAGAAAAAATCCCCAATAATTTTAAATTAAAACCATATATATAAATATTAATAGAAATTAAATATTAATATTGTATATATACCTAGGTCTTAAAATCATTCCCCCCTTTTTGAAATTGTGTCCTTGTAATTTTAGAATTTGGCTCGGAAACATCCTTGAAAATTCCACAACGAGAAAAGTGTTAATAAAACTATATATTTAAATGAATGAAAGGGAATTTCAAAGATCACATGAAAAAACACATAATATGATACCATGTTTGAAGAAGTGGATATGGAAGAAAAAATAATTGTCATGTTCCTATGGAGTGTGATAGAAAACATGATCTGGAGAAAATTAACTACCAGAAAACCATAATCTTATGATGGGTTAAATAGTCTTTGGTTCCTCGATAAGAAACATAAATGAAAATGATTCTATTTTATATTCATTTTAATATTATTTATGAATTTTTTATGATATTGAAAATGAATATTTGGAAATATACTTACATTAAAAGTAGAGTTTCATCATTTAATAAGAATCTTCCACAAACTCATCTTTTCTCCAAATGATGAGTAATAAAGATGATTTTTTGACCCCTAAAGTGATAAAATCAACGTATAAAGAATCCCATATTCTTCAAGAGAGTTACTGTAAATTCATTATATCTTGGAAAATTAACCAAAAAATGGTTAGTATGAGATTAGATAATCTGTGAATATGATAATCCATAATAAGAAAAAGGCTACTTTGAATATCCTAAATTCAATATTAATACACAAGGTCTTTATATAGCATTACACAAACATAATTCAATAAACTTCTTCAAAATAATCCAAATAATATTGAAACAAAAAATTAAAATGGATTTGGTCATCATAATATTTTTCACTAAATAAAATCGTCTCCTCATAAAGTCTTATATATAAAAGTAAATAACATGAAAACATGTTCTCCATGATTGTTGAATCATTTGCATAAATAACCAAAAATCACCATATGTCCACAATAAAAACATTAGTTATTTAAAAATGAATATCAACCATTACTCCCCAAATTAAATCCCATTTTATTCTGTTTTCCATAGGCATATGGTGTTCCCAAAAGAGTGAATGTCTTCTAAAATAACATTTAGCACTTAATCAATACATTTTTTCCAATATTAAGGATATCAATTTGAAAAGGCATAATTTCCAAAAATCAATTAATTCATGATCCATAAAAATATCGATACTAAAGAGAATATTTCATAGTAACTAAGGGTTTCACATTGTCCATTGGTATGTGATGCGCCTATGTCACCCTTCGGTTGTCTATTCAATTCCCGCAACCTTTCTGGACGTGATGGATTATCATCCATCCTGTGGGTTTGTCTATTCCTAAAACTATATAATTCATAAAAAACTACAAAAATGTGATAAAATATTAAAAAATAACAATAACATTATTTAACCTCAATGGTTATTTCATACCTTGTGTTTTTCATCCCAAAGACTAATAACCCATAAATTATCAATTTTAAATGTCACAAAAATACCATTAATTGGATTGAAATATGATAAGCCTAAAACATGGATTATATGTCACTGACCTTATAATATACCTTAAAATTATAAACCCATGATCATATCCACAACCCTTAAGAAAACATCTGAATCTCCAAAATTTTCTAAACCCCTCTTCTAATAGAAACTATAAGGCCCCATCCATAAGCATTACTTAATCATCAGATATGTTGATAATTTAATTTTTCTTCAATACAAGGATAATGTTAGGTTTAGAGATTTTTAAAATTATTTCATAACATATACATCACAAATTTAATTTTAAAATTAGTCATTTCTACTCAATATACATTTTTTAAAAAACAAAAACTTTTTAAAATGAAACATGTTTAATTTTATGTATTAAAAAAATTAAACATTCCATTGATCCCATCCATAACTCTATTCTTATTTATGTATTATAAAAAACATTTTAAAACTTGGGATGAGCATAAAAAATATCAATAAGGGATACATAATGAATGTAAACTATTAGTCATTCAATAATATGTAAACCATGAAAATTTCATCATAATGAAATACTTTTCACCATTAGGAAGTAACAATGAGTCTTCACTGAATATATGGTTAGTGATTACACTTACTATAACCCAAATATTACAATAAAGACCATAGAAATCAACATATATCATAAAAAGTTAAAATGGTACATAAACATACATAAATTGAAGAACCATACGGTTGACACCCACAAAAATCAGAACCATATGGCTAACATTCATACCCATTGCATTTGAGGTTATAACGTAACCACCCAAACATTGTTTATCACGAAACCAACCATAATTTGTTTTATCATGTAACCACCCATAATTGGTTTATCATTTAACAACTCGTCAAATGTTCAAGTTCCATTTTATAATCATAACAAATAAAATATTTCAAATATCAACCTTTCACTAATAACATTTTATTTTCAATCTAATGAAATAATTTAAAGATATTAAAAATACTCATTCCATTTCCAAAACCATTTTCAATATTAATAACCCCAAATGGGAATAATTTATTTATTTTTATTTTAAAATCATTAATGTCTATAGAGGAAGCCAAATATCACATAATAATTACAGTAGTGGAGCGGTCTTTGTTACCGCATAATGTTAAAAAGATTCCATTTCTCATTTAATAAAACACTTTGTAGAAAAAATATTATCTTCTAATAAAATTAAAATAAAATGGGTTATATTATACACCAGATAAAATATGGATGTGTATATTATCAATATATGTCTTAATGAAAGGAGATTGAGTCAAAGTCCCTTACCACATGAGAAACACGTGAATATAAATAATTAATGTATAACATTAAATAAACAATAAATATAATGATAATATACTAATTCATGATATAATGTGTCTAAGAAGTTTAACAAACACCATATAGGATAATGAAGGAATATAACATCATGATATGCCTCAATGAAAGGAGATTGAGATGAAGTCCATTACCTTGAGTTTGAATCATCACATATGTTTCTTGTTATCCCTAAATAATAAGCATAAGTAAATTTATTATTATTTCATAACCGTTTCCGTGTATATTATTCCTTTTATATCAATTATTACCATGTTATAAATATTATGTAATTATTTAAGTTAATATCTTCCATTTTTTCAATATTCGGTTCTTGAGTCAAAAATAAACTTCTTTGGAAATAAATTGTCCATGTAGTCAAAAGGAAATAATATATAGAGTGATATAAATATCATATATATAAAATATATATATACTTATAATATCCCATAAAATTTTAATATAAGAAATGAAATACACGGTTCAAGGAGACTATAGGCCATACGTACCCATGAACACTACCTTCATTTCATTGTTATATTAAAAAATATATTAAAATGATATAAATGTATATTATAATGTCAATATTTTATTTATTTAGTTTTTTTTACATATTTTTAATAAAACCATCTTTTATAATTTCCATGTATAGCATGAATGACTCATATCACTTTTAGGTGGCAGTAGTCCACACTTCCTCAAATTAAATTACTGTATTTAAACATCATGGAAAAATTAAAAGATATGTGGTAAATAAAAATTACAGAACCATAGAGATAATATAAATATTATTTATGTCATATATAGTTACAGTAACATCATAATGGACACAGGTAGGTTTGTTATGGAAAAAACAAACAATTTTCGTTTCGTGAGTCAGTAGTTTTTTTAATGATAAGATTATAACTTTCCCAAAAATGAAAAGCATATTTTATTGGAAAAAGTAATTAATTAAATCTTTAAAATGTATGAAGAATGTATGTTTACAGGGAGGTAAATTATTTGGTATATGGTATTGCATATAGAGGCATCAATGGCATTAACTTCTCATGGTGTCATGTGATCCCTATCAACCCTCTCTCGAGGTATGTGAAAGTGCAGTTAGAATAATTATCATAAAAAAATCCAAGAATATATAGTATCATAATGTGGTTACTTAATTAATTAATAAGAAGAGCATGGGGTGTGGAAAAGGAAAATAAAGGAAAGGAACTAGATAGAATTCATCATAACTAAATCGGGTAACATCTTTTGATTTGAGATAGAAGGATTCCTTGAATTGAATTTCACCAGAGGTATGTATTGTTAGAGTAAGGTAGGGATGTTGGGATATTATTTGTACAGAGTTTGGATGAACCAAGTGGATTTATAGCTTTGATAATTGGGGTAGATTTTGTGGCCTTTTATAAGAGGGAGGAAGGGCACATTTGGTAATTCTAGAAATATTGTTTCATTATAAATTGAATTTCAATTATAGATTTTACAAAACAATTTAATTCAAATATAAGATGATTTGGGGTTGAATAATATTCATAAGATAATTTTTATATAGGATTGGAATACATTTTTATCCTTATCTTTTCGGTTTTACAATTATTTTACCCTTTTTGATCTTATTGTGATATCATATTATTTACAAATTGTGGGTAAATGAAATTACCACATCATGTTAAATGATGAAAAGGTTATTTATGAACTATTTGGACATATACTGACCATTTTGATGAATCGTGGGTTTTTAGGAATTTAATATTATTTAATAAACTATGTTATGTTTTACTTTATGAATTTTGTTAATTGTGGACACTATTCATACATGACATTTTTACAATATCATAACTACCCGATTCCATTTAAATAATGGAATTAACTCAAAAATAATATGCCAATAACATCCATGAAATTTATGGATGGAATCAAAATATTCCAATTATATTTATTTTAATATTGAAAATATCATTTATTTAAATTCTTTATTTATGAATCAATCACTACATCATAATTGTGTCATAATAAAATGATTTCATTTAATTTCTAATAATTATAAATAAAATATAACGATTCATGATACAGTTTTATATTTCTAATTAATTTATATATTCTAAGATATCAATAATATAATCCCTTTTAAATTTTTTTTTTGTTTTAGATACATGTTTATGTTATATTTCTATTTACTTTAATTTTTTTCAAATTCCATTTTCACATCCAAGTAGCTTTGTGGGGTCCAAAATTTAACACGATGGTTCCCATGATCAGATGTATCTCGTCCAATAGGATTAAGACATTGGTTAGAGAAGTTTAATATTGTTATAATATTATTTTTTCACTATTTACCATTTTTATCCTTTAAACATACAAAATAAAAATATTATTGAAGTACCTATTCCTAATTTCCAAAAATGAAAGGTGAATATTAATATAATTAGAACCATTAGATTAGAAATATGGAATCCATTTTTACAAATTCAATATGAATAATTATATAAAATTATTTTAAAATTAAATCATGTTTTCAGAATCAAAAAAGCGAGTATTTAAGATGTAAAATCTATCCAAAAATTGACATGTGTTTATATCCAATTTAAAAGTGAAATTACATCCAATTACCAATATTGGAGTAAATGATAAAAATATATTCTATTTATAATTTGAAACCATTAAATAATATGATCTAACCACAAAAATTATGTTGATGGAAAATTTTTTTTTCAATTAAAAATAAAATATTTTTACTATTTATCAAAACATGATAGTTATCAGAAAAATATAAACAATTCACCCAAAGTAATTTCTTTTGTCTCAATTATAAATAAAAAGTTTTTTTTGTGATATAGAAAAAATAATGGATTCATATTATAAATTTAAAAAGGGGTCTCCATTACAAGGCGACAAAACAATATTTTTAGAAAAGTAATTATTTTCTCTGAAAATATTAATTTGTTCTTATATTATATCCAGAAAATATATAAGATTAATTGAAATGTTAATTTGACTATATAAAATCTATTTTTCATTAAATAAAAATTCAAAAATAGTGATATGATTTCATAAACACATTTATTATCTTTTAAATAAGTTTACATAAAAACACACCCAAAATATTCAATTTGATTTTATTTTCATTTCTAATAAATTTTGTAACCAATGAATCATTATTTAAACATGCGTAAATAGTATTTAAAAATTTATTTAATAATATTATTTACTATTAATCCAAAATCAAGGAATTATCTACCATTTAAAATAAAAATAATATTATTGTATTAATTTTTTATATAACTCAATATTGTGTGAAATGTAAGATTTTAGAGAAACCCATTGTTGTGTGTCAAGTACACTACTGGAAAAATGCATCCAATTTAATGTATAATTATCATATTATTCCAAAATAATAATATAAGTGAAGATTTATTATTCTATAAAAACCTAGGTCATTACAGTTAAAATCATGGCCTAACCCATGTTAATCATGGGATTCCTGAGGAAAGCCACTAAATACATGCCTTTGGAATATGATACCTTGTGATCACCACATGATTTTACTTGTTTTTTTCCCTTGATAATCATTTTTTAGGAAGACTACATGTTTAACAATTTCACATCTCCAATACATGATACTGGTGATCAAAATTATTACTCTCCTAACCGAAGGATGCTCCTCTCACTAGAACCCTTGTAATGTCAACACAGAGGTAGTTTAATTAACCTGCATCCACAAAGAGATCACACCATGAATGGGTTTCATTAAATATTACTCAAGTATATTAGAGAGACAAGAATTTTAATCTAATTCCATGGAGGAATCTATAGAATGAAGAACTAAATTCCCATCATCTTGTTTTATTCAAGTAGAATACATCACTTTAAAAGTGAGGAATGTCGCTCCTCTTTTGAGGGAGAGAATGTGGGGAACAATTCCACTAGCCATTGGATGAGCAGGTGCTCCCTAGTAGAATGAATTCAATATAGAGAGAGATATATATATATATGGTTCTCTAATATATTTATAATGAAATATTAGTTATTATAAGGTATTTTTAATTGTGTAGGAAAGAATATGAGAGTTATTATAAAAGATTTTCAGTCCCCCATTTATTTTTGGGAGACAAATGAAATTTCATTACTCCTTTATTTAATGCAGGGCATATATACTTATACATTGAAATGTAATATAATGAATATCATTTTTATTAAATTTATTATTTCAATTTTTTTTATTTTACATTTGGTATTATTGTTTAAAATATTACAAAAAAAACTATGGGATTTCATTCTCATGTTTTACTTCTATGAGATACATTCTATATTCACCAATATATTATTTTTGTGTAAATTATATACATACAATGAATTTATTCTATTATTATTAATCTAAAAATTAATAGTATTATAATATCTATTTGATGACATATCTTTCATGGGGTTTAAGGTCAAAAATTTACCAAATGATTAACAGATTTTGGTGTTAATTTTCATTCCTTGAGACGCATGATGATGTTATAAAACTATATTCTTATATTTGGGGTATATACATACACTATAACATATTATATCATGAATTTATTTATCCTAATGATATTTTAAGTTCATTTAATGATATTTATTTCATGGGGCAAACCAGCCAATGTTACTAAGGTTGTAATGATATTTTGTAACAATATCATCATTTATAGTGATTTTTTATTATTACATTTATAATGATAGAATATTACAATCCATACCATAAAAAACTATTAAATTATCTTTTGTTATAGTTATTTCATGAGAATATATGATTTCCCTATATTTCCATTAATATATGAACTCAATAGTTAAAAAAGAATTTATTCAGGAAATTTTTTTTCCGGGAGAACCTTTTTTCATTTAAAACCATTTTTTCAAATTTGTTTTCAAAATTTTTTTATCATTATTAAAATTATTTATTAATTAAAATTTCAAACATGATTGAAATTTTATTTTAGTAAATAATAGTCATGTAAATTTTTCAATAATATTCATTTTCCATTTACTAAAAAATTTAATGGAATTATTTTTTAACAAGAATGACATGAAAAGTATTTCCCAATGTCATGTCCACTATATGATTTGAATAATACATTAAATATTCTTAATGTTATTTTCATTTAAAATTTCTTCATTCATATTTGGAAATTTTTTATATTTTAAAAAATTATTTATAAGTCTTCTTTTATAATTTTCCAAGGTTAATTAAGAATGAATATATTTCATCTATAATTATTGAAGTTTTAGTTTTAAAATGATATTTTTAAATGAAATTATTTTTTCATTAAGAATATTTTTATATGATTTTTCTTTAGAAATCATTTTCCATTTCAGATTACATTAATTGATGTTACATTTAATTTATTAGGGATACAATACCATGATATAATTTTTATTATTATTTTTGAATGTTTTATGTTTATAATGAATATTGGTTTATTGAATCAGTTTCTCTTCCATGGGTTATTCCATGATAAAATGACTATCAAACACGTTTATTCCATGGGTTATGCTTTCATGAGATGATTAAATAAAATTGGAATGTTACTCATAACCTTTTAAACCCCATTTCAATTCAATGATTATGATATGATTAAGGTGTTAGGATCCTTTGGAATACATACATCTGATTTTTATTTAGTGATACATGGGTTATATATCACCCTCCAATGAACTAGTAATGATTTGTTTTCTATGATCTCAGAGGTTATAAGGGTTGATAGACCAAGAAAAAAAATTAGTGAACACGAGTCGTTTTCCCAGTCCCAAAAAAAGTTACACATGTGGTTATCCCATGAAAAAATAGGTGGATAGCCCAATTCTGACATGTGGTGAATTTCATGCTTTTTTAAAATGACATATAATTTTATATGCTTATGCGTATTCCACAAATCACTATATTTTGACAATTTTATGATCTTACATATCATTTAAATTAATTCACATATGATTCAATTATTATGAGCTACCAAAATTAATTCCTTAACATAGTATTCAAAAATTTAATATATAGGGTATGTTTTTCATATGTTATGCACATGTTCTCACACACTTATGTTCATGTTATGCTTATATATATAGCTTTTTTACCGTTACATAGAATCTGATATAACATTTTCATTTGTATCATATTCTTTAGTTATGAGGAATTATTATCTATGGCCCATATTAGATGAGTACTGAAGGGGATATCTTTTTGTTATACGGTGAATATATTCCACCAAATTATGAAGATTGTGTTCTATGTTTCCAAATTAATTAACTATTACAGTCCTGATGAGTGTGTTTTGGTATCGTATTTAATATTCATCTTAAAACATGAAATATACCTGAATAAAAATACTAGATAACTAAATATTGTATCAGAGTGATGATTTATTTAACCTGTTGAATCTCAGATGAGAAAACCATTTCAAGATCCCAAAGGTAATGTCTAAGGATAATTTAAAGTATGAGTCAATATATATGAAAATTTCATATATGTTTTGTAAAGTATATACTGTGTAGTTTTTGAGAAATTTTATCCATATCAGGACAATAAAATTGGATATGGATCAATCATATAGGTACCTTAGTGTAATAACTCTAAAATGGATGAAATGAGATAGACATGATTGTATCCTAGTATATGAAAATATCACATAAGGAACACCTTGTTCGACATTATTAGTGGATTTGATTAGTAAATTTATAAAATCTTGAACCATCATGAATGAATTGAATAGATGGCGACTATGAATGGCATAGGTTAATAAATGGTTTTCTTATAGATAAAATAAGGTTTCACAATTTAAACATCTTATAAGTTGTTTTCATTATGATGTGGTTCTATATTATGATTAATCTTTTTGACATTATGATTTTTGGTTTAGATGATGGTGTGAACAATAATTAGTTTCAAAACTAAAGTGATTTAAATTTTTTTTATGATTAACCGAATAGGACGATGGTTGGATTGAAGGATATTATGGTTAATCGTAATCATTTAAAATAAAAAATTATAAACATATATGTAAAACAACTCGCACACTCCCCAAATATTATAATGATATAGGTCACTAAGAGTTAAGGTAGGGGACTATAGTGTAAAGAATATTTAGTTTCATTTATATCATGAATGTGAAATTAATCACTCATTGTAATGTCTCAATAGAATGGAAAGAAGTTTTGGACATGAAAAATAAAGACTAAATGAATGTGACTAAATGTAAAAAAAATTAATGTTTTATTAACAAAATTGATGAGAATAATGGCCTCCTTAAGTTATCACCGACCATTGAATGTTTTAAATGTGTAATGTATAAGAATTATTCAAGTGGATATCCTAGTGGGAATTATAGTAAAGATAATTTTTTGAATTGTATGAGTATTAATTTATTTATTAATGATGAAGATACCATGAATGGAATCTGATAGGAATAAGGTAATTTGGAGTAAGATTATGAGGCCTTGTTAGTGGTTTGAGAAGGACATGAAATGATTGATGTATTTATGTATTGGAATTCCAGAATAATTTTATATGAATCATTAGAAATTTTATTTTATGGAAATAAAATATTTCTATTAAAGTAAGGTAACCCAAAGTATGTCCATTATATTTGGAAAAAAAATTAGTTTTGACAAAGAGATGATTGATATGGATAATGTAAATTGGTTGTGTTATTCTAGATGAATTTCACATATCATTTTCACTTTTTCATGAGACAGTTTATTGACAATTTTTGGAATGTTTCATTCTACTGAATAATTTCAAAATGATAGACCTTTGATGATTGATATTAATTTCTTTGTGAAATTTATTGTAAGGGGTTTAAAATGTAACTGCATGTGATTTTTTTGAAATATATTTATCAAATTAATTTAATATTTTTGATATTTTTCATTACATGAAACACTTTTTTATCTTTATTACACACAACACAACTTTTGGATTTAATTAAATGTAACATTGATATTATATTGGGATTTATGAAAAATTATGTTTGGATTCTGTTACACACAATACTGATTTAATCTTGCATTATATGCAATGCATTTTTTAAATGAAACACGAAATACAAATAAAATATTATTATTCAACAATGTATTAAGAACCTATCTTTCGAAATAATGGGTATGAACATGATAGACTAAATTATAAAGTTTCATTGTTTAAATAGTTATATATAATGAAATATTTTTTTGACTTATTAATTAGAAAAGAAAAAACAATAAAGTTTTGAAAATAAAGAAAATCATATTCTTAAAAACAATTTTAATGCATATAAATGTGTTTTAGCTCAATAAAGAAAAAGAAATATTTTTTTAATTACTTTATTCAAAATTTGAGTTATATAATTAATAAAATGTTTAAAATTAATATTTTTTCTATACAAGAGATAAGAGAAAATTCAATTTTACGCTTAAAACAATATTATCTAAAGAAGTAGTTTCATCCATTTTAACATACATTAAAATTAATTTTAACCAATTTTCGAAAATATATTTAAAATAAAACATTATTTTAAAAATCATAATATCAAAATTATTTTATGATAATTTTCATAAATGTTTTTTAAGAACATTCTTTTTTATTAATAATCCTAATATAGAATATTAATTGAAAACATCCATTTTGATTAATTAATTTATAATGATAAAATAAATTATTAATTTCTCTTAATGGGATGTTACTAAAATTTTTCATCAATTAAAATAATTTAGGTAATCGGAATAATTTTCTAATTGAATTTTGATATAAAAATATTCTTTACTTTTGAATATTTTTTTCATTAAAAGCCACTTTATCACATTGTCTATAGGATTAATTTTAAATTAAATGTTTCCTCTAATGTGAATAGAATTTTGAAAATTTTATTATTTATATAGAATCATAATAATTTATATTATCATATCTGTTTAACATAATTTCTAAAAAATATGAATATTAAAAATAAAAAAACTATTTATCATCATAAATGATAAAATGAGTTTAGTGGTGGCTAAAATTGGAATATAAGGGTCAATGATTTCAAAAAAATGTAAAAAACCCATTGTATTTCCATATTTTTAATATATACCTTATTTGATCAATAATGATCCATTTATAATCCTTTTGGAATAAATTAGACATGTATACACCATTTCTTTCCAAACACTACAAGTTTGGCACACACCTAACTAATAATAGGCCAACACATTATCCTATCCTCTTCAAATTGTAATACCCTTTTAGATTAGATAACCCTTAAAAAATCACTTCATAAGATTCATCCTCTCATCATGCGAGCTGTAGTTTAGGCCAAAATAAATCGTATGATGTTTTTGGTTGAAATAATGTTGGATACCCAGAAATGATTTAATGTTCATTAGCAATAATATTTTTAATTCATTGACTACCTCCTTCAATTATATATGATAGAGTGAGACACTTGATATGTTTTTGAATTGAGTTACCAAAAAGTTTTATTAAATAAAATTTCAAATAAAATACAATAATTTAATTAATAGTTCCCAATTAATTAAAAATTCATATTGATATAAGTTATAATATTTTAAAAGCATCGTCAATTATAAATTAGTTATTTGTTAATAAAAATATGAAAACTATTTTATATTTTCAAATTAATTTACTCAATAAAATAAATTTAAAAACCTTTTAATATAAACAATAAAATTAGTGGGTTTTTAGAGTTAAAAACCTAATAATGAACCAAAATAAATCACATATAGGTCTGAAAAAGGTGTTCAGTCTCATGACGAGACCTAATTACCTCTAATTTAAAACCACCCACTTCCAAGAAGATTACATTAATATAATAATGATACAAAATATTGATCATGTATAAAGACAACCACTATAAGATATCCAAGCCATGTAGTGACCACATCTACAATAATCCTGAAATGAAAACAATCACACGCCACATAAGTGCCTCTTTCATAGACATTTGGTTATACATATGTATAGAGAGTGAAAAAGATATATTATATCTACTAGTTATAGCACAAGAGGTCGTGTGTAATATATATATATATAATAAAGCACAATCATATTGAAATTAAATGAAACAAATAGATAGAGGTAGTATAATGTCATAGAAAATATAGAGTTTTCTAGTCTCAGCTAATCTAAAATCTTGAGAGTCATTATATGTTGCTTGGAGAGAAGATCAAGTTGTTTCTCAAAAAATCAAGGTATAATGTAGTGTTATAAGATATATTTTTTTTACTGTATCAATGGAAATTAATTTTATATGTTTTTCACTCATTCTTAGTTTGATGTTGGTAAAAATACAATCTGTAGTCTCTTTTTTCCTTCTAGTATTAACCCATTATTTTTCATTTTAGATAGCACACTTTTATACTACTAAAACAAGACACAAAGCACGATGGAGACTTCTATTCTATATAATTCCAAGCATAGTGGTTGATCAGTTTTAATATTAATCATCCAGATCATCTTCTTCCTCATACTGAGTTCTGACTTAAATTAATGTTCTTTATAGTAGTTTAAAAATAAAAAATAAAATAATCCATCAAATTAAATGTGATTAAATATATACTAGGGTAATTTAATTAAAGTTATATAGAATATCAGTGATGAGTTAGAACTAGGGTGACACATTTCTATTAGTGACTAAATATAATGGTGATTTATGATGAAAATTTTCTATCTAACGGTAGACCAAGTTTGGAGGTGACTCAAGTTCAGTAGTGACTCCTCTCAACAGTGAATTGTCAAAATGGGGACTCATCTTAATGGTGAAACATATCAATGACAAATATTTGCATTTTTAATAATATTAATACTACGGATATGATGGTATATCATCTTTATTGATAGTTTAATACTTATGGTGACTCTGATCATGCGGTATGATAATCCTTGTGGTTAATTATTCTCAGCGGTGTCTCTATTGGGCAGGGACTCTTCTTCAATAGTGAATCTTTTCTAATAGCAACTCATCTTTTACAATGATTAATTTTTTTCGTGGTGACTCATCTAAAATGGTGATTCACATCAAAACATAGTCAAAATTCAACAAAATTTCTATAAAACATAAATTTCTCTCAAGAAACAAAAATTTAATTACAAATATAATGAAATATATTTGTTAGAATTAAAATATAGAGGTGAAAAAATATCCCCATTTTAAAGATAAAAAATAATTTCAATTTATAATCCATGTATAAAATAATCATTGGTATAAAATAGACCATTTTTAAAAAGACATTACATATTATAAATAGTTAAAAATATTTCAAGAGAGTTATGAACATAAAATTTTTAAAAAAAAGATAAAAATTAAATTTGGTATTACAGATTGTATTTAAAAATAATGTTAATGATATGATATTGGTAGGATACATAAATATAACAAAACATACCCATATGAATAAATTATAAATAAAAAAATGAAGAAGGTATCAAAGTAAATTTTAAATTTAAAAATATCCATATATTCATTTTCACTGTTTTTGGATTATCAGGAAGATATGAATAAAAATAGTTACTAAAAATATATAAAATAAGAATGATAAAAATTTAAATTAATGATAATAAAATTACAATAATAAAACTATTAAAATATAAATAAATGTCACAAATAATTTCCCTATGAAAATCATAGCCTAATTTTAATGCTTATTATCATTGGTGTGAGGTGAAGGAAGTGATTTTAATTGTTAGAGGTGGTTGGAGAAATGGTAAAAGATTTGGGGACATTGGTAGTGGATTATAGGACTTTATGTAGTTAAGGATGATCTTAGATGATATTCAGATCATGTTTCCAAACTAATTTTCATGAGAGATTGTCTTAGAGGTAGGAACTGAGCAGAAAATGGAGCACACGGATCTCTAAAAATAGAT
The DNA here is from genome assembly GCA_963277665.1 of Viscum album. Lineage (NCBI taxonomy): Eukaryota > Viridiplantae > Streptophyta > Magnoliopsida > Santalales > Viscaceae > Viscum > Viscum album. The sequence continues at coordinate 464,386,239 of OY728119.1, forward strand.
ATTTTGTATTTATTTAGAGTTTGGGAAGGATGGAAAAAATGATTACACTCTAGAGTGGACTCTTAATCAACTACTATTGTGCAATATACAAAGATAAAAGGTATCAAAATCCTGAAGTCCATGATTATATTTCCTCTTTCTTCTATGGAACTATATTTTCAATTTTTTCCTCTATAAATAGTTTAAGTATAGGTTTTATTACATTCAACTGGTCAACATATTCCACAAGGGATTGAGTAACTGAAGGTATCTTAAAATACTCATTATGGAGCTCAATTTTTGAGTTAAGAAAATAAATAGTGTAGATCCTTGGATAGAAATAATATATTTCCTTTGAAAATTTCTCTCTATTATCTCCGACTTCATTTCAGAATTTCCTAACCATATTATACACAAGGAATGTTTTATTAATAATTTTCCCCAATATCTCTTGAGGATTAGAATGAAAATAATCTATGACACCCTAATGCTACTCCATAACCCTTGACTAAATTAGATTTATATCTATGGAAGGAGAGTTATGTGGAGAATTATAAGTGGAAGGCAGAAAAGGAATATTATTAAATATATACAAGAAGGAATCGATACTGGGAGAAATAAAAGACTCTATCCCTTCCATAACTGATCATGATGACTCTAACTCACTGGATAATCTTCTATTCCCTATCTTCACTTCCTGGATATGACGAATCATCTCTGGATGGATATAATATCTCAATATATAATCCTAATATTTAGTATATCTTTCACTGAGGTTAGTCTCCAAAGGTGTTTATGACCTCAAATTACAACATATTTTAGTGATAATACTCACTTTGAGAGATTCCAGGTCATCTATGAATACATCATCAATAGTAATAGGAGAAATTAATGGTAATGGAATAGAATCCTTCCTAGCACCCACCACTTCAGTCTTAGATCAACCATGAATATCTAAGAAAGATTGTTTTGATCCCCTGAAACATTTATATGTTTACCCATAGATCCCTAGTGATCTATCTTAATTAAAACAGGGATAAAATGTCCATAATTATACAGTGCATAACTCTCATCATCAAATATAGTATTGTATAAGGAAAGGATCAAATAACTAACATTCATGTTCTATTCATCAATGGTTGAGACACCTACAATTTTAGAAGACATAACATCTGGCTCATAAAAATCATTATCATCATTTTATGCATATGATGGATAAAATGTGTGGCTATCAAGAATTTCGAATTCCTCCCACTCATCTAATAACCTCAACACATCTCTATCAGTTTCATAAACATCTCCAACAAGGATTGGCCCCTCCTTAAGACTAGAAATAATATAAAATCCTAGAGAATGAACATGTTACCAAGAAACTTCATTATTATTAGGCAAAAAATGATCAAAACCATATCCATCTTCAATTCCAATTCCATTTTTATTTCCTTGATATTCCACATCACATCCACTTTTATATTCTTCTTAATCTTTTTCATACCATCTATCCTTATCCCCATCTCTATAGACTTTATCAATTACATTTTCAAGTAAAGTTTCATCATATGATAAATCTAAAACACCCTCATAATATTTTAATTAGTATTTATACTTTTATTCTCTATAAACCCTCAATTTTTTTTCTTCACTTCCTTCAATCGAATGACACTATCTAATAGGTAGAGATCTAGGAGGATCGAGTGGACCAAAAATGACAGATGGTACCTTATGTTAGAATTAATAACTACCATCCTCAACTAAGAATTATTTCCCATCACTTGGATCATAAACCTTATCTTACTCTTGATATTCATCTGAGTACAAAAAAACAACATCAGCATATAATATTGGATAAACAAGATGGTTTGGTTGGGAAGAGTGATCAGTAGGAATGAACTCATAAAAATGTTTATAAATATCATAAAAAAATTCGTAACAATGGGTTCTTGTTATTAATCACTATCTTATAGATGAAATTGGTAAAAAAATCAATAATTCACTTATATTTATGCATCCCCATAAACCAATCCCTTTACCCCAATACTCGACAAAATGAACATAGGATAAATTATATATTTATAAATGGATTTTATCATCCACATATACATCATTTAAACATTTAGATGTCTATATAATTTGATTCTATTTCCCATTTTCATGATATAAAGAAAATATACATATTGGTATCATATATTATTAAAATAATCTTTTCATGGGCATAATATATACTGGATAAATTTTAACAGAAAACAGCACTCAACATCTAACTCAATATAAAATGGTAATCTAAATTTTTTTTCTTTTATAAAATGATGTATTTCTTTAATGATCGATGGTAAATGTTTATTAAATAGGGAAAATGTACCACGAGAAAAAAAAGCTCCAATGGGCCGAAAACCCAAGAAATATCTAGGGGGTATAATGTAATGAAGACCACGCTCATTGCCTCTAATGAGATTCCCCCCTTCATGTTTCAAAAAGAAATATCTAGGGAAGAAAATATTACTTGGGCCTTGGTCCGTAACAGCAATGGATGCGAGATGATCCGAATCCTTGTTACCTTCCCTCCAAGTGTACACCACCTAAGTATCGATGCCATGAATGGATTCATTTTCTGATGATGTATAAAATCAACCATAGAGTGAAAACATTTCCATGAATGGAGTCATGTAGAATCTTAGAATCAGTCTCCACCTGAAAAATATCCACATTATTTTATTGGAATAAGCGGAAACCTATGAACATCGCATTTGATTCCACTAGTATAGATGTCAATTGTCTATAGAAAGTAGAAAAATCAAGGACACTTCCCCTGACATCCTGAACCACACCTCTGACACAGATGATCCCCTACTTGCATGAGCCTTCCTCATTATTATTGATACCAAAATAAGGGGGGTTCAATCACACCCAATATCCTTTATTTCATATATAGCTATAATTTTCTAGAGAGATGCTACTTTTCAAGAATCTCAGAGAAGGCGCATCTAGCTAGTTGTGTGTACCAGAAATCATATCCAATAGAAGTGACTGGGTTCTCATAATAATGGATCGACTAGAGGGGGTAATGCCTTTATACATGGTCTGGTTTCTATCATGCCCGATAAACCGACATGCTGCATTTAAAATGAGCGCCTTCACAAGTATTTCCACAACCGAGTTATTCATTCCATAAAACCACCGTTCCAGAAATGATCCTTCCAGATTATTAGTATAATGGAACATCTAAAAATTACCAAAGAAGCTCCAAAACTCATTAGCCCATTCACTATAAAAAAGAGTTTATTCACATACTCCTTATGATTCCTTGTAGATCAGTGGCATTTGGAGAAGAGATTGATACCCATCTTCTTGATCCTGTCATTGGTTAGAACAACCTGATTCTTGATTCTCAAAGTTAGAATGTTATATTTGATTAGAAGCTTCCTACTTCATACAAAAAAATTACAACAATATAACTATCCCTGAGGGAAATGAGTCCTCAGAAAACACCTTTACATGAAGAACCCTGAGGTGGAGGATGTAAACACGCACCTTTACTGTTTTAATTTGATATGGATGGTATCAAAAAATACCCATCGTTATTTATCCAAAACCACCTGCATAAAACCAGGATGCGTACTGACCTCCTCGAATGTAATCTGAGGAACATGAAACCAAGGGAATCTAAAAAAGGATCCCACCCAATTGTGATTCTAGAAATGTATGTTGCCCTCACCCACATTCCACCGAGAGTAACCACGGAGGGTCAGGATGATCAATGAGATCATCGTCCAGAAATGGGACCTAGGGCCACCCCAAGAAGTGCCCACAAAATTTGCAAACATGAATCTGCCCAAGAGAGTACTCTCCTCAACAACCTCCCATTCCAGTCTCACATTCATACAATGCATGGTGTCTGAAATATTCTGAACATTGATCCTTCATTTGTGGATAGTTCTTGCCATCCTTTTCCATGAGGATCAGTGATGCTTTCTTTTGGATAAACCATCCCAGATGAATCACGCCAAAATTTTATCAATTATAATAATGAAAACCTACGGAACATTAATAGATTATAGAACATGGACGAGAATACTAGATATGAAACTATTGATAAGGGTAATCTAGCCCCAAAAAGATAGATAGCGATTATTCTAATTTTTCACACGACAAGTAATCCTGCTCACTATTAGATCAATGTATTTAATGCAGGTTATTCAAGAAGAAACTAGGGAACTAAGGTAATCCAAAATAAAGGATCCTTTCTGTAAGATACACTCATTGCACAATGCAGAGACCCAACTAGTTCCACATTTATTAGACATGTAAATGTGGCTCTTAGATCTGTTAAGGATCTGGCCACTCTAAGAAACAATATACATCTGAAGACCTATTGATCCCACAGGCCTACCACTTAATAGAATTTGTGAAATTGATGGATTCATCTGCAAACATCAGATGAGAGATAGAAGGAAGATTCAGTTTCCTATGCAAGGGAAGAATATCTCCAGAATAAACTCTCTTATTGACCAGTCGGCTGAGCCTGTACTGCATCTAGATGAAAAATGTAGGGGAGAGTGGGTCACCTTTCTTTATCCCAAAGGTAGCGTTGAAATTACCATAATATTTTCCCATGAATGAAAAAACCAACCAAGAAGAGCTAAAACGTCTGAGGATGAAGTCCATAGACCAATCAGAGAAGACCATCTTTGAAAGCACATTATTAATTATCATTCATTCGATCATGTAATAGGCCTTATTAATATCCACTTTTATTGCCATATTTGACCAATGAGTTTTGAGATTTATGTCTCTACGCATTTCATGTTTCAGTTCAATAGCCCCCTGAATTGACCGGCCTCCAACAAACCCATGTTTCTCTAGTGAAACCCATCTAGGAGTATATTTAGAGAGCCACAAGTTGATAATTACTGAGAGGATTTTGTAGGGGACGTTAAAAATTCCCAATAGCATGTAGTGATTAATAGAGGATGGGTATTTAATCTTTAGAAACATGAATAGAGTAGTGGCACATGAAATCCTAGGAAGATGAAATCCACAGAAAATGTCATGAATGGCTGCTACAATGTGCCCCTTCACCACCTCCCAGGACCCCCTGCAGAACGAATCAGGGAAACCATAAGGACCTGAGGAACTATCTACCTTAAGATTTTTCATATCCATAAACACATCTTACTACTTAAGAATGGACACAAATAGAGTCTTTTTATAATGGAAACCTAGTTGGGAATGTCCTCAAAAACCTCCGCACTCCCCTTTAGATAGTCGTTCATCATGCTCGAGTTAGGACCCGCCAAAATATTTTGAATGGAAGAAAGATCCAAATTTCTAACTTCATGGTAATTTGAGAAATATAACTCATTTATTTAAAGAAAAACATAACTCTTATCCATTAATACAACATTAAACCCAATCCATACCTTAGACAAAGAAAAAATCTACATTATAAAAATATATTCACTAAATGAGGATAGAAAGGCCTCTCATTATTTCATTACCACTCAAACCATCCCTTTTATTTGATAACATTATAAACCAATGACTTACTCGACATCATCCAATAAACATGTTCTTCAATTCCAAACACGAATTTTTGATTTGTTTGTTACAGTTTCCTTGGTTCAGCTGTTAGACGTCATGGTTCTCCACTTTTTTTTAAATCATAGGAAGTGACTCATTAGATTATTATACTACCTATCACTTCAGTTTAAACATTTGAAAATAAGTAGGATATTAATGTGAGGATGGTGGAAGGCTATGGATTGGGTGAGAAAATAGTCATAGAGATTAACTAGTGTGAGGTAGAGGCCATAAAAATTCTTCAAAGGTTCCAGTGTATATCATTTATGGATTTGAAAAATGTAAATCCCAATAATATTTTTAAAAAAATCAATTAAATTAAATGTAAATTAAAATTATGAATGGTGACATAAATTCAAACTATGAGTCATTAACAATGGTGGGTCATTTAAAAATGGGGGGTAACATCCAATGGTGAGTTGTTCGGATGGTGGTAAGCCTCTAGAATTTGGTAAAAACTAGCATTGGGTGAACTCAAACGATGTCTAAAATATAATTCTAGTTCTTATAAAAACAACTTTAACCAAAATTAATCATTCCAAATTAATTTTTTAGGTTCTTTATTTTCTCATAATTCAATGGATTAGATTCAATATTATCAAGATTATATAAAACCCAATGTATTTATGTGTTATATCACCCTTTTCAAAAAAAATTCTCAAAAGGTGATATATTACATCAATGATATTGGATATTGAGGGAGAAACACTATTCAAAGAAATAATTATTGAACTTAAGTTGTCCCAATTTGTAGGGAAATATAAAAATTGATATCTATATTATAGAAAAGTGTGTTCATCTAAAAATAATTGACCAAAGAACCCTCATATAGCAATATATTTAGCTTCAAAAATAGATAATGAAACATTACTTTCATTCATACTACACTATGATAAAAGAGACCATTCCAAAATATGAAATGATCTGAAGGATTATTTTCTATCAAAAATTCAACCACAAAAAAGTATCGGAATAATGAAAATTTAATATTATTTCCCCCTATGATATAACAATCTTAAATTAGTTGTATGTTTGAGGGATTTGAAAATCACTTATAAAATGTCTAAATGTGACTCCTCTGGGTTTTTTTAAAAATGTACACATGTAAATGAACTAAACAAAAAATTCGGAAGGATAGTCGTTGTAATGAAAATAATTCCAAATAACCATTATAAATCACATAATCCATTGGTTTTTTAGTTTCATTTTTATCTATATTATAGGTGGTACTTAGAAGAGTGTCAATATGATTCGTTCTATCAAAACCAATTTTTTAAGTTATTAATTTTACATAAATTTATTTAAAGTAATACATTATTTATTTCTAAAAATATGAAAACTAATAAATGATTTCAATTCACCGATTAGTCTTCTTTGAAATTAATTTTTCATCCAATTGAAAAAAATTAAAAAAAGTTATTTAGATTATCCAATGATATTATCTTCTATATAAATTTGAAAAACTAAAACATTATTTTAATTTATTATAATAAAAATTGATGGATCAGGTATAAATATTAAAAAAACATTGAAATAAGAGAATATATGGTCATATCACAAAAACCTATATGATAAATTTTTAAACCTTGTAATTATTTTGTTATTTTTAATACATGATTTAGAAAATAAGGATTTATAAATCCCAAAGGGATTTCAACAAAAACAACCTCAACTATATAATCATTAAATAAAGTAATTTTTAAATCCATATAATACATATTGAAACCCAAATATACTGCATAGGTAATATTCAATCTTATGGATTCATTTATTGCTATATCTATAAAAAATTCATCAATGCTTATACCCTCTTCTTGGCTATACACTGTGGTAACTATTCTAACATTATTAATTAAAATTATTCTAAACTTTTAAACCTTGTTTCTAACCAACCATTTATTTCTAATAGACAAAGTGTATTGAGGTCCATAAAAATATTTTAAATTTTTTTTTTACAAATTTATAATGTTATTTTTTCATAGCATTACCCATAAATCATCATTAATTACATCATTGATATTCATATATTCTAGTTGTGATAATAATGATTGATGTTTAACCTGATTTCTAAAATAATATCTAGTTTTTGTTCCTATATCTACGTCTACAACTAAATAATATAAAGTATTTTATTTAAGACTCGTAATAGCTCTATAAAAATGGTTGTTCAACTCATGGACTTATATAGGTTCATCTTTAGGTTCTAGAAGGTCTGTAGAACTGTATGATTTTATAATTTCTTTACAGAACTATCAAAGGGATATTACATGAACATATTTTTCCATAACCTTAGTTTTTTTATTAATCACTTTACAAGATTTACTAGATGTTGAATAACCAATGAAAATTCCATGGTCATAGTTATATGATTTTTTCAATATTATATATTATTTAGAATAAATACATCTGATGGAAAACACTAAAATAATTATTATTTGGATTTATATTATTCTAAATATCAGAACGGGTTTTCATTAAGAAATATCTAATTTAAACATTATTTATTTTTAAACGGGTTGTATTTACAGCATCTTACTAAAACTAGAGAGTTAAATATTATTTATTAAGAATTTTCCCGTAAATCACATGATGTGATATATTTTTATTTTTATAACTCTATTATTCTAGTTTGTCCAATGAGTATAGATTTTATTATTATATCCACTTTTTGAGAAAAATTATTCAAAGTATTGATTTTAAAACACATGACCATAGTCACTTCCTAAGTTATTAATACGATGTAATCGTAGTTTTTATAAAATCATTAAATACATAATTATGTATGATAAGGCCTCACTTAAGAGAGATAAGAATAATACTCACGTACACATAGAAAATCATTCTACAAGGACTTATACATTGTGAACAAAATTTAATCTACAAACACTATAAGATCAAAACATATTCATCTGAACCAATTCTAGTGGTTGAGAATTGGAATCATATTTCAATGATATTAATGATATTTGATGTTTTTTTCAAGGGTAATATAATGATTAATTTAAGAATTCATTTTTAGGTCGATATTTAACTAACTATTTCACAGATAAGGTTCTAATTAACTAAATGTCACAATGGCCTAGTCTCATTTTCTAAATCTATGGTTCCTTATGAAAGGAAAATATACAAGAAAACATTTATGAAATTAAAAAATCGTGATTAATAATATACACATTTCTATGTCTCAATATTGTAAATAAATACTCTTTTTTGGAATAAATAACAGTACATGATTTTTTTAAACATCACATAAAAAATCATCAAATAGTTGTGAGATGGTAAAAATACTGTATTTTAAACCATAAAAATTAAAACATTAAAAATGTATTTTTAGTAAATGTTACAGATATAGTCAAGAGAAGTTAATTTCCCTATAAAATTGTTTCAAAAGGTATAATTTACACCATCAAACACTATTATGTTGTTGAATCTTGAGAAATATCATGTCATATTTCAAAAAAAATCTACTTTCCAAGAACCACAGAATTTTAACAGAGCCCTTAAAGAATGTTTGCAACAAAAAAGGTTTAATAAAATAAATTATTTAGGTACCAAAATATTTTTAGGTCCATAAATTGAAATAATTAGAACATTATAAAACTATATATGAATAATGAGTTTATTATAAACTGATTTTAGACTCATGGAAATAAAAAATTTATTAGGTCTACATGAATATTAACTGGAATCCTAATTTCTAGAACTGGATTTAGGAATTATATTGTTCTATATAATTCTCATATGTCCAGATCGATATCTTAATCCTATAATATAATTAGTTTAAACGTATTTTGCACTTTTTGGATAATATTGCCCTTTTTTAGTGAATCAGTCTAATTATTTTTTGACATCCAAATACACATTTTTAGTACAGTATTATCATAAAAAAATTGAGCATTTTTTCTCTCTATATAAGAATATAATATTTAATGTTGACACGTAATGCATGTTGTTTCATTAGAATTTTCTTTTACTAAGAATTATTCTCTTTGATGGTGTATTCATGAATATTTTAGTATTCAGAATTATATTATTATGAAATATTTCATCATCATTTTAAACTAAAATTTTATTTGATTTATGTACATAAGAGAAATTAGGTACCTCAAATATTATTATCGTGAAGTATATATTTTATCTGTCTGAATTTTATGCATGAGGCGAGTTTTAGTAAATAGACATTTCCTCAGAGGAATTCCAAGAAGATTTCATTTAATTATTAATCCTTGTATCCTTATTACCATTAATTTGTTTACATCATAATATAAAGTCATACATGACATGGCCTTTTTATTTACACTCATAATAGGTAATCTCAACTGAATTATCCTATCTTTTCCAATACTTCATTAAATTACCTATGTTATCTTACATTGAATTTTATGTAGTTTTAATGAGTAATTTATTATTCTTATATAATCTATTCAACATTTCGGTAAAATGGACCATCTTCTCATCACTGTAAGCTTATGTCTATTCACCACTAGAGCATTCAAATTGTCTATTTTTTCCTTCTGTTTTGATGTTGTAGTCTTGAATGGTATGCCTATACTCTTATGTTCTTCTTATTCTTCTTAGTTAACATCAAGACTTACTTCAAAATTATTAACCATAATATTCTATCCTTAACATTTATTTTAATAATGTTACATTATTCTCTTATTGAAATAAATGATCCTCTCCATATATCTGGAAGACATCTTAGTAGTCACATTATTTGATCGTTGCATGAAACTAGATTTCCTAGGGACATAATTGTATTGAATATATTCTTTACGTGAGAAACATATATAAAATAATCTCATCATGTATCATTTTAAATTTATAATATTTAATTATATTTATATTTAATATCATTTTATTCACATTATTTTTTTTATCCTGATAAATAGCTAAGGTATCCAAACATTCAATGGTTGCTTAAAAAGATGATATTATTTTAATTTATTCATATCCTAAAAACAATAACAAGAATTAAAGGAATTAAAATTATTATTATAATCATTTTTAGAAGCATCAACCCTTTTATCTCTATCAGTTTCAATTAATTCAAATTTTTCTTATATAGTAGTCTATATTTCAAATTCAATGCATTTTATGTCAGTTCTCATCACTATTTTACATTAATAAATATTATAACCATAAATAAATGTTTTTATATTTGTAGAAGTAAATTATTTGTATATTATCTATTTAAATAACTAAATTTAGAACTAACAAAAATAAAGGATGTTTAATTCCCAACCAAAATTGAAATTGAAATGATTTTGAAAAAACATAGACAAAAAATGTGGCTTGAGTACGAATCTAAATATGGGGGTAAATTAAGGTCTTGGTAATATTTTTTATATAATATAAGTTAAAATAAAATCCTCCAATTTAATTAATGATTCCTAGTTAATAATAAAAATAAGATCAATATTTTTTTGAGCTTTTAAAATATTCATCATATCTTGATTGGTACTAAGTTAAAAATATATGAACACTATTTTAAATTTTGAAATAAATTTACCCAATAAATTTCATATATAAACACTAGTTAATATTAAGAATCAAATTAGTGGTTCTCCATACAATTTAAAACACGACAATGAATCAAAAAACACCCAACAAAATAAAAAACAAGGTGTTCAGTCTCAATCTAAAACATAATCATGTCCACTTGGAAATCAGCAGCTTCCATAAAGATTATATATATATAATCCATATCCTTAATCTATATATAAAACAATAAAAAATTGCAAAATATATCTTTGCATGGAGGGACCTCTTCTATAATAATCATGTGAAGAAGAAAATATCATTTCATATAAATACCAATTCCACAATCAAAATATTATACAAATATATATATAGTGAATAAGACAAATTCTATGACAGGTTATAGTGACAGATAGTTTATCTGTTTTATAAATATGTAAACTTTAAACGGCTAAAAATTTAATTCCACAAATTGAAAGGGATTTCATAAATATATTTAAAAGGAAGGGCTTTTGGTCTGATGTAGAATGCAATTTGGGTACTCCTCAGATGTAATTTGCAGATAATCATGATTCATTTCTCTAAAAATTGATGAAAATTAGAGCATTACATAATATCATTGATTTAACTACTTGAATTTAACTAGATGCTATATGTGCTCCACTCTTTATCAGTTACATGAAGGTATGAAGACATCAAGTAAGATCACTTATCTATCCAGTATTCTAAATTTATGTTTTCTTTCATTTTTCACACTTTCACATTACAAAAGGTTGATACAACACATGAGGGATACATATTATATATATAAATACATTCACATATTTCTATCTATTTGATAAATAATCATTTGGATCTTATAATTCATTATATTGGGCTTCGACATCAGTTAATATTCTCTACAATAGTTTATGAATAATAATTACAATAATCCATAGCATCGACTCTGATGATATATCCATTCAGAAAAATAAATTAAAATTCATTTGAATAAAAATGTTGTCTTAGGCAGGATGTGACACATTTCAAGTAATGAGACAATATAATGGTGATTCAGACTAATGGTAGGTCATTTGATGGTAGTATAGTTCTTGTGGTAACTGAGGTTCAGCAGTGACTCATCTCAACAGTGATTAATCTCAAATGTGATACGTCATAATGGTGACTCGACTTAATAACGACCTATCTATATGGTGAATCATATATATAATAATTATTTTCATTTTAGGTCATATTTAATGGTAGGTTATGTCTGGTGTTGACTCCACTCCTACAATAGGTATGTTCACGAAATGACTTATTCTTAGTGGTTTGTCCTTTATTGATGTGACTCATCTTCAACAGTGTGTCTTTTCTAGGGATGAATTATATCAACTGGTGAGTATTTTTTGGTGGCTTCTCATCTTAAAAATTTATTCATTTCAAAACATAGCCAATATATCCTCATATTTCCTTATAATAAATTATTATATCATAAAACTTAAAACCCAAAAAAAAACACAGTTAACAAGATTTATTAGAATATAAACAATGAGGCTCAAATAAATTATTTTTATACAATGATGATGTAAAAAACATAATACCATCAAATTATGGATATGTTTTTATGTCACATACATGACTATATGCTTCTCCACTTCTATCAAATGGGGTATGTCATCAACATTTATTTGTACACCGGACTACCACCTTCCATGTCGACATCTTCATTTTTTTCAAGTATAACTATATTGGTTTCAAATAAAGATTTGTTTATAACTTATATTTTATATTTTTTATATTAATTTAAATGTTTAATTATTATATCATACATACCATCATTCAATCCAATTTTGGGGATATGATTTCATCGCTCATGTGTGTTGTGTACTACCACCTCGTGGTGCGATATAATTCATTCAGACATTACATGGAAGTGAATAAGGAATGTTTTGTTGAATAAATGTTATATATATAAAATAAAATTTATTTTATAATTATGATATTTCATTTACCTTTATATATATCAATACATTTTGAAAATGGAAACAACGTTCATGTGAATATATGACCTCCTGTCTCCATTAATGATGTATTTAGTTTTTTATACATAACATATTCAGATTATTATAAATACATTATAAGGAATATTTTTTTATATTAATATTTCTTTAAAAATTATATAGATGATGAATCCATGATAAAATTAACAGTAACATAAATAAATGATCAATACGTACACAAAAAACAATACATTAATGCACAAAGCATGACTTTAACAAGGGATTGTTAATAAATAGGTAATAAAATTTTAAAAGTAATTAATATATAGTATGAATAGTCCATATTTGTTTTGTTAAAATAGGTTTAATATATTTCTTTTATACAATAGGTTTTAATTTGTACTAATTAAGTTAATATTTATAGTGAGGTATTTTTGTCTCTCATTTATTTATGATTGACATATGAAAATTCACAACGTATTGCTCTTCCATTCTGTATATATATGTCCCCTATGAAATTTTATATCATTAATCTCTTTATTTTAATGATATATAATGATTCATTTGATTTTATGCATTATTTTGTCTTACAAATCTGTGGATTACTATAGTAGTGAAGAATTTCCTTCCCATTTTTACTTTTTTGAAACGCATTCCATAATCACCACCAATTTATTTTATGTGGTGTATATATTACTAATGAATTTATTTTATGGTTATTGTAATTAAAATTATTTATACTTTAATATATTGTTTATGATCTATCATAAAGGTGGTATACAAGAAAAATGTTAAAAAATCATTAAGGGGTTTTGTTAATAATTATTTTTCTTTGAGACACATGACTATTTTATTCTGCTATATTCTTACATGAAACGTATATACAGACCATTTGAAAGGTTATATGCTTATGTTTTTTATCATCATGATATTATTTGTTTTATTTAATGATATTTCATTCAAGGGGATTGGGTATCAAAGGAACTAAAGTGGGAAATATTTTATTATAAAACATTATCATTTATTGAGATTATTTATGATTAAGTTTCATATGACAGAATATTTTGTTCTCTCTCCGATTAAACACATTAATTTTATTTTCCACTAGTTACACCATTAAAATATATATTTTTACTCACATGTTATTTTCATAATTTTCTCAAGAGTACACAATAATATTTTTATAAAAAATTGTCTCTTCGTTTAAAAAAAGCATTCCTAAATAAGGTTTTCTAAATAAGTATAATTTATTTCTAAATTTAATAAAATGCTTTAGTAAATAAATTTTCAAATTTATTTATATTAAAAAATTTCTTTTAAATGCATTTTTATGTCGTGTAAAAAACAATTTCCATCTAGATATTAGTGAAATGTGAATAGAATAATTTATCTTAACATGGATGACATAAAATGTGTTTCCCACTATCATGACCACTAAATGATTTAATGAATAAATTAAATGTTTTGAACATTACTTTAGAATTAATTTTTTTTCTTAATAAGTGCATAATTTTAATATTTTAAAAAAAAAATTCAAATGAAAATCATTTTTATTTTTTTTGGTTTTTACAAAATGTGTTTTCTCAAAGGGGAATGATATTTTAATGAAGAAATATTTGATATGGTATTTAATGATTCTATTCTATGTTTTAAATTTTAATTAAATAATTATTTTAATTTTTTTTATGTTTTAGAAGTTTTTATTTAAGGATGAAATTAAATAATCAACAATAAGTCATATTAATTTTTTTAATGCTTCTATTATAATTTTCAAGGATATTTCCAAAGAAAATGAATTTTAAAATGAATTTTTTTTTCAAAAGTGTTTTTTAATTTTCAATATATATATTCCTCAATAAATTATATAACTATTTTAAATTATTCCTTTATGACATTACAATGTTTTTTTCAATGAACATAACATCCCAATGAATTTAATTTTTTTTATAAAAGATCATTTTTAAATTAAAATTTAATTTTCTCATGAAGATTCACAAGAGATTTAACTTTAAAATAATTTTCAATATAAGGTGAAATTAATTGAAGTTACATATAAAACAAAATATATTTTTTTATTTTCATAATACTCACCTTCTAGATGAGCTGTGACCAAGCCACAATGAGAAGGATACATATTCAATGATTCCAAAACAAATTTCAAAATAAAATAACACAAAAGGATCATATAACTCAAGAATGACTCAATAAATGAGATACAAAAATCATCTAAATTCAAGTGACCAAAAAATAAATTCACACGATAATCATGAGTCCCCACTGTAATCATTTCTATCATGTCACCACTGTCAAAATCATCATCAAATCACCACACCATAAAACATTTCTAGAGAAAATAGACAGTTTGTAACATCCAAGGTAAATAAATAACATGAAATTTTTCATATTTATTAATATTTAGGATTTAAATATTAATTATACTTTAAGGGGAATGGTATGTTAAATGTCATACCCGATACACAACAATGGGTTTCTTTGAAATCTTACATTGCACACTAATAATATAATATTATTATTTTAAATGGTAGTTAATAACTATAATTTGTATTGGTAGGAATTAAAATAACTTACTAAAAATTATTATACATGTTTTTTAAATGTTTTTACATTTATCTAATACAATTTAGAGGCATAAAATAAGAAAAGAATTCGATTTTATGCATGAATACTGTAAATTTCACCAAAAGGTTGATTTACTACCTTTTGATAGAGAACCCTAATTAAATCTAGTGTTGGTAAATTTTATTTGTTTAATTTTGAAAAATAAAATTCTTTTTATAATCGGAACATCAAAATTTACATTGGCTTAAATTTTGGTATTTTTTTGATAAAATTCATTTTTTGATGAATAATGAAAAATACTTCATTTTAATTCAAAACAATTTAATATAATTAATTTATATGGATATATTATCTTTTTAATTGGTTTTAAAGTGTAATTAGATTATATATTTACCATTTAATCCAATGGTAGTCATTGGAAATAATTTCACATTGGAATTGGACATAAACAAGGGCCACTCTTTTGACAGATATTGATTTATAAAAAACACAATTTTTTATAACATGAATTAATTTTAAATTAATCAATGCAAATTATATGTTTCTAATTTTGTAAAATATACATCCTTTTTCAATTTTTAATATCAAATATAGCTTAGGCTTATTTTTTGGTATTTTTTTGAAAAACATAAATTTTTGACGAATAGTGAAACTACTAAGTAGTAGTTAAAAAATCGAATTTTTCATTTGAATGAACTTTTACCACTTCTATGAATTGAATTTTGAAAATCTGAAATACATGGTTTTTATTAGTAAGTGAAATGTGATTCAATAAGTTGAAAATAATCTTTGATGAATAGTATCTGTTTACTTTTATTTAGCACGATTAAAGGTAAATAGGATAATTCAAGGTAAAAAGAATATTATAATAATAAAAAATTACCTTAAAACTTTCCATAACCTTATTGTATGGGTCATGGATGACCATGGTCATCTTTGGGTCGACTTTGGGACCCCATGGATCCACATGGGAGTGATAATGACACTTTAGATTAATTAATTTAAAGTAATGAAAAAAATGACACAAACAAATATCTTTTAGGAAAATAATTTTTACCTTGTGTTATATAAGTTATCATTTAGCCTATAAATATTTATTTTAAATATAAAATATTTACTACATGATTGTATTATTTTGTTAATTTTTAGACCTCTAATAAATAAAATTATTTTTGACACAAAAATGATGCAGTATTTACCACATTAATAATTGATTTAAATAAATAAGATTATAAATATTAAAATAATATCCAAAACCTATCCAATTATTATTGGATAAATTTATTTTGACCATGAGTAATATTATATTCAATATTAATGAGTTTTGGACATTTAGAATCTGAAATTCGTTAATAACAAAATAACGTTATCACATATTCCTAAAGAACCCCTCCTCCCCTTATAAAAACCCCCCACATATAACCCATTCCTCACACCACTGAAGCCTTTTGGATCACCTAAACCCTGATCTAATAAGCTTTCAAGATCCCTCACTTCCTCTTTGAAGCATTACTTTAGTCAAAAGTCACTTCAAGTATTCCTTTTGGTTCAATCCAAAGAGAGTTACTTAAATTAAATGTAACACTTTCTCTGAAATGATTTTATTTGATTTTACTTATACAACCCCTAAACTCTTTGTGTTACTTTATTTTATAACAAAATCAACATGTTCAATATATTAGGTTATTTTTATGAGATTTATTTTAACTACACTTACACACACCTCCATCTACTGGGTAAAGATCCTACTGTTTCTACGGGTGGCAAACTAACACCTCACGAAAAGATGGTTGTTCAATTATATCCTAACACCTTTTTGTTGATAGCTTTATAATGGAAATGTATTTATATATGATATATATTATGTTTATATTTATTTTATTATTATTTATTTTTAATTTATAGCATGCCTTTTTGGTTTCCATTATGAGTAAACGCGATAATTTAATTTGAGAAAGTGCATAATACTGCCCCCTCAAAGTGATAAGACTCATTCATACCATACGTGGGACATATAAATTATGGATTTACTGAAACTATATATGATATTTTACTTTAATTATGATATAACTAAGTATCATTACATTTTAATTCAATTAAAATATGAAATATAATTAAAAGTAGCATTCATGCATACGTACGACTTACTGTCTCCATGAACGGTGCATTTCATTTCTTATCTCCAAATCTTATGTAATATTATAAAGACATATATATAATGGATATATATTATATATATGACATATAAATCATAAATATCATTATGTATATAAGGTAATGTTTACCACATAGACAACTTGTAATTATAAGGTGTTCATTTTTTACTCAAATACCAAATATCGACAAAATGACCATTGTTAACATAAACGATTAAATGATGTTTATAACATGGTAATAAGTGATATAAAAGTAATAATAAACATTAAAAAGATTATTAATATAGTAAAAATTATCTTAACATTATTATTTAGGAATAATAAGAAACAAACAAGTCAGGTCAGGGGAAAGATGATCGTTTGAGGATGTGCTCTCGACTTCCTATCCAAATCTAGGGTTTCATCAAACTGGGATCGTGCTATTAATCTCTGGACTCATTTCGATTTCTTCTAAATGGCTCTTTTTAACCCTAAATGGGAGGTCTCCACTGTGATCTGCAAAGACTACGAGCACAAGGATGAGGTTCCTTCGATGTGACCACAAGGTATCTCTTTCCTCAGAGCTCTTAATGGTGTGGATTTATGCAATGTCTCAGCAGTGCATACTCATCTCTACAAAATATATGGAAGATGGAAAATTTATGGTTAAAGCTTACCCATATGCCCTCCTTCAATGGCCAAAGATGTGTAAATTTTAGATCATGGGGAGGATATCATATCTCAAAGGCGATAAGCCCTGGTTCAATTTGGAACTCAAAGCAAGGATTGCCCACTTCTGGGGATTCTCCGATTGGAAGATGGTTATAATTGGTAAAGGATATTTCTGCATGATCTTATAAACACATGATGCTCTCCACCAGGTTTGGAGATTTGGAAAATCTACAACTGAAACCTAGCGTTCTTCACATCTACAACTGGGTCTATGCCTTCCACCTGAACATGGAAAGGAACTCCATTGTGCAGATCTAGGTGCGACTACACGGACTCAATTGATATTTTTGGCACACACAAAACCTCAAAGAAATCGATTCTTGCATAGGTATGCCACTTAATATCAATTAACACACATTAAATGTTGATATTGATCATTATACGCGATTTGTGGTCGAAGTTGATATTTTTTCTAATCTCCCAGTAGCCATTTCATTTACTGAGAATGATTTCAAAACCGAGATTCATGTTGAATATGAAAAAATCCCGCCATTTTTAAGTTCTGTATGATCTTTGGTCAGTCTGTCATGAAATTTCTTGGTGTGAAAAGCCCAGTTTTTCAACCCTTTGAAAATGGATGGATGGAGACAAAGCATAAGAAGAAAAATAAATTTATGGATCTATCCAATAATGAGCCTCACAAAAAGCATACAATGGTTTGGATCAAAAGGGATCATCTTTTGGGTGAGGGATCAGGAGCCACTTGGGTAGACTCAGTCAAGGTTGATGAACAAGCTCATATTGAAAATTTTATTACTGAATACATTCAATAGATAGTTCTGGACGTCTTTGACCATCCTCAGAATTAGTCAGTAATGGAAGAATCATTTCCCCTGGTTCAAGAAAATGATGAGACAAGGTTTTTGGAAAATATGTGTCTAACCATGAGCTATCTCAGATGAATATGTTCAAGGCCCCAGCTCATATAGTTACTGACCCCACTCTTGCTACACTTGCAGCCCCGGTGGAAGAAATGTCGAGGGAAATTGAGCCTACATAAGGCAGAACCTCTCATGGTATGCCTCACACTGCTATTTCAGCTTCCCATAAATATCAATCCATTATGGCATCCAAAAATGCAGATATTAGTAGTTACTGTAACTATAATAAATCATATGTCTATCCTAAATTGATTGACTCATTTGATATGGATCCATCTTTAAAGTTTGCTAGAAAAATAGACATGTAGACCACTCTTGTCTTGTCTAATGTTCAGACTCCAAGCATGTCTATTGGGCCTGTTAGCATTACTAACTCTTCAGATATAACTCATAGGCCACCTGGAAAAATAAATGGCCCTCTTATCTCAGGTGTTAATAACTCTTTTAATGACTCCCCTATGAGAACACAGGTTTTAAAGACTACTCTGACATCTTCTCCAATTCTTATTAGATCGAAGAGGAACAAAGGCACGATTAGATCAAATAATAAAACAGGATCCCCCGCTCCAAACACATGTCTTAATGGATGTTATGTTTTGGATCTATCAGGGCATAGCCAACTCTTACACTATTTATATTCTTTAAAGAACTATTTTGAGGCATAAACCAAAAAATTTTACACTTGATGAACCTAAAGTTAAATTTTTGTTGGAATTCATGAAATTTTGAACATCTGGTTAGAATTTTTTAGGTGTTTTTAGAAATAGTAGTGAATCTGAAACCTTATGGGTTTTTTACCATTATTATATGAAAGATGATAAGGTTCAAAATACATCTGATCAAATGTTCACTTGTGACTTTATTCATAATGACCTTCATATGTACTGCTCCATTTTTGATGCTTAGAATAGATATCAGGATCGTTGGCATCCCTAAAATGACCGGTCTCACCTTTATAACAACATCTCTGACCTGTGGCTAGTGATTGGATATTTCCATTCAATTATTTCCCGTAGTGAAAGTATTGGTGTACCCATTCTCATATTTCTTCCAGGGAGTTTAGAGCCTCAATAGAATATTTTAACCTGGTCAAAGTTAATCTAGATGGTGTTGTGTTTACTTGGTATATATGTAATTACAGTAGGATGGATTCTAGTAAACTTGAAAGGGCACTTGTGACTATCCTGGATGTAGATGCCTATGACACCATCTATAACATTAACTTACATAGGCTTTTATTGGATCATCATCCCATTTCTATTAGTTTCCTATCCAAGCGTTACAAGACCACTTCTCCTTTAAAATTTTACAATGTATGGTCTAAGGTGTTCGACTGCTCTAAAATTATTCAGAACTGTTGGAATTCATTGAGGCATCACACAGATGCCTTTGATTGTGTTATAATTCTCAAGAATCTCAAACATTGTCTCTAGGGTTGGTGTAGCATTAAATTCGAACAACTCAATAAGGTCATAGACTCTCATGAGAATGACATCAAGCAATTTCAAACCAATTCCACCCATTCTGACATCTCTTATGACCCTCAAAATTATGATGACATTTCTATAAAACTCGACTCCCTTTTGGTTCTTAAGGATAACATCCAAACAGATGTATTTAAAGCTAAATAGATTGCAGACGGTGACCGAAGCACTAAATTCTACAATGCCCAGCAATGAACAAGGAAATTATGTTGTCCCCATTCATTTCTTAGGGACAATGAAATTCTTTATGATTCTGAGGCCGCCATTTCTATTCACATGATCTCTTATTTTGATGATATCTTTAATTATCCTTGTATTAATAAGGAACTTCTCCCCATGATTGTTCCAACCTTGGTCAAAATGGAAGACAACCTTTTTCTCTTGAGCACCACCCTTGATCATAAGATTAAAAATACCATCATTAGTCTCAATCATGACACTGCACCAGGTCCTGATAGTTTCAAAAATGGTTTCCTTCGTCAACATTGGGATGTAATCCATGTGGATGTTTGTAATCTTTTCAAGAGCATATTTTATTATGGAATCCTTCTGTATGGCCTCAATGCTTAATTTCTCACACTTATTCTTAAGGTGTCCAATGCATATAAACTTAAACTATATAGACCCATTGTTCTTATCAACTCCCTTACCAAAATCATTATCAAACGAATAGATAAAACACTATCCTCTCTGTATAACCAAATCATATCATCAAACCAGTTTGGGTTCATCAAGGGTCAGTCTATTCAAGACTGGATCTTCCTGGATTCGGAATCCACCAACTCTCTTAATAAAACTTCTAGAGGTGGTAACATTTCTATTAATATTATAATCAGAAATTATTTTGATATAATAGACTGGAGTTTCATTTTCAAGGATATTAGGATTTTCAACTTCAATGATATTTTCATAAGTTGAATGAACACCCTGTTCAACTCATCTTATATCTCTATCCTCATTAACGGCTCTCCTAAGGGTTATTTCAAATGATCCATGGGATCTGAAAAAGTTATCACATCTCTATAATCCTCTTTTCTATTGAAAAGGACTATCTTAATCACCTCCTTGACTCCCTCATTAAAAAAAATAAAATTATTCCCATCCAAGCTGCCCGAATCCTAAATGTTCTGACACATATCATTTATACGGATGACATAATTCTTTTCCTTAATGAATGAAAACGAAACATCTCTAATCATAATGCTTCCTTAACTCACTATGAATATATCTCAGGTCAATCAATTAGCTTGAACAAATCATTTATTTTATTTTTTAATGGGTTCCCCACTACTAGGAAAAATTCTATCATTGAGAGTCTTAGTATCAATGAAGGGTTCCATACTTTCACTTACTTGTGAGTTCCTATCTTTTAGGGAAGGCCTAGATCATCACATTTTAATGTAATCACTAATAAAATCACTAATAAAATTGATTCCTGGAAAAGAAAAATCTCTTTATATGGCTGGTATGATCTGTAACCATTCCCTAGTCTACATGTTGTAAATCCCTCAGGAAAGGAGAGATTAGAATCAAAAGCCCCAAGCTCTTTAATGAATCCCTCCAATCCATACTTACTTGAATCATAATTAACTACAATACTGATTCAATTTATTTTCTCAAAAATCATTTCCAAGAAAAACATAAAAATTGAAATTTGAATCATGTAAATTATTCTCTGTAGCCATACATTAGAAATTATTTTGTCAACATCATGCACAAATCTAGGTAGATGTTTAGCACTGAATCCAACTTGGAGTTCTAGCAAGACAACTGGACAGGTTCCCCTCTCAATTATATTCATTCTCCTCATACCACTCTAGATTCGATTAACTACACTATAAAGGTGGTGATTCACTCTCCTAACTTAGATCTCCCTGATCCTATCTAGAAAATTGTTGATGGTTACACTTTTCTTAATGATGCTGATTTTCTTATTTGGGATCCTTCTAACAATGGAATTCTTGATTCTAATTTATATTATAACCATTATTTCACTTCTTTAGAAACAAATTTCTGTTGGTTGAAACCGTTAGATAAACCTTGGATCAAACCTTCTAGACATAATCTTATCTGGAGTATCTCCCATAATCATATTCTTATTGAGGTTTGTCTCTTGTATTTTGGTGTCCAACATAGTACGAGATGTCACCTATGACATCAACATAGGGATGACACAAATCATTTATTTTTATCTTGTGCCACATCCAATGCTCAATAGAATTATATTACTGACATCTTTGACTAAAAATGGTTACTTTCTGACTCTATTTTCTCCTTGATCAAATGTTATATTAATTTGTAATTCTCATAACAAATTAGAAATATATTTCTTTAAGTAGTTGCAGAGTTCCTATATATTATTTGGTATAAAAGAAATTCCATTACTCACAAAAATTACTAATTATATTTTAATGCAGGTCGGGCGAGAATTGTTATTGCTATTAAGGATGCTTCCACACTTCAAAAATCCCAATGTGATAATTCGGTTGGAAATTTAATGATTCTTAGAAATCTTAGAATCAATGGGATCTATAAGAAGTCGATCCTCTTTATTGAAGTGTTCTAGAAAGACTATATTACTAGTTGGATAAAAAAAATGTTGATGGCACATTCAATGAAAATCCAGGTCTTGCAGGCTATGGGGCAATTTTCAGGGACTCTCTTTGAAATTTTCATGTATTATTTTTCCATGGATGTTGGTTTTCCTCTTACCTTGAGGTTGAGATGATGGCAGTGATTCATGATGTCAACTTTGTAAAACTAAGAGGATGGAATAACATTCGAATAGAAAGTGACTCTACATCCATTATCAAATCTATCTGGAATAGCGTGGTTCACCTTGTGGGGTCCCTCAAAGCATTCTGGAAAAAATGTCTTAACTCACTTCTAGTGTTCAGATATATTTCCACTAATGTCTATCAAGAAGATAACATGGTAGTAGATGGTCTTTCCAACAAGGAAATAAACCAGGAAACTACATGGAGTGATGACCATCCGGTTGAGCTCTATCCTTTTTATGAGAATTATTATAATAAAATTTCCTCTCTCAAACTCATGTAATCTTCCTTTTCCTTTTTAATAATATTTTATGTCTTTTAAAAAACAAACAAGTCATGTTAAACACAAGGTATGGGGTTTCTTATCTCACATTTAATTCTGTGAGATTTTCAATTTTTGCCACAAATTTATTGCATGTGGTGTATTGTGTACATATATTTTGTATATATTATCATTATTCTCTTTATATTCATGTTATTCTATGAATCATTTGGTGGTATTTTACTTTTGTTCATACGACTCAATTGATTACAACTTAGTAAGGGATTTTCATCTCACTTTTTATTCCTATGAGATTCATGGTATAATGCCACAATTTTCATTTTGTGTGGTTTATCAACTACCCATGACTGTATTCATTTTGTAATATAATTAATTTTTTGGGTTTATACATCTTCATTATGTTATCAATCATTCATGGGGTGTATGTTTCTTATGTTTCCAAATCGGTAAGGGATCATTTCACCCTCCTGTTTTTAAAAGACTTCTTTTTGTTATGCCTTTAAATATACATATTGTTATATTGGGATATTTTCTTCCATATCCTTATTTCTATAAATTTTATTCCCATGTGATGATATACCCTTTCTTCTCTCATTAATTTATTTTATGAAATTTAAAGTGACACTATTAGGCTGGAAAATTTCTGTAAGGGAACTTTTTCACCCAATTTTCAATTCTTTAGTATAAACATCTACTTATTGATTATGTTGTTCTATGAATATATGTGAATAACCTCTGATTGATTCACAATTAATATCCACGTATATTGAGTGTATTATTATTTGTCACAAATTATTATGTAATTGATTTATCTTTAATCTAAGTATAAAGTTTTTATAAGGTATTTCGTCTCAATTTAGATTCCACAGAGACTTCATTGTTGTTATGCACCAATTTAAACTTATGTTGTGTATATACTATCATTTGGAATATTATATTATGAATCTATTTTTTTCTCAATATATTATAATGTTTTGGTTAAATTTTATTCTCTAATTATCTGTATTCAAGGGTCTCTCATTTTGTAAAAAAGTCTTTAACTAAAATATCATTTTAAATATTTTAATGATTTATTATACTAAATATTTTTCATTAATGACCATGTTTTAAAAATGTTTTTTAGTATTTATTTATATAGACATTAATGTTTTCAAATGATAATTCAATTAAAATCATCAAAGTGGTATGGGACACATCGATTCATATAACAATTTACTAAATGTTTTAAATGGTTTTGAAAATGATTTGATAAAGCATTGTTTATTTCAATGTCTAGATTTTATATATTATGATTGGTACGTGGAAATGTAATCATTATTTTATTCTTGTGTTATGTGTTATGAAAATGTTATGGTTATTAAGAATTGTTTACATATAAGGGTGGTTCTATGTTATACCTTGGGTGGGTGAGCCCGAGATAGCTCTCCAATGCATTGGGCGACCTGACAGTGGTAAACATAAATGATTATCCTATAAGATTTAGGGAATATTCTATGATGGGTATTCCAAATGTGACTCCCAATGTAGTTGTGAAATCCACAATGTATGTATGTTATGAATGCCATAATTTACCGTTGTGATTTATGATTTGTGTGTGTTATTCATAAATATTATGACTTCATAAGGTATGTTATGATTGAAAAGTACAGATTCATTAATTTTTATTTATTGATGGGATAATGTTTCTTTTCATTATTTTATAACCCGTACTATGATTTTTATTCTCATCCCATGTTTTGAAATGTTTTTCATAGGACATAAAGATTAATAGAGACAAGGATTAGATGAAGGAAAAGTCATGCTGTCTAAAACATAGAACTAGACATTTCTTTTTTTAAGAATTTTTATTTTATGAAAAATGGATAACAGGTAGTGGTGTCTACATGTAATATTCATGTTGTTATGTAACAGTTATGGCCTAATTATCTAAAAATCTATACATGAAAATATCATAAATGTGAATTCTTGACATAGTTAATGATTATATAATGATTATAATTGTGTCCCAACAGTTTGTATTAGGGATCGATTTAGATAACGTTAGTGGTTAGGGTGTTCTTTAAGAATATGTGACATTACTATAATGATTAGGATTTTAGAAAGAGTCATTGTTATTTTCGATAATGTGAATGAGTGTCAATTACATGAATACATATATGTTATTATTTAACAGCCTCATAAAATATTATATGATGATTTTACTGATATACTCACACTAATCTTTTTGGTTTTTGTAAATTGATGGATCTAGCAGGAACTAATGTAATAGTGGATGTGAAGAAACCTATGATGGTTTTTTGAATGAGAAACTGAATGAAATAGGAGCTTCAATGAGAACTCTTGTGGTTATTTTCAACCAACTATCTCGAGTCGTGATTGACCACATGAACCTTGGTGATTTTTATAAGGCATCATATATGCGAGAAATAAATCCCTATGGAATTTTAGATATTAATCAAAAAGGTAAGTATGTTAAAAAAAACCTTTGTGTGAAGGATGTGTAAAGGAACACTTAGTAAAATGATTCAAAGGGACGGGAAAATGAAAAAGATGTGGAAATAAAGGTCATAAATCAAGAACTTTCCTTGGAAAAAGGAAGTATCCAGTGGACTCTAGCAAAGGGAAAGAAGTTCTATATGTGGTATCAATTGAATGTTTTAAATTTGGTGTGCATGGTCATTATACAAAGAGATGTCCTGTGAAGATGTTTCATTAATGAGATCACCATTATTGTACAAATATATGTATACCAATACCTAATTCCATTTCGATTGGGGATAATGATATAGAAAATAATCCAAGAAATGAATGGATTATTTCATAACATGTGTTTTGATATTATTGAATCTTAAGATATGATTCATAATTTTGTTTATTGGAATGAAGAATTTCAGAATAAGTTAGAAATGAACGGATAATGGATCACAAAGAATGTTGAATGAGTAAGAAGTCAAAATATAAGGGATTCAAGTGTTAGAGTGTATTTTCAGATGGTGAAATGCATAAAATTATTAAGGATCTTTTGATGAAGGGATTAAATTAGAATATTTTTCATAGTATTTGTAACCCTGAAGTTTTATAAATAAAAATTTTATTCAAGGGATATTTATCTTTTCTTTTGTGGATATAGCTATAAAGAACCATTTAGGTTTATATGATTCTTGAATTTGAGGCAATTACTAGTAAATACATTTTGGGATGCAAAATGAATGTTATTAGATAACCTTTGTGGTTAAAATATATTATGGTTATTTTTGAGGAATTTATTTTTTTTGGGATTGTTATAAAATTAAATATTTTTTTTTTAAATCGACAACATGCAGACCTCTTGATAACCCATCACATCGGACAAATCTATGAGAATCAAACCCACAAATAAAGTTTGACTGGGATTTATCACCTACAATTGGAATGTGTGAAGTTCCTGGTTAGTGTGACTAATTATTTCTAGTTAAATGATTTTATGAGTCAATAATAAGTTTATTTTGGGTTATCTATAGAAATTATTAACCTATCATAGAGAATATGTGATTTGGTTAATTACTCCTCTGTATGAGACTTTAAGAGTAGTCAATGTTTTTTAGAGATAATTGTTATCATTTTTTGGAAGACTATGTGATCAAATACTTTTGAGATTTTGGGTTTCAATCATAGTTAGGTTTACATTGAATAATTTATGGGCAGCTGTTTATTGAATGGTCTTTGTTGAACTTTAGGTATTGTTAGACAAATTTTGGAGATTAAAATTAGTTTTTCTTTATGTAAAAGTTTATACATTTTGGGGATTATATGATCTTGTACTAAATGTTTTTGTTTTTGTTGATGTCTAAAGACATGGGGAATATATAGTTCATATTTTTTAGATTATGTTATACTGTAGAAGTTGATTCTAGAACTTTTAATGTCACCAAGTCAGTTTGAATACTCATCGTTTTGAGAAAAGATCCATTTATAGTAGAAATTTAGAAAAGGTTGAAAGTCTACATGAAATGTAAGTATGTTTCCTTATGTTTTTAGTTATGCTCATAAATAAAATTTTCAACTTTATGAAAACTATCTTAAATTTTTTTTTAAATTTTCCTATTAGGTAATCAATGGCCATTTAGCCCATCACATGTTTGTGATTTCCTGCTGTATAAAATTCTCCTAATAATGTTTTCTATAACTCTCCCTCAGAACATGACCGTTAGTTCTCCCTTCCATATCCATGTTTTCCTACATGGAATCCTAGTTTGGGTTTTCTAGGGTGACCTTTGTACTTCTATTTATTTTGTTTAAAGTGATAGTTTTATAGACTATTTTTCAATGTGGAACTTTTAATGAAGTTTCCAAGCCCCGTTTTAAAATTGGGATGACTCAATTCCTAAAAGGGGAGAAGGATGTAACATCCTAGTTAAATAAAGAATATGATAATTTTCATATTTATTAATATTTGTGAATTAAATACTAATTCTATTTTAATGGGGATGCTATGTTCAATGGCATACCTGATATGCAACAATGGGGTTTTTTGTAAATCTTACAGTGCACAATAATAATATAATAGTATCATTTTAAATGGTAGTTAACGCCTAGAAGTTTTATTAGAGAGAATGAACATAACTAACTAATATATGATTATCCATGTTTGTTAAATGTTATTACATTTATCAATTAAAATTTAAAGGCATAAAATAAGAAAAGAATTTTATTTTAAGCATGAATACTCGAATGTTCACTAAAAAATAAATTTAATACCTTTTGATGGTGAAACCTCATTAAATCTAGTTCTGGTCACTGTTATATGTTCCATTTGAAAAAAATAAAGTTCTTCTTTAGAATTGGGACATCAAAATTAACTTTGGCTAAAATTTTGGAATTTTTCTAGTAATATTCAATTTTTGATGAATAGTGAGAAATACTGTATTTTAATTCAAAACTACCTTTTAATATAATTTATATATATGTTTTGAAAATATTTTTAATTGGTTATAAAGTGTAATTAGATTATATCTTTACCATTTAATAAAATGGTGGTCGTTGGAATTAATTTCAAGTTGAAATTTGAAATAAACAATTATCAATCGTTTGATAGATATTGTTTCTTAAAAACACGCTATTTGATTTGACAACAAGAATTAATTTTAAAATGATTAGTGAAAATTATTTTTTTTAATTTTGTTAAATATTCATAATTTTTTAATTCGTAATATGAAATATATCTTAGGCTGATTTTTTGATAATTAGCGGGAAAACATTAATTTTTGAACAATAGTGAAACCACCAAGTAGTAGTTAAAAAACTAAATTTTTCATTTAAATGAAATTTAACTTCTTATGTGAATTGAATTTTGAAAACCAGACATACAAGGTTGTTATTAGTATGTAAAATTTGGTTCAATAAGATAAAAATAATTTTTAGTGAATAATAACTTTTTACTTTTATTTACTGTAGTTAAAGGTAAATAGGGAAATTAAAGGTAAAAAGAATATTATAATAATAATATATTAACTCAAAACATGTCTTAAACTTATTGGATGAGTCATGGCCGACCATGGAAATCCTAGGGTCGATTTTGGGACCCCATGGATCCACTTGGGAGTGATAAGGACACTTTAGATTAACTAAATTAATGTAATGGCAAAAATGATAAAAAAATATCTTTTAGTAAATTAATTTTTAAATGGGGTTATATCAGTTATCATTTAGAATATAATTATTCATTGTAATGATAAAAAGATTTAATACATCATGGTATTTTTTTATAATTTATAGGCATCAAAAAAATATACATATTTATGACACAAAAAAGATGAAATATTTACCTCATTAATAAATTGTTTGAATAAATAAGATAATAAATACTAAAATAACCTCTAAAACCTTTCCAATTTTTATTTTATAAATTTTTATCATCCATGTGTCATGATATATTATACTTTAATTAGATTTGGATTTTTAGAAACAGAAATTCATTATATGACAAAAAAATATTTTTCACACTTTCCTAAATAACCCCTCCTCCCCCTTATAAAAGCCCTCTCTATAACCCCTTACTCACACCTCTAATGCCCCTTGGTTCGTCCAATCCCTTCATAAATATTCTCCCAAGATCCATCGCTTCCTCCTAGAATAATTTCCTTAGGCACAAGGAACTTCATGAAGTCATTTTGGTTCAAACAAAGGGAGTTACCTGAATTAAAGGTAGCGGTTTCTCTTAAATTCATTTCTTTTATTTTAATTATACAAACCATAAATCATCTAATTAATTTATTTTATAACAAAACCAGTATCCCAAATATACTATTATTTCGTTATGAGAAGTATTAGAACTACTATTATACACACCTCTATCAAATGGGCAAAGGACATACTTTTTCTATGGCTGGTAAACTAACACCTCACAAAATGATGATTGTTCAATTATATCCTATCACCTCTTATCGTGGAAATTATGATGTAAATATATTTATATATGATATATATTATGTTTATTTATGATTCAGTATTTTTAATTTATATAATACTTTTATGGTTACCATTATTAGAAAACACGATAATTTCATTTGAGGAAGTGCAGACTTTTTCCCCCTCAAAGTGATATGACTCGTTCATACCATACGTGGGACATAAAACGAGTAGATTTATTGAAATTATATATGATAACATACGATAATTATAATATAAGTATTTATAATTATGTTTTCATTAAATTAAAATATGAAATAGAAATCAATGTACCGTTCATGCTTACGTACAGCTTACCGTCTCCATGAACGGTGCATTTCATTTCTTATCTCCAAATGTTACGTACTATTATAAATTAATATATATACTAGATATATAAAAAATATATGATATATAAATAATTTATATCATTCTAGATATAATCTAGTCTTGACCACATGGAAAATATTTAATTATAGTGTGTTCATTTTTGACTCAAGTACCAAATATCGACAAAATGACCATTATTAACTTAAATGTTTACATGATCATTATAACATGGTAATATGTGATATAAAAGGAATAATAAACTTGAAAAATTGTTTTTAATCAATTATAAGTTAAAATATTTTTATTATTCAGGAAGAACAAGGAACAAACAAGTCAAGTTGGAAACGATGTAAGGGGTTTCTTATCTCACCATTAATTCCAGGAGATTTCCACTATTCGCCAAAAATTTATTGCATGTGCCATATTGTGTACTGAAATTTGGTATATATTATAATGATTATCTTTATATTAATTTTATTCTCAGAATCATCTAGTGGTTACAAGCTTTTGGCCATATGACTCGATTGATTACAACATGGTAAGTGATTTTCATCTCACTTGTTTTTCTTGTGAGATTCATGCTATATTTCCACTATTTAGTATTGTATGGTTTATGTACTAAACATGACTGTATTAAATATTTAATATATTTAAAATTATGGGTATTTAAATATTTATTTTAGGATCCAACTTTTATGGGGTGTATGTTTCGCAAGTTACCAAATCTGTAAGAGAACTTTTTACCCTCCTCTTTTTAAAAGAATTATTTTTGTTATATCCTTTAATACACATCTTATTATATTGGGATATTTTCTTATATATCCTTATTTCTGTAAATTATATGTCCATGTGATGGGATAACCTTTTTTCTCTCAACAATAAATTTTTTTAATTTTAATGTGACACTATTAATCTATCAAATTTCAGTAAGGGAACCTCTTAACCTACTTTTGAATACATTTAGATAAATTCTACATCTTGACTATGTCATTCTGTGAATATGTGTGAATATCCTATGATTTTATCACACTTAATATCAACTTATATTTTGTAAATTATTATTTTTCATAAATTATGATGTAATTTATTTATCCTTAATCTAAGGATACGGTTTTTAGAAGGTATTTCGTGTCATTTTACATTCCATTGAGAGTTCATTTTTGTTATGCCCTAATTCAATCTTATGTAGTTTATATACTGTCCTTTTGAATATTATATCATGAATCTATTTTTCCAATTATATTTTAATGTTTTGAATATATTTTATTTTTCAGTTCTATGTATTCAAGAGTCTCACATTTTGTTAAAAATTATTGAACTAAAATATAGTTTTGAATGTTTTACAGAAATATTCTTCTAAATAATTATCATTAAATTACATGTTATAAAAATGGTTTTTAGGATTTATTTATATGGACATTAATTTTTTCAAATGATAATACATTTAAAATGTTCAAAGTGGTATGAGACACTTTGATTCAAAAATCACATTATTAAAGGTTTTTAATGGTTTTGAAAATCATTTGATAAAGCATTCATTATTTCAATATCTTGATTTGATATATTATTATTAGAATATGTAAATTTTATATTTCCTATTTTCATGTGTTATTTTTAATGAATATGTTATGGTTATTGGGCATTGTTTACGTATACGGGTGGTTCTTTGATAAATCTAGGGTGGCTGAGACCAAGATAACTCTCTAATGAATTGGGTAACGTGACAGAGGTAAACATTAATGCTTACCTATGAGATTTTGGGAATATAATGTGATGGGTTTTCCAAATTTGGATCCTTGTGTAGGTGTGAATGCTAGAATGTATGTATGTTATGAATCCCACAAATTAACTTTATAATATATAATTTATGTGTGTTATTCATAAATCTTCTAATTTCATAAGGTATGTTGTGATTGAAAAGTATGGATTCATTGATTTGTATTTATTTATGGTCTAATACTTCTTTTCATAATTTTATAACCCTTACAGAGCCTGTTATGCTCATCCCATGTGTGGAATTTTTTTTCACATGGCATAAAGATGAATTGGGTCAAGATTGAGATTAAGGAAAAGTCGTGTTGTCTAAAACAAGGAACTAGAAATGACTTATTTAAGAGTTTATATTTTATGAAAAATTGACATTGGGTAGTGATATATATGTATTATTCAAGTTGTTATGTAATAGTTGTGGAATAATTCAATAAAATCTAATCCTGAAAAGATCCTCAATGTGAATTCTGGACATAATTCAAGATTATGTAATGTTTATGGTCAGGTCTTTACCCAGTTAGATTACCTATTCATCTCCATAAAACACCAAAGGGAATTTCTACAGATAAATATACCCCTAAAGTCAAATCCTCACTATAATCCTATCAAAGATAGTTTTTAGATGGAACCCTAAGTTAAAGGCAATGACACCACATGATACCCATTATTTAATATCCTTGACCAATAGAACTAAAAATCCATAAACAACACGAGATAACACCAAATTGGTCTAACTAGGAGAAGTATAGGTGGATTCATGAGTAATATTAGTGTATGTATTGGATGTAGGATTGAATATATAGAATCATCATCATGATGACCACTAAACCCTTCCTTTAGAGCCACCTGTAACATCCATATTAATTCAAAAATAATAAATTTTCATATTTATTAATATTTAGGTATAAGAAAATAATTTTAATTTAAATATGACTCAATGTATGATAGAATACCCAACACACAATAATGGGTTTCTTCGAAATCTACTGTTTGACATGAGACTTAGATTTACCGATATATATAACCTTATTAATGTTATTATATTAAATGATAGTTATCACAAAGACCTTATATCAGAAGGAATTAACAGAACTAATTATATTATGTTTTATCATGTTTATTTAATGTTTTAATTTTCCTTATAAATTTTAGAGGCTTAAAATGAGAATAAATCCAATTTTTTGAATAAATACTATAATACCATTAAAAGTTAGTTTTACAGCATTTTGATGGTGAAACATTTATAAATATATTTTTCACACATTTATATGTTATATTTTAAAAAAAATTATCCTACTAAATTGGATTTTAAAATTCACTTTTGATTATTTTTTTTGTATTTTTATGATAATATTCATTTTGAATGAATAATGAAAAAATTCTATATTTTAACTCAAAATCGCCTTTTCATTTAATTTATTTATATTGATAGTTTATCCTTTTATACGGTTTTATAGAATAATGATTTAATTTTTTTATCAGTTAATACAATGCAATTCATTGGATTATATTTTATATTAAGATTAAATAGAAAAATAATTAGAAAATTTGAATATTTTATGTAAAAAACTCATTTTCTTAGTTTGAAACGAGATTAGTGTCCAACCTAAATTAAAACCTTATGTGAATTTCAATTTAGAAAATGAAATATCATGTTTGTAATCATTATGGAATATTTTGTCTAATAGGATCAAAATAATTTTTGGTGAATATTAACTTTAATATTTTATTTACCCCAGTTAAAGATAAATCTACTAAATAAGGGTAAAAATAATATTATAATAATAAAAAATTACACTAAAACCTGTAAAAATATTATTTAACGAGTTATGTAAAACCAAATAAATACATATACTCTGATTTTTACCGTTTGAAATCAGATGGGCGTGATTATGACATTAATATCATTTTATTTAATGTAAAAAGAAAAATATCATAAACATGTCTCCAATTTCAAAAACAACTTAAATACTTTGTTATATAAGTGATCTATTCGACTAAAAAGAGTTATTAGAAACAAAATATGATTACCTAAATCATGGTAATTTATTTATAATTTTTAGGAAATAAATAATTGAATTCAATTATGAAACAATGATGATGCAATACTAGATTTTATAAAATAATAATCAAAAGAACGATACTAATAATATTAAAAAAATATTATAAGAAATACATGATTCCATAAATGAATTTTGTAGGTGACTATTAAATGTTATATTTATATTAAATGGTTTTCTCAGAATTTATCACTCATTTTAGATTTTATTTATGTTTAATAAAATGAATAGTGTCAAATTGGATGTAATTGTTATTTTATAAAAATAATAACATATTAAATTATTTAAAATTGTTAAAACCCATTGAAAATTACAAATTAATTATTATAAATTCTAGATGTTTATAAGTTGTCTAATTATGATAAATTTACAAAATATAAGTAAAATACATATCCACGTATTATTTAAAATATTGTTACCACGATTAAAATTGAAAGTGAAAATTTAATGGTAAATCGAAAAAATACAGTTTGAAATTAAATCGATACATGTAAATAAAATACTGTATAAGAATATTTAGAAATATATTCCTAGTAACTTATACATAAATAATATTTGAGTCATTTTTATTTAAAAATAATTTATTTTAATTTAATATTTTAAGATTTTCCATGGGTTCCCCTCTCTTCTCCTATAAAGGGTTACAAATATTTTCTAATACACACACATCAAGAATTATTTTTACAGTATAGATCTATCCAACCCCATTCCCATAATACCTAATCACATTATTTAAGCCTTATTTTGGGAGTAACACCCTTCTTAGAGGTGCAAAAGTGTAATTAAAAGGTGATCAACTGAAGAAGAGGTATCGTTTTCTTTAAGTATTTCAATTTTTTTATTCTTCCACCTCCTTCAAATATTCTACATATAAGATGAAATAATAAATCAATTTTAATTATTATTATGTGCCTTTATTATGTTCATATGATCAACTAAATCCATATCCACTTCTTTGAAATTGGAATGATTTTAATCGTTATTGCATACATGTGAACTACAACTTACACGGATCAATCTAATTAATTTTTGATAACCATCTATCATGAGCAGTTAAAAACAATTAAATTAATGATTATATATGATATTGGTGACTTATTAATATTTATATGATAATATTATACCATTTATGTTCTTTCTTTCCCTGTACATAAAAACGATTACTTCATCCATGCGTATGTGTGAACTATTACCTACACTAAGTAACGCGACTCATTTTTATTCATTATAAAACTTTTATGATATATATAAGTATATTTAAAATATTAATATAATTTTAATTATATTCTTATAATTATATTAATATAAAATAATAATTACCTGATTTCCATAATGATCAACGAATAATGGAAATGTTACACATTCGTGTGTAAGACCTACCATCTCAATGATTATAACATTGTTCTTTTTTCATACCATAAATGAATGTTTAGATTTAAAAAGTATAATTTATGGATAAATTTTATTACTGTGTCATGAATTTTATTCAGGAGATGATGGAAGCTTTACCACGTGTACAATTTACATCATTCCATGTTCATTTTTGAATCAATTACTGAATATCAATAAAATGCCTAATATGTACATAAATATTTAGTAATTATTATAAAATAGTAATAAGGAATAAAATATTAATAATAAGGATGAAAAATTATTTCAAGATGTTATAAATTTAAAAAAGTTTACTATTTTGTAAAATCATGATTGTACGTGATGAGTCGTAGTTAATGTAAGGGACATCGTTTCAATCTCATTTCCTTGAAGGATATATCAAAACTATACACCACCTTCTTTTATAAGGGTCATAATTAGCCCCATTTACATTTAATTTTATTAGATCATTTTAAAAAGAAATAAATTTTTGTGAAATGTTTCACTAAATGATAATAGTATATTTTTTCAACATATGCAACAACAGTGACATTTCTGTAGCTGTGACCAACATTTTCTATTTGGATTAATCTATAAGAATTTTTTGTTTTAATAGTAAAATTAATACCATACTATCTTTTTTTGTATTTTGGTATTAAAAATT
Organism: Viscum album; assembly: GCA_963277665.1. NCBI lineage: Eukaryota > Viridiplantae > Streptophyta > Magnoliopsida > Santalales > Viscaceae > Viscum > Viscum album. The sequence goes on from OY728119.1 coordinate 464,422,751, forward strand.
ATTTTCAGAAATAATTTATTATGTCGGTATATCGAAATCATATATTTTTTTCATGAAATGTGGAAGTGTTATTTTTCCTTTATAGTTCTTAATGTGTTGGGATTCTGTAATTGTTCAGGAAAATTGTTTATGTATACAGGTTATTCCATGATAACAAGAGAGTGGTGAGGCCATTATAGATCTCCAATTCATTGGGTAATGAGAATTAGTTAAATTATAAGGTTTCTCCAAATATATTTACGAAATATACTATGATGGATATTCCAAAAGTAACCATGATGCTTACTCCCTATATTGCTTTGAAATCTATAATGAAAATATAATATGGTTTCCAAATGTAGCCTTTATGATTTATGATTTCTATTAGATTTTAGGAATCTTATGATTTCATGAGTTATGTTAAAGATCTCATGTTTTATGGGTGATGAGTATCATTTCATGGGTTTATAAGTTTTATTGGACTATTATTTTTTCCTCGTCTTATTTTCCATACTAAGATTTATGTGGAAATCCCATTTTTTAAAAATGCTTTCAAAATGTGTAAGGATCAGTATGAGAATGGAGGATGTCAAGATGAATGATAAGAATATATTTATCATGAATAAGAAAATAGGTTTGGATTTAAGGAGTTTTATTTTAAAAAAATGTATAGTGAGTAGAAGTGACATCTTTTTAATAATTGGGTTTGTTATGTAATTGTTTTCGCCTGATCCACGAAAACACTAATACCGAAACGATCATCAATGTAAATTAATGTAAATTCTGGAATTAACTCATGATGATGTAATACTTTAATATGAGTCCACACAGTTTGTATCAGAGGGAGATTTATATTACATATTAATTTAGGGTGATATTTAATCATAAGTTACATGTTATATATAAAAATAATGATTATCATAATAGAAAGTTGCATAATTAATCTAGATAAATTGAATGTGTTTTAGATAACATGAATAATTATATTTTAGTGTCTATATTCTTCATAAGATAGAATATTATGATTTTATTAATATACACACACTACCGTTTTTGGTTTTAGTAAATGGATGGATCAAGTATGCACCAAAGTAATAGTGAATGTTTAGGAAATTGTGGTGGTTGCTAAATAAGAAAAAAATAAAATAGGAGCTATAATGAGAACTACTGGGGATATTGTGAACCAAATATAAAGAGTCATGATTAACCACTGCAACCTTTGTTAGTTTTCTAATTCATCATATAATAGATAAATGAATCCCTATGGATGTTCAGGTAATAATCATGAAGGTAAGTATATTGAAAGACATTTGTGTTAGGTATGTGGAATGGAATGCATGGGAAAATTTTTAAACGGATGTGAGGGTGTTATAGATGTAGTAACGAAGGTTATAAAGCAATAAATTTCAAATGAAAATGAAGCATTCAGTTGATTCCCAGAAATGGGAATAAATTTATACCAAGTTGTCAATTAAATGTTTTAAATTCTGTAAGTATGGTTATTATGAAAATCAATTTACTATGAAGAAGTTTGGCGAATCAGGTATAGATGACCATATAATTATATATTCAGTAATTACTAATTTAACTCCAATTGAAGATGTGGAAATTAAAAATGACATAGGAAATGTATGGATTATTTATTTTGTTATGTTTTGACATTTTTATATTTTAGGACAAGAATCATATTTCTGTTGGTATGAAATATGAATTAATGAATAATATGTAAAATCATTTTTAGAGAATCATAAAGAATTTTTAATTATAAAAAAGTCTACATAAGAAGGATTCAATATTTACAGTAGACTATAAGAAGATAAAATTTTAAAATTTATTATTTCCCTTTTATAGATGGGATTACTTTGGAAGACATTTTTTCACGTTTGTGTAAACATGAAATTTTTTAGGTGAAACTATTATTATATTAAGAATTGTCTTTTCATGTGTGTAAATAATTAAAAATATATTGATAAACATTAAGGTTAATAGGAACTTCAATTGTTGGTTAATTATAGGGTTATTATATTTTTGGCTTCAAAATGAAAGGTATGACATAAAATTTGATTAAAAAACATGTTATGGTTAATTTATTTAATTTTACCACATTTATGAATTTTATAAAAATTTTTTGTTTTTGAAAAATGACCACCCGTGGGATGGCTGAAAACCCACAAGATGGGTAACAACCCATGGTGCCTAGCAATGCCACTGTGATCAAACCCACAACCAAAGGATGACATTGGTTCATCTCCTAAAACTAGACTATAAGACGTCTCTGGTTAGTATGTCATTATATAAGTCAATTAAGTTGATTGAATAAGAATATATAGATTTTGGGAAAATATGATTTACAAAAGGATGTAATTTTTATAAGAATTGTTTTTGGGATTAAGTGATTAATGCTATTTTTGAATATATTCACTATTTTTGGAACCCTATATGCTTCTGGAAAAATTAATATGATGATATTTCTTTTGAGGTGTAATTTTTGATTTTAATTTTGGAAGAATCTATGTTCTTATTGTGAAATAATGGATATTCAGTTCAATTAAGGAAATCATTAACCATTATTAGAGAATACGTGAATTTTTAAATTAAAATTTTTGTTTAAGAGATTAAGAGTTGATTATTTTATTTGGAGATAAATGTTAGAAATTTTCTGGGAAGATTATTTGATTAAATCCCTCTGAATTTTTCGATTTAATCTCAGTTATAATATTCTTGAAGAATTATAAGCATTTTTATTTGTTGAATTTTCCAGGTAGGACTTTGGGTATTAGTTTTAATTTTAGTGATTAAAAGTATTCATTATTCTATAAAATTTTATTATATTTACAAAATTTAATATTTTTTATCCAAATTTCAATTTTGATTAATGTTTCATGAAATGATGAATATGTAGTTAATATTTTGAGTTTTATTTGATTCTATCGAAGAATATTCTATTGTTTTAGGCATTAAAAAAACCACTTAAATACACAAAAATTGGGGAAAAATAAAAGTTTGTAGTGAAATTTAATTAAAGGATGAAACTCTACTCATCATGTACTTATATTTCATTGTATTTTTATTCTAAGTAGTAAAATAATTATGAAACATTATGAAAAGGATCTTGAAACAATAACGTTATCAATTTACTTTTCCAACCAAAAAATCAATGAACATTTTATCTATCACATGATTGTTGTTTTCGAATAGTTAACTTTATTCGTGTCATGTATTCTATCACTCTCTATCATAACATGATGGTTAGTTTTTCTTCAATATCAATGTTTTAATAAATAGAATTTTCATATGTGTTATCATAGGTGACCTTAGTACATAACATTATTCCTTTCAATGCGGAACATTTCTAGCCTGTTTTTTATGTGTGATTTCAAAGAAGTAATTTTGAAATGTCAATCCTTAGTTACCTAGCCCAAATTTAAAATTATATTGAGGCAATTTCCAATTGGGAGAATGATAAAACATCCCTAGGAATTATAGAAAAAATACTTTTTCATATATATAGTAATTAATTAATTATATAGTAGTTTAACATAAAAAGGTATGCTATTTCTGAGAGTGTACTCAACATGGAACAAAGCTTTATCTGAAATCTTATGTTATAGACAGGTAAGAGATATACAGATAAATAACACATTATTATTATTATTTTAAATAATATTTATCTCCTAGTAATTTTATTTGAAGGACTAAAAATATTTTGTTTACACATTTTTATTAAATGTTTTTATTTTCTTCGTATAAGTTTTAGGGGAAAAAATTAGAATATATCCAATTTTAAGCATAAATACTCTACTATTTTTCAAATTTTGTTTAACATCCTTTTTATAGATAACTATTTTTAAATATAGTAATTTTATATTTTATATTTTATTTTAAATAAAATATATTATCTTTAGAAGCGAGACATCGAAATTGTCTTTCGATGAATTTTTTTATTTTTTTATAATATTCATTTGTAATGTATTGTGAAAAATATTTCATTTTAATTCAAAACTGCCTATTAATCTAATTTATTAATATTATTAAAAAATCCATTTACATTTTATTAAGGTATAATTAGATGATGTTTTTATTATTTAATCCAATGTAATTGATTAGAATAAATTCAAAAATTACGATTAAATTGAAAAAAATATGAAATTTTAAACATTTTACATAAAATTAATGTTTGCTTGATTCATCAATTGGATTAGTGTAAAACCATCTATAACTATTTCTGTGATTTTAATTATAAGAAATGATCATACATGGTTGTAATCAGTATGAAAAATATGATCCAATAGAATGAAAATAATTTTTGGTGAATAATAACTTTAGTATTTTATTTACTACAATTAATGAAATATTTGAAAATTTAGTATAAAAATAATATTATAATAACATAAAACTACTCTAACACTTCTCCAAATCATATTGGATGAGTTATCACCAACTTATACAATACCTGGTCCGAAATTGTGGTCGTTTAATGCCATATGGGCATGAGTATGACATTAAAAACATATTATTTAACGTAAAAATAAAACAATCATGATCATATCACTAATTACATGAACAATATTATCATGGTTTCATATATGTGATATCATAGACAATAAATAGTAATTATAATGCTAAAATATTAATTATATAATGATAAATAATTTGTAATTTTTAGAATAAAATTAATTGAATTTAATTATGACACAATAATGATACAGTAATAAATTTATTAAAGAAAGAATAAGATAAATGTTACAATTAGTATAAAAATAAATAAAACTTTAAATATTTGTTGACATTCATGAAAATTATAGGTGAATATGACATGTTATAAGTCTATTAAATGGGTTTTTCTATTTTTTCTCTCTTTTTGGATTTTATTTAAATTCCGTAAAATGAAAAGTGTCAAAACTAACATAATTGACATTTTATACAAATAATATTTAATTAAATTATTAAAAATTCAATATAATAATTAAAATTAAAATGAGGATATAGAAAGTTTTTAATGTTAATAAAATATAGATGTATGGATAATTTATCCCCTATAAATATAATTTATAGATTCGTAATATCTAGAATGGTGTTAGTGCAATTAAAATTAAAAGAGAAAAGTTAATTGAAACCCAAAAAGATAATGTTTCAAATAAAAACAATACATGTATAAAAATTATTGTATTATTGAATTTTGAGCTATTGTTATCCTATATTTTACATAACTGAAGTTGTAGTCATTTGGTTTTAAAATTTAACTTATATTAATTTTCTTTTTTAATAGTTTCCAAGGGGCCCCTCCCCACATCTACAAAAAGATACCCTCTCTTCTATAATACTAACATTTCATGAACCATTTGGTTTGGACATGCCCTTCCAAGAACCCTTACTAGAATCCCACCCTAAATTCTTGAGGACTTACTTAAGAGAGACCACCCTTCTTTGAGGTGTTAAGGTGTTTTTCAAAGGTGATCAACTGAAGAAGGGGTATCATTTTATTTCATTATTTCTATTTTTTTTCTTCCGCATTCCCCAAATATTATTCTTTAAAGATTAAATAAATACTTAAATATCTTAAATATTCAAATATTTTTTTAATATCATCACCTAAATCCATATCCACTTCCATTAAATGGGAGTGTAATTAATCATTCGCGCATACGTGTGAACTATCAACTCCACAGACTGATCAAATTTATTTTCCATATCCATATCTCATGACCCGTTATAATAGTGTATTTAATTGTAATATGTGATATTCATGACATATAAATCATTATAATTTAATACTATATCAATTACAATCTTACTTTTCTTGCACATAATGATAATGTCGTACATTCGTACATGTGAACTGTCACCACCATGAAACGATGTGACTCATTTTTATTAATTATATCACTTTTATGATATATATAACAATATTTAAATGATTATTATGATTTAAGTTATTTTATTATAATTATTGAAATTTAAAATAATAATTACATTTTCTCTATAATGATCAAGGAAAATTGGAAACATTACACATGTTTATGTACAACCTACGATTTCAATGAATATAACATTGGTCATTTTTCATTCAATAAATTAAGGGTTTGATTAAAAAAGTATTATTGACCTATAAAAGTCATTATTATTTTATGAATGTTAATTTGGAGATGACGGAATTATGTCCACATGGACTATTGACATCAAACCATGTTCATTTTCGACTCAAGTACCGAATGTTGACACCATGTTTGAAATGAATATAAATAATATCATAATTCATATAAATGGTAGAGAGTGGTATGAAAGTAATAATAGGCCTGAAAAAGGATATCAAGAATGTATGAATTAACATATTTTATTATTTAGGAATATAAATATTATACGTGATGAGTCATACTCAAAGTAAGTGACGTCATCTCAATATCATTTCATTGACGCATATTTCGATAATATAAACTACATTAATTTATGTGGTGTATAATTGAAAACTACTACTTTAAAATTCATTCAAATGTTTTTGAAAATAATATTTTTATAAAAAAAATTTCTATGAACCAAAGTAAAATTGTTAACGAATGTGGTGATAATTACTTTTATACAGATGCGACCGTTATTTGATATTTGGATTCCTCTTTAACAATTATCTTTTTAGAGGAAAATAAATATCATACTCCCTTTTTAGGTATTCTATTATTGGAAATGGTTTTTATAATGGATTGATAATGTAAATATCTTGAAATGGTATCATGTTATTTAAATTTATAAATTTTATTTTTCTCTTATTCTTGTTAATGTTTTAGGATTATATTTTTGTTCTTGGGAATTGTTTATGTAGACAAGTGGTTACCTAAAAATATGAGGCTAGGTGAGCCAATGATAGTTATTGAATGTATTGGGTAATGAGAGAGAATTAAATGACAATGTTTCTCTTATGTAATTTCAGAAATATAATGTGATGGGTATTCCAAATGTAACCATGATGTTTACTCCCTATGTAGATATGAAATCTAAAATGTAAGTATGATATATATGCCAATAGATAACTTTGTGATTTATGACTACTATTATTTTTTCTAGAATATTATGATTTTATGAGGTATGTTAATCAAAATAGTATTCATGGGGGAAAAATATTATTTCATTGGTTTATAAGTATTAATGGATTAAATTTTTCATTCCTTGACGTATTTACCTAACTATGATTTTTTTTGCTCAAGCCACGCTGTTATAATGTTTTCACAGGGTGTAAGGATAGGTAAGAGAAATTTGGATATATAAATTAGTGATAATAATAATTTTATATTGAAAAAAATCATGTTTTATTTAAAGTGGTATTATATTGTGAGAATGATGTATAGTGATTATAAGTGTCTACTTTGTAATATTCTGAGTTGTTATGTAATAGTTATGGGCTAATTCACTTAAAATATAAAAATTCAAGGATTCTAAAAGCGTTTCAATATAAATTATAGACATAACTCATGATTATTTAATGTTAAATACAAGGGCCTTACACCACCACAATCACATGTATGCTAGGAACTAGAATCAACATCCTAAAAGAACAATGATAAAATTCCATCAATCCAAAAAAGTATAAACTAAAACCGAATGAACCCAAAAATAATCATAAATTTATCAGTCCAAAAATTGTGTAATGAGTTCTAGGGTGGATGAAAATAATCTTATAATAAATAAAGATAACAAAATAGAATGAGTCAAATCCATAGGTAGAAGGAAGACTAAGGGGAGAAAATGTCTCTCAAATAATCCCTCACCACTACTACTCCCACCACCACAATCCCAAAGAATCTTGAAAAGGGCCAAAACACCCAACTAACATGGTTTGAGGTGTGTCATCCATGGCTGGAAGAGTAGGGGTGAAAGGGAAGAGACTATAACCACTCTATTGTTCCAATAGAAAACCAAAATGGAATACATAGGGATCATGGGGCTCAAAAAACGAAACTGTGAGAAAACGCCAACACATCTTAAGAGATCCTACTCATGACTGTTATAGACCATGAATGGGGTAAAGTAAAATTTCATAGACCGAAAAATAATAGGAAGAGACTTTTGACAGTGAGGATTAGTGGAAAGAAAGAACCATGAGAAGTTGAATGTATGAAATCAAAAGAGGCATGAGAAGAGCGGGAGACCAATCAGCGCCAGGAGGGACCCGAAATGCCTAGAATGGAAGAAGAGGATTATTGAAACCATTTCCATGCTATGGATTATACCATTATAAAATGATTATTTGAACCGTTTATTCTCACAGGTTATGCTATGATGAAATGATTAAATTAGTATGAATCTTATATCCCATACACATTTTTTTGAATTATGTTTATAAAACCCATTTAATTTAATGGTTTATGATATGAAAAATGTTCTTTGATCTTTTGACACACATATGTATGTTTTTCATTATATTATGGGTGTGATTTATATATGCCTAAAATTAATTTATAATGATATGTTTACTATGATATCAGAGGGTACTGTTGTGGATATCCAAATCCCAAATGGACGGTACACACAAAGTTATCCCATTCCGGGGAAACTAAGTACACGATTGATTATTCAAAACCAGATATAGTTACAAAATTTATTTACCCAATCCAAACATGTTATCAGTGTATTGATGGGTAGCCTTGAATTAACATTTTTCTGATTATGTGTATTCCATAAATATATATCTTATTCTAATGTTATTCTCTCGTGGATCACGTTCCCTAATTCCCATTTGATTGATGACTTATGAAGTCCAAATATTTATTCCAGGACTAAATATTATGTTATTGATATACAAGGTATGATTTTAATATGTTATTATCAAGTTCTCTTACCCTTATGAATATATTATATATACATATCTCCCTTGTTCACCTCTAAAGTGTACTTGATCTAAACATTTATTCACTTTTCTTCCCCCATTTTAGGAAGAATGATTTATGTATGATATGTTTTTGAATATTAATAAATGTGAATAATTTTTTGGGAGACATTGGAGGCAATTAACCAAATTAAAAATATTATGCTTTAATATTCCAATGTTAATGAATTATTATCATCCTCAGGTGCTGGTTTTTGTAATGTATTGAATATTTATATAAAAAGATAAAATATTGAAGTATGAAAATCATTGGTCTCATTAAGTCCTAAAATTATATATCCCCCAATGAGTCAATAGATATTATAAGACAAAATAGGGTTTGGAAATTAGTTTATATATTCAAAATCCAACAATATTTCATTATTGATGTCTCAATTACAAGTGTCATGGAATAATTCTTTAATAGAGGTTTAGATGTCACACATTAAAAATTACATTACTATGAGAGCAATACAATTGATATACATCTTTTTATTATTATCCTGGAAAATAAGATCACACCTTAAGGATTACTATGGGTTTATAATTGATTTAATTTTTAAATATTTATATTTAAGAAATGTTTATGTAAATGTTATTTTTGTTGTATGTTTTCCCTTACTGGGTGTTTTAGATGACCACTTATTCTGTTTCCATTTAGATAGGGTATAAATAAATATTTCTAAGATAAAATTATTAGAAGGATATCACATGTGGAAGAATTTATGCCTGATGTTGGATATTTATCATGAATTAAATAATTTCTTATACGTTAGAAAACATATTTATTAGTTGAATAAGTAAATTGATGTATTCTATTAAGATATATCATAATTATATAAATATATAAACCTGAAAATATCAAAATGATGTAATTTATTAAATAATTTATTTTTATTATATTGGCATTAGCTATGTTTATATCTATGAATTTATAGTTTGTATCAATTCACGTTTGTAATGTATGTGTTGCTAGAACTGAATTTATAAGTATGGGTTTGGGGTATCATAGTTGGTATCAAATGGGGTTTTAGATAAATTTATAAACTAATGAATCATTGGTGGATAATTTTATGAATGACATGTCATGTTATATCATAATTTCTAGTTTATAAAAAACACTTTAAGTTATTTGAGGTTATATTGAATATATCAGCGATTTAGAGAAGAAAACCCTAGTGAAACCCAAATAATAAGCATAAGAATAAATAAAATGTTTATAATACCATCATAATGTTTTTATAATGAATATATTGTGTGTTTATTCTAGAAATTTTATTATTATTTGGATGCTACATATATATAATGGATATAAAATTTATGTACCAAGGGATATAACCCCAAAAATTAAAGATTAGGAATTAAATTGATCATCACATGGTTCATGAGAATGTTTCCTACACACACACATAGATTAAATATCCCATGAGATATTATTTGGTTGATCATGTTCACTTTTCAAACCATTATTAGCGATCTAGAATAATGGTTAACTAGTTAGGGAAAATGACATAATAGAAAAATTATTATTGATAACCAAATATTTAAAAAATAATGACATATGTTTAAATTAAAGTATTATTTTAAAAAAATAATGGTTTCATATTAGAAGAAACATATTTATGATTATGATAATGTTCATATGTTAAATAATATCATAACTATATTTTATTTTAGTATTTGGTTGAACATTATTAAAAATGAATAAAAGGAAGGTATGTATCGAGATACAATGTTTCATTTTAACTGAAAAAGGGAGTGTTCATAAATGGTTTTGAGTTTATGTATATTATTATTAATATGGAAAAAAGAATGTTTCCTAGTATTACTATTAGTTGTGAGGTTGAAAATATAATATAATTAAATCATGATACTATTAAATATTTTAATTAGTAAAGTGATATTTATTGGAAATGCTTTTTATGTACATAATATAATTAAGGATTATGTGAAACATAGATTGATGGTTCTTTAGTAGTTTTTTATTATTGGTTTGAAATAGTATATTAAATAGTAATAGAAACCTTAATAAATGATTTTATTACAAGGTTATATGTTTACATATAACTATTGAATAAAACATGTATGGGGGGTGGATAAGTAATAGGTTTAATATACAAATGATATTGATATAATATAAGGTAGATTTATTTTTGAAAAACTGAGTTAGGTCATAGTGATATCTATAAAATTTATTATTGATCTTTTAAAAAAAGTGATCCATGAATTTTTGTAGAAAATGTTGTAATTTTTTTTTGGGAATTTTTATATATTAACTACTGTATGGCCATATTGACAACTAGAAAATATGATTTTATCATTAAATATAATGTTACTTTCTAGAAGAATATATTAAATAATTGTGGATTTGAAGTTCCCAATCAGGATCCAAGTATCACTGAGAGGGGGAGGGGGTGAATCAGTGATATCTTTTTCTTTTTAAGTTTCCCCTTTTTGAAACAACCTTCGCCTCCTGTTAAAGAGTTTCTTCCCTGCTGAACACACACATCCACAGGAACACAAGATTTACAAGGTTCACTACTCAACAAGAGTAGCTACGTCCTTGGTATGGTACGGAAATAATCCAGTACCACACAATCCACTAGAAAACAATCCTTTGATGTGGAATACAACGAGTAGGATATACCCTTACACTCGTGCAGCACTTTGAAAACAATCCAATAGTGCGTGTGCTCCCTCTTAGCACAAATAGGATAACACAATGTTTCAGTGCTTCTTTACAATTAAACAGATGTATTCTCCGAAGTACAAATCTTCACTTTCTTACCCAGAAGCCGGTAAGAACTCTCTCGTGCACAACTGAATATGTGCGAAGACCCCAAATATTTCGCGCAGCCTTTAGGGTGCCTTGCGCGCAATTCAAATGGCTTGCGCGTAAAATCACCTTTTGGCGCGAAAAACGTTTTCGCGCAACTTTCCTTTTACGCGCAACTTTTCCTCTTTTCGCGCAACTCACTTAGCGTATAATTTACGCGCACCAGAGCTCGGGATTTCTTCTAAGTGTCGAGCATTACCAACTAACAAGGGTTAGCCTCATATTTATAGGCATTTTTGAACCCGCGCGAAAAACACTAATCCGCGCGTAAAACCTCCTCCATGCGCGTAAAAACTCTTTTATGAAACTTCATATTTCGCGCCATGCTTCAATATTTCGCGCACCTCATGCCTTTGTCATTTTTTATCCTTCTAAGCATGAAGCACCAATTGCGCGCAAAATTCCGCACCGCGTTCCATATTGCGCGCAAACCCAATCTTTCCTGCAACATCAGATTTCGCGCATTGCTCCAATATTTCGCGCATTTTATGCCTTTGCCAATTTTTGATCTTCTGATCTCGAACCATCATTTGCGCGAAAACTTCATTCCTCAATTTCGCGCACCATTCCAATATTCCGCGCATCCCGCAGATTTTTCGCGCAACCCGCTACTATTTCGCGCATCCCGCAGATATTGCGCGCACCACTTTATTTTTGCGCGAAACGTGCCTAAATTTCCGCGCACTCCATGCCTTTGTCATTTTTCATAGTTCTGACCTTGAATAACTCTTTTGCACGTATAAACCATCTTCAGCGCAACATCCATTGCCAAGCAGATTTCTTCATCTCCCGATTTTCAGGCCCTAAAATTTGGCAAACACTGGAAAACGGCGCCACCTTAAACTGTTCTTTTCTGCCATCCCCAGATTGTCTATTGCTTTGCCATTTTATCTCTTTACTGCTTCCCATATCCATTCTTCTGCTCTTATCACGAATCCCACTATCGTGATATTTATCCTTTGATAGATCAGCTTAAGCATCGTCAGAGTTGCAATGGGAACTGAATCTTTCCTATCTTCCAGCAGCAACATCCCTTCCAATCAAAACATTATCTGACTGGCATCATCATTTCTCCCCCCTTTCCTTCATAAGGCTTGCATCACAAGTTCTCCTAACTCATGATTTGTGTGAAATACATACCAGCAAAGCATCGTCTGATTTATGATCCTTCTACACAGTGAATTGATTTATTGCCTTTGACAACAAAATACAACACTCTGCAAAATCTAACTCTTCAAACTTTCATCTTCATTCAACCTGGTCCCAACAGGATTAATATATTACAAATTGATATGGATTTATGAAATGTGTATTTCAAAAGAATGTATTATTAGTGTATAAAAAGGATAGAGTATATGATTGTATGTAATATTAATGTAGTCTGTGGAAGGGTAATTTACTTAATCTAACATAATATATTAAATATTATTTCATATTTGATTTTATATCCCAAATCATAAATTTGTTTTGAATATCCTCACTTTATTTCAATTGATGATTATAAATAAAAATTTGGGGACACATTTTATTTAAGGATGTTAATGTAACACCGTGAAGTTTTAATATATGAATTCATTTAAATGATTAGAATATGTTCGATAGATTTCATAACAGAGAACATCGAACTAAAATGCAATAACGATAAATATTTTTTTTCAAAATATGTATCATTGTTAAAACCTAACCATTAATATATAAGGATTTTATTGATGTAAATATTTTATGTAATAGTTATAGATACTAAAAAATGTAAATTTTTAATATTAATGAAATTAAATTAGAATAGTAAAAAAATTGAAAATTGTTTTATGCATAATTTTTTTTTCAAAATTACTTATTTATTTTATGAAAAATTTTATATTAGGATATGATTATAAATAAATAAATTGATAATATAAATAATATATTAATCATAAATTATAATGAAATTGATATAAAATAAAAATAGAAAATTTCTAATAATTTTAAAATATATTTTACATTAATAACTATTTTATAAAATATTTTAGATTTTAAAGATATATTAAAAAAAATTATTAAATAATTTTTTAAAATATACAAAATTTTCTTCGTAATCATTAAAATATATATTTTAAAAATCTAGTTTTAGGATAATATTGTATTTTTCACAAATAACATTATTTCATGACATTATCACTATTGAATTATGAAATGTAAATTCATGAAATGTTTATTTATGTCACAATATTTATTTAAATATGTATTTATTCTTGTTATATTTTTTAATAGAATATATTTTTTTATATTTTAGAACCTAATATATTTTTCATGAGTAATTTTACAAAATTATACATTTTTATATTAAAATTATTATTTTTATCAATTTAATAAATTAAATCAAAAGAAAATCATTTAATGTTTTGAATACGGGTCACAATTATCTTATAAGAACTACTTTATTTTTGTTCATAAAGGAGAAGTTACATTACTTAAATACTAATATCCATAATAAATGATGAATTGGTAACAGTAAATAATCAAACTGAAAAGGACCTAAAATATATTAAAAACATATGTTGGAATGTGGGTTTTAGTATTTTATCTACTATATCAATTCTCATCTCCCGAATTTATTAATATTGAAGCCATATTCCTTGATATTCATTTCCCAATATTGGAAACTTATCGGTTTTTATAAAAATGTTATTGATTTTAACTTATAACTGAAACACTCTTCCCCTCACATCACATCACATTAAAGCACCCTTAATTATGTATAGTGACCAATTATTTTGATCTATAAATATCAAATCATATTATAGGAATTTTATTTGAAAAAATTAAGATCCATGATAGAAATATAATGGTTTTTCCTCTTTTGATACTTAGATACATAATAAACTGGTTCATAAAAGATATATATATCATCTCCTAAAAAGATATTACTAACTAGAACCTTTCTTATACACATAATACAAAAGTTTTTTTGTCATATCACATATAAGAAAAAAATAATAAAGAGTGATATCAAACACCTAGAAAGGGTAAACAAGGGATATATCTCTGATCATTTAATCACAACATGATCATAAAGGGTATTATGATATAAAATTAACCATTTTAAATCACATCAAACAATTATTAGATAATTAAACAATTCATTGAATAAATCATTGTAGTTCATAGAACAAGTATCTTAAAGGGATTAATTAACATGAGACACAAAAATATAATGTTAATAAAAGATCATGTGAAGAAAAATTGGAACAATTGTGGAATAATCATAATCGTATAATTCATTTACCAAGGACATCCAACACATTATTTGATAAAATTTAAGGCTTTTGATAACCACCTATATGCCTTCTTCGGTATAGTTATAACCACTCATGTACCATATACCCTGTTAGGGATAACCTCCCATGTACATTTGTTTAGGATTTTGTTATACTCCCATATACCATTTTATCTCATATAACAATAATTCTTATCGAATGCATTGGAGTGATATAAAATTATATGATCACACATAACATAATCATAAACCCAATCATGTGTATGCCAAATGAAAAAAATCACTATAAATTAAAACACGTAAATTAAAATTGGTATCATCTTGATTTCATCATCCTAAATATAAATCATTAAGAGAAAGAATAATTATTTTAAAAATAGATGATATACCCATTAAATATCTAGTAACATAAAAGGATGTTGTCATAAATGAATAAATTTTTTAAAAGATGTGAGAGTATTTCTTGAGCAGAATACTCTCTTAATTTTTAAATAACATAATAAAATATACATTTTTTTTAAATAATAAGGATAATATTATCACTAAAAATATAAATGAAAACTTGATAGTTTTACCTTAACGAATTTATCTATCATAATGGAAGGAAATATTGTTCATGGCCTGTACATCAAAACAATGACTCATTTCACATTTTCCTTAAAAATTCATAAGTCCTTCATTTATAAAATCATAACAAGATTAATTTTAACCATTATATAAAATCATCAATTATGGGTGAAATGAATTTTAAAAACCAAAGATGAAATTTTTTTCTCAAATAATTGTTTAAAAACATTGATATGGAACAAAACAAATTTTTAACTGGGGAGAGAAATAAATCTATTTTTTCCTTAAAAAAGTATATCATTATCTTGAGTATTTAATGTAAAGTAAATGAATTGAAAATAATTATTCTCATGAAATAACAAAATGTGAGTAACATTAAATGGATTGATCAATAAAATATCATTTAATTTCCATTAATGGAAGGTCAATTGTAAACAACCCATATAAATTTTTGACTGAAACAAAAACCCATTAATATACCTTCCAATTTGATTGAAATCACTCTAAAAGATCTGTAATAAATTTAAATTTGGTAAAAATATATTACAAATAAAATTAATCACATATAATATCTTATATGATCAAATTATAATAAATCAATACACATTTATTAATATTCATTTTCAAAATTGTCATTTTTGTTGTTAATTATTTCTTTCAACCTGAATGATTCAGTTATGCAGTTCTTTTCCATGTATAGTGATCTTGGTTTCATAATATCCAAAATTATATCTATGATATGAATATCATAAATATTAATTCTATACTAATTTTTTATCATCCATAAAATATAAAGATAAAAAATTTAATTTCACAAATCATTGAGTCAGTAGGCCGTACATACACATGAATTCCAAAGTCACTTTTTGAAGGATGGAAATAATGAAAGGTAAATAGTAAAATAAATTTCACAAAACAAATTATATATATATCATATATATTTATTAAATACTTATTTATTTTCATATTTTTAAGGTGGAAATTAAAAATAAATTACATCTCCTTGTGGAGTTGGTGGTCCACACATACACACAAGGGACAATATAATTTTTCAATAGATATTAAGGTAATAAATTAGAAAATATATTATTAACCATAAGAATAATAATATTACAAATATAATATATATAAATTAAACCCATGAAAATAACAAACCATGAAACATTGGGATTTGAAAAGAATTATCTCTCAACATGGAGAGGGTAGTCCACACATACACACGAGAAATACTCTCACTTTCCATTTGATGGAAAAGATATTGGAAAATAAATATTTCATGACCATAATGAAATTTTATTTTATTTATTGATCTAAATTTATTATATTATGATTAGTAATATAGATATATTCGATTTAGAATAATAATGAAATAGAAAAATGTTTAGTTAGATGATAACCTCTTATTCGATAGACTTATTTTAGATACATTCTTAGGAACCTTTGGAATTGTTTTTTAATAATACCATAACCAATAAAATATAAATAAGTGAGTTTATAAGATAATTTTATTGGATTTGGTCTACCTATATTGTTCAATTTTGTGTATAGAAAATATATTAGTGGTTAACTTTTATTAGTGGGGGAGGATGTAGGTAGATGGAATTGTATAAAATATGTAAGTATGATTATAGTATTTCATAGGTATAGTGATTAGTAATATCATTGAATATGAAGGAAAATGTATATGGACAAAATATAAGAATACAATATAATTTAGATATGTTTTTGTGTCATTATAAACCTTATTTTGTTGAATAATGTCATTATTAATAACTTCTAAATATAATTATGAAAACAACTATTTTAGTCTTAAAGAGTTATAATGTTGAATATAAGTAAATAATTGGATAATAAGTGTAAAAGTGATAAAAATTATAAAATATATTATCCTAATTAACATATTTCATGTTTTAATGATTTAAAATAATTTAATAAAATAATATCATTATTGTTTTTTTAAAACTAATCATTCAATTGGACTTTGATTAAATGAATATAGAAATTAAATTTGACTATAAACCATTAAAAAAAATATTATGTTATTTTAGTACATATAATTAATGGTGTACTATAAACCACCCATAAATATTACTTTTGGTATTTTTAAATTTATTTATATAATTTTTTTTCTAATTATGAAGAATTCTGTTGGAATTTGTAAGTATTTAAGTTAATTATTCCTTTAACAAATATAAAAAAGGAATTATGATGACAAAAATAATAAATAATATATGATTTAATGTTTTTAAAATAATTTTATACATTTATTGTAAACACATAAACCTTTTATATATATTTATTTTTAGAGTTTCACTCTTTGAATTTTATTCACATCAAATAATAAAAAAATTAATACCAATATAAAATGGAAAAAAATTAAAAATATTAAAATTTGGGATGAATATGGTTGATGTACTTCCATAAAATGAAATAAAGTAAACATTCATTAGGATTTTGAGACCTTACCCCACTTTTTTAACCTAGTATTGTTATGTTTTCCAAAAAATAATTATAATTTGTATCAAATATATTTTAAAAAATATGAATAAAAAAAATTTCACCAAATTCAATCAATCTCATTTTGGGAGAAATATACGTTTGAAGAATTTTAAAGGAAATACTAAAAATATATTTATTATATATCATTATATTTTCATCATAAACAACATTAATAATTAATTTTAAAAAAAATTATTACTGTTATTACCTCCATGATTAATTGATATGTTATAACAACTATATTTAAATAATTGTATATTGTGGTTCGTTAGAACATGGTGTTTTATGTAATGGAAGAGATCAAAGAAATTTCATTTATTTATAAAAATTATTCCCGAAAATAAGATCGTGTTACATGAACCGAACATTTTTGAGAACCAATGAGAAAAACTATGATCCTACTCCACTGACACACTATCTAGTGTGATCCCCATTGAACTTCCATTTAGCTATATAATACATGAATTTTTGGGGTGATAACCATATAATAGTGGCTATATACTTGCATTTTATGTTACCATGAAAACCATAGGGGATAAATATAAATCATAGTAAAATAATAACACTAAATGGGATATTAAACATAATATGATTGAATGATAGAGGAACTAAGGAATAAGAGAGTTTAACTCTTCACATTTAATTTATATTAGAATCAGGTACTATATAAGACCTAGTAAACCAATATTAATATCTCTAAAAAAAACAAGTCACCCCTCAAGATATATAGTGGGGGTTTATTACCTTGAAAAGTGTTATTATTGATTACTAAGGTAGTACCAATACAATTGGTTGAAGGAAATCTCATTAATATAATCTCCTGAATGGAGTGGGTTCCTAATTCCATGGAAAGAGGCTTTATTAACATGTATTAGGGTAGTTACATATTCTATCTTCCCTATATGGGACCTATAAATTTTATTTTTAAAGATTGTACCAAAACCATTTTCAAATATGGGGCATTCATACTACCACTATTCAGGTCAGTAAAAACACAATAAAGAATAAAAATACAAGAATCATATCATTACAATGACTATATGATTGTACCATACTCAATGTCTACATTGATAATTATACAATTACCCCATCATTTCTTTTACATGGTTAAAAACCAAATTTCTCGAAACCGCATTAGAAATTATTCTATATGGACATTGAAATTTCATTATCATGGTTTATATAGAAAAATTCCTTGGTAGAATGTCCACTCACCCAATTCTAAAACACAAAAAATAACATATGTGAAAATTCATATAAAATTATTATATTAAGGAAAACCATTGATGGTATTTGACCCTTTTATAGTGAAATTTTTATTGTTGTATTGATATTTTTATCCCTTGGATATAATTTCTAAATTACATCATCACATTAACATTAGAGACATCATAACAATTTTAATTATTTTGTGATCATGAAATTTATGTCTTAGAAAAACCCATGCCAAATTCATCAAAAAAAAAATTCCAAAAGTATATCATCCTTTTATATATTTATTAACCAATGTATTAATTACATTATATTTTGATAAAAAAAATAAAACCCAATATAATGTGTTTCTATGTTGTTTTCCTTTATATTTGTAGAAATATATAGTGTAACACATACCATTATTTTGTGACTTTTCATGGGTAAATGTGATTCAATAATACTCAATCTCCCCATCATCATTTTCTATAATATTATTTCCCATCTCTACTTCATTATTCAATAAACATGCTTTATCAATAATGACATCCGTCAATAGGGAAAAAAGTTTCTATTTTTCAAACCATAAGGGGAAATGTTGTAAATCAAAAGAAAACTCTAAATGTAATGATTAATTACACAACATGAAATCATTTTATCTAGTATTGATTCAAAAATATGAATTTTTATAGTAATTTATAACAAGATTGATAAATTATATCATAATGGGAATTAAAATAAAATATTTATCATAATTCATTAAATTTATCACAAAAATGCTATAATGGGTTATCAGATAAGTCTTGTCTCATACATATGAATTTTAGCATTGGTGATTCCCAAACATAGACTATAAATACAACAATAGATCACCAAAAAATTATATTATGATTGAATAAAAATTCTAGTTTACAAATAATATAAATGATCATGACCAAGAGTAGAGGCATTTTTTAAGGAAATTAGAAACTGAGATAGTGCTTTTCAGAGATTTTTTTAGTGAAAATCAATTAAAAACAAATCATGATGTGAGAAACACTTTTATGGAAAAATTATTTATAAATGGACTATTTTATTATCATGTAATTATTATCATGTTGCAACAACACTAATTCAACTGAGATTTAAAAACAATAATGTGATCTCACAAAATATCATGGAGTTAAATTCACATTAAAATAAATTAACACTATGAGTATCATGGTGACTTTAAAGACACGATTCTAAAACCCATGAACACCCATTTTTCAAATCGCATCCCTGATGCCACATAAATTAACCTCAAAATAATATAATAATATAGTAATGAAAACATTACACAATTTTATCTATGTACAATTCTCATAAAATAAACACATATATGAATTTTATGACCTGTAACAACATGTATAAATGTTAACTGTCCTGGTGTTGCATCACAATTCCCAATACCAAGAGACCCAACAACATAAATTGTTTTATGTATTTCAATACAATAACCTAGGTCACTATATAATGAATAATTATTTTTCAGCGTAAAGTAACTAAGAATATTAACAACCTATTTTACTTGAAATAGGAAATTATTTTTTAAGGGAATTATAGAATCTGGAATATATTCTTCCATTTATTATTATGGGAGGATATCCATAATTGGGAATTATTAATATTTGAGTCATATTTTATGGATATATAAATAGATTCTTTTATATAATATCATTAGACTACTATCTTGATTGACTAATTCCATACATATAACCACAAGACATTTTACATCACATAAGAGTTTTCAAATGATAGTAGATAATTTTTCTAGTCATTTTAAAAATATTGGATTGTTTGGGAAATTTAGTTTTTAGATTTTACTCATGAATGGGTGATGATGTTCCACTATCATGATTTTTTTTTTTAATTTTAGTAAATTTATTTATGGCATATTATGATTTTTTCCCAATATAAACATTAATCTATATTAGATTAATAAATTTTTTAAAATAATGAATATTATTTTTATTTTTATTATATATTTTGTAACTACACGAACACACTCAAATATTTTATTTCTTTCTTTGTTCATATAATAATAATAATTATTATTATTATTATTAGTTAATATTTATTATATAAATTAAAGTTCTTTTATATAATAATAAGGGGAAATTGTGAGTGAGGTTTGAAACCCTTTAGATTTTTTGACCGTCTCTTCCAAATTAATTGTGTTTTAAGTGTGACTCTTTTCATTTTTATTTTTTATGTATTTTATAATTTATATTGATTAACTATATTCAACTATTGATACTTTATGTATGGGATAAAATCACCATGTCAGTTTTGTGACTCGTACTATTTTTCATTGTTTATATATATCATATATGTAAATGTATAATATATATTTCTATTACTAGAATAAAATTATTGGGTTTTCCATGTATCCAAAATTTTTAATTACAAATAAAATAATGAAAGGGAATAAAACCTATTTATTATTAAAAAATTATACTTTTTATTTTTAAAGATAATGTTTCTTATGTACCTAGAGTTTATGAGCTTATATGTCATAAATAAAGAATTTAACACTTATCTCCTATCTCTGGATAATATTATGTTATGGATGGAATGAATTATGAATTTCATGAATGTATTAATGTAAATTATACTAATGTTAAAGAAATTATTAATTTAAGATCATGAATTCGATTTTGTTTTCCAATATCTAGAGAGATGCGTAAATTATTATAAATTATGTTGGGTTTTTATGATAGATCTAGATTGATTAATGTTTTACCAAAAATGATTGAGTGATCTTTATTCTCGAACAAAAATGAAGATTGAATAATTATTAAAGACTATGGATCATATGAATGATATAGAGTGTTGAGTAAATTATTTTATACTGTAAAAGGTAAATAAAAAGTGCTATAATTCACAATAATGTTCCACAATTTAGGTGTCATTGTATTAATGTAATATGTACTCTATTGAAAATTTATCACAGATAATGTATAATATGAAAACCATTATGAATATAGTAATGTTTTTGAAATCATAAAATTACTCTTCCATTTCATTAAATGGTCCCCCACTTGATAATTTATGATTATTTTTTATATGATAAATAAAAAGTATGATTAGTGACTATGGTTGGTACAAAAAAGACAAGAAATTAACTAAGGTTCTTATTTCTAACTATTTTTCTGCATTATAATGATACCTTTTATGTATGTTTATTTTTTACATAATGCGATATCACGAAATGAGGGAACACATATACATAGTTATCTATATTTTTTTTGGAACATTGGGGATGTCGATTATGTCATCACAACTACACAATAAATTTTTACTGTAGTGATAAATAAAATTTTATTATTTCATTTAAGGATAATGTAGTTCATTAGTATATTTTTAAAAGGATCTTAATGTGGAGGATGATTCAGTTGTAAAATGGGTTCCTTTGGATGACGATGGTTTGTTAGTAGACATGATGTGTGGTAGAATATTGGTGAAATTTAGAATTATTATATAGTAGATAAATGATTTGTTTTGATTAATTATCATTGAATATAACATTCATTGAAATTAAATGTTGTATAAATGAAAAATATATTTTATTTATAATAGTGATACCTTTTTCCCACGATTTGTGTGTTATCCCTTTTCATATATACTATTTGTATGTCTGATTTTTATTAGAATATTGGAATGTGTAATTGATTATATTTTCATGGTAATAGTCTACCAAAAATTCATTTTCTCCCTCTTTAGTATTCAAACATAATTAGTATAAGGGTAGGTACCATAGTGGTCATATAGATGTATGACTTGAGACATTTTTGTTTTCATTCATTTCAGTCCTTAAAATTTAATGGAACTAAAATGGTGGAATAAATATATATGAACTATTAGATTTTATTTAATCAAAAATAATTACTTTGGGAAACTGGACCTCTAGGGGTTGTATATAATTAACTTTTCAATAAAATTTTTATTGTTTTAAAATATATAATATCATGTTCATTATAAAATTGAAAACCATAAATTTCAATTGTATTCAAGAGTAAAAAAATAATTTACAAGAGAAATTTAATTATTTACTAGTGTTACATTTAATTCCATAAAAAATCATAATATACATGTTGTTATAAAAATATCAATGTCACATTCAACTTTATAGCCAATTATTAAATTCATTATATATTAAATATCTATTAAAAGATTAAAAATTATGTGCATGAATAAGTTAATAATTTTTTCTCTTAAATCAGATAAAAATAAGATGATGTAAACAACATATATATATTAAGAGATGTTTCAAATGTGATTACATCATCATAATTTTGTGTGATATGTTAGTTAAATACTTATCAATTATTCCAAAAGAAAAGATAAAATTATAATTACACTAGGATATCCTTCTCTATGGGATAATTATACATCCAATGAAAAAAATTCAATTAGGAAATAAAATGTATTGATAGTTATCAAATTTTTCTAACATGTGTTGTCAAAATAAACCAAAGAAATAATCATTATGATATGAATAGGATAATTTTATGTATTTAATCATTACAAATGACATACATCATCATAAAACTCTAAAAAATCATAAAATGAGTTTGGTAATGTTATTTTAAATTTTTTTGAATGATTCTAACAAACTCATTTTGTCATGATTCATTCCTTCAAGAAGTATCACTGTTGGGGTGATAATAAAATAAGAGATATAATGACCCCCATGACAACCTCTAATAGGGATGTGTTAGAGACCATTAATATCGATATAAAATCACACACATGAGAGGAATTTCCCTCGTTAAGATTTGAGAAGTAATAGATTTTATGAGAATAACCACAAAAAAACTCCTACTCATAATAAAGAAAGATGTAATTTAATAACATGATATTATGAAATACATAAATAGATTAAACTAAAACATAAACACAAAATAGATAAATCCCAATTAGTGACCATGATGATCTTACAATTGCTCAAAATATTCTCAAACATGCGATGTCTAGATCAATATCCAAATGGGTCATAATAACATGAAAAACAATTTATATATTCATAATTTGATAAAAACCTATATACTTAGTACCATCCTCCATAAAAGCTCTAATCTAAAAAAATGATATTAGAATATTTAATCCCAGTGAATAAAGAAATTAAACTAACTTTTCATGTAATTAATTACTCAATTATTTTCCCATTATCAACATGAATATCTCAATTAATATAATATTTTAGTAAATATTTCAATACTGTATACATATATGTAAATTATGTTACCCCTAATACCATTCATTAATTTCGTGCCACTCCCATATCTCATTACCAGACATCTTATACATATCAATTCTATATGGCAAGCCATCCCTAATGTGGGTCTATCCCTAACCCTACCTACCTGAGTCCCATGCATGGAACAACATATTATATTACCATCAATACAAATATCCATATCATCATTCCAACCTAACCCTCATTAGAAATCTAAATAGTAACTAGATAAAATTATAGAACCCCCATAGCCTATATTAATAAATTATACCTTATACCATCATATCACATGAAAATAAACATATAGAATGTCACAACCACAATCCATGACTTAACATATGTGATATTTCATTAGCAATTGCATACTATACGTAAATTTATAGTGAAATATTGATCCATCACCATCTTGGTAAGATCCAACCCTATACAGTATGGCATTATATCATCTGATATTCCTTCTCATACAATATCTAAATATGGAGTTGTGGATTCAGAGATATTATCCATATTTCCCTTCTCAATCCTCAATTTTATAGATTCAATTCCAAAACATTTGGGTGTTGGTTTCCCTGCCATTGAGGATGAGATAATGCATGAAATGTGAGAATATATTATAATGTTTATCACAACTACACTAATTAATTATACATACCACAAGACTCATATACAGTTTTCATCTAATGAGACACTTGATTGACACTTATACGGTCTAAAAATAACATAAGAATGCATAAATTTACATCAATATTAACAAAATCTTTGTCCATTGTCTAATATTTTTATATTTTAGTTCAATATTAACATTTAATCTTCTAATATAAGTGTAAATAACAGTAATTATTCTTTTCTTATATTATCTTGTATGGAATCACTATAGGTATGTATCAAGAACCAAGGACATTCTATCCTAAATTCAGTATTATTTCATAAACATATATGTTATGTAGAAATCAGCCAATGTTACCACTAAAAACATACACTCAATGTGTATAACATCAAACTGCATACAATAACTGAAAACATGATCATGTAAATAACATATTTCCAATGAAAAACAAGTAGTAACAATGAAAGAAAAAAATGAATAGAAAATAGCCACTCAAAAGTCCTACAAACCACCCTAATGGCCCATTCCATGGAGCAAATTATAAAGTTAGTACCACCATCCCATGCATTTCTGATATCTGTACACACGGACATATCACATTGGTCTACATATATCCATCAATTATTAAAACCTCAGGCCTCAATCCCATTACTCATAAAATCAATCCATATAAAAAATAATTTTATCAAATAATGGATCTATATCAATATGTCATACAAAAATATCAAATATATTTCCACTCATAATTTTATAAGAAAACTAAAATTATAAAATAAATACATTCAAACCTTTCTCAATCCAAAATTAGATCTCTTATTCCAAATCAATTCTTCATTGTCACACTACAAATTTTTATTTAACATGAATTAACAAGTTTATTATGCATATGTTTTCTTTGTTATGAAGCTAATATCATATAATTACGTAGATAATATAATCATAACATTATTTAAAAATTAATTTTATGTCTAAAAATTACACAATGATTAGTAAATACATTGTTTACCCTTTATAATTTTAATTAATAATAGCATCTATTTTTACATTTATTATTAGATTATACAATTTGACAATAAGAAAAAAAATACAGCCATACAGTTACTATACTTTTTAAAAAATATTCAGAGGAACCATAAAACCCATTTGACCCTTAATTCCCATACTATAGGTTAATTTATAAAGAAAAATATGAATCATCTTGAACAATACAAATCCATAGGTATATTTTCTAATATTCAGAATTATAAAATAATTCTCATCAATATTATTTATGCAGTTCATGAAATTATTATTATTTAGTTTTGATTTAATATAATAATTATTAAACAACAAATACAGTTATCTTATTATGTATCTAAGATAATTTCAAGAATAATCATAATTATTTTACCACATGCTATTATTTATTTTATATTTTTTCTCTTAATCATATGGATTATTAAAATAATTCATCGGCTATATGAAGTCATATTTTTTATATTTAATTTATCTTATTCCAAATAAATATATAATAAAATGAATAATAATAAGAACTTACATGTGATTTTATTCCCTACATCCTTGATAATTTGTAAATTATCATAAAATATCTATCTTTAATTTTATGTTTTAAAGATAATTCTATGAATCTTTTTTCATATGACATAATAATTAATAATGTGCTATATTAATTTAAATTATATAATAATCCTAATAGTTTTTTAGCAATTAATATTCATTAAAAATATCGTGGTATCTTCTTTTTGTCTTTCATATATATTTTTATAGTATGATAATGAATTATCTTTCATCAACATGGAATAAGTTCCAAATAAATGATTCAAAATGCTATCATGAAATATATACATAATTAATAATTCAAGAGAAATTATAGTTTATGAAATTATTAAATTGTTTCAAGAAAATAAACATTCACTTTTTAATATTTGATATATTAGTGATTAGAAATATTATCTAATAATTTAATTCCAATATTTTGAATAAGAGTATTAAAAAACATTATAGTACTTTATCCTATCTACATTCATAGGTTTCCATATTTAAAATAATAAAATTAATTTATTGTAGGAGTTTTTCCACTAGATATTCATACAAAATAATTTTTTGAATTCTTTATTAATAATTTTTTCAAATTTGAGGCTTTCGAATGTGTTTCCCAGGATTTCAATGATATTCATTTTTTAGGAGATATGACTATATAATTATATTTTAATGATTAATCACAACAATTATAAAATAATGTAAAATTACAGATGATCCATCTAAACCCACTTATATATTAGTAAAATTAATATATCCTCTACCCAAAAGAAAGAATGTTCACATGTTATAGACTAAATAGATGAGAGTGGAAATTTCATGTAGTACTTGAAAACACATGAGATCATTAGATGACATGATAACGACTTTTAAATACTGATTGTCAAGGTTTGGGTCACCTAAAATTGATGTAAATGAAGAGAGACTCAAATGTGGGAAATATTTTATTTTTAAGTACATATATATAGCTCCATATAGAAATTTAATTTTTATCAAATTAATACTAAAAACAGTTTAATTTTTATTCCTCCCATGACTCATTTTATGACTCTTGAAATTATATAGCAACAATGGATCCATTGAAAACACTTAATTGATTCAAAAAGAAAAAAAATTCAGTTATTGAAAAAAAATTGGATTAAAATAATTTTTAGATGGAATGGGGAAGAAAAATTGTGATATAATAGAAATAATTACTACACCAACATAAGATATAATTTATGCATAAGGGTAATAAGGTTTTACAAAATATGAAACTAACCACCCATAATAAGGTTGGTTCAATGAATGGTGCCCTTACAAAATAATAACCATACATTTTATGGGATTATGTAAATTACACATAACATTATGTAGCTATATATATACCCTTATGTGAACATAATGATTCATGACTGACTCATGAAAAAATAAGGATCTCTCAAGTACATTACCGTTATGCATTAATGAAAAATGTGGTTTTACCCTTAGTAAGTGATAATGATTTTGGGATATACCTTATATGGATATTAAAAGCTCTCATAGAGTTTTATGTAACAATAGGAAATCATGTCCTAACCTTAAAAGTCTAATCATACTTTTACAAAAATAAAAAAAAATTATTGTAACCTTTAAAAAAATATAAAGTCATGTTTTCTTTCTATAGGGAATGAAAAATAATTCCTTAACCTAATTAATAAATTAGAAAAATATCATAACCTTTCTGTAATTTCCAAAGAATGTTTAGGTGTAAATATCTTATTGAGAATATTAAATTTCAATTAAATTAAATTATAAATAATTATGAAAGTTGATTATTAGTACATTAAAAACCGTAAAAACACATTTAAAATAAAACTATATATTTTAAAAAAATTACAAGTTAACTTCTGCATAATTATTTAAAACCTAAAAATTACATTAAAAATGAAAAAACCTTATTAATGAAACTAAAAAATATAAAAAATTTCTTCTAAACATTTAGAGACTATAGAATAGAAGAATGAGGCTCGAGAATATTCCATACCAATATAATATATAGGTATTAAACAATTGTTGTACATGAGAATTAAAAAAATAGATAATAGAGATATAAGTGTTGGGAGAAAATTCAAAAACCTTGTGTCATACCTCTCAATGATCACAATATTTTTGGAATATAATCAAAAATATTAACGAATAGTCAATTTATTACTCAACATATTGAAATTTCTCTAAAAACAATCTGTTATTGAAGAAAACACTCAATCATGAACACACACATTAATAAAAAATTCATGAAATGTGAGAGTCAATCTCATATATAAATGGTCGATCAGAAGAATCATCCCAAAAAAATTAAACATTAAATTTTTTGAAATTAATCATTCATAGGAGAATCTAGTACCAAATTAATATCATACAATAAAAAAATAGAGACATTTAAAATTACCCAAACCCCAAATATTTAATGTATATCAATAAGAAAATCATCATAATAAAATGAAAGTACATAAGGGAATGTGTTCTGAAACAATCACATTACATTATTTAAATAGAAATCATTCAACCTCATATTGATGAAATGTTAGTATACCTCAATCTATGACAATATATAATTGGATTATTATAAAACAAAAATATATTGATGATTAATCCCTATTTATCATGATATATTTTAGTACACAATAATAATATCACCTTATTACTCAATTTATTTATATATTAGTATTCTTTAATTATATCATATAATTTATACAGATTTTACTATTAGAATATAAAATCATTAAAAAATTGAATAAAAATCATCCATATTATCTACTTTCTAACATTGAGAACATACAATGATTAATGTAAATTGAAATGATTATATTAGTATCCTTGCATAATAATTTATGAAGATATATTGACAATATAGTGAAACATATTATTTATGTATTCTTTTTTAGTGAGTGTAAATGGTAAACATACATTTTTTTTCTAAATTATTTATACATTTATTGAAATGAATCAAAAAATTTCATATTTAAACATATTTAAATTTAATATCATGCTGATAATAACATTTCACTAAGTCTCATAAATTAAAAAACTATGTAGGTTAAAGATTTTTTAAAAGAAAACCATTAAATCGAACTTAAAAAAATCTATTTATCATAATCCTCTATATAAAAATACATTTAATTCATGTTGAAAACATACATAGAAAAAAAATTCATGTTTAATGGAATAAATGAAATTGTTTACTTAATAAAATATTTAGTCAGAAAAGAATAAAATTTCTCAATTTTTTTTCTTTGAAATAAATAAACTGACAAATAAATTAACAAATTTAATTCATCCGGCATCACTAAATTTGAATAGTCCACCCATAACTGTAATTAATGTCCTATTAAAGATTCATTTAAAACTAGTTGATAATTTTGAAAAAGTTAAATCTATTAAAGCATGAAATTTAATTTTACATATTTTTCATGATTTTTATGGTATATACTTTATATATAAAATTTCATGATTAAAAAATATTATTTAAGTTAAATAAACATACTCACATACATCAATTAAAAAATATTTCCTTATAATATTATAATCAATGGAACCCATATAACACACCATGTCACATTGGGTGTCCAGGAATCACCTTCATAGTTTAAAATCACATTAAGAAAAATAATTCATCAAATTGGGTGATATGCCCCCTCTCTATTTTCATGTGTCTATAACTATAATTTCATGTCCAAGATAAATCCATTACAATAATATAATCTCAAATGACCATAACCACATCATATGAAATTTGACATGCATATTAAACAATATACAATAATTTAAATCTCAAAATAGACCAACATTAAATGTAAAATACTATAATTATTTTATCAGGTCCAAAATCACCTAGATAATTGGAAAGTATATTGATTATATGAATGAATATATATATGAACCCCACCAAAAAAACCAAATATCTTACACAGTGGACCGGAGAGAATAATATTGGATTCATTTGAATACAAAAACCAATTCCCCAAAACATATCTTCATAACAATGTTCCTAATAAGATTTTTATATAATGATATAAAATGGGGAACATAAAAAATATCTTGATATCATATATATATATTCTAAAACATCTATGGTGGAATGAGCTATACTCAACATATCTAAAGGAAATTTATTGTGGTTTGGAATCAAAGGGTCATTGTTGCATAAACAATTTTGGCTCCTAGATTTAAAAGGATGGTTTGAATCATATGAATAGGGATCATTTTCTGAACTCACTCTTAATTTTTACCAAAACATTAATAATCATAGTCATTTACATTCAAAATATGGGTAAAATACATTTATTTTCAAGCTCTAGAAAGAAATTCACAATTATTACCACAAATAAAGAGTAACACTAAAAAATTACCAAGTGTTGGAAAAACATCATTTTATAAAAAACATAATTTTGTAGTAACAAAGAAAATCAACATAATAAACAAGATCATGGATCATACCCTATAAAACAATAGACTTCTAGAAAACCCCGAGATACGAGAAACACCATTTTTAGATATCTGATTTATCATCCTTACAATTAATGACCACAAGTTATTCCTCAGAGAATGATAAAAAATAAAGTTTATTATTTCTTCCAACAACCAAACTACTATACAATGATATCAAAATAAAGCTACATACATATTTAGAATTCGAACATAGAACCACATAGTTTCTTCCAATGAAAATTGTCACGACATTCCTCCTCAACATTGTGATGTGTGACACATCATTCTGAATGTATTTAATATAAACCCAATGGGTAGGTGGATAAGGATCCATCCATTTAAAATAATAAACATTATAGGAACCTATACATGAACAAAATTTTATTTTTAAGGATAGTTAGTTAATTCATTTTCATTATTTTTTTCATCTTTAACTTGTATAAACTAAGGATCATATAAATATGATGATTAAGATATAATAATTATCTATAATATAATAAGTATAAATTCCCAACTATTATCCAAAATTAATTTTGTTCCTTTCATCAAATCAAAGGGTTACTAATATCTTGTGGTACAGTTGGTCTCCCTAGTATACTACAAGTACTAATCCCATTTGATACTATTTCCCTACCAGTAAAAGAATCTTTACCACTGTTCAACTATATAATACATCATATATCTCAAATACCATAGTTGATATCTATTTTTCATGACCTCCTTCCTCTTAAGTTTATCCACCTAGGATTATAATGAAACAAGAGAGACAATGAACAGTTAATCCGCCTCCAATTGGCAATAACTTGGTGTGTTTAACCGATGTCATATATTGAAACACTTTATTTGAATACTACTAATAATGTTTTGAGAAATACAGAGAAAATGTGAACAACCATGATAAAATTTATGGTCATTATGAATAACTAATAAATGATAAAACATGATGTGATGTTATTTATAAATAGATAAAACATTAATGAAAATATCAGAGATATAATTTCTTGGTAGATACCTTAATGAATCAGCATCTCCTGAATAGATCCTTAAAATAATGAAGTCATGTTCAATCACCATCCAACCCCTTTTAAATATAATAATTGATTATATATATGTTGGGTGAGAATACCACCTATACTCAATATAATCCTCCCTTAATACACTCCTATAAATTTTTGAAATAAATATGCTAAAGCCAATTTTATACAAAATGAAACCAAATAATCACCCAAATAGGTATACTATCATTTTACCATCATCTCCATGAATCATTCACAAAATATCACATATAATTAAAAATTTATATATTAAAAGGTTTCATATATAACGAAATGTATCACACTTAAAAAACTCCCCTTGTTTCTCACTCTCACACCCAATGCCACATGTCTGATGATCACCCCTTCCACACGTCAAGTCATCCATAATATGAGTCGGGCCTCATCTATAAAACACTAGTCCTTCCTAGGACCCAACCTCCCATTTTTCACTAGTACACATATCTATCTCTTAAAAAAATAGAGCATTATTCAACCATCAAAATTTTAACCAGGAAGTATTCTTGAAGAAAATAGAGCCCCTATAAATTAATAATACCGCATGATATTGCATCCCCATGAAGTTTTCTCATGGGATGTCATAACAACACTGAATTAACACAATTATGCATAATAACTCAATCTAACACATCCCACACTTAAATATATAGTGAATGAATAATAAATCACAACCTAGGATGGGAAAAACTATTACCTTAAACAATAATACCCTAGGATTCACATACTAACACTATATTTGAGGGATGGGAGGGGAGTGCAAGAAGTTATCCATCAATTACCTTAACATCGTGGATGTTGGATAAAAAACCTAATAACATATTTGAGTGTATTTGTAAATAATTAATTATTGGGGAAACATATAAAATTGGAAAAAAATTAATTATATATCAAACGACCACTCTAATTTCAACTATCGATCATAATAATCTTCTGTTGTTGTCATCTCATAGGACATCTGACGATAACCACAAAGGTCTGTATATCAAAAAATCACATATTCATAATTCTAAATTTCAATTAAAACATTATAAATTAATTATTATTATTCCATTTCTATTCAATGAATAAAATTTTAATCATATAATCCATCTGTAGATGAAACTAATTTTTCATTTTTTATACTTAATAATGAAATCATCATAAATAAGCATTAAGAACAAAAACCATAATTTCATTAATTAATTATGATTTCACAAACATTTGATTAGTATAATACATTGCTTCATATTCAAAAAAATCCACATATAATGCATAACATAAAACGATATCCAAAAGCTGGAAAATGGTTAAAAATAAAATACATCCATCAAACATCAAGTAATAATCACGAAATAATTAATATTAGATAATAACGAATTCCAATAATATGTTCCTTTCCACGTTGGGGTCCCACACTGATGAACATTATATTATATATTTACTCTAATCACAATTATTGACCATCCCTCAACCTCGGATCCCAACCCATTTCTCAACATATAACCTAACAACTATATATCCCCTAATAACCAACCCATTTCCCATTAAATAATTATAAACACACATGGTTATCATTTAATCGCCTAAATGCTCTAAATCCCAATGGAATAAAAATATATAAAATTTTTATTCAACAAATATTTATAATGGAAAATATTTTAGAACATCAATGTATTCAAATAATATATAATTCAAATTAGGTTTTCTTAGGCCCAATCCATTCATCTAAAAAATAATTTTAATTCCATATTGAATTTATAGGTTTATTGTGTATAATCAGTCCTGCTTAATAATGAAATATTCAAATCTATAATTTTATATAATCAACATCACATGCTTTATTCAATAGATAATTGTTTTAAAACTCCACATAGATCATTTATTATTCTACTTATTTTACTTTAATTTGACTAAAAAATAGTTTTTTTGTTGTTCAACAATTTTATGCATTTAACTATGGTAAGATGAAAAAAATGTATTATAGTAGATAAAATATTATATAGTAAATATCATGATGAAAGAAAAAATAATTGATCACCAAATCCTAAAAAATATGTTATTTCCCAAAATGATCTGTCAATCATCATTAACATGTGAAAATACACACATAAATTTTCTAGTCTTAAATTTATAAAATAATTATAATTATCAATTTTTATAATATTAATACCTTAAAAAATATATATCTTTTATTTAATCTGATAATAATTAGAAAAAAACATGATATTATATTTTTATCTCTCAAATATAATTTCATAATTTTTCATCATTTTTCGAAAACATAAATGTATTTATTTACACTTTCTTCTAATAATATTAAAAATTGAAAAATATAGTTCATTGCTACAAATAGTGATATTTTTCTGTCTTCAATTCAATCATGTGAATTGACAAAATAATAACCAGAATAATAATAAGAATCTAGATGTGATTATACTCCCAATATCATTGTTAACTAATATGTTATCAAATAATATATATTTATATATACATTTCTCATTGAGGGTATTTATATCTTGCTAATTTATGTGATTTAAAAGTTAAAAAATCATTGTATTTATTTACATCATATTATTATTATCTAATTTCATTACAAATAATTATTTGTTTTAAATCATGAATAACTTCCTTTTATTATTAATTTATAATTATCTACATAATAATCAATTATCATTCATCAGCATGAAATAATTTCAAAATAGAATAGGCTAGTAGTCTTTCCATAATAACATCCTAATTACACATTAATGATGAATTCCATTTTATTAGTTCATTAAAATTTTTTAGTATAACAACATGCCCCTTTTTGGTGATTATTTATATTTTATCATATATGTAAACTCTTTATATACTTTCGAGATTTTAGATAACTGTATTAAACCACCTTATTGTATTTTAATATATTTCAATTCATAGACTTCCATATGTGAAATAATATATCTTATTTAATACGTGTCTCTTGCAATGATTTATTCTTACTATATGAATTTATATATTCTTTAATAAACAATATTTTTAATACATATATAAATGAGTTTTCTATGTTATTCAATATATTTATTTTTCATGTTATATATCCGTAATATTATGTTCTCATGGTTGATCACAACAATTAAAAAAGTATCTTTTTTTATAATCTGATAATGATTTTAATTTATAAACAATATATGTTATAGATCTTCTTCAATGAATAATGAAGCTCTACAAGCTTCATTAAAAACACACAAGAGAGTAAAATGAAAATGTCTTGTAACACACATGAAAGAATTATGAAATTTTTTGATGAGTTAAAAATCATAAAATGTGAGGATTAGGTCACCCAAACATGAGGGTAATGATATGTGCTACAAATTGGGAAATATGGTATTTACAATTTTGTATATATAGCTTCCATGGGGAAAATTAATGATCATTAATTTCATATTGAATCGATTTCATTTTTATTCATCCAAGGATTTATTATTGGGATCTAAAATATTTTGAGGCTAAAATATTTCACTAAAACTCTATATAGATTCAAAAAATTGAATACTAAATTTTCATAAAAAGTTTATATAAAAACCACCTGATAGATCAAAAGTGATGGAAAATTGGTAATGAAAATATTCCAATACACCCACATGAGACAAACATGATGCACAAGTGTAATAGGTTTTTATACTTACACAACATTCCATTGTAATGAGAAAATTGAAAAAAGGGGTAACTTTACATAAAAACATAAATTTATATGTTATTCGGTATTTTTTATTTAAATTTTTATCGATAAGGAACCATCCTTACCTAAACATTAGGATTCAAAAATTACTCTTACATAACAATGAACTCATTTGTAAGGTATCCTTACATGTATATCAAAAATAAATTTTTATGATTATGAAACCAAAAGGATTCATATATTAACCTTATAAGAGAATTAAAAATAATCAAGGATAATTACATAATTAGAGGAAAACATGGCCAATACATATGTTACTAATCATTCCTTTACATATATAATTAAATTTAAACATAAAATTTTTTAAATTTTTTTTTCTTTATTCATTCTATGAAAATTAAGTATATAAAAATAGGAATCCATTATAAAAACAACCTTATCTTTATAGAAATTAAAAATAATGCATAGTAGTAAATATTTTATTAAAAATCATAATTTTCTAATTATCATAATTTTACAAATAATTACTAAAAGAGGTTATTTTATCATTAATCAATATTAGTAACTATTCTAAAATATTGGGATCTATATAATAAATCCCAATTTATCTTCCAATAATATTTTAGTCATTTAAATAAATTTCAATATTTGAAAAATTATTTTTAATATACTTATTAACATATGAAAAAAAAACTATTCTAGACTATAGGACACCACTTAATAACAAAATATTTCTCATGAATATCTCAACCCTTTACCAAGGCGATCCTCTAGTTTAAATAAAAAAATATTTACGGAATTTCTATACAAAACCATGAAGTAAAATATATAACACAACAATCAATGAGATAGAAATTGATTGGTTGAACTACGATGTTTCACTAAAGAATTTCTGTAATGAAATATTAAAGTAATTATATATTACCCCTTAATTACATGAATTAAGCTTCTAGATTTGATAAATTACACAGTGAATTGAAATGTTTTTACCACTTTGTTTTATTTTATAAAATATTTTCACTTTATGTAATTATCTTTAATTCGTTCAATAATCAAATATAATAACGAATAACTTTTAAAATTAAATAATAAAAATATCTACTGAGGTTTGAAGTATTGACATGATAGTAGAAAATAAAATTTGATTCAACCAAGTAAATGTGACATTTTATTTTAAATATCTACTTATTTTAAAGGATAATATATACTATGTTTCTTTGTTTATTATATGTAATTTTGTGTGTGTATTTAAATATTCTATTTACACAGAATCCATATAAACATTATACTTATAATTTCCATAGTAAATTTTTTTGTAGATTATTATATATTGGAAGAATAGATTGTAAATTAGTATATCCTAAATCTTGAAGTCTTATATGTGACCTTAGGGGCCTTTGAATTGTTAAAACTAATTAATAATTTCTTATTCATTAAACAAACAAAATAAAATTACCTATAATCATATAATAAATAATAATTCTACAAATAGATCTTAATTATTTATATCCAACACAAATATCATTATTTGATAATTTCCAAAATATATATCCCCATACATCATATGAATATTCATATTATCCCATTATCCAAGGTGCTAATTACAATTATGAAATATAAAACATATTAGTTTTAATTTAATATAAATCATGAATTAATGAACATTCATGGTGTACAAAAAATATTAAAAAATTATAAACTGTGTAATTAATTCAAAATTTTTAATTCATAATATTTATCTCATTAAACAATGGACATGAATTACCTCAATATAACACAATTAGCGTACAAGAATTTCATCCCATCATGTGGGATGAAAAATATAATCTTTATTTATCGAAATCCACAATGTTATTATAATATACCCCATAAATTCATGATTACCTCAATCAATAAGATAGTTGAATGAAATTTATTAATGTATAAATATTCATACGTAAAGTAGGTATCTGATAATATTGTAAAGTATACATCCAACAGAATTCTATTAAAATTTTCTATTACTTTCCAAATTGTAAATTTAGTGTACATCAATCCAAAAAATATACCGATTTGTAATCTATATTTAGGAATTATAATACTATATGAGTCAATGGATATAATAATACCAATTTATCATCACATTTAATGATATTTTGTAATGATTAGTGACCATAAATACGTATAGTTATTCGCCTTCTAGTTTTTAATCAACCAAATGGAATATTCTAAATTTATCACACTTGAATGATTGATAATTTAAAAGCATTAATTAAATATAAATAAAATATTATAGTCTTAAACATTACATCATATTAATACTAAATATATCCCTAAAAACACCATACATAAAAGATATTAACTGATATATCTCATACATAAGGGAATTAAAATTTAATAAATATTTTTGTATGATTTCTTTTTAAGTATCCTCTATATTGTTTTCTACTAATATTAAAAAAATCATTTCATCATTACTCAAAATAAATAATTAAAACTATATAACTTATAAAGAAATCATTTAGGTTTTAGGTGGTAAAATTCAAAATAATCACAATAATAAATTATTTGTACTATCATATTTGGCCTATCATTATTTTAATAAAAAAATTTATAATTCCAAGATTATTGTTATTGTTTGAATAGAAAACCAAAAATTAGAAAACATTATTAATATGGAATATAATTATATAGACATATAAAAAGTTTTTTAAACATTAAATGAAAAATTATATGTATCATTTACTTATTATGTAATTAATAATATAACCCAAAGGAATTCATATGTAATTAAATCCTCAAATTTATAGGTTTTATTAAAACTAATATATTTTATCTCTAACAAATTCTTTCTTATTAGATATAAATTTCACTATGTCTTTGTTTCCTCTCACCAAATCCTTCAGGAAAATTCATTCGATTCTTATAGAATTAAAAAATGTGACAAAACACCATTTAGTTTATCCATTAAAAAGAAAACTATTTCATTATGAAAAAAATATTCATACGAAAGTATTTTTAATCTCCTGATTATCAATTTAATAAAAATAAATAGAAAATAAAAAACCAAATAAAAATGTTTCATAATTCATTTATATTATATATCTGTCAAATTTTCTAATATTTTAATGATTGTAAACAATATAAAACTTATTTTTAACATATCCATTTTAATCCCAAGTAGGTTTACACTTAAACAATGTTAAATGTGTGATTCATAGTTTTACCAATGAATAAAAATTAATGAAATTTAATTCATTTCAATAACATAAATATCTGATGTGGAATATTAATATTTATTTTATAGTAATGCTAGATATTTATGAAAATTATTCATCCAATGACAAATTTATTTCCTAATAAAAACATTTTTATTAATTCAAGACACCACATTTCAATTTTTAGCTGATGATGGACCATAAGACTCAATAATGAATTTCATATTCATTATCATGACCAAACCATGACCCATTTTTGAACCATCATATTATTATCGAATACTGAAAAACAAATATTATGATCTAAAACTCTCATAATTAAGTGGTGTTTGGGTAATGATGTAGAATATCTATTCCTGTAATATTTGATGTCAAACCCATGAAATTTGTCCTACAATGATTGAATGATTGTATATAAATTTAGATCAAACCATAATAAAGAACATGATAATTCTAAACCATTGATATATTCAATAATATTGAGAACACAGTTCTAAAAACATCATACCAATGGATGTTCCCTGGAAAATACCCATTTGACTATTCATTAAGACCATGTATTACATTTTGGTTATTGATATTTCTTAAAATCAATTTTCATTTAATTAAACATGAGAATAACACATTCTTATTTTAATTTATATCGACGTACCTAGACACTAATACCATCTTATCAAGATATTATTTCTTGTTATTAAGGTATTCAGATTTTTTTTATTATTAATCACTTATAACATAATTTATTATAATTTTATGAAGAAACAAATAAATATTTTTCTTGATAGAGGAAACGAGTCAACATTATGTACCGATAGAAGAAATTTGTCTAATTTTATTTTTTCAATTCGAAAATTGATATCGCGGAATAATTTAATGAATCATTTTTTTATTCATTTAGAAATATAGAGTGATTATTTCAGTGGTGAGATTCATGTATTAATATGTATTCAAAATGAAATTATAATGTGTAAAAATGACCAAATTGTGTAACATTGGCATCATATAAATTAATGGGAAAAGATTAATATTTAATAAATTGTTTATTATTCTGTGTCATTTCCATTAATAAACATTAATTTTAGTAGAAAATGATAAGAAATATGTTATTTACAGCACCTAAAAGTAGTGTGGAATAAAAATCTCCCAAAATAATCTAAAAATTTATAATATTGTACATATATACACCTAATCATTTTATGTTGAATATGATAATAGATGAAAAAAAAATATCAATGATGGATATGACATATAATCCTACTTGGGTAACCCATAATATTCACGAATAATAGAAGAAAATACTTGAGATCCCAATATTATCACAACATAATTGTTTTTACAATTTAGGTTTTATAATTATTTTCAATTGAATGAATATAACAAATTACAGTTATATAGAGGTTTAATAAAAAAGATATTTTTAGATGTGACTAATCATTATTTTGTTGATAACTTCTATATTTTAAGGCACAATAATAATGTTTTTTATGATTATAATGAATTTGATATTTTTTTGTATGTTATATTAATGAAAAAATAAATAAAGTTCGATATGTGATGATATGTAGTCAGTTATAATGAAATAATATCATTGGATGAATGAAAAAACATCATGAAATACATATTTCATGTATCTAATTCCAGTTAAATCTTAAAACCTCTAGTTTCTGTCATTTTATTGTGCTACAATTGAGTGGTGTTATTGATACTATTATCTTGGTGATACATTCAGAACAACTATATGATCATTATTAAAATAGATATATCATTGAGCACTTATACCATTATAGGATTAATATATTGGGTTAATATACCATTAGATTTATCGACCACTGGTCTTTTATAGCAACTATCAAATTTTTATATGATAAAATTCCCCTACCTCTATGGGATGGTACCATCACAGGATAAAATTAACATTTCCATGTTACTACTACTAGAATTTATTTTATTTTATAATGGTTTACTTCTTGAAAATAATCAACAATATTATTCCTATAACTATCAATGATTAATTAATAACATAATTACATAATAGATAATTTATGAATTTAATGATGTAATGAAGTCCATGGATTTTTTCATGATTATTATTTATC
This sequence comes from Viscum album, assembly GCA_963277665.1. Lineage (NCBI taxonomy): Eukaryota > Viridiplantae > Streptophyta > Magnoliopsida > Santalales > Viscaceae > Viscum > Viscum album. The sequence goes on from OY728119.1 coordinate 464,463,773, forward strand.
ATCTCTTTTACATTTATAAAGAAAAATTCGGTATTCTGCATTTTTGTTGCCTAATATTAGGATCCTAATTATTATAATACTATTACTCAATTGATAATTTGACTTGGAGTGATATAAACATAGGGGAGCAATCCTTATGAATGAACACCTGTCTAAGAGGCAAATGATTGAAGAGTAAACCATAAACTCTCACACAGTGAAACAAAATAAATAAGAGACACATGTGTGTTCAAGCTCCCAAGAAAATTATTGACTAAAGGTATAATATATTTATAGACATTCATGACACCCCAATTTACTACATTTTCATATGAAACTAGTTCATGCACATTTTAATAAAGATTTCAAGGAATCCAGAACAAATAAATCTATTCAGATTATCTTGAATTTCATTTCATCATTTCTAATTGTTTTCTCTTAATGCTTATTTAATACTTTTGATATTTTATAATCTATATATCTCTAAAAACAGTTTTCTATGCATAGTTGGAGTTTTCTTTATAGTCTCGCTATAATTATTTTTTTTGTATCTCCATGAACAATAATAGAAGAGGTTGGGTGATACCCATGCTTATTTTTCCATAGAAATAAATTTTTACGAGGATTTTTTTACTTGAAATCCATGATATCCTTTTTTAATAACCTGATACATGTTTTTGATCAATTTGATTATATAATAAACATTTTTAAAGAAGATGATTTCTATGTGAACGGGATTATGTATCATCTTGAGACCTAAAACCTTGTTAAATGAAACTATGAAATATTTATACTATGATATAACTTTATATAAGATATTAAAAAATCATAATATATATTTATACTATATTTTACTAATTTATTTTATCAAATTTTGGGATTTAGTTTTTAAATTATTTTTAAAGATAAAATTTATTGGAAAATAAATTTACATTGTACGTGAATTGTTAACACAAACAAGAATTGTTATCATAATATAATTTAAAAATATATGTTATTATCATTACCAAGTTTCAACAAAAGATTTGAAATCTACGTTTTATCAAAATATATAAATTTTAGGATAATAATTGATTATTAGTGATTTCTTCAAATCTACCTATTTATTTTAATAGAACAAATTATTATCAATGTAAATAAAAATTTAAAATTCATTTAAATTTTATGGGCTATGATATATGGACTATCATAGAAGATAATCATGAAAAAACATTAGATGATAGAGTAATTTGTTTTATTCCGCAAAGCAAAATATGGTGGTAATAGTAAATTTATTAATGATTAATGCTATTGTTTATATAATTTTTTTTACAAAATATCTTATAGTGATACTAATTTTGAGATATGGAATGCATTATTATATCTCATGAATGAAATTATAATGATTAAAAAATTAATTTAAAAACATTTAATTTAAAATATAATACTTTTAAGATGAATCGTGATGAACCAGTTATCATATATATCTCAATATAAATGAAATTTTTTACCTGATGCATGAACTATGGAAAACAATTTGATGACAGGTTTCTTATCAGTTGAATTCTAATAATCTTACATCATAGATGGAGAGTAACATCTATGTTTATAGGGAATCCTATGAAAGAAGCACAATACCATTAATAGAACATATAGAAAATATTATGATATATAAAGTATAATTGTAAGTGATAAAAGAAGATATATATGTATCAAAGAATAAATAAATGTCTTTATAGACTTCCAGCATAATTATAAATGAAAAAAGCATTAAAAATTCATGTGATGAAGAGTCACCACTGGAAGGTGGTGAATAGATTGCACTTTTATCCAAAATATTTGTATGTTTATACAGAAAGAATAATTTAATCATCAAATTAAATTATAAAGGATGTATGATAATATATGTAATTAGAGAAATAAATGATAAAAGGATGATTATTCCAATGAATTAACATACTATCTATGCAAAAGAAAAATTACATATCAATAAAAAATATCTGTGATGAAATATAAAAATAAGTATATTGGTAAATTAAAAATACATAGAAAGGAAATGAAAACCACATTGATTGCCTCAAAGGATATAATAAATGACTGAGACTATAACATTAAATAAAAAGAGGATAATAAAAATATATGTTTGATGGAAAAACAAATCTAATTAACAGAATTATTTCCCTAAGCCTCATGAACATATTTCATATCATTCTGAAAATGGAAATGATGAAGGGAATGAGTCTGTTGATGAATTATTTGAATAATTTAACATTATAAAAGAATCATTAAATTATTCAAAATATATATATATAAGTTAAAATAAGATACATATTATTTCTGCCCGTCTTATAATTGATCTTCCATTGAAAAAAATAAAAAAATTCAACAACTTAATAAAAATTATGAGCATATATATTTTAATGAACAATTAAAAAAATTAATCATATATTTAAAAAGGGATGAAATAAATTAACAAAATGCTTGAAAAATGGATAAACACATAATATAATTTAAGAATAGGTTATAACATAGATATAAGAAAATATATAACAAATATTTATGCCAAATTCCTATTATACTTGTTCATTAACTTTTTCTTATTCTTGGGGATATGATAAATTGATTATTTTTTAGAGTCTGAGAACTTCTTTTCAGAATCATTAATATAATTTTTTTTATTCTTAATTAATTTATTACTAACATCAATGGAAGTAATAAAATATGTGCACCACATCATTTTTGGATAAAATCAATTCTATATTTAACCTGTATTAAATGTCCAAGTAAACAATAATAGTATTTGGATAGTGGATATACCGTAATTATTAATAAATACAACTCATTATTTAATAACCAATTTAATATGGATTTTAGAAATGTCATTTTTGTTACGATTATAATTGGAAAATAATTAGACTCATCCAAATTAGTAAATCTTATGAATTATTAATCTCAAAAACATAATATTTTGATTGATTAAAATATTATATTTTTAGAATTTAAAAATATGGTGAGGATGGGTTTTCTTACATATTTGAAAAAAATGTTATCAAAATTTTTATGTCTAAACAATAATTTACTTATTATTTCTATGAGAAATAATAATTTTTTTTCATATTTGTATTAATAAATTTTTATAAAATCATGTTTAACTTCCATTTACAAAGAATAAGTGTTTTTTAATGATATAAAATTCTATTGAAATATACAATCACATGGAAAGATAACTATAAAAAGATTATAAATTGATATACCCAAACTATAATTCCCAATTGAAAAATTCTATAATCCCTATTAAAAGAGAAAGCATTATGATTTATTTGTTAAAAAAATAAATAATTCATTTCTTACCATTCTTTAATTTTAGTTAAAATTTGTTTGATATGACCCTATAGAGATTTTACTTAGTAGAAGAGAATTATGAATATTTTATAATGGATAAAAATTCATTATATACATCTGTTTTTTTATTTAATCATAAAAATTAATCTCATTCCCCTTGTTCTAAATGTGATGGATTTGTAGAAGATATGTGTGGAGTAAAAATAAAGACATTAAGAAATTATCATGTCTATGACTATGAAAATAAATAGTTTTAAAACTTATTCTAAGAAATATGGATAAAAAGAAAATTTTTATTCTCCTAGAAACCTATAAATGAATAGTGTAATAGAAGGAAGAAGTAGATATTATTAATTAATTCCCCAAAGCATGATCATTGTGTATGATTTACCTATTTATATTTTTGAATAATTTATGAACACTAATTTCCATATAATCAATATAATTTATATTTGACTGATTTTTAATAATACCTATAAAAAAATAATTTTATAAAAATAAGGTAATTTCATTATAGTTTATCATTATAATGTATTTTTACGGAAATAAAAATAGAATTTAGAAATTAATTCTTCCAAAAGTTATGAATTAATTGTCAATGGATATTACACAACAAAAAAATCAAACATGGTATTTAATAAAAGGACAGTATTTGGAGATAATATTTTCATGTGAGGTTTTATGAGATAGAACCTCATGAGATTTATACCTCTATAGAAAACATAGAGGATAATCATTCCAAAATGGACATCACTTCTATCCATTGTAAAAATTCTATGCAACATTTGAAAAATATTATAATTCTGAAGATCATCATATATCTTAACATATAGATTAAATTGATGTGTTAGAAATCTCTATTTCTCTTGTTATTATGGATTATAAGTATCAACCCTATCATACTATTTTTGGTGAACCAGATAAAAGAAACTCAGACTATAGATTATCTTAAAAACCAAATGGAACATGATGATATATTTTCTCATATTTTACATAAGAACATCAATGATGAATTTAACAATAAATTATGGGTAATATAAATTAATGAAAATTTTAATTAGTTTTAAAGAAACAATGTTGATGAATTAATGTAACATCCTAATGAAACCAAATCTATTGACACTAAATTTCTGTTTAGAAATATGTTGTATATTCTATGAATAGTTGTATGAAAAATAGATTGATCGACTAAACAATGACATTGTCAAGAAGAAGGTTTTGACTATAATTTGAACTATGCACCAATATCTAGAGATTAATAAATCATGAAAATTATTTCATATAAAAAATATTTTTATATCAAACTATATCAAATTGAATATACTATTTATTTCTTAAATGATTATATTATTATGATTAATTTATGGAAAACCGGCATGATTAATGAACCCTCCCTTTTGAAATAACATTCTCAAAATACGAAAACTTTATTTATTTCATAATTATCTTATATATCATTAAATGGTAGGATCAAATCATTTTTTATTTCTATGTTTCTATTAATTTACTTACTGACCCTAATATATTTATTGAAATAATTTCAAAATATTTTATAATTGTAGAAATATATTTTGATGTTGTTATTTTTGTATTATTAAAAAAAATTAAGTATTATGTATTTGAAAATTAATGAAAATTGATATTAAAATGAGAACTTTTTATGATGTTATATTATTTTTCAGTTTTATTAATTTTCATGAAAATGATATAAATATTTGAAATGAATTAAATTTTATAAAATATCATTTGAAAAACATTAACATGGATATCAGTAAAGCTAATGATAATCCCTTGATTACTAACTATATACTAGCTCTTGATCAAACTAATAAATCATTTGATCAAACCGTATACTAATATATTTCTTAAATATAACTATACGTAAAGGTTATAAAACCTAACATAATTTTTAGTTTTGTATGTGTGCCCATTTTCAGGAAAACCAAAATGAGTAACATTTTTATAATATCTAAATAATATTCAAATATCTAAAAGGTACAAATACTTTATGATTTTTATAAAATCCTAGTTAATTTCAGAATAATAAATTTTCATATCTATTAGTATTTGATAATATGATATTAATATTATGTTAAATGTGATTATTTTTCTGATAGAATACACATCACGAAATTATGGGTTTCTCTGAAATTTTAGTTAGCACACAAGATTGAGTTATTCAAGAAAATAATACAACATTAATATTTTAATTTTAAATGGTAGTTAATTACTAGATGATAAATTGACAGGAATAAATAGAACTTACTATATTATGTTTAAATTTATTTGTTAATTTATTTTTCATTCATCCAATAAATTTTAGTTTGTTAATATGTGAATAAATCCAATTTTAATCATAAAATACTCTACTATTATAAAATAATAGTTCACTTCCTTTTGAGGATGAACCATTTTTAAATATATATTTTTCAACATTTTTATGTTTTATTTGAAAAAAATAAATAAAGTATTTTGAATCTAGGCATCGAAATTTACAGTTGTTAACATTTTGGTATTTTATGATAAAAATCATATTTTAATGATACGTGAAAAATAATCCATTTTAATTCGAAACATACATTTCATTAAATTTATTTATATAGATAGTTTATATTTTGAATTTTTTTAATGTATAATAATATTATGTTTTTGTAATATAATCCAATTTTTGTCATTAGATAGTATTTTCGAATTGAAATTATATATAAAAACATTCCAATCTTCTGATGGTTTTTAATTTTAAACACTCATTTTCTTGTTTTGACAACAGGGATTAATTTTAAATTAATACTGGTCAATTATGTATTTTGAATTTTGAAAAATGGATTCCATATTTGGAATTATTAGGTACAAATTGTTTAAATATTCCCATCATATTTTTGGAGAATATGAATAGTAACTATAATAATTCTTATTTACAATAGTTAATGCTAAATCCAGTAAATTAAGGAAAAAACATTATGATAAGGACAAAATAATTACCCAAACTCCAAAAAATATACCATTGTTAAAATAAAATTATACCCTTAACACCTAAGGATAAAAATATATCCTTCTAATGGAATTTTCCCATGAATGTAAAATAATTTTTATTAAAATAATGGAAATTGACAATATGTAAGCCTTTTATCTCTTTTAAGTATAATAATTTAAATGTAGCGATAAAATTAATGAACTAAGAAAAAAATAGTCTTTAGAAACATTTTTCCATTATATACCTCATGTAAATTAATTTAACATTTTAAGATATATATAATTACCATAAATACTGACAAAAAATTTATACAATAATTAATTTTTTAATGGAAATATCAAATAAATTATATTATAAATAGGAAAGTAAATATTATATGAACTATGTATTGTCATACAAGATTTTTATTAGTGAATATGACATGTTATCAAGGCTATTAAATAATTATTTTTCAATGTTATCTCTATTTTTAATTTTATTTATTTCAATGAAATAAATAGTGTAATAATTGACAAAATTGATATTTTATAAAAATTTTAATGTATTAAATTATTTTAAAATACTAAAAATATATTAATATCACAATGTGACATTAATAAGGTCTAAATTTTAATTAAATATAAAATTAGTGAAAATTTAACCCATATATGATAAATTAATATCAGGTTAATTAATAAAATGTTGTTACCACAACAATAAATAAAATAGAATAATTAATGTTAACCTAAAAACATAATGTTTTAAATTAAATCCATACATGTAAAAAATTTCTTCTATGAGAGTTTTTCAAACTATTCCAATCATATCTTAGAAATTAATGAGTTTTTTTACCATTTGGAAAAAAGGTATCATCTCTTCTCTAATGATCACACCGAAAAAATCATTTGTATCATCTGATATCTTCTCAAAACTCTTCATAAAATCCCTAACCTCAACCTAGAATCATTCCTTAGGGAACAAATATTCCCAAGGAATCCTTTCATTGTAATCCAAAAGTTGTTACTTAATTAACAGGTAACACCTTCTCTCATGAATTTTAGTTTCATTTCCATTCTCTACATTCTGTACTCTCTTTATTTCATGATTACATAACAACACTACTATCCCCAATATACTTGAATTTTTTTATGGTATGGTTTTTACCTAAACATAACAGACATCAATTTAACGGTTAACTATCATACTATTTCTATGTATAGAGAATTAAAACCTCACAAAACGACAATAGTTCAATTTTCCACTACAACCTATCATGGTGGACATTATGATAGAAAATATATTATAATATGATATATAAAATATTTATATTTTCTGAAATTTTTATTCTGAATAAACATTTATGTCATCCATGTTGTGTAAATACTAAGGTTATGGTTGAGGAAGTGTGGACTACTTCCCCCTCAAAGTGATATGACTCATTCCATCAATACATGGAACATATAAGGGATATCTTTATTAAACATATGATAAATATATTTCATTAATATAATACTATCATTACAATTAAATTTTTATTCAATTAATATGACTATAAGAGGAAAGTTGTGTTCATGTGTACATAGGACCTATCATCTACATAATCAATGCCTTTTATTTCTTATATCCAAACATTATGGATTATTATAAATAAATATTTAATTTATAAATATATATATATATATATATATATGAATTTTAAGTCATGATTATTATTCTATAGATGATGGACTTATGACCACTTGGATAATTTTAAAAATAAAAAATTCATTTTTCACCCATGTACCAAATATCTACCAAACATATAATATGAATCTAAATAGGAATGTAATATTCACAAATTAGTATTAAGTTATATAAAAGGAATAATAAACTTGAAAAATGTTCTCAATAAATTAAAAAATAACCTAAATTTATTTTTCCAGAAAATAAGGAATAAACGAGATAAGCTGGACTAAAGGTAAGGGACATTGACTTAATCTCCTTTCATTGAGGTAATTCTAGATGATACTCACCATTATTTTATTATAAGGTGTTAATATAGCCACTATGAAATTTAATTGAAATATTTTATCTATATTAATTTAAATATTTGTTTTAGTAAATTTATTAATTAATTGAAATTATGATTTAAATGTTCAAAGTTGTCTTGGACACATTAATTGTTTAAATATTTTATTATAAAATATTTTCCTACTTGATATAAACAAAACTATTTATTTTCATTCATATTAAAGGATTATACATAAAAGTTTATTTTTATTTTTAATTTCATTCAATGGTTTTAAAAAATTATGATTTTTTTTCTTTCTATATGAAGAAATTTAATATATTTTACCAATGATTAAAGGAATGTTTTTAACACATAAAAACAATGACAACACCATTTTCAGGACCATTTAATGATATTTTGATTCCTATCCAAGCCTTAATGTTTTTAAAGAAAAAGAAATAACTTATTCACTTTTTAGTTGTTTTTTATTGAAAAATGGTTTTAAATGTGGATTAAGTCATTCAATATCTAGAAATTATTTCACATTATCAAAAATAAAATTTTATGAGTGAAATGTTGATAATTGAAATATTCTATATGTTATTATTATAAAATGGTAATTAGAAATTTGACGGCTAGTTACGTGATAAACCAAAGATGGGTGGTTATGTGATAAAACAAAAATGGGGGGTTCCATGATTAACCATGGAATAATGGTTATGTTATAACCTCAAATGCATTGGGTATGTTTTTCGACCACATGGCTATTCTATTTAGTGATATGTTTTAAAGTCCATTGTATAGTTATTCCATTTAAGTATGAATATGTCCCATGTTACCTTTATAATTTATATGTTACATTCTATGTTTTTTTGGTTTTCTAATTGTTAACTTTATTTTGATCATTTTTCTATGCCACTCCAACCAAACAATATTATTACTGATTCTTCTATATCCATATTTTATTGTATAAAATCCATGTATGTGTTATATGAGGTAGAATTTGTACTTTGAATCATTTCTTTTTATGCGGATGTTTTAATGACCTTTTTTTAATGTTGTATTTTAATAATGTAATTTTGAAATGTCATACCTTTATTACGGAAGCCGAATAAAAATTGCGAGGATGAAATTTCCAATTGGATGGCTAGAATTTAACATCACATGTAATTATATAATAATAAATTTTCAAATATAATAATATTTATGAATAATATATTAATTTTACATCAAGGGGGGTTATTTATATGATAGAAGCCTTATCCTAAAACAATGGGTTTCTCATAAATATTATGTTTCACACAAGATTGAGTTATACTGAAAAAATACAATATTAATGTATTAATTTCAATCTTAGTTTACACCAATTCGTTATATATAAGGGAATTAATATAACTAACAAAATTTTTTAAACATGCTTTTTAAATACGTTTACATTTATCCTATAAATGTTATAGGCTTAAAATTGGAATAAATCAAATTCAAAGCATAAAATCCTCTAATATTTTTTAAAATAATTTTCACCACCTTTTGTTTGTGAACCCTTTTGAAATATTGTTTTTTGAAAATATGATGAGTTATATTTTTTCAAAAATAAAACATTTATTTTTAATTAAGACATTAAAATTTTGTTTGGTTAAAATATTATTATTTTTATAAAAAAATTCATATTTTAATGTTGGGTGAAAAAATACTCAATTTAATTAAAAACTACCATTTCGTATAATTGAATTATATAGTAATATTATATTTTCAATTGGTTTTAAACTATATTTAGAAAATTTTTTAATCATTTAATCCAAATTGGGTCATTGGATTTAATTTCACATTGAAATTACATATGAACACATATTAATCTTCTGATGGTTTTTACTTTTAAAAACATGTTTTCTCGTTTTCACAATAATAATTATTTTTTAATTAGTTTCTATTAATTCAATGTTTTAAATTGAGAAAAATGAATTCCATATTTGGAATCAGTAGGTCCAACTTATGTAATGATTTTTTTTCTTTTTGGACATGATGAATAGTAACTATGGTAATTTTTATTTTACAAGGTTACTGGAGAATCATGTAAATAAAAGTAACAAACAGTATGATAAAAAATTACCCTAATAGCTAAAAAATATATGGGATGAATTATAGTGGTAAATTAAAAAATTTGTATCAAAATTGATTCTTTTAATGGGATTTTTTCCATGAAAGTGATTTAATTATTATTAACACAATATAAAGTGACAATATATCACCCTATTATCTCTTTTAGGTATAATAAATTTTATATAGTGAAAAAATTAATGAAACTAAAAAATAGTCTCTAGAAATCTAGTAAATTTATATACATAATATGAATTTATTTATAACATTTAGGGGTTAAATAATTAGCATTAATATTGACAGAACAGTGATACCGTAATTATTTGATTAAGAGATATATAAAATAAATGATATTATAAATATGAAAATGAATATTATTTGAAATAATTTATTTTATATATGGTTTTTATAGGTGAAAATGACATGTTATAATACCATTCAAATCTTTTTTTAAAGTTATCACTCGGTTTAGATTTTATATAAATTCAATGAAAGGAAAATGGTAAAAATCAACATAAATGATGTTCTATTAAAATAGTAATTTATGAAATTATTTTAAAATGATTAAAATATTTGAACATAAAAAAAGTGACATTGGATATGGTCTGAAAGTTCATTTAGTGTCAAATTATTTGAAATTTAACATATATAATTAAACTATATTTCCTCTTAATAATTTAAATGTTATTACAATTATTAAAATTGAAAGAGATTAATTAAGGGGAAAATAAATATATATGTTTTAAAATAAAATTAATACGTGTATAAAAACAATTTTATGTGGTTTTTTCAAACTATAAACATATTACCTTCTATATAAATTTTTTTACAACATTTAGAAGTGAAATTTATTTTTTATTAATTTAATACTTTTAATAATTCTTTGGGTTCTCATCCCCTCTCCTATAAAAAGGTACCCCCTATTCTCTAATGATTAGACCTATAATTCCTTTCGTATCATCTATGGTCTTCCAAAACCACTTATTTGGATCCCTATACTCATCCTATAAGCATCCATTATATAATAAATCCTTCAAAGGAAGCCTTTTGTTATTAAACAGAAGAAGTAACATCATTAAGAGGTAACACCTTCCCTCATGCTTTTTAGTTTCATTTCTATTCTCCATTACCTATACCCTTCTACTGTTATGATTAGATAAAAACCAGTATCCTAAACATACAATGAAGTATTTATGATATTTTTTAATGTACACTTACACAAATGTCCATATAATGGGTAAAAAAGATACGGTTTCGGTGTATGGTGAACTACTTTTTCAAAAAAAAAAATTATTGTTCAATTTTCCCCTAACACCCTTCACAGTGGACATTATTATGGAAACTTTATTTCTATAAGATATTTATTATATTTATATTGTCTCTATTATTCCCTAATTTTTGTTTAGAACATACATTTATGTCTTTCATGTTGTGTAAATATGATAATTTCATTTTAGGAAGTGTGGACTACAACTCCTCAAAGTTATATAACTCATTATTTCAATACATGGAAACTATATATGATTTTTTTATTAATCATATGAGACATATATAAAATTAATATAAAACTATAATTATTATTTAATTGTGAATCTTTTAATAAGAAAATGAAATGAACGTAGCGTTCATGCATACATATGACCCACAATCTCAATGAATGGTGACTTTCATTGCTAATCTCCATATATTATTGATTATTAAAAAAACATATATACTAGATATATATGATATTTAAATCATTAATATTATTCTTGGGACTATATACTTTTTTAAAGATGGATAATTTACGTAATAACACGTTTATTTTTTACTCAAGTACTGAATATCGACAAAACATCTGATATGAACCAAAGTAGTTATATAATTTCTATAACATGGTAATAAGTTCTATAAAAGGAATAATAAAAATTATAAATTATCTCAGTAAAGTAGAAAATAACCTATCTTTATTATTTTTGAAAATAAAGAACGTACATGATATTTCAAAATCAAGGTAAGGGATTTCATCTCAATCTCCTTTCATTGAAGCAATTCTTGATGATACATGTCATTATTATTTTATAATATGTTTATATGGCCACTAAAACATTTAATTTCCATATATTATATATAGTAATGTTATCAAATGTTTTTTAAGGTTTTTAACTCATGTATATTAATATTTAAAGGCACCAAGTGGTATGGGAAACCTTGAAAATTTAAATATTTAATTATTAAATATTTCCGATTAAGATATTTATTTACATATTTATATTTATATTTATAGATATAAAAGGATTATTCCAATCATTTTATGACTATTTTTAATTTCATTAAAATGTTTTGAAATAGTAAAATTTGTATGTGTTATATACGAAGGTTTTTATTTTTTTAGAAAATGATAAATGGAATGATTTTTTAACCTATACATAAAAATGACTACCCTAACAATATGATCATTATTTGATATTTGGCTTCCCATAAAAGCCTTAATGATTTTCATAAGCAAAAATAAATCACTTATTCTCTTTTTTGTTTTTTTATTATAGATGCTTTTGAATGTTTTTTTACTATTTCAATATCTTGAAATGATATATCCTGATTACAAGTGAAATTTCATCAGTGAAATATGGATAATTGTAATATTTTATGTGTTCTTATTATATAATGGTATATAGAAATTTAATGGGCGGTCACATTGTAATGACCGGAAGCTTGAAGTACATGGACATTACATTACTTTTGTGGAATACTTAATACATAACAAAAACCAGACACACAAAGACCGTAATAGTTTAGTGTCTTTGGAAACACGGAATATAAACATCTTATCCTGTTGAAATATCTTCAACATCTATAATATCGATCTTCCACTTTTTTTACTACCTAAAACATTTCTTTATATCATGGGGAAAAGAAAACATATAAAGGGTGTGCTCAAATGCTCAGTAAGGGTATGCACGGATAAAATAAAACAAATCATATACATTTGAGCATAAAAACATGAACATAATGTTTAAACATCAAAATCATGAGCAATGACATAAAACATGGAAGTACGTAAGGCATAGATCATAAAGAAACATTAAGCATGATAAAATAGCATTGGAGTAAAACATGTAATTGTGGAAACCATTCAGCACATGTCATGATTTCCATAGTAGCCAAGGCATTGCTGCCAAGACCATCTTAGTGGATAAAGTCCCTTTCGGAATCGAGTTCACTCCTCGTTTCAGTCCTATAACACTGAACTGGATTAACTTACCATTCCAGCCATGTCTATCTCATGAGATATAAATCTTTACCCAATGCATTAGAGGGAGATATAGGTCCCACCCATCTCATAATGAAACCATTCTTACTTGTGCCACAAAATAAACATACATTATTCATAATAACCCAATAAATAAAATGGGTTTCATAAACATCATCACATCATAACATAATCCATATAAAATAAATGGATATCGTTTCATAATTAGAAAATGGAAACCATGTAAATCATAGAGACATTATACTTGAAACATAAGCATGTGAAATAATGTCATCTTAGAAGAAAATGGTTTTGATAAAACACATGAAATGAATTCTTGAGAGGAAAATAATTTTTTTCATCAAAGTCATTTTCTTTCCCAAAATGTCATGCAATTTTAGAAGAAAAGGTTTTTGTTGAAAATATTCATGAAATCTTTTGAAGGAAGCTTCATGAGAATAAGGCTTTATAAAACCATAAAAATCCTTTCATGCCGTATATGTTAAAAAACATTCTTCTCGTACTTTTGCTGGAAATGTCAAAATGTACCTCGTAACGTAAAAAAAGATACCATGTAGAAAAAGTCAAAATGGGTAAAAAGGAAATTAAAAATACATGAAACCATTTTTAGAAAACATGTGCTTGGATGATAAAGATAAACCCAGTAAATACTTACGAATACACAATCTCAGATAAAAATGAGATTGATAAATTATCCCTTATCTTAGGTCTGATATGCTTCGTACGTCTCCAAACCTCATGTATAATGATTTAAAAAACTTCATTGACTTATTACAGAATCATATTAATTGTTATTATATCATATATGTTTCACTTATGACTTTATATTACCCGTTCTTTTGTAAATTCCATGTTAAAGAGTGTTTTGGGTAAAATCGTTTCATTTGCCGTCCGTGTTTTGACTTGTAATTATTCATATGATTACATAGATCATGATTAATTAATTCAAGAATATAAAACATTATCTATATATAATTTATATTCATAAAATACATATATATAATAGATCGATAAATGGATAGAAATACACCGTTCATGGAGACGGTAGGTCGTACGTACGCACGAGCGATGATATCGTTTCCATAATTATTGAATTGAATTGGAGTGGATGAAACAATATATCAGAATCATTATTATGTTATAATAACTATTTATAGTTATTCATTACACCATAATACCCATCCATGTAAGGCGTTGGTGGAAAAACAGATTACACCATGGCATGGAGACGATATTCCGTACGTACGCACGCGCGATGATTTTGTTTTCAGTAAGATGGATAGAAGGTGAAATGGGGTTGTTTCATTTTTATAATAACAAATCATTATATTGGTTATAATTATGATCTTACTTTATAATGAAACAACAAAATATGAAAGAGTTAAAGAAGAAAGAAGTTTGAATGAATCGGTAGAAGAAATTACCTCTTCTTCGATACCCCTCTTTGAATCCTCCTCTTAGGGCACTAAGATTGGTCTTTGAAGTAGACCAGGACCTCTTGGATGTATCTAGGGAAGTGGAGAAGATGATTTGGCACGGTTTGGCCGAGCATGAAGGCTCAAAGTGGGGTGAGGAAGAGAGGGAGGAGGTTCCCTTTTATAAGGGAGGAGAGGGGCACCTTTGGAATTCTTTGAAATATTAATTTATAATACATCTAACCCCACTTGAAAACCTCCAAAAATGACTCATATTAGAAGATTAGATGAGATAGGGTTGTAATCTAATCAAAAAATCAAATTTAGACATGTTTGGATCTTATTTTAAACCTTATCATTTTGATTTATCCTTATTTAATCTATTTAAGGTTATTTGTGGTAATAAAATAATAAAATTTAAATTATAACAAATAATTACTTATTTGTTGTGAATATTCGATAATTAGTTACTTAATACAATTATAGACCATATCAACTTTAAATTTATAAGTTTTAAATATTTTTGTGATATTTAAACAATTTTATAATATGATATTTTTATAAAATAACATTAGTGTCAATTTTGACACTATTCATTTATATGAATTTAAATAAACTATATATAGAAGATATGTTCGAACTAAAAGATTTAATAGATTCATAAAAGGCCATATGTATCTATAAAATTATTGGAGAACATTAAAAAGTTCATATAATATTTATATTATTATTTTTAAAACCATTTATTTGGTTTATATCTTAATAAAATAATTACTACAACATTTTTGTATAATTGTTTAATATACATATATGTTGCATAAAAATTAAAAATAAAATCCTATGATGAAGATAAATTTATTAACATTATGAATAATACTTTTACAATAATTTGTCATCTTAAAATCACAATAGTTAAATTGTTATATTTATTAAATTATGAAGGTGACCACTTTGGCATCATTTAAAATAAAATAATATAAGTGTCATAATTTCATGTATAAGACACAAAATGGTCAAATATTCGACCATTGGATGATTATAGTTTAAATGTACATGACCAATAAGTTTTGGTCAGGGTTTTGTGCCTTTTAGGGTCACTATTATTTTAATAAAAACTATATTCTTGATTTTTCACTAGATAAATAATTTCTGCATCACTATTGTGTCACAATTAATGATAATTATTTAATCCCAAAAAATTATAAATAAATTCTAATGATTTAGATAATTTTGTTATTTTTCTGGATACTATTAATGTTCTAAGTTTCATGTTTTTTATCACTAACTTAAAATAATTATACTTATAGTATTAAAGAGAGTGACATGTTGTCACTTTCTTTGGTTTTAATAACAATTAAATTATTTTCATGGATAAAATTCCATTAAATGAATATAATCCTACCCATAGGTGATATGGGTCGAATTTTAGTCATCCCATAGGATTTTTCTAAGTATTAGGGTAATTTTATAATCTTATATTTACCCTTAATTACCCGATTTACCTTTAACTATGGTAAATAAAATTTACCGTAGTTACTATTCACAATGCCCAAAAATAAAAAGTAGCGTATTAACATAATTTAAACCCACTGATTCCAAATATGGAATCCATTTCTCCAAATTCAATACACAAAAGATTCAGAAATTAATTTAAAGTTAATCCAGTTGTCGAAAGAAAATGGGTATTTCTTTAAAACATTGCAAAAGATTGAATTGATTTAACATTTTAATTCAAGCTAAAATCAACGCTAATGACATAGATTATATTAAATGGTAAACATATATTCTATTTATACTTTAAAACCATTAAATATTATAATTTATCCACATAATATATTACGATGAAAAATGTTGTTTTTAATAAAAATATAGCGTGTTTTTACTATTCATTAAAATATGAATGTTATAAGAACAAAATGAAAAATTTAACCAAAGTAAAATTTTATTTCATGATTGCAAATAAAAATTTTATTTTGTCAAATAGAACTTATAAATACTTGAAAAACTTGATTTAAATTGGGTGCGCCATTAAAAGGCGGCAAAACTGTATTTCTTGAAAAATACTTATTCTACCCGAAAAATTTATTTTGTTCTTATACCATGTACTATATAATGTGTAAGATGAATAATAATGTTATAAAATTAAAACTTTAGTTAATACTATTCATAACGGCTAGTTCATAACAATATTATAATAATATATTGTTGTTTAGTAATACCCGGTATTGCGTACAACACACGCTATCAGGGAAGGTCGCAATTGCGTGTAATGGAAGCCAAGTCACGGTTGCGTGTAGTGCACGACTCCTTTGTTGTTGCGTATAACAGAATCCAACCATATTTTAATTATACATTGAATATATATATATATATATACTCAATGTTGCGTAGAATAACTTCTATCAAACGAACTTGAAATTCTGTGTAACATGAGCCAAGAATAGTGTTGCATATACTGCAAGCTAATACGGTGTTGCGTATAGCGCAAGATAGTCTTGGTGTATCGTACAACATAAGATATGAATGAAATTAAAAATAATGTATCTTATAAAATCTTGGGTTGTTACATTCTACCCCCTTAAAATGAATTTCGCCCTCGAAATTCGTCTGGGTTATAAATCCTTTACAATTCATAGAAAACCACATCATAAAAAGAAATACCAAAACTGAACTTAAAAATATAAAGTATGAAATATAACGGTTACCAAAATTAAGTCATCACTTGGTTTCCATATAGGATAACATTGGTGAAAATATGGATATGGAAGAGAAATCTAACCATCATGTTCTGATAGAGCTTGGTAGAGAACATGGCTATGAAAAATCCAACAATCACAAAGCCATAAATTTGTGATGATCTAGGGTACCATCTGATTCATCAGATATAAAGGCACTAGGACAACATTTTTGGTTTTCAAGATCATTTCTCTAAAGTTGAAAATTTTTATTTAGAATAAATACTTACTTTATTTTGGTACAATAACACTGTTGTTCGTGCTTTGAACAATTTTCACTTCATCTCTTAAAGAAATGAAGTTGAATTTGTTATTTGTGATGTGTTAAAAGATCATGTGATAGAATGATGGGTCATTCCATCTATTTCAAACAAAAGGTTAGCAAAAGTTATCAAATATACATAAGTACGTCTTTGGTGAGGTTAATCATATATGAAAATTAACTTATACCTCATCTATCACATCGCTTGATAAAATAAAACTACTTTCTACTAACCAGGGACTTTTTGTAGGTCGGTGTTAGGTGATAAAGGCCAGTCGCACTTCGGTTGTGGGTTCGATTCCCACAGCCTTGTCCGACGCGATGGGTTGTCGCCCGTCCTGCAGGTTGTCCTTTTTCTAAAGCTACATTACTATAACATCCCATAAATAATATCAAAAAAAGTTATGTCCTTCAACAATACTAACTTATGTCCATCATAATCCATTCCAATCTTTAGGCTTATCTAAAATACATCGGTCCAAGCTCATACTATAAAGAAAATGATTACATGAAATGTCAACAACCAAGCATTTGAATACCATCATTTATCCCCCATATATCTTTTTGGTCACATTCCAGTCATGTGAATACCTTAATCATGTATTCTCTTGAAAAATGAATACATTAGTGAAAATATGAATGTTGTCAAAGGTTAACTCTTTCCACATACAAAAATCAAAAAATTCTATATACTCCAACCATGATATAACCTTCTCCTTATATCAGTCATGAGCTCATGAATACTATTAAGCATTTAATTTTCTCCATATCCCTTCATTATGCGCATATCATCTACATTCCAAAAATATCTTAATAACCTTTCATGGATACTGGTAGCATTAATCATACACTTTCAAAAGTCAAGGAAAGTCAACAATGTAACAATCCTTAGATGTCTCTTTATTCCATTTTACCATGAGATTAATTATATAACATTAAACTTGATAAACATGTAATTATTCCACTAACTTCTTAAACCATTGACCGAGCTTCAAAAATTCTTTCATCTCACATATCATTTGTAGTCTCTTCATCATCATCAACATAAATATTACCCATATGGTCGTACGGATTCTCTTCATGAGACTTTCCCTTAGGGAATTGGTTTGCATAATGCCCATACATTCTACATTTAAAACACTTAATCAATGTTGATGTCATAGAAATACCATTATCGTCATCCATGGTGTTAACGGAACCTTTTCCTTTGCACTTACTGGCTTTGTGTCTTTCCTTTCCACACCCAAAGAATCTTCCAGTTCCCTTGAAACAATCTCCTTGATGGCTCTTACCACATGATTTACATGAGGGAAATTGAACTTTCTTTCCTCTATGATCATCATGAAACTCCATCTTTCTCTTATTATCTGAGCCGGGAAACTTACCAAAGTTGAGATTATTGATCATATTATGAGACTGCTGATTAGGAATAATAACGATGTGTGGACTTCCAAATCCTGTTTCATTTGGTTTCTCATGATGAATATCATTCCATTGTCCCTCAAATCTTCCATTATCATGAATCTTCCTGTTTCCATCCATTTTCTAAAACCCAAAAAGAATAGTGTGAGAGGAAAAAATCATGCTAGGGAAAAAAACATAATAAAGGGGTGTAACTTCAATATCTAACATCTTGGGTTACTGAAGTTCATTGTGTTGCATTTGTTGTCAATGAGGCATGAAGTTGTCTTGGAATGAATGGATGTCAAGGCGTCAATATGTGAATGAAAAAGGTTGTGATGGTGTTGGTGATGAAGAGAGAATGACCATAGTACTAAGATGCATGTCACTTAGGAGATTCACTAAGTGACATAGGAGATGATGGTTGAAACATTCTCTAAGAAAATCTGACGATTGCTGAACTGATCTTTAAGTTCAAAGAACTTGTATCCTGATGATACAATGTCACAACATTGATTGAAGACCATGCATTGTCTTCACAATGCATGAGGAGTTGAAGAATCAAGATGTTCCATCCACAACTACTAAGTGGATGATGTGCACTAATGAAATCCATGTACTAACTCTTAGTGCATGTGAATTGGAAGTGATCCAACTTGATCTGTAATTGGATCAATGAAGAACATTGAAGAATTCTTTGATTCAGGAGTTCGGTTGAAGATTATGAAGGAACCTTTTGAATTCCGTATCCTAAGTGAAGATCATGGGAGGAGGATTAAAGAATTCTTAAGAAGTAGAGAAGGAAAGAAATGGCTTAAGGGAGAAGTGGCATTTGGCTTATACTCATGGGTTACTTTGTTTTTGACAAAGTATTTGTACTTGCCTTTGCCAAAAAATTAGGCCAGCCAAGGCACCTTGGGGGGTTCAACCCCAAGGGCATGGGCGCTAGGGCACCACGCCCGGGGGAACCCCGTGGGGCGAGCCAGGGCGGCAGGGCGCACCCAAGGACACCGCAAGGGCGCCAGGGGCACGCCCGGAGGAGCGCATAATGGGCGCTAGAGCGCGCCCGTGTGTGTGCATGGTGGGCGCTAGAGCGCGCCCGCAGGAGCAAGAGGGGGCGCAGAGCGCGCCCGCAGAGAGAACCCGGTGCGGGGCGGCACCGGGAGGGGAGAGGATTCAACTGGCGAGTAGCGGTGAGTGCCAGGGTAATAAACCGCGGAAAATCCGCGGAAAGTTTCGATGTGGGACGCGCAAAAAATCCCGGGAGCAAATCTCCGCCGTCCGTCTCATCGCGCGCTTGATCTGCGCCGCACATCTGATCCGCAGCGCCGCGATCTAATCCAGGCCGCCCGATGCATCTCCATCGCCGCATCCAACGGTCCGGCGTCCATCTTCTACCTCGAGCTCAGTCGAAGCCACCCGCGAGCTCCGCTGAACCAGGCGCCTTCCCGACGACAGTTTTGAAGATCCCGGCCACCATTTTCGAAACCGAGACCTCCATTGAGCTCGTCTCTCCACACCGAACCGAACCATGCCTAAAAATATACATGCATGCAATGTATGAAGAATTTCGAATGAGGCCGAGGCAAACGGAGTTGCCGAGGCATCGGGGTATTCGTGGTTTGCATGGATTAGCCCAAAACCGAGGCCGTGCATGCGTTATAAATCGCATGCACGAGGAGGAAGAAAATAATAAATGAGCCCGCGTCAAACCGAGAATAAATATAAAGATTTGGAAAATCTTGAAGATCCGAGAAGTTCGGGAATTTGAATTTATATCCCGCGGAAGTTTTGAGCTCTCCTCGCCTAAAAAAGGATAGCCCGAGGCTCTCAAATCGCTTGCTGATGCGCTGAAGTTTTCTTGAAGATCAGAAGATCCGTGAGAGCTCTGCCTCGCGAAGACCTGCCCTGCGCGCACCACTTGCGCGGCAGCAGCCCGAAGCCATTTTTGGCTTCGTGAAGTTCCTTGCGCGCAGCCACTTTGCGCGACAAGAAGAGAGGGTTGGGCAGCGCCCTCCTTATGCCCGAGGTTGGTCGAGGTTTGCGCGACCCGTGGCTCAAGATCCTGCCACGGCAGTGTTGCACTCTTGCACACTTAAGCCTGCGCAGCACTTGAAAACAAGAAGAGGGCCACACCTCCTTGCGCGCCTAGTTGGAGTTCGGGTTGTGTTTTACACAGATTGTATGTGTGCCAAAGTTGACCGAGGCCTTGCCTCGGGTGTGTGGTAATTGGAGAAGAGAAATACCCAAGGCCTTGCGCGACCCTTGAGCCCTTGCACCTGCGCGCCCCCTGATTGCACCTTGTGTGCCTCCATATTGGAAGGAGCTCAAGTGAAGAGGATTCCACACCTCTTGTGTGTGTGAAGTGAAGGAGTGAGAGGCCGTAGCCTTTAGTGTGTGCAAAGTGAACATGAGTTGGCCGTAGCCTTGTGTGTGTGCATAAGGAGGAAGACCACACTATTTGTGTGTGTGCACCAAGTGGAAGACCACACTTTGTGTGTGAGAGGTGAAGAAGGTAGGCCGAGGCCTTTGTGCCTTTGTGTGCAAAAAGAACAAGAGAAGGTCGTAGCCCTTGTGTGTGAAAAATGAAGAACCAAGTGTGTGCATAAGTGAAGTGCACACTTTGAAGAAGATTATAAGAACAAGGAAGTGAGTGTGCTTTGCAAGTGAAGTAGGCCAAGCTCAAGTGTTTGCCAAAGTGAAGAAGTTTTGTGTGCAATGAGATAAGGAGGCCGAACCTAGTGTGTGTGCACTAAGTGAAGTGAACACACTTAGAAGATGGAAGATTGAGGAGACCCTCACACTAAAGTAAAACACACTTCTGAGTGTGTGAGCAATTTGAATATAGTGTGTGAAGATTGTGGAAAAGGTGTGTGCTATAATTGATTACACCCTTTGTGGGTCTACTGCACCAAGAGGAAGAAAAGGAAAGTGCATGCATGCATGCATGCACGTGCACACGTGAACAGTGCTAAATCAGTGGTGTGCATCTGAGAAGTCCAAGACCAGGTGATCTTGAAGTTTTTGAGAGACCATGCAATCAGTGCATGAAGTTGATGTGAACTGAGAATGGACCAGACCGAAGTTAGAGATATCAGTTGTCTGAGCATTCAGTAGCTGGAGAAAAGCCAGGTCATCCTTAGAAGAAGGAGATAAATCCTGAGCAAGACGAGAAGACCTGATCATCACAACTGATCAGAGGTACAGAGCAAGGCCAGCAGTCTTTATCCCAGACTGCTGAGGATACTTGAAGAACTTAAAGTGAAGAAGAGCTACTCGTGCGACTCGAGGAGCCAAGAGAAGACCCTGTGGGACTCAGGGAGAAGAAGTCTTCAGTGGGATTCTGGAGCAGGCCAGTGGGACTCTGGTAACACTGTGTGAAGCAGTATAAAGACCCTCCTGTGGGACTCAGGAGAGATACAGTGGGACTCTGTATCGACCATTGTAATTTTAACAGGTTATAATGGAGAATCCATGCTTGGAGAGCATGGCAAGGATGTAGGCCTTTGGTGCCGAACCTTGTAAATCCTTGTGTCCTGTGCCTTTTCATTACTGCATTATCCGGGAAAGGTTGAGAGATACAAGAAGAGTGGATCGAGGCTTTAACCAGCCATAGAGGTTTAATTGATTAAGAATCAATTAGTAAAAAGTTTTAAAGTATCACTGATTCACCCCCTCCCCCTCTCAGTGATTCACACTGATCTGGGCACTTCAATTGGTATCAGAGGAAGGTTACCTCTAAAAGATCCAAGGGAGTCTATATGAAGTGCAGATTTGAGGAAACGAGCGACCAGCCTCAAATGGAGATATCTGCCAAGACTCAGAAAAATAGAAAGAAGAAACAGGCCAAGAAGATGAAGAAAGCCTGTCCTAGCTGTGATGCTGATGGAACAATTCATGATCTTCAGAATGCACTCGAATATCTTCAGAGGATTGTCCCCATGGAAGTGGCAAAGTGTATAGCTACAGGCATCCATGATCTTCAAGAAGAAAAATCACAGTTAGAAGAAGAAGCCAACGCTATGGAAGATCAGCTGGCAAAAAGGGTTTGCATAACCAACACTCTCAGAAAGCTGGTAAATGCCAAAGATGAAACAGTGTCCCTTTGCAATGAAAGATATGAAGATACTGCTGAAGAATTGCAAAGGAGCCTTTCTGAGAAAGACATCTTTATGATAATAGTCAAAGATGTTGTCCATGCACTGGAAAAGAGGCACAAAGTGTCAATGGTTGTCAGGGATGCTCAACTAGAAGACAAAGTCAAAAGGGTGAAGGAGCTTGACAACTCATTGCTTGAAATGAAGCAGATGCATGAAGACCAGATAAAACAGCTGGAAGAGAATTGGGAAGGTAGGTTAAGATTGGTTGAGGATGAGAAGAACTCCCTCAACATGAAATGCTCTGAACTGGAGGTGATATTGAAAAATCTGCAATCACCTAAAGCTGAATCCTCCCAGTCAGCTGATAGAAGAAATGTTGCTACACAAGTATGCTTTGAGAAGGATGATTCTAAAATAAAGACATCCTCTAGTGAAAGTGAAACAACTTCTAAAAGGAAGGTACCATCCATCCCATCTTGTACTAATGCTTCTAATAGTGTTTCCACAAAAAGTGCAGGATGGAAAAATAATTCCAAACAAGTATGGATGAAGAAAATGAAGAAGCAGAGCTCTCCTGAAGCAACACAACAGGTCAAGAAAAGTACCCTACAATCAGAAGGACTGAAGAGGTCAAGATTCGTGGGACAATGCTGGTGTTGTAACAAGTATGGGCATTGTGCAAAGGATTGTTGGTACAATCCACTAAATGCCAAAGCACAGAGGAAGCCCATGCCTAGGGGGAGCAAGCCAGAAGAAAAGAAGCAGCATCCACAGGTCCAGAGACATCTGTTTACTGCAAATAGATTTGGATTACTTGACAACATCTGGGATGATTGCAAAAGTGGTCAAAAAGATACATGTCAATCTCCAACTATATCCAGAGCTCAAAAGAAGAAAAGATCACTGAACCTGGCTCAGAGAGATTCCTTGGGAAGCAAGCAGAAGAAAGTGGAAGATGCTCCCAAGAAGAGTTTGAAGAATGAAGAGAAGTCCTTGGAGTCTCAATCCAAGAAGGGTGAGTCATCCAGAAGGACCACCAAAAAATGCTTCTACTGTGGAAAGAAAGGACACATCATGGACCTTTGTAAAGAAGCCATGAAACTAAATAGAAGCAGACTGTACTCCAAAAGACAATCAATCCAGAAGAAGAAGGGATTGATTGAAAATAAGTTGCCTAAGAGAGGTAGCTTAGCAGCATCCAAAGAACCATGTGGAACTTCCAAAACTGAGGCCACTCTTCCAAATGATATACTTGTCATATGGCCACATCAGTTGCAACTTGCCAGAAAACTACAAAAAGCTGAAGATGAAGCTCTGGCATTTGCTAAAGCAAAAGGGAAGAAAAAGATTTCACATGAAGATGGGTTGAGAACCACACCAGCACAGACATCAATGAAGATCAAATGTGCAAGTGTGAAGACTGGTGAAAATGGGACATCTCGGTTGAGAGAATCTTCTCAACCTTGTTGTTCAAATTGATGAACCAAGGAGGTTCCATCTTATTCCCTTATACATTGGTATTTACATGTACTAACATTGCAGGGAATTGAAGATGATGATCATTCTCATCTGGAGAGTGGTTTGGACAAAATGGAGAGCACCCCTTGAGGGGGAGCCAATCTGGAGAAGATGGTATTCTAAGATTTAATACTATCTTGAGAAAAGCTGAAGGTATTCCAATCATACTTTCATCCCTTGTTTCTTAATTGAGTTTATCTTGTCAATTAAGGGGGAGTATGGATTGAAGACAAATGGATGAAAGGGGGAGCTTTATCATTGCACTGAACTTTCTAATGAGTTTTGTGGAGTATGTGCAGGATTTAGCACTTTATTGAATATCTGGAAAAAGTTTCAAACCCCTGAAGCATGATCTCACATGTATAGTGAATGTTGGACAGCATTGAGTACCTTGGTCATATCACTCTTGTTTTCTACACCGGGTTAGCCCAAGTAGACTTAGAGCTGATTTACTAAAGGTTCTTTGCTAAAGAAGAACATGTGACATCATCCCTCTCTTAGTGATTTCCAAGAAGATGCTATTGAAAGGGAGGAAGAGATTTTTTTTAAGAGAACCACACCACACCTTTGCATTTGATTGCCAATAAGGGGGAGAAAAGATTGGGCACACATATTGACCCATTCATATGTGCTAAAGGAGTGTATTGACAACAAATACAAAGGGGGAGATTGAAGTGCATTGTGTTGCATTTGTTGTCAATGAGGCATGAAGTTGTCTTGGAATGAATGGATGTCAAGGCGTCAATATGTGAATGACAAAGGTTGTGATGGTGTTGGTGATGAAGAGAGAATGACCATAGTACTAAGATGCATGTCACTTAGGAGATTCACTAAGTGACATAGGAGATGATGGTTGAAACATTCTCTAAGAAAATCTGACGATTGCTGAACTGATCTTTAAGTTCAAAGAACTTGTATCCTGATGATACAATGTCACAACATTGATTGAAGACCATGCATTGTCTTCACAATGCATGAGGAGTTGAAGAATCAAGATGTTCCATCCACAACTACTAAGTGGATGATGTGCACTAATGAAATCCATGTACTAACTCTTAGTGCATGTGAATTGGAAGTGATCCAACTTGATCTGTAATTGGATCAATGAAGAACATTGAAGAATTCTTTGATTCAGGAGTTCGGTTGAAGATTATGAAGGAACCTTTTGAATTCCGTATCCTAAGTGAAGATCATGGGAGGAGGATTAAAGAATTCTTAAGAAGTAGAGAAGGAAAGAAATGGCTTAAGGGAGAAGTGGCATTTGGCTTATACTCATGGGTTACTTTGTTTTTGACAAAGTATTTGTACTTGCCTTTGCCAAAAAATTAGGCCAGCCAAGGCACCTTGGGGGGTTCAACCCCAAGGGCATGTGCGCTAGGGCACCACGCCCGGGGGAACCCCGTGGGGCGAGCCAGGGCGGCAGGGCGCACCCAAGGACACCGTAAGGGCGCCAGGGGCACGCCCGGAGGAGCGCATAATGGGCGCTAGAGCGCGCCCGTGTGTGTGCATGGTGGGCGCTAGAGCGCGCCCGCAGGAGCAAGAGCGGGCGCAGAGCGCGCCCGCAGAGAGAACCCGGTGCGGGGCGGCACCGGGAGGGGAGAGGATTCAACTGGCGAGTAGCGGTGAGTGCCAGGGTAATAAACCGCGGAAAATCCGCGGAAAGTTTCGATGTGGGACGCGCAAAAAATCCCGGGAGCAAATCTCCGCCGTCCGTCTCATCGCGCGCTTGATCTGCGCCGCACATCTGATCCGCAGCGCCGCGATCTAATCCAGGCCGCCCGATGCATCTCCATCGCCGCATCCAACGGTCCGGCGTCCATCTTCTACCTCGAGCTCAGCCGAAGCCACCCGCGAGCTCCGCTGAACCAGGCGCCTTCCCGACGACAGTTTTGAAGATCCCGGCCACCATTTTCGAAACCGAGACCTCCATTGAGCTCGTCTCTCCACACCGAACCGAACCATGCCTAAAAATATACATGCATGCAATGTATGAAGAATTTCGAATGAGGCCGAGGCAAACGGAGTTGCCGAGGCATCGGGGTATTCGTGGTTTGCATGGATTAGCCCAAAACCGAGGCCGTGCATGCGTTATAAATCGCATGCACGAGGAGGAAGAAAATAATAAATGAGCCCGCGTCAAACCGAGATAAAATATAAAGATTTGGAAAATCTTGAAGATCCGAGAAGTTCGGGAATTTGAATTTATATCCCGCGGAAGTTTTGAGCTCTCCTCGCCTATAAAAGGATAGCCCGAGGCTCTCAAATCGCTTGCTGATGCGCTGAAGTTTTGTTGAAGATCAGAAGATCCGTGAGAGCTCTGCCTCGCGAAGACCTGCCCTGCGCGCACCACTTGCGCGGCAGCAGCCCGAAGCCATTTTTGGCTTCGTGAAGTTCCTTGCGCGCAGCCACTTTGCGCGACAAGAAGAGAGGGTTGGGCAGCGCCCTCCTTATGCCCGAGGTTGGTCGAGGTTTGCGCGACCCGTGGCTCAAGATCCTGCCGCGGCAGTGTTGCACTCTTGCACACTTAAGCCTGCGCAGCACTTGAAAACAAGAAGAGGGCCACACCTCCTTGCGCGCCTAGTTGGAGTTCGGGTTGTGTTTTACACAGATTGTGTGTGTGCCAAAGTTGACCGAGGCCTTGCCTCGGGTGTGTGGTAATTGGAGAAGAGAAATACCCAAGGCCTTGCGCGACCCTTGAGCCCTTGCACCTGCGCGCCCCCTGATTGCACCTTGTGTGCCTCCATATTGGAAGGAGCTCAAGTGAAGAGGATTCCACACCTCTTGTGTGTGTGAAGTGAAGGAGTGAGAGGCCGTAGCCTTTAGTGTGTGCAAAGTGAACATGAGTTGGTCGTAGCCTTGTGTGTGTGCATAAGGAGGAAGACCACACTATTTGTGTGTGTGCACCAAGTGGAAGACCACACTTTGTGTGTGAGAGGTGAAGAAGGTAGGCTGAGGCCTTTGTGCCTTTGTGTGCAAAAAGAACAAGAGAAGGCCGTAGCCCTTGTGTGTGAAAAATGAAGAACCAAGTGTGTGCATAAGTGAAGTGCACACTTTGAAGAAGATTATAAGAACAAGGAAGTGAGTGTGCTTTGCAAGTGAAGTAGGCCAAGCTCAAGTGTTTGCCAAAGTGAAGAAGTTTTGTGTGCAATGAGATAAGGAGGCCGAACCTAGTGTGTGTGCACTAAGTGAAGTGAACACACTTAGAAGATGGATGATTGAGGAGACCCTCACACTAAAGTAAAACACACTTCTGAGTGTGTGAGCAATTTGAATATAGTGTGTGAAGATTGTGGAAAAGGTGTGTGCTATAATTGATTACACCCTTTGTGGGTCTACTGCACCAAGAGGAAGAAAAGGAAAGTGCATGCATGCATGCATGCACGTGCACACGTGAACAGTGCTAAATCAGTGGTGTGCATCTGAGAAGTCCAAGACCAGGTGATCTTGAAGTTTTTGAGAGACCATGCAATCAGTGCATGAAGTTGATGTGAACTGAGACTGGACCAGACCGAAGTTAGAGATATCAGTTGTCTGAGCATTCAGTAGCTGGAGAAAAGCCAGGTCATCCTTAGAAGAAGGAGATAAATCCTGAGCAAGACGAGAAGACCTGATCATCACAAGTGATCAGAGGTACAGAGCAAGGCCAGCAGTCTTTATCCCAGACTGCTGAGGATACTTGAAGAACTTAAAGTGAAGAAGAGCTACTCGTGCGACTCGAGGAGCCAAGAGAAGACCCTGTGGGACTCAGGGAGAAGAAGTCTTCAGTGGGATTCTGGAGCAGGCCAGTGGGACTCTGGTAACACTGTATGAAGCAGTATAAAGACCCTCCTGTGGGACTCAGGAGAGATACAGTGGGACTCTGTATCGACCATTGTAATTTTAACAGGTTATAATGGAGAATCCATGCTTGGAGAGCATGGCAAGGATGTAGGCCTTTGGTGCCGAACCTTGTAAATCCTTGTGTCCTGTGCCTTTTCATTACTGCATTATCCGGGAAAGGTTGAGAGATACAAGAAGAGTGGATCGAGGCTTTAACCAGCCATAGAGGTTTAATTGATTAAGAATCAATTAGTAAAAAGTTTTAAAGTATCACTGATTCACCCCCTCCCCCTCTCAGTGATTCACACTGATCTGGGCACTTCAGTTACCATAATTCTAGTAATATAACATATACTTATACTTAACCTTAGGGACATCCCTAGACATACCATAGAAATATCTCTAGGGATCTCACTAAAGTTCTCGCATCCTAGTTTCCAAAGGTTGACTAAACCTTTCCTCTGATACCAACTGTAAAGACCCAAATCATGACGTATATGGACATTACATTAATTTTGTGGAATACTTAATACATAACAAAAAACAGACACACAATGACCGTAATAGTTTAGTGTCTTTGGAAACTTGGAATAAAAACATCTTATCCTGTTGAACGATCTTTAACATCTAACATATCGATCTTCCCCTTTTGTTTTCCTACCTAAAACCTTTATTTATATCCTGGGGAAAAGAAAACATATAAAGGGTGAGCTCAAATGCTCAGTAAGGGTATGCATGGATAAAATAAAGAAAATAATATATATTTGAGCTTAAAAACATGAACATAATGTTTAAACATCAAAATATTGAGCAATGAAATAAAACATGGAAGTACGTAAGGCATAGATCATAAAGAAACATTAAGCATGATAAAATAGCATGGGAGTAAAACATGTAATTGTTGCAACCATTCAGCACATGTCATAATAAAAATGAGATTGATAAATTATCCCTTACCTTAGGTCCGATATGCTTCATATGTATCCAAACCTACTTTATAATGAATTAAATAATGTCATTGACTTATTATAGAATCATATTCATTGTTATTATATCATATATGGTTCACTTATGACTTTATATAACCCGTTCTTTTGTAAATTCCATGTTAAAGAGTGTTTTGGGTAAAATCGTTTCATTTGCCATCCGTGTTTTGACTTGTAATTATTCGTATGATTACATAGATCATGATTAATTAATTCCAAAATATAAAAGATGATTTATATATAATATATATTTATAATATACATATATATAATAGATCAATAAATGGAAAGAAATACACCGTTCATTGAGATGGTAGGTCGTACGTACGCACGGGCGATGATATCATTTCCATAATTATTGAATTGAATTGGAGTGGATGAAACAATATATCATAATCATTATTATGTTATAATAACTATTTATATTTATTCATTACACCATAATACCCATCCATGTAAGGTGTTGGTGGAAAAACAGATTACACAATGTCATGGAGACGGTATTCCGTATATACGCACGCGTGGTGATTTTGTTTTCCGTAAGATGGATAGAAGGTGAAATGGGGTTGTTTCATTTTTAAAATAAAAAATCATTATATTGGTTATACTGATGTTATTACTTTATAATGAAACAACTAAATATGTAAGATTTGAAGAAGAATGAAGTTTGAAAGAATCAGTAGAAGAAATTTCCTCTTCTTCGATACGCCTCTTTGAAACCTCCTCTTAGGGCACTGAGATTGGTCTTTGAAGTAGACCAGGACATATAGGATGTTTCTAGGGAAGTGGAGAAGATAATTGGGCCGTGTTTGGCCGAGCGTGAAGGCTCAAAGTGGTGTGAGGAATAGAGGGAGGTGGTGCCCTTTTATAAGGGAGGAGAGGGGCACCTCTGGAATTCTTAGAAATATTAATTTATAATAAATCTAACCCCATATAAAAACCTATAACAATGACTCATATTCGAATATTAGATGATATAGGGTTGTAATCTCATCAAAAGAATTAAATTTATACATTTTTGGATCAAATTTTAAACATTATCATTTTGATTTGTCCTTATTTAATCTATTTAAGTTTATTTGTGGTAATAAAATTATAAATTCTAAATTATAACAAATAATTAGTTATTTGTTGTGAATTTTCCAAAATTAGTTACTTTATAATATTATAGACCATATAAATTTTAAATTTTAAATTTTTAAATATTTTTGTGATATTTATACAATTTTATAACATGTTATTTTTATAAAATAACAATAGTGTCAATTTTGAACTATTCCTTTATATGAATTTAAATAAAATATATACAGAAGAAATGTTCTATCTAAAAGCTTTAATAGATATATAAAAGACCATATATATCAATAAAATTAGTGGAGAACATTAAATAGTTCATATAATATTTATTTTATTATTTTTAAAACCATTTATTTTCTTTATCTCCTAATAAAATAATTACTACAACAGTTTTGTATAATTATTTAATATACTTATATGTTGCATAAAACGTAAAAATAAAATCCTATGATGAAGATAAATCTATTAACATTCAGAATAATACTTTTAATATAATTTATCATCTTAAAATCACAATAGTTAAATTGTTATATTTATTAAATTATGAAGGTGACAACTTTGGCATCATTTAAAATAAAATAAGATAAGTGTCATAATTGCTTGTATAAGACTCTAAAAGGTCAAATATTATACCATTGGATGATTATAGTTTATATGTACATGACACATAAGTTTTCGTCAGGGTTTTGTGCTTTTATGGTCACAATTAATTTAATAAAAACTATATTCTTGATTTTTCACTAGATAAATAATTTCTGCATCACTATTGTGTCACAATTAATGATAATTATTTAATCTCAAAAAATTATAAATAAATTCTCATGATTTAGATAATTTTATTATATTTCTAGAGACTATTAATGTTCAAAGTTTCATGATGTTTATCACTGACTGAAAATTATTATACTTATAGTATTTAAGAGAGTGACATGTTGTCACTTTCTTTGGTTTTAATAATAATTAAATTATTTTCATGAACAAAAGTCCATTAAATGAATCTAATCCAACCCATAGGTGATATGGGTCGACTTTTAGTCATCCCATAGGATTTTTCCAAGTGTTAGGGTAATTCATTAATCTTATATTTACCATTAATTACCCAATTTACCTTTAACTATAGTAAATAAAAGTTACCGTAGTTACTATTCACAATAACCAAAAATAAAAAGTAGCTTATTAACATAATTTGGACCAACTGATTCCAAATATGGAATCCATATTTCTAAATTCAATACACAAATGTTTCCAAAATTAAATTAAAATTAATCCCATTGTCGAAAAAAATGGTTTTTTCTTTAAAATATTGCAAAAGATTGAATTGATTTAGCCGACGAATTCAAGGTAAAATCAACGCTAATGACATAAATTATATTAAATTGTAAAAATATATTCTATTTATACTTTAAAACCATTAAATATTATAATTTATCCACATAATATATTACGATGAAAAAAGTTGTTTTAAATTAAAATATAGCATGTTTTTACTATTCATTAAAATATGAAAGTTATCAGAATAAAATGAAAAATTTATCCAAAGTAAATTTTTTTTTTCTTTATTCCAAATAATAATTTTATTTTGTCAAATGTAACTTATAAACATTTCAAAAACTAGATTTAAAGTGGGTGCGCCATCAAAACGCGGCAAAGCAGTATTTTATGAAAAATACTTATTTTACTCAAAAAATTTATTTTGTTCTTATACCATGTTCTAGAAAATGTGTAAGATGAATAATAATGTTATAAAATTCAAATTTTAGTTAATACTATTCATAACATCTAGTTCATAAAAATATTATAATAATATATTGTTGTTTAGTAATACCTGGTATTGCGTACACCACACGCTATCAGGGAAGGTCGTGATTGCGTGTAATGCAAGCCAAGTCAGGGTTGCGTGTAGTGCACGACTCCTTTGTTGTTGCGTATAACAGAATCCAACCATAATTTAATTATACATTGAATATATATATATATACACTCAATTTTGTGTAGAATAACTTCTATCAAACGAACTTGAAATTGTTTGTAACATGAGCCATGAATAGTGTTGCATATACTGCATGCTAATACGGTGTTGTGTATAGCGCAAGACAATCTTGGTGTATCGTAAAATAGAAGATATGAATGAAATTAAAAATTATGTATCTTATAAAATCTCTGGTTGTTACATACATGATAAACCAAATAAGGGTGGTTATGTGATAATCTAATTATGGGTTGTTCCGTGATAAACTAAGGATGGGTGGTTACATTATAACCTCCAATGCATTTCATATAGAAGTCGACTGTATGACTATTACATTTAGAGATATGTTTTGAAGTAGACTATAAGGTTATTTCATTTATGTATGAATATGTCTAAAGTTATATTTATATGATATATGTTACTTTATTTGGGTTTTATGGTAATGTTTTAATTACAAAATTGTATGGAATGAGTATATATTTAGTGAGGTGTAATTACTACATCTTCAAGGTTAGAAGAATTACATTATGATAATTTATTCATGGTTTAAATTTTTTCACAAGAATAATATTCTTCCTTCTTTATGTATCCATTACATATCATTTTATGCCCATCTAACATTTTGAAATGTTTTTTACATATTTTACGGATGAATTGATTCATGGATGGGATCAGGGAAAAGTGATGATTAAACCTAAACAGAAACCATGTTTATTTTTAAATGTTTTTTTTAATATATGAAATGGATATGGTTTTATGTGTACACATTTTATTTCTATGGTTTGTTATGAATGATTTATGGATTAATAATATAAAAATCAAAACTAAAAAAGATCCTTTATGTGAATTCTTGACTAAACATAGGATTATTTATTATTTTGGGATGTGTCATTATAATTAATTTATTTTAGAAGACAATCATTTTACTTAGTGAGTTTTTTAGGTATATATTTTTGTGTTTGTATGAAAAAATTAAAAATGAAACTCTTTAACATGTAACATTTTTCAGAGGGCTCTAGTTTGATGATTTAATATGAAATTGAATTCTATAACATTATCCACAACATCATTGATGAATGTTGGTATATGAAATTTTTCTTCAACTATTTTTTTGGATGGAACACAATTTATTACACTTTGGGAATCGATAGTTACATATCCTAATATATTTTAAAAAAAAAGTTACTACTAACATATCTAAAAATCTATTTTATCATTTTATAGGAAAAAAATTTATATAATACCTAACTTTTTTAGAACCTCTTTCATAAGGGATGTATAAATCTTGAGCTCATAAGTAATAAAAATATGACTTATGACATATTCAAAAATTCATTGAATCATATACTTTTATTTTATGTCAGATATTGACTACGAATAATAATTTATTATTATTGTTTTATTCTTTATTTTATTTTTTATTTGGTTGAAATATATCATTTCTGGAATATATACTATTGATAACTACCTATAGTAAATGAATTACCATTAGTTTCTAATCTACAAATAAAACTACTATTTGTATCCACAATGATGATTATGTATTTGGAAGGAATTTTAGATCAGCTACCATAGTAATATACCATTTTATAGTACCATTTTTATGTTTTTGTTCAGATATAGTCGTCAGATAATACCATTAATATGAAAAAATTAATAACCCACTATTAGATCTACTACCTTAAACCTTCAATTAATGTTTTTTGTATTTAAAATTTTTATTGGGATTATTCATTTATTTTTGTTTTTATTATATTATATTATTAATTTTCAATTGATAAATGAAAAAGATCAATTAAAATCAAATTTGGGAGACCACTCTCTCATGCGCCTTCTTTAAACCTCCGACTCTTATTTATTTCTTATCCTGAAACATTTAAACTACCTTATCCATCCCCCGATCTAGTTTGAGAATAGTTATAGTCAATAATATTTCTATTTAATATATTAAATAATTTTTTCCCTCAAATAATGATGGTGTTGAATTGAGTCAGTATATTAGAGAACCGAAGAACACTGAAATCACATCCCATTCAATCATCACATAAAATGAAATAAATGAAACCTTGCTAGTTTAAATAATGTCACATATATATTTTGTGATACATGACTAGGGATGGGTCAAATGATAATGTAGTAATGGTTGACCATTTTACGCAAAAATGGTTCATGTGTTTTACCAATTTACATAGTATGTGATCATTGAAAAGAAATATGTTACTAAGACTATAATTTAGGGAAAGAGGCCCATTTTTTCTGTTATATTCTGGGAAATATGTTTGGTAATTCCTCACAAATTATTTTATAAGTAATATTAGTGCTCATTCCGTTTTACCTAAGAAAAATTATATTTTATGATGATTCATGTGAGTAAACTAAAAATGATGTTGTTAAAAGGATTTTGAAGATAGATATTTATGGTGATTACATGTTGATTTTCATGTTCATAAATAACATTATTGTGTTTAATGAAAGATGGATTTTTCATTATAAGGTATAAAAATGTGTTTTTCTATTACTTTGAAAAAAGTAGACAAAATAAATCCTTGTATATTGTTTTGTTATTAATATGAAGAAGTTAAAAAAATCTCTGGTGGGTCAACATCTTTTGGATTCCCCTCACTTATTTTAGTTATATAAGTTGAAAGAGGATTATTATCTAAATGTGAAGATAAATTAATTAATGTAGTTGACTCTACCTTGGTTAGGTAACATGCAAGAGAATAAGGGTTAACTAGAACACTTTGTCGAAGAAATTGGTGGAAGAAATTCTTGAGAATGGTGAGAGAATTAACAATTTGATATATCTTACTAGACCTAAATACAAGGTTCATATTTTCCTGGATCCAAAAGTGGTTTTAGTATATTATAATTCTGAGGATGTTAATTAATATATATAATCATGGGATGTGAATGAAGGATCCGTTTCACTTTTTGTTGATGTGAATTGTGACCCAAATGTGGAAATAATCCATATTTTATCTTTAAGATAAGGCATTCATCCTCTTTATCATCCAACTAAATAATCTATACTATTGTAAGATGATGTGTTAGATTATACTAAGGTGTCTAATGTAAATTTTTTTTATATAACTCCTAATGATACACATGAGCATATGGGGGAGATTTTATAAGACCAAGAGTTTTATTTTAATATAAATGATAAGGAAGAGATGTATCATAGGTATCAATCTATTACTAAGACTGGTAGTCCAAAAAATTGTTATAAAAAGGGTTTAGAAAATTATCCTTTATATAGAAAGGCATCCAGTGATATATGTGATTCAAATGATAAGTCTTTAGGAAGTCATGATGATCTTTTTACCTATTCTGGATATGAGGATAGAGAATATTCTAAGGGAGTGAAATCCGAAGGATCCACTCGGTTTGATTTTGATTATTTAGATTTAATGGTTGGTGACAGTGTTGATAAATAGGGAATTCTATTAGAATATGGTGGACCTTCCATCTCAATCATGAAGAGTGCCCTTAAAGGAAAATTCTTGCTGGGGATAAATATTGGAGGGAAGTTTAAATAATTTATATCTAAGGATCCATCTATGAAGAATAGTCATGGGATGATATTTTACCCATCAATTCGTAGAATCCTCCACCTCCTCTGACTTCATATCACTATTCCTTCCAGGTGATTAACAATTTTTTGATTTCTATATGGATGGTTTTTTTGAAAACGTTATGGGATGCATAAGTCTTCTATTAGATTGTAAACTATGCTAAGTGAAGAGGACATATGATTATAGTCACATTTTTTATTTCTCATATTCACTGTTTTGTATTTTTTTGAGATATAATATCTTGATATTGATAATAAATTATCAGTGGGAGAGACAGATTCCATTCATATAACCATAGAGGATTTGAGTACCATCATTACTAAAATGTAGATCACTCTTTTGGAGAGGTTGGAGTGTCTTTTTACACATGTAGATTCATCCTCTTGTGATCTACCTCTTCCTAACACTTCTCATTATTATTTGGATATTGGCATGATCAATTATATAGTCATATATGAGATTCAAGCTATGATAAGTGGTATGAATTCTTAACACCTATTTATCATTGATAAATCAATCCACATAGGAGAATATTCACATTATAGTAAGGTAATTCCTAATTGAGTCCAAAAGTTATATAGAGATAATTAATAAGGATATTAAATAATTCCATACAATATTTTACTAAAAGAATTTTATCAATTTTACTCTTCAGTTCTTGGATAAATGCATATGGACTACTCATAAGAATAGTACCATCCAAAATTATGTTACTAAACTATAGGCCTCCTCCCCTAATCTAACGATTTTCATGGATGGGATTGGTTATTTCATCAAATATAAAGAGCTTGGTGGTTGAGTTCTCACAAAGTTTGTAGACCTAATGGAACCCTTTTTAAAAAAAACCATGATAGTATTGATAGTTTCAAAAGAACCTCATCATACAATTTATTTCATTGAATAAATTTTTCAACATATTTAAACCCCTTTATAGACTACATCTATTATAGATTGTCCATTTGGACTCACAATAGTTAAGTTTGTAAGGAAGCATCAACTAGTAAAATCTACCATTTTATTTCATCGTACTATAACTCTAGCTCAACCGGTATCTTCTCCTCTAATTGTGGGAAAAGGAAAGGATCTAGTTGGTCCTTCTTCTATAATGGATGAAGATGATTCCACATATTATTTTATAATATATATATTTTTTGTAATATAGTTGATATTAATTCCTATAATGAACCACCTTTTTTATTCTTCTGATTTCTTTTTTCCTCTATTCATTTACATTTTAGTTTTTATAATCCTAAAAGGGGAGTATAATTAAATAAGTTTTCTTATGGATTATTATAGGTAATATAACCCAATTATTTTTATATATTTAATGGATAACTCTATGAATCACATTAGGAATTGATATGTTATGAAGAATAATCTAAAACTATTCTTATCAATTAATTTTTGTTAGTATATACATGTTTTTTAATTAAATGATTTTCAATCTTCAA
Organism: Viscum album; assembly: GCA_963277665.1. Lineage (NCBI taxonomy): Eukaryota > Viridiplantae > Streptophyta > Magnoliopsida > Santalales > Viscaceae > Viscum > Viscum album. The sequence continues at coordinate 464,501,674 of OY728119.1, forward strand.
AATAGGAAAGAATATTACACACCGACATGTTTTAATGATAAAAAATAAGGATATTTATGATTTTAATGATTTCAATGTCTTGTAATCATTACATTTTTTTGGGATTTTTTGATATGTAGTTATGTGTTGATATTTTTCAATTTTTTCGAGATTCAATTAATTAAGATATTCTAACAGTCTATATTCCATTAGATCATGTTTCTAATACTAGTTTAATCATTTGACCTCCATGCTATACTGTTAGGTTATGGTAGTATATAGTAGAGCTAACACCATATTTATCATAGTTATACCATTAGAATATATGCCATACCATTTTTACAATAGAGCTACCATAGTGACCAACTACGATTGCGTGAAAACATTTTCAGACTAATTTATTATCAGATTTATCTAACTCCATATATCATTACTATAAGACGGTGCTATAATCAAACTATCCTAAAATTAAGAGGAGTTATTATCTTTTAATTATACCATTACTTCAATATGTTCATTTCCAGAATAAAGAAACAACTAGAATGATATAACTTCAATAAAAATAAATACTGAGTGCTGCCATAACTATCCATTATTAATTTCAAAATCAATTACTTAGTGAAATGTTTATACATGTAATACTACGCATAATAATGTGGATTTAAGAATGATTATTCTTAAATATATTTATGTATGTATTAAAGAAATATATAGTATTTTTAGGATCTATTGGTCAGTATGAGGATATTATTTATTATAATACTAGCCTTAAATAAAAAAATTGAACTAGAGGGAAATCAATTCATAAAAATCATCCATGTGATTGAACATGGGAGAAAAATGAAAAAATTTTATCATTAAATCAAATAATCTATCAAATAGAAACAAAAATAATATGTTATATGTGTGCATAGAATATCCCATGTCATTAATTATTTGAAATCCGAATCATTTTATGGACATTCATGCTGGAATATTTTACTTAATTTTCTATAATGTCTATTCGATCTCTTTCTAATGAATATTTCTAATGTATCTATAATAAAATAATATTTTTTGATTGAGTACCATTTGATTTTATCATCACTATTCAATTTTTTTTTATAATTATTCCTTAAATTCATGATTTATTATTATTTTACTCTATATATTTGTAAAAAAAGTCTCTTATGACAATTTTGAGAATTCTTATAATCCCTCAGGCCCGCACTTCCTGACTCTGTGCTTAAAAATCAAGTGGATTTTCTTAAATACATTTCTGAATATTTTTACAATAGATTACATAAATGTGAACCTTTTTCTGGTCTAGGTGTGGGTGGATTAGACAAAACATTACATTTATCAGAGTAAAAGTAAGAAAATAATCTTATGCCTATTACACATTTGAGTGCTAACTCCAAAAATGATGACAACTATATTTGAACATCTATGATTCAGGTGATAAATCATTTTTAAAATAAGGGTGATCATTCAATTTCCAAGTAAGGGATTTCAAATTCATTGAAACAACATTTAGGAAATCATTATTTGAAAATAACATTGATAACTGTTTATTAATTAATAGAATTAATATAATCATTGAAATCCCATTATTAAAACATAATTGAAATTACTTATGAATTAACAGAATATACTAATTTTAAAATTACATACGTAAAAAAATTGCTTTAAATGTAATATAATGACTTTGTAAAAAAACTATTCATGGTTTTTAAAATAGAACAATGTGGCTTATGAAAACTTGAAACGTATATGGTTATCTTGGGTCTACCCACTTTTTAAGAGATTCTGTTCACTCCCGAATTCTCTAACATATTTTTAACGTTCATGTTTCGAATTTAATGAAAAACGTTTTAAGATTTCATAACATATATATACATTCACTGGAGATTTTAATTTGGTAAATATTTATGTGCATTAAAATACACATTCACGTTTATATTTATATATTAAAGTATGTGTGTACATAAATATATGATTTTAATTGTATATCACTTCCATGTTTGGTTCTAACCAAGACCCTATCTATATAGTCATTGCATATACTTTAATGTACCCAAAAAAATATTAAATACAAGTTTATATATTGTTATAACATTAACCTTTTAAAACCACAATATTGAATAAAAATATTCCAATTCCATACTTGTATCATTTTTTTCGGCATGAAAGAATGAATTCATATAATAGTAGCATCGGAATAAATATAAATTTCACCTACATAAAAAATAATCGTAAGTAATTGTTAATTACGTATCATACATTAATATACATTTATCTCTTTCAAAGATTTATATATACATAAACAAATTATTTAGATCTTAACATTATGTAAATATACAAATATATACACGTAATTAGATGTAAATCTTGATGTTGAATAAATCATTTCATTATTTATGTTTGAATGATATGTATCCTTGTATGATACATGATTTAATCAACTTGTGTGAAAAATAACACATCAAAATAAATATATACATACATATATATTGATATATATGTCAAGAATAAAAAATAAATATCATAATAATCAACAATTTACAATAACACTTATTTAATTCATGAACTCTAGACATGTAATTCATTATAATAGTTATATAATTAGAAAATATTGAAACAAACATTATTAAAGTTTGGAATTAATACATATATATATATATGTCACAACTTGAACCATACCAGGGCTTGAGCCACAACTACCCTGATCCCCCCTCTAAAGGTCAGGGGCTGGCGACCTATGCCGAAAGCATAATAAACACAGGGATGGCTTCACCTAAGCACTTGTACACACAAACACAACCAACTTAATGAACAAGTTCATATGTAAAAGAAAACAAGATACAACACTACTAAATATATTAACAAAAAATATGAATGAATATCTAAATAGTACATGTTCAAAAAATAAAACTAAAAGGGAACTGGGAAAAATACATGCCCAACCAAAGAGGTTCCACAACCCGGCAACAGGTGGAAAATGAAAAACATTTGAGAGATCTCCCTCTCTAGGATCATAAGGTAAGACCACCACACATAGCCCAAACACCTCATATCCCCATGCTAATTTGATATCATGATCAACCTTCCCATCATCTGAAACGACACACCATGTCTGGAAAAATCCCAAGAATAGGTGAATATAAACAAGCATAGTGGGATGCCTCAAAGGCTCAAGGGAGCAGCAAGTGAGGAATTGAAGTGGGAAGTAATAGATAGAACATGGTAAAATAAAAGAGTACAGCTCAACCAAACAAAGAGGATGGGTAATTTAGTCAAAAAACGATGTGATAGAAACACTGAGAAGGTGAACTTCTCATCGAGTCTTCGCTACCTAAAGTAAGAGATTTGAATTGTCTAACCAAGGGAAGCTAGACACAGAAATAATGTGGGTACCTCATGTGTCTTTACCTATCCTGGAAGAAGAGTAACCAAAGACCATGAAGTGGGTACTACAGTACGATATATATATACATATGATAAACCAAAGGAACCCAATCAAGAGAGTTAGGTGATCTCCATATCACTATCTCAGCCCATGAAAATATTGACAAATAGTTAAAGATATAAACACCATTACTTCCCATCATTCCACACGTCTACCCTGATTTTAAAGTTGAAGGGGCTCAATCACCACACCTTGATACTATTGGATTTGAGATAAAGTCACAAGTGTATCTCAATTTTGATTCAAAATTCAAATAAACAATCATGATATTAATTATTATTTACAATAGTGGGAGGCTAGATTTATGGAATTTGATGACGAAGGAATCCAATTTCCAAAACAACCAAATTGAAAGTAAATATTTATTGTGCCATTAAAATAACTTGATTTTTGAGAAAGCATCAACTCAGATAGATGATATTTTCCTATTTTATAGAAAAAAATAATTAATAATCAATAGAGTTGATTAAGAAATACCATAAATGGTGCTGAGTCTAAACAAAACTAGTTGGAATTAGCTACAGATATGTTTTAATATCCAAATTAAATATCATGATTCACTTATTTTGGATACACATTAGTAAAAAAAGGAACATAAATAAATATGAACCATAAGAAAAATGACAATTATTTCAAATTTCATACGATGAAGAAAATAGGTGAATAGAAAAACTTAAGAAACCACAATCTGATTCAGACACCAAATTAAAGAAAAATGTGTTTAACATCCCAGATAAATATCGAAAATGAAAACATTTCATATTTATTAATATTTATGAAATAAATATTAATTTTACATTAAAGGGGATTATATGTTTGATGGCGTAATCGATACACAACAATGAGTTTCTTTGTAATCTTACGTTGCACAATAATAATATATTATTATTATTTTAAATAATAGTTCATGCCTCACCGTTGTATTAGAGGGAATGAATAGAACTAACTAAAATATGATTGTACATTTTTTCGAATATTTTTACATTTATCCAATAAAATTTAGAGTCTTAAAGTAAGTAAATAATTTCATTTTAAGCATAAATACTCTAATATTCACTAAAAAGTCGATTTACAACATTTTAATGAAGAACACTCTTTAAATATACTTTTTAAAAAATTTATATGTTCTATATGAAAAAATAATATTCTTATTTAGAAATGGGGCACCAAAATTTACTTTTGACGAAATTTGTGTATTATCTGATAACGTTTATTTTTTAATGAATGGTGAAAATACAGTATTTTAATTCAAAAGTGTCTTTTATTCTAATTTATTCATATGGATATATTATCTTTTTAATTGTTTATAATGTGTAAATAGAATATATTTTTACTAGTTAATCAAATTTTTTACATTGGATTTAATTTCATTTTGAAATTGGACATAAATAAGAGTCAATCTTTTGATAGTTACTATTTCTTAAAAATACACTTTTTGTTTTGACAACAGGAACTAATTTTATATTTATTTCTACCAGTTCTATGTTTTGAATTTGGAAAAATGGATTCCATATTAGGAATAAATAGGTTGAAATTGTGTAAATAGGTAACTTTTATTTTTATACATTTTAAATGATTACTTTAGTAAATATATTATTTACCATGATTAAGGGGTAAATATAATAAATAAGGGTAAAATATAATATAATAATAATAATAAATTACACTAACATGTTTCCTAATCTTATTGTATTATATATATCTGACCATGTGCATCATTGAGTCGAATTTGGGACCCCATAAAGCAACATGGGAGTAGTAAGGCCACTTTATATTAATTAATTAATTATAAAGACGAAATGACATAAACAAATATCTTTTAGTAAATCAATTATTCCATGGGGTTATAATTTATCTTTTTGACTGTAAATATTATTTGGAATTCTAAAACTATTTCCTACATCATGGAAATTTTTTAATAATTATTGGACATCAAATAAATTATATTATTTATGACACAATAATGATGCAATATTTACATCATTTATAAATGATTTAAATAAATAAGATTTTAAATATTAAAACAATATCCAAAAATTATCCAATTTTTATTGGATAGTTTTATTTCGACCATAAGTCATCTTGACTTTGACATTAATGATTATTTGACCTTTGGAAACAGAAGATGGGGATATAATAAAATAAATATTTCAAAATTTCCAAAAGAGCCCCTCCTCTCCCTTATAAAAAGCCGTCACGTCCTACCCAAATCTCACACTTCTCAAGCTTTTGGATCATAAAATTTCATATATAATAAGCTCCCAAGACCTAACTATTCATCTTAGAAGCCTAAATATAGGCATAAAGAATTTCAAGAAATCTTTTTGGTTCACACCAAAGGGAGTTACCTGATTTAAAGGTTCCATCTTCTCTTAAGTTCTTTTTTTATTTTACTTCTCCAACCCCCTAAACTATTTTTATTACTTTATTTTATAACAAAAATAGTATAATAAATATACTAGGATGCTGTTTTCATATATTTTTGAACTTAACTTACACACACTACCATCTAATGGGTGAAGAACATACTATTTCTGTGAATGTCAAACTAACGCCTCACGAAGTGATGATTGTTCAATTATTTCCTATCGCCTCTTATGGTAGCAATTAATATGGCACTGTATTTATATATGATATATATTATGTTTTTGTTTTCTATATTTATCTACAATTTTTATTTAAAAATACACCCTTCTTCCTTCCAATATCTGTAAACACTATAATTTAATTTGTGGAAGTGTGGACTACCGCCCCCTCACGGAGATATGATTCGTTCATGACATACATGGAATGTATAAAGATGGAGATAATGAAATTATATAACATATATATCATATGATATTATACTGAATTATAATATACATATGTATCATTTTGTTTTCATTCCATTAAATATTAAATATAAATGAAAGTAGTGTTCATGCGTACGTATGACTTACCGTCTCCATGAACAGTGCATTTTATTTATTATCTCCAAAATTTTATATACTATTATAAATATATATATATATATATATGAAATATATATTATATATATGAAATCTAAATCATTAATATCATTCTATATATAATATATTTTTGACCACAAGGATAAATTTCAATTATAAAAAGGTCATTTTTATCACAAATTCCGAACATCAACAAAATGTCTGAAATGAACTCAAATAATTAACTAAAAGATAGTTCATGGTAATAAGTGATATAAAGTAAATAATAAAAACTAAAAAGGATATTAAGAAAATATAAATTAACTTATTTTATTATTCAGGAAGAACACATAACATACGAGTCAAGTTGGACACAAGGTACGAGATTTCTTATCTCGCTTTTAATTCCGTGAGATTTCCATTGATCAACAATTATTTATTACATGTTGTGTGTTGTGTAAATTAATTTGATATATATTATAATGATTATATTTATATTAATTGTATTTTATTATTGATTTTGTGGTTATTAGAATTTTCTCATAAGACTCGATTGATTACAACGTGGTAAGGTTTTTTCATCTCACTCTTTATTCCCGTGAGATTCATGATATATTAGCCACTATTTCCCTTTGTGTAGTGGATTTACTACCCATGATTGTATTATTTGTGTAATATAATTTAATTTATGGGTATTTACATATTCATTCTGTGATTTTTATTTCATGGGGTGTATGTTTCATAAGTTACTAAATCGGTTAGGAAACCTATCACCGTCCACTTTTTAAAAAGACTTCTTGTTGTTATGCCTTTTAATTTACACCTTATTATGTTGGGATATGTTATTCTATATCCTTATTGATTTAAATTTTATGTCCAAGTGATGATATATAATTTTCTCTCTCATTAACTAATTTTATGAATTTTAAAGTGACATCTTTATATTGCCAGATTTCTTTAAGAAAATATATTAACCCAATTTCAATTTTTAGGTTAAACAACTTCTTCTTGATTATGTTCTGATATGAATATATGTGAATAACCTACGATTTTTTTTCAATATATATACACATATATTGGGTTTATTTATATTTTCACACATAATTATGTATGTTATTTATCCTTAATCTATAATAGCTTCTTAATAAGGGGTTTCGTCTCAATTTACATTTCCATTGAGACTTCATTATTGATATGCACCAATTCACTCTTATATGGTGTACATATATCCTCTAGCATATTTTATCATTAATACCATTATTCCAATGATATTATTAAGTTCTGATTAAATTTTATTCCTTAATTATTTATATTTAAGGGTCTCTAATTATGTTTAAAAAACTTTAACTAAAATATTGTTTTAAATGTATTAATTGTTTATTCAATAAATATTTCACATTTATGTCTATGTTTTAATAACGGTATTAAGTATTTATTCAAAAGGACATGAATGTTTTGAAATTTAACTTTACATCAAAAGCATAAAAGTGGTATGGGACAATTTGATTAAAAAATCTCTTTATTTAATATTTTAAATGGTTTTGAAAACGGTATGATAAAAACATTGATTTTGTCAATATTTTGAAATGATATATTGTGATTTTAATGTTGAAATAATATATTTACATTATGTTTGTTTTATGGGTTATGAATTTATGGGGGATAATGGGAATATTTCACATATATGGGGGGTTCATGATAAACACTGGGCGGGTGAGCCTGAGATAGCTCTCCAATGCATTGGGTAGCGTGACGGAGGTAAGCGTGAATGTTTATCCTATGAGATTTATGGAATATTCTATGATTAGTATTCTAAATGTGACTCCCTATATAGTTGTGATATCTAAAATGTATGTTTTATATGGATTCCAAAAGTTACCATTATGATTTAGGATTTCTGTATGTTATTTATAAATCTTAAGATTTCTGGAGGTATGTTATGATTGAAAAGTATGGTTTGATTATTTTGTATTTATTAATGGTATAATGTTTTCATTCCTTATTTTATATCCCTTACTGATATTTTTATGCTCATACCAAGTTTTTGAAATGTTTTACATAGGAATAAAAGATGAATAAGGGTGAAGGATGGGATTAAGGAAAGGTCATGCTATCTAAAACATGGAACCCGATATGAATATTTTTCAAGAGATTTTTATTTTATAAAAAAATGGATAATGAGTAGAAATATCTACATGTAATATTACATGTTGTTTTGTAAATTTAATGATCTAAATATCTAAAAAACTAAACCTCAAAATATCCTCAATGTAAATTATCCATTTAATTCAATATTATGTAATGTTTTAGGTCGGGTCCATAGAGTTGGTATCAGAGGATAGTTTAGATAACATTAGTGGTTAGGCTGTTCATTAAGAATGAGTGACATTACTATAATGTTTATGGTTTTATAAAGAGTTATAATTAGTTTGGATAAAGTGAATTAGTTTAAGATAACACGAATATGTATCGATTTTTATATACCCTCCTTATAAGATATTATATGATGATTTTACTTAAATACTCACACTTACATTTTGGTTCTAGTAAATGAATGGATACTGCAGGCACCAAAGTGACAGTAGAGGTGAAGAAAATAGTGATGGTTTTCTGAATGAGGAACTGAATGAAATGGGAGCTTCAATTAGAACTCTTGTGGTTATTCTCAACTAACTATATAGTGTTATGATTGACCACCTGGACCTTGATGATTATTATATGGAATCTTATATATGATAAAAAAATCCCCACATATGTTCAGATAATAATAATAAACATAAGTATATTAAAAAACCTATGTGTCAAGGATGTGGAAATGAACACATAATTTTTTTAAAAGGTATGAGAATATGCTACAAATGTGGATGTGATGGTCATAATACATGAACCTGTCAAGGAAGAAGGAAGCATCGAGTTGACTCTAAGAAAGGGAATGAAGTTCTATCCGAGGGATGAATTGATTGTTTTAAATGTGGTGTCCATGGTCAATATGCAAAAAGTTGTCCTATGAAAAGGTTTCATGAATAGAATCACCCATATTGTAAAAATATATGTTTACAAATACCTAATATCATTATGATTGATGATGAAGAAATTTAAAATGACCAGTTAAAGGTATGGATTATTTCTTAACATGTGTTTTAACATTATTTAATCTTAGAATATGATTCCTGATTTTGTTTCTAGGTAATAATTGTTTCATAATAAGTTGGTAAATAATTGTTAATGGATCATGAAGATCATTGAATGAGTAAAAAGTCAACATATAATGGATTCATGATTTATTGTAGATTCTAGGATGGTGAAATGCTTAAAATTATTAAGGCTCTTTTGATGATGGGATTATATTGGAAGACTTTTTATAGTATGTGTAACCCTGATGTTCGATATATGAAAATGTTCTTAATGTAATAATTATATTTTCTGCTGATGTTTAATGGTGTAATTTTATTTTGGAAGAATCTATGTTATTATTATGGACATCTGGAGAATTTTTTTATGTAAATGATTATTCTATCATGTAGAATATGTTTTTTGGTTAATTACACTTTAGTATGAGACATTAAGAGTAGTCAATTTTATTTAGGGATAAATAATAATATTTACTATGAAAGAATATGTGATAAAATCATTTTGATTATTGGGTATCAATCTTAGTTTTGATTATTTTTAATAATTTAATGGAAAATTGTATATTGAATGATATTTCTTGAACTTTGGATACTTTTGGTTGAATTTTGGATATTAAGAGTAGTACATATTTTTTTAAAAGATTATCCTTATGGGTATTATGTGATTACATACTAATAAATTTTGGTTTTGGTTAATGTATAAAGATTGGGAAAATATATGGCTCATAATTTGTGGATTATGTTATTCTATAGAAGTTGATTATAGTTCTTTTTATGTGAACAAGTCATCTGGAATTATTACCATTTGGAGAAAATATAAGTTTGTAATAGAATTTCATTAAAGGATGAATCTCTACATGATGAGAAAGTATATTTCCTTATGATATTTGTCTTGTTATTTATAAAATTCTTCAACTCTATGAAAAGGATCTTGAGGAAAAAATGTTATAATCCCTCTTTTATCATCATACTTTTACCAACCACTAATTAATGTTCTTGTGGTGGTTAACTTTCTGTGATTAAACTCTTTATCACTCAATATTAATCTAGGAGAGTTAGTTTCTCTTCCATATCAATGTTTTCATTGAATCCTAGTATCTATAATCTCATGTAGCATTTTTTCTTCACTAGCATAATTTTATGGTGATAGTTTTTTTGACTATTTTTCTCATGTGGTAAATTAAATGATGTTCCTGAGAACAATTTTAAAAATGCGAGGATGCAATTCCAAAAATAGAGGAAGGATGTAACATCCCAGGTAAATAAAAAAATGAAATTATCCATATTTATTAATTGTTTTGAATTAAATATTAATTAAACTTTATAGGGGATGCTTTGTTTAATGGCATACCTGATACACAACAATGGGTTTCTTTGAAATCTTACAATGCACACTAATAATATAATATTATTATATTAAATGGTAGTTAACACTTAGTTGTTGTATTGGAGGGAATGAATAAAACTAACTAAAATATTATTATACTTGTTTTTTGAATATTTTTACATTTATCTAATAAATGTTAGAGGCTTAAAATAAGTAAATAATTTTATTTTAATCACAAATACTCTAATATTCACTAAGTGGTCAATTTACGGCCTTTTAATAGATAAAACTCTTTATATATAGTTTTTTGACACTGTTATATATTCTATTTGACAAAATAAAATTCTTCTATAGAATCGGGGCACCAATATTTTCTTTGGATGAAATTTTGGAATTTTTATGATAATTTTAATTTTTTAATAAATGGTGAAAAATATTTTATTTTAATTTAAAAGTGCCTTTTAATTTAATTTATTTATATGGTAATATTATATTTTTAATAGGTTATAAATGGTATTTAGAATATATTTTTACCATTTAATCCAATGTTGGATATTGTAATTAATTTCACATTGAAATTGGACATAAAAAGTGTCAATATTTTGATAGTTATTATTTATGAAAAGCACACTTTTTGTTTTGATAGTGGAAATTAATTTTAAAATAATTTCTACCACTTCTTCATTTGGAATTTGGAAAAATGGATTCCATATTTGGAATCAGTTGGTCCAAATTGTGTAAATAGTTAACATTTATTTTTATAATTTTTAAATATTTACTTCAGTTAATATTTAATTTACCATGATTAATGGTTAAATAAAACAAATATGGGTAAAATATATATTATAATAATATTAAATTACTCTAACATGTTTCACAATCCTCTTGGATGATGAAAATCCGACCATGGGCATCCTTGGGTCGAATTTGGGACACCATAGAGCCACATGGGAGTAATAATGACAATTTATATTAATTAATTTAATGTAAAGACAAAAATGACATAAACAAATATCTTTTATTAAATAAAATTTTTCATGGGGTTATATAAGTTATCTTTTAGACTATAAATTTTTTCTGGAAACCTAAAAATATTTCTTACATCATGGTATTTTTTTATAGTTTGTGGAAAACAAATATATTAAATTATATATGGCACAGTTATGATGCAATATTTACCACGTTAATAAATGATTTTAATAAATATGATTATAAATGTTAAAAATATATCAATAAACTATCCAATTATTATTAGATTATTTTATTTTGACCATTAGTCATAATAAATTCTACTCTAACTATTATATGAACTTTAGAAACCAAAGATGAGGTTATAATAAAATAATTGTTTCAAACATTCCTAAAGAGCTCATCCTCTCCCTTATAAAAATCCCCCATTCCTACCCATTTTTCACACATATATGACATTTGGCTTATACAACCTCTACTCCAATAATCTCCCAAGATCTGTATCTTCATCTTATAAACCTTAAAAGTGGAGGAAATATTTTCAAGAAATCCATTTGGTTCAAACTAAATGGAGTTAACCAATTTAAAGGTAACATCTTCTCTTAAATTCTTTTGTTTAATTTTACTTCTCCATCCCCATAAACCCTTATTATTACTTTCTTCTATAGAAAAACTCATATCCTCAATATAATAGGATATGTTTCTGAGAAATACTTTAACAACACTTACACACACCTCCATCTAATGGGTGAAGAACATACTTCTTCACAGAATGGAAAACTAACGCCTCACAAAGCAATGATTGTTCAATTATCTCCTACCACCTCTTATGGTGTACATTAAGATGAAACTGTATTTATATATGAAATAAATTATGTTTTTTCTTTCTATATTCTTCTTTAATTGTTTATACAAACATACCTTTATGCCTTCCAATATGTTTAAACACGATAATTTCATTTGAGGAAGTGCATACTACCGGCCCTTGAAGGTGATATGATTCATTCATGACATATATGGAACATATAAAGATGGAGTTAGTGAAATTATGTAACATATATATCATATGATATTATAATATATTTATAATATACCTATGTATAATTATGTTTTAATTACATGTAATGTCAAATATAAATTAATGTATCATTCATACGTACGTATGACTTACAATCTCCATGAATGGTGCATTTGATTTCTTATCTCAAAAATTTATTTTACTATTATATATATATACTATATATATATGTTATATATGATATCTAAATCATTAATACCATTCTAGATATAATGGAGTTTGGACCACGTGGACAGATTTTAATTATAACAAGTTCATTTTTAACACAAATTCCAAACATCGACAAAATGTCTGATATGTTACATATTTCTACAAATTCAACAATTTAAAAAAACCAATTTGAAAAAAAATTCAATGACATAATTGTTTCATTGACTTATACATGTTGTGTTGAATGTATAAAAATATAGTAGTAAAAAAATTAAAAATTATATTTTCTTAAAAAATAATAATAAGTAATTGTTAATTATTTGATGTACATAATTATACTTTTAAATATTTTATAAATTAATATATACATACATAAATTTTAGAGATCATAACTATTATTATATATTTAAATACATATAGGTAATTATAAGTCAATCTTGATGTTGAATAAATAAGGTTTTTTTATCTATTTGAATAATATGTACGCATATATCATTAAAAAATGTATGATACATGAATTAATCACCATGTTTGAAAAATAACACATCAATATATATATATATCAAGAATAAAAATTAAATATAAAAAAAATTTACAATCACACTTCTTCAATTCATGAAATATATACTTGGATATCATCATAATACTTATATAATTAGTAAATAATGAAATAAACATTCTTGAAGTTTGATATGAACACACACACACACAGATATATATATGTGTGTGTTTTTAGGTATATAACTATTTTAAAACTATACAATAAATGATTCTAAATAATCCCGCTATGAAATAATGAATTATTGGTTTTATAAACACATAATACCATATCCAAACATAAATTTAATCTTGAAATGACAAATAAAACTACGTATTTAAAATCTTCCTACATAAAATAAATTATATTTCACAATACAATAATAAACAATCATTTTATTAATTATTTTAAATCTAAATAATTTTTCATTACTAATTAAAGAATCTAAATTTGTATGAATTAAAAATAAATGTCTTATTCCAAACTAAAAAATTGTTATTATAATGTCAAAATAAATAAAAATCAACCCTTATGCATAACCAAAAAATTAAAATAATATTTTTGAAAAAATTAACTATCACATATTAATAATTTTGAAATAGATACATTTATGCCTCAAATAATCTATCCCTGACCTCTAATAAAACAATAGTAACTAATCCAATAAATACAAAACCCATGTAGTACTATACCTAAGTGAGACATGAAAAATAGTATTTCTGAATGGGTATACATTGGGTAACAAGGGTGCTAATATAGACTCCAATATATTAATTAAAATACATTTTATTATTTAATTTTTGAAATATTGAGATTTTAGATTTATAGTTATTTAAACATCAGCGTTTAGGACAAATACAAAAGAGTAAATCAATTAGATTTAAAATGGAAATCAACAAACAAGATATCAATTTTTGAAAACAATAGCGGGAGGTAAAATTTAATGAATTCAAAGAAGAATGAATAAAATGGTATAAAAATAGAAATTGAATGTAAATGTTAATTGTGTGGTGAATATAATAGGCTAGGTGAGAAATAATAGACTCTAAAAAAGATAAATAAACATTTCATAGAAAAAAATAAATAGATAATCAATATAGTTGATTATGCAATACTATAAATGATGATGAATCTATAGAAATCTAGCTAGAATCCAATAAAATTATGTTTAAATAATCAGATTAAATATCAAGATTCACTTTTATTCATTCCACATTAGTACAAAAATCATCAAATAATAGGAACCCCATTAAAAATTGACAGTGATTTCAAACTTCATATGATGATGAGAATAAGAGAAGAGGAGAAATTCACAAAATCATGAACAGATTCAAATTACAAATTAATGTCATATATTTCTACCTCAAAAGGTCCATGAATCGACTTTTTTGAGGAAGTCAATGATTTGAGTTCAAAACACTACTATAACATATCTATAATCCATTCATGTACTCCTAAAACCCATTTTCAAACTCAAATCTAGAACTAGACACTTTTCTCAGCTTTGACCACACATCCTAAGATGAAACAACACTCTGAATCTCCTTCATCTCACTCATGAACATTCTCAAACTCACTTCTTGTGGAAGAAGAAAAATCAACATGTGTCGTCCACAACTCCCAGTTGTGCTCCCTCTCCCATTGGCCATATGTTGAAGTATCTCACAAACTGAAAACCTCATAACTCTATTCTCCTCTTATTCAAAAACCATTTATCATTTCATATTTTTACTATTATTATTCATTTTATTTTTATTTATATATATATATATAATCAATTTTATTTTAAAATTTAAAAAATAATTAATTTATATATATATAGATACATTTAATACTAATAATAATAATTTTTCTTTAATGTTAAATTAATAATAATAATTATAATATATTTTCAAAATTAATTATCTTTATTTTTTATAGTTACATATTATTCTTTTGTTATTATGAAATCATATTTTAATAAATTTTAAAAAAACAACCTTTTTAATTCTTAGCATTATATATTTATAGTAGTTATATTTATATATCATTATTATTATCACCATTATTTATTTTTACTTATTATCACTATTTCTTCGAATATCCCTTTTTTATTTAAAAAACTTATTTCATATCTATATATATATATACATCGGGTATTTATTAATTTATTATGATATAAAAAATTTATTTCATGAGACGTAATGTAATATTTTCTGTATTTTGAAAAAACTTATTTCGATTCCATAAAATATTTACAATGGGTTTTATTAAATATTTTCTTAATCAATTTTAATTTACAATCAAATTAATAACTAAAAACAAAATTACTTTATATTTTATCAGGGTGTTATATTCTCCCCTCTTAAAAGAATTACACCCTCGTAGTTCATTTTTCATACTTAGGAAAATTATAAATTTCCATCATCAGAATTGAAAAATTTCTACGGGGACTTAGGAATCTACAGAAAACTCTATCACGTAGATTTTTATTTTCCACAAAATACAACATCTAATATCTAATGTTTTCTAGACAGTTCCATTGATAACAATTGTAACCTCACCCCTGAGCCCACTCTTCCAGACTCAGTACATAAAAAATATATGTAATTTCTTAATAAAAAGAAAATGAATAACTTCACAATAGATTACATAAATGTGGAAATTTTACTAGTACATGTACTGAAGTATTAGAAAACACCATAAATTTATCAATATTTAAGATAAAAGAATCATATTCCTTTTATGATTATGCACAAGCTATCTCTATAAGAGATAATATATGAATTTGAACACCTATGATTCTAATAAAAAATCATTTTTAAAGAAAGGGTGAGCATTTAATTTCCTAGTTAGGGAATTCAAAATCGTTGAAATATATTTTAGGTAAAAAATTTTTGATACTAATCTGGTGAAATGTGTGTGAAATAATAGCATAAATATATGTTACAAATTTCCAAGCATAAAACATGATTGAAATTACAATGTTTAAGAATAATATTCTAATTTCTATATTATGTACGTCAAAAATATCTTTAAAAGTTATCCAATGAATTTTCTGAAAACACTAAGCATGATTTTGAATATAAAACATTATGTCTTGTGGAAATTTGAATAATTAAATTAACACTATGGCCTACCCACTTGTTGAAAGATATGGCTCTCTTACCCATTTCCTACCATATTTTCAACGTTTAAGTGTCTATTTTAAAGAAAAATGTTTTGTGCTTGGTTTACATATGTATACTTTCACTGGAGATTTAAATTTTTATAATTGGGAACAACATTAAAATACCCATTCAAATTTATATTTATATATTATTTTATGTATATACTAGAAATATAATATATTCAGTTTTATATCATTTCTATGATTGGTTCTAACCAAAATTATTTCTAAATAGTTATTGTATAAACATTCATGTAACAAAACATATATAAAACAAATGTTTACATATTGTTATCACTTCAAATTTTTTAATAATGAAGTCTTGAATAAAAATTTGAAGTGACATACTTGTTTCATCGATATGTACCTCAAATAATGAATGCATAAATTAATAGTAGTTACTAAAATATAAATTTTGTATTCTTAAAAAAAATTATATGAAATTTTTTATTATGTGTCCTACATATTTATACATTTATCTCATTCTAGAATTTCTATATACATATATAAAATTTTTAGATCTAAACATTATGTACATATAAAAATATATACATGTAATTAGAAGTCTATATTTGCCTCGAAAAAATAAGTTTTTTGTATATGTTTGAATTTTATGTTCCAATATATCATACACCCAAGTATGATACATGATTTAATCGACATGTGTGAAAAATAAAACACCAATAGATATATATACATATTTATAGATATATATGTCATGAATAAAAATTAAATAGAAAAATAAAAACCAATTAACAATCACACTTATTCAATTCATGAAATATTCACATGGAATTTATTATATTACTTATATAATTAAAAATTATTGAAAGAAATATACATGAAGTTTTTAATTAATACATATATATATGTTTGTGTGTTTTGAGATATATATGGATTTTACAATTAGAAAATATATTATACAAAGTATTCCCTTTATGACAGGATGAACTATAGTTTTTATAAACATATATTTCCTCATCAGAACATAAATTCAATCTCGAATTTAAAAATAAAACTATAATTTTGAAATCTATACAATAGAAATAACTTATAAATATCCATCACATAAATAATATTTTAGTTTAATAATCATTTTAAAATGAATAAATTTTCCTTTACTAATTGAAGAATCTAAATTTGTTATAGTTAAAAAAATATCCCTTATGAAAATTCATAAAAGAGAGATAATAATTTAAAATAAATAATAAACATCACTTTCTCATAAGCAAAATATTAAAAAAATAATTTAAAAATAAACTATCTATTATAAACAATTTTGAAATAGATAAATTTTAAAACTAAATAAAACTATCCCTTACATTTAATGTAACCGTAGAGGATGATCCAAGTAGTATAATGACCATGTAGTGCTCTATCTATGAAGGGCATGATAAAGGGAATTTTCAAATGTGTATACATTGGGTAATAAGGCCTCTAATATAGATTCTGATATTGTAATGAAAAAATAATTTGTTGAAGCTTTTTTTAATATTGAGATTGCATATTTATACTCAATTAAAAATATATGTTATAGATAATGACATAAGAGTATCTCAAATTGATTTGAAATTCAAATAAACAATGAAGATACCAATTATTGAAAACAATAGAGGGAGGTATGATTCAAAGCAGTCAATGAAGAGGGAATCCTAATACAGAAAAAGGTAATTTGAATGTAAATATTTTTAGTGTGGTTCACATAATAGGCTTCACAAGCATGAATATAATTGGAAAAAAGATATATATATATATCTTATGAAAATAGAATATATAATCAACATAGTTTATTTTGAAATACCAAAAATAGAGATGAATCTAAACATAACTAGATGGAATCAGCTATGGATATGTTTAATTATCCCGTTTAAAGATCCTGATTTTCTTCTATACTATCCATATCAGTATAAATTATATCAACAAATATAAAGAAAAATAACAACTATTTCAAACATCAAATGATGAATAAATTAGGAGAAGAAGGAAAACTAAAAAAAATAAACACTTTTCAACACCAAATTAAAGAAAATTTTTAGCTCAACAGATACAAGAATTGATTTATAGAAGGTAGTAAAAGATTTCAGTTCAAAACCCTACATGAAAATATTTAGACACCAAACTCAGACTCCTAAAACACTTTTTCGAACTCAGATCTAGATATATATTCTTTCTTCAGCCTTGATATAACATTCATAGATGAACCAGCACTCCAACCCTCCTCCATCTCACTCACGACCTTGGTCGGACTCACCTCTAACCAAAGATGAACAATATTCTTGCATCAACTTCGACTCCCAGTCATGCTTCCACTCCAATTTTCCATAGACCAAAGTCTATAACAAACTAAAACCCATAGAACCATATTCTCCCTGTATTTGAAAACCATTTATCATTTCATATTTTACTAATAATATTTGTTTAATATTTATTATTTCATTGTCATATATATAATCTGCTTTATTTCTGAATTTAAAAAACAAATAATATATATACATACATTTAATAATAATAATAATAATATTATTATTATTATTTTATATGTTAAAAAAATAATAATAATTTAATTTATTAGTAACATAATTGTAAATTTTATAATATCATATTATATTTTGGTTATTATGAAATCATTTATTAATAAATTTTATAAACACTATCGTTATAATTTCTGACATTATAACATTATAATAGTTATATTAATATATCAATATTAATATAACCATTACATATTTTTATTTATTGAATTTTCTTTTGAATATTCAATTTTTTTGTTTAAAAATCATTATTTCATATATATATATATATTTAATGTATATATTATTTTATTAAGAAATAATAATTATCATTCATGAAATATAAATAACTATTTTATATTTTTTTTAAAAAAATATTTTAAATAGATAAAATATTTATAGTGGTTTTTATTAAATATTTTCTTATTTAGTTTTAATGTAAAAAAAATTATTAAATAGGTACAAAAATATTATTTAAACATTATCTATGTGTTAATGTTCTTCAAACACTATATGGTTTTTATTCATCTTAATTCCCATGAAAGATAGTTAATGGAGTCTTATGGGACTTATTCACCAGTTTTATCCCATGTATTTCATTAGAATTAGCTTTTTTCTTGGTTATCTAATGATTTATTATTTTTAAAATATGATCCAGGTTATGGAACAATTTATTTTATAATAAACTACTTGGATGTATGTAAGTGCAATGTGGAGACTATTAATTCTCTACCTCAGAACTAACCCCATTTAAAATTTCACTATGTTTATTTTTATTTAAATTATTTACTTCTTCATATTATTTCTTTTCAAGGTTTAAAACAAAATATTTTATTGTGTTCAAATTTTATAAAAAACCATGATATTATAATTAATATAAAATAGTGTTTATATAATGTGTATGATATGATAATATCAATTTAAGAATTTATAGTATATTCAAATGAATTTTAACTAAGTTTTGATCGATCTATATATTATCTTTTCAAATGATTAAATTATATCTTTCTAATTTATTTTTTAAACTATGTAATTTTATAAGATTTGGGGATTTAGTTACTAAATTATATAAAAACATAAATTATACTTTTAATGAAATTCAATAATTCTCAATTTTTCCAAGCTGATAATCATAATATATTTTTATGTGTATTTATGATTTTAATTATTAAATTTTAACTCATAATTCTATCAATAATATTCTATATAATGAATCGTATTGATATTATTGTTTTAATAATAAAGGGATGGCGTTATACATCCCCAAAACAAATAGAAATTATAATATAAATATATATTGAATAATAATATGAAACCATTAAATATAAGTTATAAAGAAAAAATATAATTTTTTGTTAAACTAATATAATACTTTAACATATTACTATCATAAAATTGTTTGGATTCATGAAAAATAAATTATAACAAAACATTTATTTAAATTTCGTGAATTATACATGTATTAATAAAATATTCATTTAATCTTAATTAATATTTTTGAATATAAATATATGTATATATAATTGATAATTACTTTATAATAAACTTATATTTGAAATTAATTATGATTTAAAGATAACATATAAATATCATTTTGATTTCATTATTTATTAATAATTTAATACTACACAAAAAGAAATATGTGATATCACTTCCCATGAAATAGTTAATGTAATTTTAATGACTATTAGACAACAATTTCTCACATCACCAATTGAATATAACACATAAAGAAATTCATATTATTAATTAAGGACATGAAATAATTTTTTATACCTTTCGGCTTATTATATCAAATCAATATAATTTTGTTACTAAAATTAGTAATTTCAACATTTTATTATGAATGATATGATGCACTTTTATTCAGTTTCAAAGATATAATTTATTTTAGAAAATTATATTTATCTTCGATTCAAGTGAATTGAAATCCTAATTTATGAAAATTCCATGTCATTATAATCATATCACAATTATAGTTACTATTATATCACTACATATGATATGATTCTATTTTTTAATATGATAATATATAATTATTCTATGATCTCTAAATATTATCTGGGTTTTCTTAGAAACTAATATTGAGTATTATATACATCAGATATAAATAAAAATCAAATAAAAACTAACCCCAATTATATGTTTTTTCTAAAAAATATGAAATTAACCTTCAGTTAAATAATATAAAGAACAACCGTCATATTCTAACATTATGTTCATAAAATAATGAGTATTATGAGAATAACTATTCTATTAGAGAATAATAATTTCTAACATCTGTGATAAAAACATAGTTTACTATAAAACATTTTAGGTGGTCTTTAATTTCTTAATATATGTTCTATGTTATAATGTACTAACCTTTCATGTACCAAAACCATTCATATTTTTGGTTTTGGGTGTTTTGTTATAATTTTTATGGAAGGGTATAAGATTTTTAATTAATAGTCTAACTATGGAGGTATCTTGGTGTGGATGAGAGTGTCACACCATGAAGATTATTTTGGCACGAAATGGTGGTTCTGTAGTACAAATTGTGTCACTATAAAGTGTTGATTCATATTCTTCATATTCAATGACATGGGGCATATATCATTAGATTTTAGAGATAATATATCACAAGGATGATGTGATTTCAATTTATGTTGGATTAGTGTAACACCCAAATATTTTATGGTATGTCTCTTTTTAAATTTAATTTATTTCAAACCTAAGGTTTCACACAACACCAAGCTTAAAAGAACAATGATATAAAATTAAATTTCATTAATTTTAAAATGACTGTTATAAATAACCCATTATATTTGGAAGAATGGATAATTTTAACATTATTATTAAATTTATATAATTTATATTTAATTAAAAGTTTTTACATTCATTTAAATGTTCTTATTGGCATAAGGTATGAATGAATCATATTTTATGCAGTAAAAGGCTATATTTTTTTAACACAAGGTTACTGCGTCTTAATGATGAAATTGTTCTAATTTTTTTGACAATTTTGTAAATTATATTTAATATAATAATCTAAAATATTAATGGTAAATGTTAAAATAATTATCGGGTGGATTTTTTTATGGATATATATTTTTTCATATGAATGATTGGTAAAATTTCGATTTTTATAAAATGATTATTTCCAATATATTAATAGTCTATTTAATATTTTGAATATTAACCGCACCTATGAATGTATAAATAAAATTTAGGTATCTAATCATTATGAATATAATATATTTATATCATCGAATATGTGAATAAATGTTTTAAAAATGAGAAAATAACTATTAGAATTTTGGTTAATGTTAACTTTTTATTCATAATTTTATAAATAAAATAATTATTTCAAATAATATTTAATTATATGAAGTTCATTAAAAAATTAATATTTTTTCTATTATAATTTAATAAATTTTTATGGGACATTAATTAATTTTTCACTTCGTTATAAAATCTGTTATAATTTCAAAATCAATATTTTTTAATAAATATTAATTTTTATTTTTAAATTAAAATTATCATATTTAGAGAACTATAATAAAAATTGGAATTTATTTTTAAATTCATCACATCAAAAACTACTTAGTTTGATTTGTTTCTATAATATTAGTTTTTTGTGAATACTAAAATACAGTAATTTATGGTGTATGCTAAGTACATAAATTATTGAGTTATAGATGATGTACAGATTATGTAAAAAAGTTATATCTATTCCACCTTATCTAGTTAACATATTTAGTTACAAATATTTTTCAATATTTCTTTTATTTAGAAAAAAATGTGAATAATGAATAAAATAGTGATAAAAGACCCCCCTCCCTTAATATAAATAACACCCCTCACACCACCAAATAATTGAATCCTTACCAATTTATATATAGTCCTTTTTCATAATTTTATACCCATATACAATATCCCTTGTCTCAATTAAAACCACAACTAATTTCCTTAATGAGGTTCTTAAAGAGAATAATTTAAGAGGCCAAATATTCATTTTCAATCTTTATTTTCATTTCACTTTGTTTTTTTTATACTCCTGTTACATCCTCTATCAAAAAATACAAGATAGTTTTAGTAAAGCATATATATAAAAAATTATAATATATCTATGGAAAATTGAAAATCACCTGACTTCTGCTCTTCTTATTGTTCTAAACATGAAAATGTCGTTTGTGAGGTGCCGATTTACCCACATCATGGATGATAGGTTTTCATTTTTCAATTCTGTTTTCAATTCTATTCATAAAAACACCTTTTCTGGTTAAAATTGATTATAATATATGTATTAAATATTATTTTTTATTATATAACAATTATAAATAAAAATATTTATTATTAAAATAAAAATCGTTCGTGATGACAAAAAACCAAAATAATAAAAACAATTATCACTAAAAGTTTATCAAATTATTATTCCTCACAATATATATATAAAAATGAAACATATAAACACTAATTAATATATAATTTAGTTATGAAAATATAATTTAATTTAAAGATAATTATTCTCATTTTATATTATTTTTCATATATGTATACAACTAGAATGATTATGGAAACCATGGAATCAAACGATCCTGAAGAGTAAAATTGTATAATATAACTCATAAAAATGTGCATATACGAACTCAAAAAAATTATTATAATTTAAATACATGAATCAAATGTTCTGAATTAAATAATAAAATTTTGAATTAGATTATCTAAAACATTTATATCAACTTAAGAACACATTCTAAGATAAGGAAACAAATTTTCCCCTAACCACCATTTTTCATTCGGGTTACAAATTATCTCTCTACACCCAAATGTAAACATTAATTATATTCATATAAATATTCTAAATTCTATGTATATTTTCTAAACAAATTTTCTAGATTATCTCATATTTTTTTGAAAATAATGTTTTATAATGTTTCCTTTTTCAATTCCTCAAAATATGAAAGCCTGATTAACGTGAACATCCCATTTTATTACCCATTTCCAATTACACAATATAATCTATTTTAATATATCTAATTTTGAAAAAAAATCACTAATTTTTTCATGAAAAACAACATTGTTCATTTTTTTGTTTAATACAAAAAATTATTCATTTTTCATTTATAAAGACTCATTAATATTATATTTAAATTACATTAAAGAGGCTTGATTCTATTTTTTTCTTAAAAACTCTTCATACACGTTGTAAATAATTTATACCTCAAATATATTTTTATTGTCCTATGATTTTTTTTTCTATAATATTCATTTTTATTTTATTATTTCATAAGAAATACAAACGATTTTCATAAGAACACTTCTTTTCCAAAGTAAAAAAAAAATGGTTTACCATGTCATATTCAATTATGTGAGATATATTCCTTGTTCACAAATTATTCCTTGTGTGTTTTGTGTATACCACACATGATATATCATATCATGATTATTCTTATTATCATGATATTCTATTTCTCTTTTAGTTTTATTCTTTCATATGGATTTTTATTTAAATTTTTCAACATGGTTTGGGACAATATGGAATGTTTAATGATTATGTTCCTCAAGAATTTTTTAATGGTATTTTTTAAATGTATCTTCATCAATGTTAACATCCATTGATAATTATTATAATCAACATGTATATTGTTTAGGTTTAATAATCATCAGGAATGGAATATATCTATAAAGAATCAATTATAGTTGTAGTGATGGGTGGGGCCAATTATGGCCCCTCGACGCATTGACGGGTCTCATAAGGCAAAAAAGATAGAAAACCACCTTCGTAGTTATTTCAAAATAGAATTAAACATGATTTTACCCATAGACATAGACCATATTTAGCGTATAATGGATCATTTTCCAAATGCAAGAAATTCAAATAATAAGCATTTTCTCTATTTAGTATTTAGTTATTAATTTCTATGAGGTTTTCAATAGGATGAAATATAGGGATGAGTTTTTATTTTCAATGAATTGATGGAAAGTGTTTTTCAGATTATTTTCCTTTCTATAATTTATATTCCATATTACTTTTATAAACGTATTATTTTTTATATAGGCCTTACTGATAATTTTATCTCACACATTTATTTTATTACATGTCATGGTTATAAAGATAAAATCATCAAAGAAGTGAAAATTAGATATTTATTTTCTTTTTATGTATTATGTTTAATTACCAATTTAAAAAGGGAATGATGTATGTATACAGTTTCTACAAGACTACTAAATTGAATAATAATTTTTCATGTGAACTTTTTTATCTATTCCATTATGATAAAAAAATAGTTGAATTTGGGATACAAGGGGATCTTACAGTTTGTATATGAGGTTGTTTAGTAGATAATTTGGAACTATATTTATAAAATATGGTTTAGGGGACAAAAAAATAAGATATAATTTATTGACAATCATAGAATCACATCCCAGAATTTTTCAATGGTAGGTATTCTGTGTGTATTTTTAGAAACACATCCATAGCTAGTTTCTAAAATTTTGCGTTTTCCAGGAATTGATTTACGTAAGGGTAACAACTCTGACATGGTGTGTTGAGTCTAAATCAAAATTACACAAAACATGACAATGTTCCTTACTATGGGCCTATTATGATACTCTCAAGGGGAATTCATTGGATAATTTAAATCCTCTTTTAAACACATTATGATTTATATAAATGTAAATGTATTCTAAAATAAACAGTTAATATGATTATCAGGTTAGATTGCATAAGTTTTCAATTTATATTAGTATTTATATTTATTAATATTATGCATTAGGACCAATAATCTAATCCAGTTTACGACATAGTTTAGAAATGGTGCATAGAAGAAAGAATTTTAACCTCATCAATGTACATGATCTAAAGAGTGTGAATAATGAGTTATTTTTTTGAGATTAATCTACTCATTTAAAGAGATATAGAATCCAAAATATTCTAATCATTAGAGAATATAATATTTTGTTCAAAAATTACAGAAAAAGAATTATCCATGTCTTATTACATCAAATGTAATCTTGGGAAGAAAATGTATGTTGAAAAAAATGATAGATAATGGGAAGATGGGAATAAATTATTTTTCCACATGTGATAATTGTGTAAGCAAACACCTTTGAATTTGATTAATTATAAAATTTGTTTTATTCAAGTGTGGAAAAAAATGACACCATGCACACAATTTAATGAGAAGAAAATAGTTTTCCAATATTCAATTCTTAGACACCATTGATATGGGGTGCTATATAAATCAATGACCCAATCTTTAAGGTAATATAACGTATATGATCTCTAAAGCAAGTCATGATTTGGTGTTCTCCTTCGTTTATGTGGCCACTGAGGTTCTCAGGAGGGGGGAACTTTGGAATTTTCTGAGAAACATTCAAACGGGGCCTCTCCCTTGGTTCGTGGGTGGTGATTTCAATGCTATTGCAGACGTCTCTAAGAAAAATGGGGGAGTTGGATATAATTTTGGTGGAATGGATGATTTTAATGACTTCATGAGGAGCGCTGGGCTTTTGGACCGTGGATTATCTGGACCAAATTTCACCTGGTGCAACCACCGCAAGGGCGCAGATCGCATTTGGTGCCGGTTGGACCGTTGCCTCTCCAACCTTCTTGGGTTGGACACCTTTCCAACGACGACAGTCACTCATCTTCAGCGGGTGTTATCTAATCATAACCCACTCTTGATCAACATCATGAGGGAGGAGGCTGCGAATTCCCTCTTCTCCTACTCGACTTCATGGCATGGGGATGACACTTTTCTAAACGCTATCAGGATGCCCTGGTCTAAAGATGAAGATGCCAGATCATGGGGTGGCCTGGTGACCCACCTCAGGCGTCTCAAAATGGATTTGTAAAGCTGGGTGAGCACCAGACCTGATGTTGCCTAGGGTATCAACAGCCTCAGGTTGGAAGTTGACAAGTTGGAGGAATCCCTTCAAAACTGTTGGGATGAGAATTTGTTCGTCGCTCTTTGTGACAAACAGAATAACCTGTCTGAGAGGCTTCTTTCTCTGGAGAGAGATTTCCAACAGAGATCACGGGTTATATGGCTTAAAAAAGGGGATATAAACAGTTCTTTTTTCCACGCTTGCATCAAAGAGAGGAAACGCTCAAGGATAAAACTGAGAATGGAGAACGGGGGCTACACTTCGGACGTGAACACTGCAGGGAAGATGACTCTGGACTATTTCGAAAACACCCTTGCAAGGGAGACTGTTTCTTCCTTCGTGAGTGGGAATCAAGACACTAAGGGCTTCTTCAACCATATCCCCTCAACGGTTAATTAGGTGGACAACTACGCTATTTCCTCCATCCCCTCGGCCGAGGAGATCTGTGTGGCTATCAAGAGCATGCCCCAGGATAGCGTGTCGGGCCCCGATGGCTTCCCGACCAGCTTCTTCAGCTTCGCTTGGGGGATTGTCAGCCAGCTTGTTGTGGAGTAGATCCAGGACTTCTTCCTCAGTGGCCCTCTCATTAGGGGCATTTCAGCCTCCAGACTGGTCCTCATTCCGAAGATCATAAATCCCACCCTTGTGAGCCAGTACAGGCCAATCTGCCTTTGCAACGTTTCTTATAAAATTCTATCCTCTATCCTTGTCAGAAGGCTCGACAAAGTTATTCCTTGCCTGGTCTCAATGGAGCAGCACGGTTTCATAAAGGGAAGGAGCATTCAAGGGGTTATGGGCATTGCTAATGAATTGGTGCAAGACATTAACAGAAAATCGGTTGCACATAATTTCATCTTCCAAGTCGAAATGAACAAGGCCTATGATATGTTGGAATGGAGTTTCATCATCCAGGTCATGTGGAATTTTGGGTTCAGTGTGGTCTTTTGCGATATCTGCTTCAGATGCTATTCATCACCGTGGCTCTCCATTTCCTGGATGGGCAAAACTTTTGGATTTTTTAAGACTGTATGTGGTGTTCTCTAAGGGGACCCCTTGACCCCTTTCCTCTTTGTTCTCTCCCAGGATGTGCTCTCAAGAAATTTGAAATATTGGATGGATTCAGACCTCATGCTTCCTTTCCGTGGAAGAAATAGTGCTACCGTTTCCCATATTATGTTTGCAGATGATATTCTAATATTTATCAACGGCAGGAAAAGGCTGTTGAAAGATCTCATGGACACCTTAACCACCTACGGCAGATAGAGTGGGCAGAGTGTCAACCCTAGTAAAATCCATTTCTTCACTTCAGAAAAATGCACGGCCCTAAGGAACAAGGAGATCCAAAAAATCATTGGTTGTTGTAGGATGATGCTTCCCATTTCTTATCTCAGGGTGCCGATCTCCTGTGGCCACGTCAAGAAGGTGCACTTCTCTGTGACCCTTGATCTCATTCTAGGAATAATCTACAACTGGAAGAATAAGCTTCTCTCCTTCGGTGGACGGATTACGCTGATCAACAACATCCTCACGTCCATCCCCATGCGTGTCTTCTCAGTGATCCACCCTCCGAAGGGTACTGTGGAGAGAATGGAAATTATCCTCAATTATTTTCTGTGGGACGCCAAGGAGGAGGGATGGTCCCAATGGGCCTCCTGGAAGCCCCTCTCCAGGCCAGGGGAGGCAGGAGGAGTGGGCCTCCGTGATATTCAGGGTACTCTTCAAAGCCTCCAGGCTCGACTCGCTTGGGAATTTATCATCGGAGATTCATTGTGGGAGAAATGTTTTAGAGCACGGTACACGAGGATAGAAGCACAGAGCCTCTACAGGTCCACGCGGATGGAAAGGTGCATGTTCTCCTTTATGGACATGTTATCAGGTCATGCGAGATGGATCATAGTTGCTAGGAAGATTAGTTTTTGGGACACCAATTGGTCCGGGGAACCCTTGGGATTCCCCGACTTCCCTTCTCTGGATATAACCTTCAGTAGTTCATGTGAGGAGTTCAGATTGATCAATACCTCTTTGAACGCCAATCAGATGTCTGTTTTCAAAAATATTGTTTTGAGTGAGGAACCCGATCGGTGTTGCTTCTTGGATACTAGCTCTGGAAGGTTCACCGCGCAAGGCTTCAGAAGTATCATTCTTCGAGGAAGCACATCCAACGCTTAGGCTCCACCACTCTGGTGCAATGAAATACCGATCAGAATGAATTTCTTACTATGGAGAATCAGGAACAGGGCGCTCCCTATAGAGGACAACATCCAGCATCGGGGCGTTGCTTTGGCCTCTAGATGTTCCTGCTGCACTACTCACACGTGCGAGTCAGCGAAGCATCTCTTCTTTCAAAGCCATTGGGCGCTTCAACTCTGGTCTCTCTTCACACATAATCCATGCAGAAATGATGGAGAGTTTTCTCTCCAGGAATATATGGAGTGCTGGTTTTCTGGCTCGGGATCTTCTGGCCAGGAGCAGATGGTTAGAATGATCATCCTTGTGGCCTTGTGTTGGGTGCTTTGGGAGGCTCACAATCAAGCTAGGAGGGGAGAAGATCGTTCGATGTTGTTCCTCCAGGCTTGTCTCAAATCCCACATCTTTGAACTTGCTTCCTAGATCAAATGTGGTTCAACATCAACTGCCATCAACAACCTTCTCAATCGCCCCTGTTTTCATAGGAAAGGTACTGGTCAGTGGGTTAAATGGCGCCCTCCAATTATGGGACTCAAACTCAACGTTGATGGTTCATGCATGGGGGGAATCATGAGAGGGGGAGGGGTCCTGCGAGATACATCAGGCTCGACTTTTCTCGCCTTATGTTCCTTTTATGTGCCAGAAAATTCTCTGAGTGCCGAGGTCCATGCACTGGTCTCGGGTCTGTTGGTGTGTAGAAGGAAGAAGTTGACAGCGTCCGAAATAGAGACGGACTCAAAAACCCTTGCGAAGATCATGAATAGAACTAGTAGGGTTCCTTGGGAGCTCACTTACATCATTAGAAGGTGCATGATCGGAACCTCACATGGGAAGATTGTTCATCACAGTTGGAGGGAGGCTAACTTCGCGGCGGACTCCCTTGACCGCTTGGGCAGGCAGGATTTGCCTCTCATTATTTATGACTCACTTTCTTCCCTCCCTCTAGAATGTTCTTCTTTTGTGCTGGGGGATGCCTTAGGACTCCACCATTTCCGACCCCCTTGAGGGGTGTTGTCTCCCTTGCCCTTTCCATTTGAATAAAAAATATATTAAGAAGAAGATAATAATAATAAGATTCTTATTGGATAATATTTTCAATCATGATAGTAGTTAGTGAAATTATGGTTTACATTATTAGGGAATTAATTGATGTATGGATTAGAGTAAAACATGAGTGTTTACTATTGGAAACATAAATGTTTTTTAAACGTGTAAAGATGATTCTTGTAGTAATATATTAAGTATATGGGATGAGGAAATACAATATTTATATAATCTTATGTTAATTTGATTTTGTAAATTTTGTGTCCTTCTAAATTTTTTATGGTGAATGTTGAAAAACTGTTTTAGACGTGTCTTGTTATTATGTACTTTTGGAATGGATCAAATTATAATTTGGATATTTGTGTTTCTTATTAACATATTATATCCATCTTTGTTTTAGTAAACATTTAATGGTCAAAGGAATGACTAAAAGACCATATGATCCTATTAATGTGCATGAGGCATAAAAATTTCATCCAAGTCATTCAATTATAGGTGTAAGGGATGATGTAAAAAATAGATAAAATCACAACTTAAGTATGATATTATGCTTATTACATAGAATTTAATTGATTAATTTTATTTTCTGATGTTATTACATGAATATTATGAGTATCCCACATCTCTAGAAAATATATTTTGGGATAAAAAAATTATCTGTTTTCATTTCACTTATGATAAATCAAAGGAATTTTAATTGATCAAAATTTTAAATCTTTGTGATGGTTAATATTAAAATAAACATGTTCTCTATCACTCTCCATTAGAACATGAATGTTATATTATTCTTCCATGTCCATATTATCACTTCATAATAATGTTATCCTATTTAAATAAATAGTTTTCTAGCAACCTCTTTATTTACCTTTCACTCTTTTGAAGTGGATATTTTATTCACACTAATTTAGATGTGAGTTTCCCACCAAAGAATATTAAATTATCAACATTTGATATTGGAAATAAAAAATTCAAATTGAGTGGGTGAAATTTATTGAAGGTGGATATAATTTAACAACCATATATTAATGTCATATTTATTATTAAATTTAATATCTTTGACATTATTGGTATCACACAATAGAAATATTAATCAAAGAATTAAATAAAATTAAATATCATTATATTAAAATGACCATTATATCATAACTGTTAAATTAGCAGGAATGAATATTATTTACACTATCATGAAATTTTATTATTATATTTTTATTTAAGGGGTTCTAAATTAATCCAAATTATTTTATAAGATATGATAATAATGAATTGAAATTTACGAATTAAAAGGCAATCTTTTCTCTAAACCCAATTTTACATCATTTTAATAGTGCCGTTTATTAAAACTAATTTTTACACTTTTTAAATAATATTGATCAAAAAAAAATTTATTTTTAATATATTAATGTCAAAAATAACATTGGGTGATATTTTTGATGTTTTTGAAAATATTTATTTTCTATTGAATAATTCGAAAATCATGATTTTTATAAAATAGTAAGTTTTATTATATTAACAAGGTATTTATGATTTGAATAGTTAACTAAACTATGAAATCATAAATAATGTTAATGTATCTTATGGATAACTATATAATATATTTATATCATGGAATAAGTAAACCAATAATATAAAAATGATAAATAAATATTAACATTTTTCTGAAAGATAAATTTTTATTGATACTTTTATAATTAAAATATTTTCTAAAGACAAATTTCATGAAAATAATTTATAAATTAATGTTTTATTGTCTTATTATTATAATAAAATTTAATAATTGGTTAGGATGAAATTTTGGGATTTTTATAAAATATATGATTTTTGTGAATAGTGAAATGCAGTAATTTATCATATAAGCTAAATTATTTAATTAGTATTAACTGATGATGTATGGATGAAGTAACCACCAGTAGATCAATATACAATTCACACATTACTATATGTAAACACTATAATCACCTCTATTTGTTTTGCTATGTTAAAATTATAAAATAACAAATATGATAATTAAAAAATTCTTATATCTTCCAATCTAAATACAACAAATCACCACATCTTCTACTCATGCCAGTTAATCTCTTAAACTTTTTAAATTTCTAAAAAATACTCTTAAATAGTAAATCCCCCACACCCAATATCCATTGTCCCTAATAAATGACTAAAATCAATTTCCCAAACGAGTTTCTAAATGAGAGGAATTCAAGAGGTAAAAACATCATTATTTTTTTTATTTTCTTTTCACTTCCTTTTATTTTTTATACACACCAGAACTCTTGTATCAAAAAAATGATAAATATGGTATATTAAATGTAATTTAATATTATTTTGTAAATTTAAAATCCACCATCAGTTATGATTCCTCATTCCATTAATTCTAAAATTGAATACATCTTCTGTTAGATGCAGATTTACCACCTTTGTGGAAGAGGTGTTTTATATTTTCAATTCCACCTTGAAGGATTGTCGGAAAACAATTATTATGTTGAAAAAATATTATAATATATGTTCTAAAACTTATTCGATGTTTTTTAACTAGTATATATACTTAAAATTAATTTATAAAACTAAACTACTTTTTTTTGATCAAAAAAACTGAAAATAATCTAAACTATTATCACTAACATTTCATCTAATGAATAATCCTCATGCCATATAACTAAATAAATAATTTAACCATTTAATATTTTATAATTTCATTAAAAAGTATATTTTTAATTATAGAAAAAAATTCTCATTATACATGATTTTCCATACTGTATATAATAAAATTGATGATGGAAACCACTGAAACAAATGTCACCAAATAATAAAACTGTATCTACTAACTCAATAAAGTAAATAAATGAGATTAATAAAATTGTAATAAATATATTTACATTAGATATGGTTTGGAATAAATAAATAAATAAATTTACTCTCGTTATCCTTGATATTAAGATCATATTTAAGACACATTCATACATTAGGTAGGGGATTATCCTCGAACGTTCATTTTTCATTTGGGTTAATATTTATCTCCATTTACCATAATGTAAAACGTTTTTATTATTATTTAATTATATTAAATTTTCAATCTAATTTATATTCCCATTTATCATGATAATATCATCTTTATTTGTTGGGTAATTTCAAATTTATATGGTTTCATTTTTATATTTCTATAGATATGAAAGCCCTATTAAAGGGAACATACAAATTTAATCAAATTTCAAGTACAGAACATGTCATGTCTTAAGAAAGATATATTTTTCTAAAATATCTTAATTTTTCCTAATTAACAATATATGTTTATTTCTAGTTTTATACTAAAAAATATTATTTTTCTATTTTAATGAACCATTAATATTTTCCTTAAACTATGAAAAATTGGTTCAATTCTAACGATTTGAAAAAACTCATTTTACCTGTTAGACATCATTTATGCCTCAAAAATTATTTTATTGTCTTACAATTTTCTTTTATGGTATATTCATGTAAAAAATATTATTTTTTTAAAAAACCAATTATTTACTACATGAACTCCTTTTTACAATTTAAAAAATGGGTTTTCTCATCTCATATATGCTTCTGTGAGATATATTCTTTGTTCACCATTTATTCCTTGTGTGTTGTGTATATACTTAAATTGTTATATCATATCATGATTATTATTATTTTCATGATATTTTACGTAACCTTTAATGTTATTACATCATATGGATAATGATTTAAATGTTTACAAGTTTTATAGGACACTTTAAAATGTTTAAAGATCATTTTCCTTAATAAATTTACAAATAGTTTCAATTAAATGTATCTAAATCTATGTCAACATCCATTGTTGAATATTATAATAAATACCAATATTTTGGATATTCATATGTTTCATTATTTTATTCCATTTATAAATAATTATTTTGAAATTTTGTGATTGTTGGGGCCTCTTATAGCACCTCGATATATTGACATGTCTCATGACACAAAACAGTTAGTGACAACCCATTTGTGCTTATATCAAACAAAAATCAAAAGGGTATTTATCAATAGACATAAACATAATAACTATATAATGGTTCTTTTCATGATTCATTAAATCCAAATAATAACAGTTTTCTCTATTCAATATTATGTTATTATTTTCAAAGGGGATTTCACTTTGTTAAAAACAAATAGATGTATTTTAATTTTCATTGTATTAATTGCATGATTTTTCCAAATTATTTACCTTGATATAATGTATATATATTTTTTACTTTAATTTACTTATGATTTTTTTATATAACACTTACCGAGTTTTTGATCTCACCTTATTATTTTTTTACTTCCTCAGGTTGTGAAAATAAAATATTTGAATAAGTGATAGTAAGAAGTTTTTTTATTTTGTTATGTTCTATGTTTAATTACTAATGTAGTAAGGGAAACATGTATGTATCTATTTTCATTAAGGATAAAAAATTATTTGATCTTTGGTTATGTGATATCTTTTATCTATGTAATTATAATAATATAACCACTAACATTGGGATACTAGGGTTAGTGTTTTTATAATCAGGTCACAATATGAAGGGTGTTGAAGAATAATTTTGAAAATTAATAAACAATAAATTTAGGGGATCAATATTCTGCATCAACTAAAAATAATATATATAACATATACAACTTCTATGGGCATGTAAATAAGTGTGTCTATTATGGAATTAAGGCTTACAAGGATATTATATAAATATGGGTATATGATATATAATGTTCACAGGATATTGAGTTAACAATATATACAATAATCTCATATATTGGGATCCTACTTCATGGTGTGTAAATTTTTTTAGAGTTTATTTAAGTTATATGTGTGATTATAGTGGCACATAGCAATATTTCATGGAGTGATTTTATAGGAATCTCATTTCACATTACTATTTTTTGGGTGTCAACATACCATGTGGTTTTTTGACACTACAGTTTATTTCAATATTGCACATTTTCTTCCAATGGATCATGTATTATTTTTTTGACCATTTTTATTTTCTTGTGTACTTCATTAGATGTGAGGATATAAGATAGTTTATACTGTGATATATGTTGGGGAAGATAGAAGAGATCACGGTGATATTTTTAAATATTCATTCGAATTTTCCCTATCAAGACAAGGACATGGATTTTTGTTCTGAAAATTGTCAAAATAATTGAAAATGTATAAATTTATATTCTCTTATGAATTTTCCACATTTATTTATCTTTTTTAGAAATCATATATGATAAAAGGATAATCTTTATAGATCCTTCATCATTCTTTGAAAATTTTAAATTTTTGGACTAATGATAATAACCCCCTTATTCTTTCCTAGGAAGAAATGATAATTTAGTTGACGTAGATCAATTAGGATTTATCCCTTATTTTGGGTGATGTATTAATGTATTAATTTTTTTTAAATAATCAGATGGAAGGTTTAATAATAACTAATAAAATCAACTAGAGTGAATGAAATTATTGGAAATGTATGATTCATAATATCCTTATTTGATTCAAAGATATTAATTGTGATTAATTGATACAATATCTTATATCTGAATTTTGGGTTATACATTGATATGTGTGATGTTTTTATGATTAAGTGATGAAATTCACTTCAATAAAACGTTAATCATTTAAATATTGTATTAAAATAGTTTCTTATAAATAAAGATATTTTTTTAATGGTGTTTATTATATAAAAAATTATGTTACATGAAAATAATTATTAAAATTTTGATTGCTTAATGAGATTTATTTATGGTTATGTTGTGGTTAATTATTGTTTCTTATGATTCACTTTTTATTGTTAGTTTGGTTTTTGGGGTTTCTTTGGAATGTCTTATGGTGAAGATATGTGCGTTGTAGTACTTTTTATTTATAGTTGGCCCTTGGTTGGAATGGGGATATTTTTTTGTTGATTTAGATGTGGTGTATGGGGTGTTATGTTATTTGGAAATGGTTTCCTAGAATATAAATGGTAATGATTTTTTATTTTGAACTTGGTATCACTTGTGGCATATATGTTAGAGTTATTTATATAATGATTAGTTATTTGTTATAATATTTTTTTTATATATTTCCAATAGTATTGAATTGTAGGCCCATAGATGTTGACAGCCACTATATCTAACTATAAAGGTTTTAATTATCTCAAATCCTGTCATATATTAACATATATATTATCATATGTTGTATCCTATATTATGATAATAATTATCATTAATATCAGATCATTTGATTCATATAACTATTTATGTGTGCTTAAGTAAAATCAGTATTTTAATTGATTATATGAATGTAATTATGAGGATTACCTGTTTCTATATTTATTTAATTGAAAGACAGATAAAAAATCTAAAATTGTCTAAGTATGAGTCACTGACTCTGATAGGAAGAAGAATCACCATCAAACATATGTCTTACAAACAAACAGAAAAAACATGCATATTTTCTATGTAAAGCTGACACTACTTGATAATACTTACCATTTGACATGACACTAAGAGACAGAGGACTCACCGTTGCACATGAAACTGATGCACACAACCAACTGTTAGTTTAAGTGACCTACTGTTTCATGATTCTACCAACACATATGACATACCATTAGTTAAAGTGGCCTACCATTACATGAGTCTACCGATTCAAGGACTTTATGGTAGTTAAAATTATATACCGTTAGCTCAATAGTCTCACTGATAGAAGGATGGAGTCACTATTGATGTGTGTCACCATTAGTTTTTTTGTATCACCATTGAAAGGAGACACTGACACCCAAAGCCACTGATACCGGTGGGAAGGAATCACTAATGAAGAGAGTCGCCGATGCTGACAGAACGATGATGAAAAACTGATGCCAATGAGACACTAATACTTATGAATCACTGATACTCATAAAAACAGTTTTAAATTAGTTAATTCAAATTTATATATAAAGTTCATATTTAAATAAATTAATGTTTCTGAAATTATTTAATGTTTTCTGAGGGACTTTTGGAATTCATTAAGAGGTATGATGATCCAATTCACATTGAATTTACAAGATATCTATTGGATCTAAAAAATAAGAATCATTTTATAATGAAAGAAGAAAAAAAGACCCTAAAGTGTAGAGGGTGTTCATTTATGCTTTAATGAGAGAAATACATAAGAACATAAACTCTCATACAACCATTTTGATATCAATAACATAATAACACTAGAGGAAATCTAAATATGGAAGAACAACAAACTGAACACTCAGTTGATCATCTCAAAAAGGATAACAAAAAACCTGCACATCCATACCATTTTCTCAAAGATAGAATATGATAATTTTTTTGGATCTAACATCTAGAAGAGGACTCAATATTCATTTTCATTACATCAAACATGTCTAGAACATCACTAAATAACACAAAATAACCTATAAAATGTATTCCAAATCTTTAGGTGGGTTGTGTTCATTTTTTTACATTTTTTAGTAGTGCGTGTATTTGTCTGTTACACAAACAGACTGACTCATGTGCATAACTAGAGGATACATGATATCGAAAAACTCACTCTATATTTATTATTTTTATCCTACATAGAATAGTAGAAGAGGTCCAGTGTGACATGTCTGTTGTTTTTCCCATGAATAATTTTGGAAGAGCTGAAGTGTCACCTAGACAGCCATGAGTTCTATTGTAAACATAGATCTAGGGTGTAGATCAAACTATTTAAAAATTTAAACATCATGTGGAAGGTGATCAAAAAGTGTACAGGACTAAGTCTTATCTTGAGACTAAACCTCTTGTTTATTTCCACTGTGTTTTTACTATTTAGTTTTTATATATTTTATCACATATTTCATAAAACCAAATTGATCTTTCACAAATTTTTTAGAAATTTTTTATAACTATATTCAATCATTAGTTTAGTTTCAAAAGTTATATTAATCATTAGATTAGTATTGTAGAGACCTAATAAATATTTTTAGAAATTCATTGAACAATCATGACATTTATAAATTCACTAAAAATATACATAGATTATATTTTAAATAGGAATAATTAATAAAAAAATAATTTTAATAGATTTTTTATTGATAAATATTTCACCCCTTCTTGAATAATCTACTTTAACATACATGTTGTATCATAGGGTTTTTTTGGTTTTAATGTTACAGTTGAAAAATATTTTCCAAATATTTTCAAATGTTATTATAGTTGAATTTCAAAGAATAAAAAATTTCGGTTACTTCTAAATTTTTATCTCTTTAAATTGATTTTAATTATTACTATTGAAAATATAATATATGGTGGTACCAAAACTAGACCTCCATTATTTAATGGAAACAATAATTTATAATGGAAAATTAAAATGAAAATGCATTTAGAAAGTATGGGTTTT
This sequence comes from Viscum album, assembly GCA_963277665.1. Taxonomy (NCBI): domain Eukaryota; kingdom Viridiplantae; phylum Streptophyta; class Magnoliopsida; order Santalales; family Viscaceae; genus Viscum; species Viscum album. The sequence continues at coordinate 464,540,344 of OY728119.1, forward strand.
GAATTTTTGTCTTTAATTATTGATGATTATAAGATTCCCTCTATTACTATGACTACATGGGATGATCCAACTAAGGCTTCTAGTAACAAGAACTACAATCCACGAATTCCTTATATTTAGTTTTAGGAGGTAAGGAATTCAACATAATTTCCTCTTGTAAAACAGCCCCTGAAATATGGGATTCATTGTATGCTTCACATGAAATAACATATAGTGTTAAGGAAATGATACATAACACATATACAATTAAATATGGTATCATTAAGATGAAGCCTAATGATCCTATTTCTAACATGTATCTCAGGATCAGTGAAATGGTGAACACTATAATATCTTTGGGAAGAAATGTTTCTATTAATGAAAAAACAATGATGATTATTATATTCTTACCTGATAGATGGAGAAGAACCTCTATTTCAATTTGAGAATAATGTGACATCTTCAAATTACCTATCAATGAACTCATTGGAAAGATGATGATGTACGAAAACAAGTTGAATTTTGATAAAGAAGATTAGGATAACCCCAAAAGAAAATCGGTGGCATTTAAGACTAATACTAATAAGAAAAATTAAAAGGGGAAGGTGATAGCCTCTATTGAAAGTAATAGTATTGATGAATCAACATCTGATATTGATGGGGAGATTATTTGGTTGGCCAGAATATTCACGAAATTATATAGAAAGAATATGTTTTTTCATTAATCTCAATTATTAAGAAAGGTATGAAAACAAGGTATGATGGATGAAGGACTAGAAATAAAATAATAAATTAGAAGGGATTGTATTCTATGAATGAAAGTGGATAGTACATGTCAAAGGTGGCTCTCCAATGTGAAAATAGATAAAGAAGTATGAAAATAAGGACAAGAAGTATAAGAAATCTATGAAGGCCATCTGGAATGCTTTTGAGGACAACTCTATGAATCAGCCTCATCTCATGATGAGAAATAATTCATGAAAATATGGGTTTTTTAACAAACACATATGAGGTAAACTTATATTCAGTTCCAAATGATTCTTATTATTCTGAAAATTAAAGTGAGCCTAAGGATTTGAAAATTGATGAACTATCTAAATATTGTAACATAATGGAAGTGACACGTAATGAACTAAATGATAAATATAAATCATTAAAGAGACAACACGATCTTTCTGTAATTGTAAAAAATTAACTTCATTATTAAATGGAAAATAATGCTGTAATTCTCAAGAAAAAAAATTAAACATTTCTAACGAGAATTTGAATAATGATTTAGAAATGTTTACCAATAGGAAAGACACTCTTACTAAAATTTTTTGTAAGAAGATAGATCCTAAGAACAATTATATTACTGAAAATATTCCTGGATTATAAAACATATCTAAAACACATTTTATAACTAATTATAGAAAATCAATTATTTTAAATGAAAATAAAATCTCTTATAATAGTACAATTTCAATGAAATATTTTACTGGTTCTAACATTTCTCAAAAAAATAGAGTTTATCTTTCAAATATGATAAATAAATATTATAGGAAACCCATAAAGAAAATATGGGTACCGAAAACGTTGATTACTAATGTCACAGGACCAAAACAAGTCTAGAAACAAAAATCATTTTTTGATTGATTATTTTGTAGGAAAGAAATCAAAATCACTCTTGTAAGATTCAATGGTACTCTGACATCAGATGTTTAAGACACATGATAGGTGGATACACCAGTTTTAAGAACCTAATTAAGATTAATTGTCGATATTTTACATTTGATGACAATTCTAAAGGAAAAATAATTGACCTAGGCCAGATTTGAGTCTCTAACTCGGTTTTTATTTCTAAAGTACTTTTTGATAATGGATTAAAGTATAATATTCTTACAATTTCAAATTTATGTGATGATGGATTTCATTTTAGGTTTTAAAATGAATATTTTAATGGTTTTAACTCTAAATATGCTTCTTTTGTTTCTACTTCTAGAAATGAAAATGAATATTCTGTTAATGTAGAGTCTTTAGCCTATCAAAATGTTTCTTGTTTATGTGCCTTTCATAAAGTGTATTGGATTAGGAATCGGTTATTAGGACACTATAATGTACACTTTCTTATAAATATTACTTGATAATTCCTATTCAATGATATACCCAAACATGAGTTTCCAAATGATAATGTCTGTAATCCATGTTAAAAGGGTATGCAACACAATATATCTTTCAAATAAAAGATTAATGTTTCAACTTCTCAACCTTTAGTGCTGATTCACATGGATTTTTTTTACCATAATGAGTTTCTAGATTAAACGGGAATCACTATGTCAATGTTCTTGTGGATGACTATTCTATGTATACATTGACTTATTTCTTATCTCACAAAAGTGAAGCATCGACTTACGTCATCAGGCTTGCTATGTCTATAAATAATATTAGTGGACTTAGAATGAAATATCTAAGAAGTGATCATGGTCAGAAGTTTTAAAATAAAGTCTTTGAATATTTTTTCTCACACAATGGATATTGTTGTAAATTCTCTACCCCTAGAATACCTCAACAAAATGAAGTTGTAGAAATAAGAAATATAACCTTATAAGATATATCCCAAAAATCTATTAATGAATATGATTTACCTATTTACGTCTCAGATGAGTCTATTAATGCATCTTATTACATAATTAATAGAGTCTTAATTAAACCCATTCTTAAGAAAAAACTGTATGATTTATGGATCAATAGAAAACCAAAAGTTAGTTATTTCATAGTTTTTGGTTGAAATTAATATATTCTTAATAAAAATCATAATCATGAAAAATTATCATCCAAGAGTTATGAAAGAATATTCATGGGTTACTCAACCTATTGTAATGCATATAGAGTCATTAATAAAAGAACCAAGTGTGTAAAAGAAGTATTGAAAATAAAATTTGATGAACTGATCCACATGAACAAAAGATATCTCTAGACAACATTGAAGATGATATGTCAAACATATACATAAAAGAAAAATCATGTAAAAATTGAGTCATGAAATTTGTGAAATCAAACAGTTTTGTAATTTCATCAAAATCTCAACATAGTGAACCTGGACATGTAGATAATCCCGAAGTTACTAGTCCCATAATTTCTAGACCACCTATTACTCTAAATAACCATATTTTAGATGCTATTTATGGAGACATAGATAAAAAAACATAATCTACAACTTCTCTTTGAAATTAGGTTGACCATCAAGACATATTATCACATCTTGAACCTATAAAAATTAATGAGGAAATTAAAGATGAATGTTTGGTGATGCCTATGCAAGAAGAAATTAATCAATTTGAATGAAATAAATTTTGGAAACATGTATATAGAACCAAAGAAACCATGACCATAGGAATAAAGTTGGTGTTTAGTAACAATGTAGATGAATCTGGTAACATAGAAAGAAACAAATCTAGATTGGTTGTACAAAGTTATAGTCAAGAGGAAGTAATTGGATAAGAATAAAATTTTTCACCTTTTACTAGGCATAAAGCCATCAGAATCCTTCTTTCTTATACTAAAAATATTTATATCAAAATATATCAAATGAATGTTTGATGTGAATTCCTAATTGGACATATGGTTGAGGATGTTTTTTTAACAACCACTGGTTTGAAAACCATCATTTTATAAATCTTATTTTTAAATTGAAAATATAATTATATAGTTTAAAACAAGCTCCATGATCATGCTTGATAGATTAAGTGATTTTATTATTTCAAAGGGCTTTACAAAAAGAATCGTTGATCCTAATATTTTTTATAAATTGAATTTATAAAGATTTCTTAGTAGTCCAAATCAATGTTGATGATATAATTTTTGTATCTTGAAGAAATAATTTATGTATTGAGTTTTCAAAAATGGTGAAAAATTAATTTGAAATGAGTTTATGCGCTGAACTGAAATTCTTTCTTTGATTTTAAATTTTTCAAAATAAGGAAGGTATCAGTTTAAATCAAAGAAATATACAAAATATCTATTCAGATGATTTTCCATTGATTTCATTAAAAGTAGTGACACTCCTATGAGTAATACAAGTTGGTTGGATCTTGATGAATATGTTAAATATATTGATCGAACAACTTACAATGGAATGATTGGATACTTTATCTACTTGACTACTAGTATGCAAGATATAATGTTTAGTGTTTGTATGTGTTCCTGTTTTCAGAATAATCCAATAGAATCTCACATAAATACTATTAAAATAATTTTTAAATAACTCAAACATACTATCAATTTTGGATTTATTTACTCAAAAAAATTGATATAGTGGGTTATTCATATGCAGATTTTTGGTGACGCAAGTTAGATAGAAAAAACACCTCTAAGACATGCTATTTTTTGGGAAAATCATTGGATTCATGGTGTAGTAAGAAACAGAATTTTGTTACATTATCTATGGCCAAAGATGAATGCATAGCTTGTGGCAGATGTTGGGAAAACAAATTTTTGGATGAAACACACTCTTCTATACTATGGATATCAATGTAGACAAGTACCTATAAAATGTGACAATACAAGTGTTATTATCATTTCTAAGAACCCAGTTCCTCACCCTAGAAGAAAACATATTTATGTAATACATTTATTTTTGAGAGATCATTATCAGAAGGGTGATATTACATTAGAATTTATTGGCACTGAATATCAACATGCTGATATAGTCACTAATACATTGAACTCTAAAATAATAAATGACATTAGAAATGAGTCAGTAATGATCAATTAGTAAGACCCTACGTTTATCATTCCTTTAATATTTTTATTTAAATTTGTTATGTCAACACTATTTTCATACCAAAAAGGTTATCATGACCACACTGTTGTCATGCTGAAACATTTTTCATATAGAAACTATTAGTATCACACATGTCTGCCATACCGACACTGATAAATCACTATATTTATATGTCTTAATTTTTTTGAAAAGACATTGTTTGTTTAATTCCAGTTAACTCAGTTTATGATTTTGTGCCTATATAATATTAAAATACCAAAATGATATAAATTTGAATCATTCCACTCTACTCACTTTACTGCAACTCTCTCTCCCTCTCTCTCTCTCTCTTCCACCTCTCTCTTTCTTTACTCTCGAACATTCACTTTCAGACATAGAGACTGGACTAATCAGAATGGTGCGAGTAAATAGAGCTCTAGAAGACAGTGAGTCCAATTCATCCTTGTAAAAACGGGGAATGAATCATTTCATCAGGTGCTATGAATCCTATTATAGTAAACTATTCTATAACATCGGAGAGGAATGTTTTAGTGGAATGGCTCTTGGAGAAAAAATCATTGTTATTTAAAGCATTTAAAGATCAAGGATGGCTTAAATGTGTCATAAATAATTATACAGTGTTTTATCCAAATATGTTATTTGAATTTTATTTTAATATATTACTTTTCTAAGGATGTGATGTTGCATAGGAGAAGTCGATTGTGAACGGGAAGATAATCATGTTCTCTTCAAGGAATTGGGATGAATATCTTAAGGTACCTCATTAAGAAAGGTTTGATGATAATCAGGGTACATCTCATCCTGAAAGTAAATTCTTCTACTATGAGACATCTTTGAAAGAGTTAACATGAAATTAAAAGCATAGGAGTCTCATTTCCTCTGAATTTAATGGTGAGTATAAAATTCTATTCAAGTTTAATCAACTTCAACATTGTCCTATTAAAGGGGACATTTCATCTCTCAAGTTTTTGAATTTATATTTGGTTTATTTTAATCAAAAATTTGTTAAATGGAATCTATTTAGATATATTATTTTTAAAAAAAATGAAATGATAAAACATGTTTTTTATGTCAAATTATATTTTCTATTCCAGAATGATTTTATCTATTCAGAAAGAGAAATGATTGGTAAATGAAGCTGAGGATTTGGTAGTAACTGAATGCAGTGGAATCTGATTAATCACTAACATCTGTAAAATAATGATAATAAATTAGTACCCATGGTAGAGATAATAGTATGTTTATGAAGATAGATTGTATGAGAATTTCAATCCCATAGATCATCTAGTTATTCCCAGATATTTAGTGGATCATGGATTCAAACCAGATGAAGAATTAACATTTTCTTCAGATGAGGAAGAGGATCTTGATACTCATATTAGGGGTGTGGGATCCCCAATTGATGATAGAAGTGACCTAGTCACAACTGGACTATTAAAAAGTTACTCTAACTACCAAATCATACCCTCCCATTAACCTATTCTCAAATATTATGTTAGTGAATAAATTGATGTTGGAGACAATGTATAATATGGTATTGAATCTAATGAAGAATAAGATGAAGAATATGATTAAGAGGAAGAAGGGGGTTTAGGAGGGATGGTTAAGAATCACGAAGGGAAGTGGAACATGAGAAATTTTACGATGGCGGAAGAGATGTAAATGTTGTAGATGGCGAGAATGATGATTGGAGTGAAAGTGTGAGTGATAGTGACTTTGGTCACCCTGATGAAAATCCTGATGTTGTGAGTATGAAAGTGGATGAAGCTAATACTAATGTCCATGTTGAAGGTGATGTCGAATAAGAAACTTCTACTCTAGATGAAGTTGTTTCTATGGTTTTTATACTTGGAAAGAAACTATTCTTATGAAAAAAGAACCCATCTTGGAAACAATTACTGAGGCGGAGAAATCTTCCATAAGATCTAACACTGAGAGGGAGACTCAAGGACTAGTTTCTCAATGTGATGAAGAGTATCAAATAGGATGAGTATGGCTTGATACTATTTCCCCTTTGGATTCTAAAATTATTTTTGAGTGGATAAGGAGTACTAATTATATTTCCTTTGGATTGTATTATGAATATTTTTAGGAAGAAATTGCTTCATATCCTGCAAAATAACCAATGGATGATACCACTTCTAGTGACTATGTCACTAAAGATGATTTAGAACAATTAATGGAAGAGATATTTACCTCCATATGAAACTCAGAGAAATCTCAATTGAGGTATGAGATTGATGAATCCATAGGGGAGAATACTCAGCTGACTGAGAAATTGAAAGCATTCAGATCTATAGTTGATGGTGTAAAGTAAGCTGGTTCTTCTATTATTTATTCTACCTCAACTAGTCTATCTCAAGATCATTCTTATTTAGTTTCAAATATGCTGATAAAAGTGATTCATCCAAATTTAATCACAACTATAGTGAAAATTGTGACAAGAAATACCAATCTTGGAAATGATGCGAAGATGTCTACAACTGGGATCAATTCCATGACAACAAAGTATATAAATTCAATGGAAACTATCATAAAAGGACTTATGAACATTTTTTCTCATTTTAAATCCCTAGATTTTTCCATGATTATAAAATAATTTCAAGATCTTACCTCCTATAATATAGATACATGTTATACTCTCCATGCTATGTCCTCCCAAACTACATATATTTCTACAGTTAGTTTAATATTGAAAGAGGAGCTCCAATACCTGATTAAAATATTGAAAAAGTTGAGGATACTTCAGAAAATGTGCATGAACATATATAATTTTATAATATGAGTGCATCACACACTCCAGAAGATCTGACCCAATGGATTATTTATTTTTTCTCCAAAATCATCATAATGTGCAAAATCAACAGTTTGTTTAAGAAGTAGGCCACAAATATTACTCTTCCTCTAGCGAAAATAACCTTTAAGGATCAGATTCAGAAGCTTAGATAATTTACTTGATCATTAGATAATTTTATAAAAAATAAGGATGGTTTTGAAAAGGATGTGAAATATAGTGCAGAGATAATTGTTGAATTTATCAAGTTGTTGTGACCGTATATTCATGTTTATAGTGAAGCCATTGTGGTAACTCTGGCTACTACACTTGGTCATGCTGGTCATGTACCTGCTGAACCTCAAATTTCAGTTTATCTTTCTTTATCACACATTAGTCTAGTCCTCACAAAAATTTTCTAACAATAGATTCTTTCTCAGCATACACATTCCTCTGCTTCTACATTTCCTGAAGTAGTATATCTTCCTCTTCTCAAAATCCATTCAGACCCACCTACTTCATAATCGAACCCTCCGGGTGAACCTTTTATTGAACATTCTAATAAGGGGTGGGATCCCGTTGATCATACCACTGGATCCTCTCATGTAGTGTGGAATAATTTTAATTTGATAATGATGAGTCATTTCATGTATTATTTTTTTAAGTGTAATCTGTTTATGAATGAAAATTCATTGTTTCTACTTTACTATTTTTTCTTATTCGTTTATCCTAAATCATTTTTATTATCCCAAAATGGGGAGAAAATTTATTTATACGTATTTATAGTGATCAAACAATATGATATTCAACATTACTATGTGTTTATGCTTTCTAACCCATTATGTTAATCTTCTCTCTGATCCATTCCTTGTTTTTTATTGTAATATTTTTCTAGTGGTACATAATAATTCCATTATTAGTTATTATCAAAAGGGGGAGATTTTGGGCCCATATATGTTGTTGGACACTATAAATAATTATAAAGGTTTTAATTATCACAAAGCATGTCACATATTAACATATATCTTATCTTATATTAGACCCTATATAAAAAAAACATTATCTTGAATATCATATTAGTACATTCATATAACTATTAATGTGTTCTTAATTATAAACATGATTTTAATTGATTATCTATGTGTAATTATGAGGATTACAAAATTTTAACATTCTAGAATTTGAAGACAAATAGACCATCTAAAATTTTCAAAGTATGAGTCACTAGAACCTAAAGGAGGATGACTCTCCATATCACACATGAATATTTTCTAAGTATGTGAAGCTAACACCATTGGAAATGACTCACCATTGGACATGAAACCGACAAAAAGAGTACTCATCGTTTCTCATGCTACCAACGCAGATGACCTACTGTTAGTTCAAGTGATATACTGTTGAATGATGCTACCGACATAGATCACCATCCATTAGTTCAAATGACATACCATTGCATGATGATACTAATGGTAGGACTCACCGACATTTAAAATGAGTCCCCATTGGATCAAAAGCCTCATTGATAGATGGAGGGAATCACCATTGATATGAGTCAATGTTAGTTAATTTTTCTCACCAGTGATAGGATACACTGACACCTAGAGGAACCGATAATAATGTAAATGACTCACCGATGTAGAGAGTCACTGATGCTAATATACTAATGATGACAAACAAATTCCAAGGAGATAATGATTCTTTTGACTCAATGATAGTCATAAAAAAATATTTTAAATTTATTAATTCAAATTTTAATCTAGTGGTCATATTTTAAAAAATAAATTTTTGTGACATTATTTAATGTTGTCTATAGGACTTTTGGAAGACAGTACTAGGTATGATGAGATGATGCACATGGATTGTACATCATATCAGTCATCCATCGAAAATATTAATCATTTTAAAAATAATGTTGATTAAAAGAATAAAAAGAGTTAATTAAGGTCGTGCATGCTAGTAAGGGAGAAATAATAATGAAAATCAACTCTCATATAAACACAGTGATCTCATGAATAAAAGAAAAAAATGAGGAAATCTCAATCTAGCTAAACAATGAGTTGAAAACTCACTTCAACATCTCAAGATGGATAATAACCTACCTACCCAACCATACCTATAACTCGAAGCCATACAATGATACTCTATTTTGGATCCTACTTCTATAAGAGGATAGAAAATTAATTTTCACTACATTAAACAAGTCTCGAGATTCACTGCATAACACACAAAGACTTCGAAACATTATGCTTTATATTTAGCTTTATTGTGTTATTCTGTTTACATTTAGGAGTTGTGTGTGTATCTATATGTTGCACACACTATAACACATGTGAATAACTGGAGGATACTTGATATACTCAAACTCATTCTCTATTTATTATTTGTATCCAATGTAAAACAATGGAAGAGGTCATGTGTGACCAGTTTGTTTTTTCCTGACGAATAATTGTGGTAGAGGTCCAGTGTGACATGGACAACCTTAAGTGTTATTATGATACCCAATCCTAGGCATGGATCAATCTATTTAATAACTAAAAATAGAAGGTGGTAGGTGATAAAAAAGTGGATATGACTATGTCTCATCTTGTGAATGAAACAATTTTTTATTTTCATTGTGTTTTAACACTTTAGTTTTTCTCTATATCATCAAATATTTCATCAAACTTAATTGAACTTTAATAGTTAGATTATCATGTTTTTATATGTATTTTGAACCAGTAGGTTAGTTACGAATGTAATATTATTATTTATATTATTATTTTTAATAACAAATCAATCTTTTGGGAAATAAATTGAACATTCTGAACATTTATAAATTCACTACAAAGTGACAGAGATTGTATTTTTAATTAGGGGTATTTTTAATGAACCATTTTTAATAGAATTTTTTATAGATACTCAATTCACACCCTCTTGATTAATCTACTCTTGCCAACAAGAATTATGGTCATAATAGTAAAAATGGATAAGGTATATGGGATGGAATATAATAAATTCTTGGTTTATAATGAATTGATAATTATTTAACAACAAATTATTTTTGAGATGAACATGAACGATGGATAATAATTTTTTATATTAAATATTGACAACTAAATTGAAAAATTAATATAATTTGGTTGGTATAATAAAAATTGTGGGAATGGAAAAATTAAAGGACTATATTTGGAGTTGATGATTTGTTATGAGGATGGTTTATTGAATATTGGTGGAAAAGGATTACAGATTATTTTTGATGATTTTTATGAATGGTGATTGGTATTAATAGTGGGTTTGTAACACCCCAAGATTTTATGAGATATATTATTTTTAATTTCTTTGATGTCTTGTATTATACACTACACCAAGATTAGCATTTACTATACGCAACATAGTATTAGCTTGCAGTATACATAGCACTATTCTTGGCTTGTGTTATACACAATTTCAAGTTCGTTTTGTGGAAATTATTCTACACAACATTAAGTATAGATTTTGGTTAATGATTAAATGAAATATGTTTTTATTATGTTATAAACAAAACTAAATAGATAATTCACTACATACAGCCTTGACTTCGCTTACATTACATGCAATCAATACCTTCCTCGATTGCATGTGTAGTACGCAATACCGAGTTTCACTAAAGGAGATATTATTATAATATTATTACAAACTATTCGTTATGAATAGTAATACCCACTTTTTTAAATTTTATAAATTTTATCTTTCAAAATGGACTTCATTTTTGGATTAGGAATATCGAAATTATCCAAGGGTGAATTATTGGTGTTTTTCTGAAAACTTTCAATTTTTGATAAATTGTGAAAACACTAGGTTACTCTTTAAAAACCGACTTTTTATTTAAATAATTGTTTATTTTATTTAAATTTATTTACGTCAAAGTTGATAGATAATACCTATATATGGTCAATGTAATTCATTGGAGTCAGTTTATAATAATTTTATATATATATAAATTTTATTGAACTTTTCAACGTCTTTTACCCACCTCCAAGGAGAATTTGAAAATTTACACAAAACATAATTTTACGGTTTCTGTGAGTGGAATTTCGAAAATTCGAGAGACACGGTTAACATCAATGTGTAAAATCTGGTTCAATAAGATAAAAATAATTTTTGGTGAATAGTATTTTTTTACTTTTATTTACCACACTTAAAAGTAAATAGGGTAATTAAGGGTAAAAATGATAATATTATTACCTTAACATATGTCTTAATTCTATTTGATAAGTATAATTTGACAAAAAACAACCTTAGGAGTAAAATATTACCCTTTATATCCACTTAGATTAGATTAGGTCACATATTATTTTTTTATTTAAAGAATAGTTAAAATAGTTAAAATCAACGTTTAATAACTAAAATATTTTTAATATAGGGTTATAAATAAGATAAATTCGACTATAAATATTCATTAGAAAGATAAAAAAATTTCCGACCTAATGGTATTTTATTTTAAAATTTTATACATTAAATATTTTAATTTATTTATGACACAATGATGATTCAGTAATTACCTTATTAATGAAATATTAACATAATTGATGTCTTAAATACCCAAATAAATGTAAATTCAGACTTTTTCTGAATTACACTAATTTTCTAGGTTAATATGACATGTTAGTAATGATTCAATTAACTTTTTTATAACTAATAATTTGGTTATGAGTTTTACAAAAATCAATTACCAAATTGGGTCAAAATAGACATAAAATTGTTTTTACAAACAATATTATATTATTAATTGTTATTATATTCATAAAAATCTAAGGTTCATCCAAATGACTTATATTAGGCTATATATATTAATAATCAACCGCATGGGGTTTGTTTGACTTGTTATAGTATTTTTATTTACCATATAGTGTAAGAAAACATGAAGACACAGTAAAAGTAAAATTATTTTATTTAGAGTTAAATCTAAATGATAAGGTTTAAATAGTAACCTAAATATGTCTAAAACCTATTGGTTGAGATTATTGCGACCCATCATCAATTTATCTTCGAAATAAATCAATTTGGAGCTATTATAAACCGAATAAGACTTTATTATAAAATAATATTTTATGTTTTTCCAAAGATGCCCATCTCACCCCTTATAAAAAGGGCACCCCTTCCCTCTTCACTTCACACATGTTTGAGAATTTATGTTCATCTACCACCTAAAAATTACTCTTATAAGCATCTCTAGTTATATCATAGAGGTTCTTGTCTTCCCAAAATACCAACTCTAGTTCCCTATGAAGAAGTTTAAAGGAGGTGCGTCGAGGAAGAGGTAATCTCTTCTACCAACTCTTTCAAGTTTCTTTCTTCTTCTACTTCCTATTATATAGTTTTTTCATTATAAAGTAACAACATAATTATTAATTATATACTTAAATGTTATTATAAATATTAAACAACTCTATTTATCCTTCTATACATCCTACAGAAAATGAAACCATCGCGCGTGCGTACGTACGGAATACCGACTCCGCGCCGTGGTGTAATCAGTTTTTCCACCACCACCATACTTGGATGGGTTTAATGGTGTAAAGAATAACTATATATGATTATTATAACATCATAGTGACTCTAACATATTATATCATCCACTCCAATTCCATTCAATAAATATGGGAATGATATCATCGCTCATCCGTACGTACGGATTACCATCTCCACGACGCAATGATTTTCATTTTCCATGTTAACAATTCAAGAATGATTATAAAGTATATATATTAAGTAATCATTAAATATATTACATAAAAATGATACTGGATTTATGTATATATATATGTATGTCATCTACTTAGTTCTATTCAATTCAATAGGGGATCGAAAAACAGCGTTCATGCATATGTACGACCTACCGTCTCCATGAAAGGTCTATTTCATTCCATTTATTGATCAATTATTTATGTAAATTCTAATTATATAATATATATATAAATCATGTTATATATTCTTTAATTATTTAATAATTATATATTTAATCATATTAACAATTAAAACTCAAAACTCGGATGATAAATGAAATTATTTTTCACAAAATGAGGCTTTTAAATGGAATTTACAAAAGAACAGCTAATATAAAGTCATAAGTTAACCATTTATGATATCATAATAATGAAAATGATTCTATAATAATTCAATTACATTATTTAAATCATTATACAGGAGTTTGAGATACATATAATGCATATCTTATATAAGGTAAGGGATAATTATTCCAATCCCATTCTTATCCGATATTGTTCATTCGTAAGTATTTACTAGGGTTATTTTTATTATCCATGTCCATATGTCCTCAAAATGTTATCATAAAATGTTTACTTTTCTTCCATGTATATTTAAGGTCATTTTTCCACTTTTTTTACTTTTACCACATTGTATGGAAGGAATCATTCTTTTTTTTACCATTTGAGGTACTCTTTGTCATTTCCGGAAAAAGTACGAGAAGAATGTTTTTTAACTTATACAGCATGAATGAATTTTTAAGGTTTTCATAAGGCATTATTTTAACGAAGCTTACTCTACATTATTTCATGACTATTTTCAATGAAATAATTTTCTTTTAAAATTTAATTGCATTTTTTGAAAAGAAAATGATTTTTAAGAAGAAAGTATATTTTCCTCATGAATTCTTTTCAAGTGTTTTATCAAAACCATTTTCCATATAAGATGAAATTATTTCATTTGTATATGTTTCAAGTATAATAAATCTATGATTTACATGGTTTAACCTTTCTTATTATGAAATTATATCCAATTGTTTTATATGGATTAGGTTATAATGGGATGATGTTTATGAAACCTATTTTTATTCTTTGGGTTATGATGAATGATTTTTGTTTATGTTGTGGAAAAAAGTATGAATGATTTCATTATGATATGGGTGGGACCTAAATCTACCTCCAATTCATTGGGTAATGATTTATATGTCATGAGATAGATATGGTTGGAATGGTATGTTAATCCAATTCAGTGTTATAGGACTGAAACGAGGAGTGAACTCGATTCATAAAGGGACTTTGTCCATTAAGATGGTCTCGACATTTATGCCTTGGCTACTATTGAAATCATATCTTGTGCATAATGGTTTTCCATAATTAAATGTTTTATTACCATGCTATTTCATCCCGATTTATGTTCCATTATGATCTACGCCTTATGTACTACAATGTTTTATGACATTTCTCATGAATTTGATGTTTAAACATTATGTTCATATTTTTATGTTCAAATGAGTATGGTTTTTTTCTTTCTCCATGCTTACCATTACTAAGAATTTGAGCTCACCCATTATATATTTTCTTTTCCCTTTGATATAAATAATAGCTTTAGGTACGAAAACAAAAGGGTAGATCTTTATGGGATATGTTGAAGAACTTTCACCACGATTAGAAGATTATTTTCAGAGTTTCCAAAGACACTATACTATTACGGTCCTTGTGTGTCTATGTTTGTTATGTATAAAGTATTCCTAAAATGTATTGTAATTTCCATGTACGTCATGCTTTGGGTCTCTACATTTGGTTTCAGAAGCAAAGGAGGTAGGAATGTATCTGATCCTTGGGAACTCTCACATGTAAGCTTTTGACGATGCATGGCTCTCCGCCCAAGGGCTTCATGAGGAAATGTCTGCCACTAGGGATGGTGGTATGTCCCACCAAGGGGGTATAGCCACCCATTACGTTCCCTGATAGGTATCAATTATAGTCCACTGGAAGTAATTCTAGACTGCTACAGTGGGTATCAAAGGAAAGGTATAGTTAACCATTGGAAACTAGGACGTAAAAACATTGGTGAAATCCCTAGAGATATTTCTAAGGTATGTCTAGGGAAGTATTTAAGGTTAGGTACAAGTATAGATAAAAATCCTAGAATAATGATAACGATCATGAATAACATAGGATTAAACCAATGATGTTAGAGAATGAAAGTACTCCCCTTGATTATGTTGTTTTCCTAGCATGAATTTTTGCCTCTCACACTATTCATTTTGGGTTTTAGAAAATGGCCTGAAATAGGAAGATTCACAATAATGGAGGATATGATGGACACTGTACTGATATTATTCCTGAGCAACCAAATAATATGGGATTTGGAAGTCCAAACATTGTTATTATGCCTAATCAGCAATCTCATAATATGATCAATAATCTCAACTTTAGTAAGTATCCCGACTCAGCTAATAACAGAAAGATGGAGTTTCATGATGATCATAGAGGAAAGAAAGTTCAATTCCCCAAATGTAAATCATGTTGGAAGAGGCATCAGGGAGAATGTTTCAAAGGAACTAGAAGATGTTTTGGGTGTGGAAAAGGATACAAATCCATTAGTTGCTAATAAAAAGGATTAGTTAACACCATGGAAATGGATAATTATATTTCTACAACAACAACAATGGTTAAATGTTTTAAATGTGAAATTTACGTGCATTATGAAAACCAATGCCCTAAGGGAAATTCTCATGAAGAGAATCATCATGGCCATATGGGTAGTATTTATATTGATGATGATGAAGAGACTACAAATGATATGTGAGATGAAAGAATTGTTGAAGCTCGGTGAAGGGTTAAAAAGGTTGTGGAATGATTTATGTTTATCATGTGTTATGTTTTATAGTTAATGGTACTATGGAATGAAGACACATATAAGGATTGTTATACTATTTTTTTACTAAAGTATTTGAAAGTATATGTTGAATAGTACTGGTAACCATGAAAGGATATTCAGATATTTTTGGAAAGTAGATGATATGCACATAATGAAGAAATAATGAGATAATGAGTTGTTTATTAGTATTAATGAGCTCATGACTGATATAAGGACAAAGTGATATCATGGTTTGAGTATATAATATTTTTGATATTTTTGGTATGTGGAACGAGTTAACTTCTGATAGCACTCATTTTTCACTAAGGTTCCATGGTAATACATGATTAAGATATTCACATGTTTGTAATGAAATCAACAAGATATATCTTATGATATATGTGGGATAATTGATGGTATTCACATGCTTGTTATGTTACTTTTCATGTAATCAGTTTCTTTATACTATCAGATTTGACTGATGTATTTTGTATAAGCCTAATGATTAGAATGGATTATTTTGGACATAATATTGTATTATTTAGGGATAGAACTTGTTTTTATATATTATTTTTGGAATGTTATAATAGAATAGTTTTAAGAAAAGGAAAACATGTAGAATGGGAGAAAAATCGTCACGTTGGACAAGGATGTGGGAATTGAACCCACAACCGATGTGCGACAGACCTTTATCACATACACTAACCTACAGGAAGTCCCTAGTTAATAGAAACTAGTTTTATTTTATAAAGAGATATGATAGATGAAGTATACGTCCATTTTAGAAACCATATACGAGTAATTTTAACAGATATGGACTTATGTATATTTAATAAATTGTGCAAAACATTTTGGGATAGAAACAGATGGAATGAGCTATCATTCTATTACATGATCTTATAACACTTCATGAATGACATATTCAACTTCATTTCTTTCAGAGATGAAGTGGAAATTGTTCAAGGCATGAAAACAATGAGAATGTACCAAAATCATGTAAGTATTTATTTTAATTTAAAAATTACTCAACATTAGGGAAATGTTATTAAAAACCAAAAATGTTATCATAGTCTTCTTATATCTGATGAATCAGATGGTACCTTAGATCATAACAAATTTATGGCTTTGTGATTGATAGATTTTTCATAGCCATGTTCTCTACCACAATCCATTAAAACATGATGTTTAGATTTCTTCTCCATATCCATATTTTCACCTATGTTCTTCTATGTGGAAACCCAGTGAATAGTCAATTTGGGTAACTGTAACATTTCATAATGTAGTTTTTAATGTTCAGTTTTGGTATTCCATTTTACGATGTGGGTTTCTATGAAAGAAACATTCAAGTAGAAAACCATTTATAACCCCGACGAATTTCGAGTGAAAAATTCATTTTAAGTGGGGTAGAATGTAACACCTTGAGATTTTTTGAGATATATTATTTTTAATAACTTTGATGTCTTATATTATACACTACACCGAGATTATCTTGTACTATACACAACATAGTATTATCCAGCAGTATAGGCAACACTATTCTTGGCTCGTGTTACACACAATTTCAAGTTTGTTTTGTGGAAATTAGTCCACACAACATTAATTATAGATTTTGTTTACTGTTTAAATGAAATAAGTTTTGATTATGTTATACGCAACACCAAAGAGAGCTTTCACTACACGTAGCCTTGACATGGATTACATTACATGCAATCAAGACCTTCCTCGATAACGTGTGTAGTACATAATACAAAGTTTCACTAAATGAGATATTATTATAATATTATTATGAAATAGTCATTATGAATAGTAATATCCACTTTTTTAAATTTTATAAATTTTATCTTTAAAATGGACTTCATTTTTTTATACGGAATATTGAAATTATCCTAGGGTGAATTTATGGTATTTTTCTGAAAGCATTCAATTTTTGATTAATAGTAGAAACACTTGGTTACTATTTAAAAACTGACTTTTTATTTAAATAATTAGTTCTTTTATTTAAATTTATTATATGTCACAGTTGATACATAATACCTATATAAGTTCAATGTAATTCATTGGAGTTATTTTATAATAATTTTAGATTTACAAAAATTTTATTGAACTTTTCACCGTCTTTTACCCACCACCTAGGAGAATTTGAAAATTTACAAAAAAAATAATTTTACCGCTTCTGCGAGTGGAATTTCGAAAATCCAAGTTACACGGTTAACATCAATGAGTAAAATGTGGTTCAATAATATAAAAATAATTTTTGGTGATTAATAATGTTTTACGTTAATTTACCATGGTTAAAAGTTAATAAGGTAATTAAGGGTAAATAGATAATATTATTACCCTAACGCATGTCATGATTCTATTTTATAAGTATAATTCAACCAAAAACTACCTTACGACTAAAATATTACCCTTTACGTCCACTTTGATTAGATTAGGATACTTATTATTATTTTATTTAAAGAATAGTTAAAATAGCTAAAATCAAAGTTTAATTACTAAAACATATTTAATATAGGGTTATAAATAAGATAAATTCGACTATAAATAATAATGAGCAAGATAAAAATATTTCCTACATAATGGTATTTTATTTGTAATTTTTAGACTTTAAATATTGTAATTTATTTATGATGCAATGATGATGCAGTAATTACATTATTATTGAAATATTAACATAATTGATGTTTTATATACCCAAATAAATGTAATTTGAGACTTTTTTTGAATTCCACTAATTTTAAAGGTTAATATTACATGTTAGTATTAATTAAAATAACGTTTTTCTAACTAATAATGTTGTTAGGATTTTTAAAAAAGTCATTTAACAAAATGTGTCAAAATTGACATAAAATAGTTTTTTAAAAAAAAATTATATTATTAATCATTATTGTATTCATAAAAATATAAGGATCGGCCAAATGACATAGATAAGATTATATATATTAATAATGAACCACTTGGGGTTCTTTTTTCTTGTTATAGTATGTTTATTAACCATATTGTGTATGAAAACAAGAAGACATGGTAAAAGATAAATTAGTTAACTTAGAGTTAAATCTAAATGATAAGTTCAAAATAGTAACCTAAACTTTTCTAAAACCTATTGGTTGAGAGGATTGCAATCCATACCCAATTTATCTTCTTAATAAATCAATTTGGATCTGTTATAAACCGAATATGACTTTATTATAAAATAATATTTTATGTTTTTCCAATGTTGCCCCTCTCCTCCCTTATATAAAGGGCACCCCTTACCTCTTCTCTTCAAACCATATTGAGAATTGATGCCTAGAAAACCCCTGAAAATTACGCTTCTAAACCTCTATAGTTATATAATAGAGGTTCTGGTCTTCCCAGAAGACCATCTCTAGTGCCCTTAGAAGAATTTTAAAGGAGGTGCGTCGAGGATGATGTAATCTCTTTTACCAACTCTTTCAAGTTTCTTTTTTATTATACATCCTCTTATTTAGTTTTTTTAATTATAAATTAATAACATAAGTATTAATTATATACGTATGTGTTATTATAAATATGAAAAAACCTTATTTCACTTTATATTCATCCTAC
The DNA here is from genome assembly GCA_963277665.1 of Viscum album. Classification (NCBI taxonomy): domain Eukaryota; kingdom Viridiplantae; phylum Streptophyta; class Magnoliopsida; order Santalales; family Viscaceae; genus Viscum; species Viscum album. The sequence goes on from OY728119.1 coordinate 464,560,011, forward strand.
GGGAAACGAAATCACCGCGCTTGCGTACGTACCAAATACCGTCTCCATGCCGTGGTGTAATCAGTTTTTCCACCACCACCTTACATGGATGGGTATAATGGATTAATTAATAACTATATATTATTATATTAACATCATAATTATTCTATGACATTATATCGTCCACTCAAATTCCATTCAATAAATATGGGAACGATATCATCGCTCGTGCGTATGTACGGAGTACTGTCTCCACGACGCGATGGGATTCATTTTCCATGTCAACAATACAAGAATGATTATAAAGTATATATAATAAGTAATAATCAAATATATGACTTATAAATTATATTGGATTTATATATATATGTATGTCATCTACTTAATTCCATTCAATTCAATAAGGAAACAAAAAACAGCGTTCATGCATACGTACGACCTATCGTCTCCATGAACTGTGTATTTCATTCCATTTATCGATCTATTATATATATGTATATTCTGAATATATATTATATATAAATCATTTTTTATATTTTGGAATTAAGTAACCATGATCCAAGTAATCATATTAATAATTACATGTCAAAACATGAATGATAAATGACTCGATTTTACCCAAAACGCTGCATTAAAATGGAATTTACAAAAGAACGACTAATATAAAGTCATAAGTGAACCATGTACGATATCATAATAATGAATATTATACTGTAATAATTCAATTACATTATTTTAATCATTATATAGGAGATTTGGTTACATATGAATCATATCAGATATAAGGTAAGGGATAATTATTCCAATCTCATTCTTATCTGAGATTGTTTATTTTAAGTATTAACTGAGGTTATGTTTATTATCCATGTCCATATGTCATAAATATTTAATCATAAAATGTCTAATTTTCTTCCATGTATATTTAAAGTCATTTTTACCTTTTTTTACTTTTACCACATCGTATGGAAGGAATCCTTCTTTTGTTTACCATACGAGGTACTTTTTGTCTTTTCCGGCAAAAGTACGAGAAGAATTTTTTATAACTTATATGGCATGAATGGATTTTTACAGTTTTCATAACGCCTTTTTTTCATGAAGCATACTCTACAAGATTTCATGACTATTTTTAAAAAATCCATTTCTTTTTAAATTGAATGGCATCTTGTGAAAAGAAACATATTTTTAAGAAGAAAGGATATTTTCCTCAAGAATTATTTTCAAGTGTTTTATGAAAACCATTTCCATCTAAGATGACATTATTTCATATGTATATGTTTCCAGTATAATATCTCTATTATTTAAATAGTTTAACTTTTCATATGATGAAATGATATCCATTTATTTTATATAGATTATGTTTTGATGGGATGATGTTTATGAAACCCATTTTTATTATTTGGGTTATGATGAATGATTTATGTTTATGTTGTGGAAAAAGTAAAAATGATTTCATTATGAGATGGGTGAGAAAAATATCTCCCTCTAATTCATTGGTTAAAGAGTCGTATCTCATGAGATAGAGATGGATGGAATAGTACGTTTATCTGGTTCAGTGTTACAGTACTGAAACTCGGAGTGAACTCGATTCAGAAAAGGAATTTATCGTCTAAGATGGTCTCGACAACAATGCCTTAGCTACTATGGAAATCATATCATTTTATTAATGGTTTCCACAATTAAATGTTTTATTACCATTCTATTTTATAATGATTTATGTTCCATTATGATCTACGCTTTACGTACTTCCATTTTTTATGTCATTGCTCAAAAATTTGATGTTTAAACATTATGTTCATGTTTTTAAGATCAAATCTGTATGGTTTGTTTTATTTTCTCCATGCTTAACCTTAATGGGAATTTGTTCTCACCCATTATATGTTTTCTTTTCCCTAAGATATAAAGACAGGTTTTATGTAAGAAGACAAAAGGGGAAGATCTTTATGGGAGATGTTGATGATCTTTCACCATGATTAGAAGATTATTTTCTATGTTTCCAAATAAACTAAACTATTACGGTCCTTGTGTGTTTGTGTTTATTATGTGTTAATTATTCCGTAAAAGTAATGTAATGTCCATGTGCGTCAATCTTTGGGTATCTACAGTTGGTATCAGAGGAAAATGAGGTAGGAATGTATCCAATCCTTAAGAACTCTCACATGTGATCTTTGGACGATGCAAGGCTCTCCACCCAAGGGCTTCATGAAGAAATAGCTACCACTGGGGATGGTGGTGTGTCCCGCCAAGGGGATGTAGCCACCCAAGGAGTGCCCTAATAGGTATCAATTATATTCCACTGGATGTAATTCCAAACTGCTACAGAGTTTGTGTATAATCCATTTTGATGTAAATATTTTTGTAGTTATGTATATTTTATATAATTTCCATATGACATCTAATCAGTCACTTTTATTGTAAGATAAACATACATGAATTGTTTTTAGATTTCATGTGTCTTCCCAATGTCCAAGCCATCATGGGAATGAATGGATGAAAAATACCTCTCCCATGATCTCTCTTCTAGTCATAAAATCCACTACAATGACATGAGGTTATGAATAATGATCTATGACATCTAGTGGTTAGAGTGAAAATAATAATAATGTGATGATGATTTCGTAACTGTTGGGGTATATAGTGGCGTCATTAATGTTTTGATAAGGCCACATGATTGACATCCTTCATGTTTAATAAAAAAATCTATGATGACGATAATGTATGTTACTATGATGAGTAAATGATATGTTGATTCAATGAGGTTGATTTCTATTTGTGTGGACATGTGGTTTGTGCCTTCATTATATGGTTATAATATGATATATGATGTGTGATAAAAAAGTTGAAGAAGTTATATGAGCACTGGGAATTTTTATGTTAGGTAATGAAAACGAAAAACTTATTGAATGTGTTTATATGTTACATTTATGAATAATTATATACTTCGTAATTTATTTTACATTGATTAAGTAATATGTGAGAGATCCATAATAGGGTTGGTTGATAGAAAACCTCAAATTAGTTTCTGTTGGGTTTTTTATCGATTTATTTATTCATCATTATAAATCATCCAAATTAAAAATAGAGGTATCATGGAGGATCCTACTAAGTAAACATGGATTACCAAATATATAAATTTAAATCCTTTTTCGGTTTATAATAGGAATTTAATGTTGGAGTGGTACATTATTAGCTAGAGGCATTGGGATTCCATTTGAGCAGTTTTTATATGAAATTTTCGGTATTTGTTTTTTTGATAAATTGGTTTAGATTGAAATTTCATGTTTTTTTAATATTTATTACATTAAATAGTTGTTTGGTGTATTTTTTTATATGTTATCTCATTTATTAAATGATTTTAATTTTTTCTAATAGTTATTAAAAATAATCATTGATCGATCCAATGTTAAAATGTATAGTTAAAAAAATTACGAATTTAAATCATACATTGAATGACAATTTTTATAACTACTGATGTTAAAATAGTTAAAAAAATTCTTTAGGGTTTATAAGACAATATTATAGAAAACCCAATTTAAAACATCTTTCAACATATGTTTTTTCATAAAATAAAATTGAACTGGATTTTCAATGTTAGATTTTTCCTTTAACAAACGATTAAATTTATATAAAAACAAAATTTTGTAACACTTGAAACTTTTCTATGTATATAAACATGATTATAAAGTAAGTTGGTTCATTAGTTTATAAAAAATAAATATTTTACATTTCGTTGAATTGATGTTATCAAAAAATCAATGTTATAAATGTATTTTTTTTAAAATAAGAATTACATAAACACAAATAAAACATAATGGGTTTTTAGAAAAATAAAATGTATAAAACATCACATGATAGAAAATAATTATATGAAATTTTGAAATAAAATTAATCATTGTTTATTAATTAACCTAACATTAAAAAATGATACATATAACTTTTAAATTCACATCAAAAAATAATTTATAACTACAAGAAAATTATAAATAATCATTGAAGGAGGTTTAATTATTAATTAAAATATGATGTTACATACGAAAATGAGTATGCCTCATCTCTCTTATGGTGTTCTCTTTTGAGAGAGTATATTATCAAAGGGATTATTCCTCTTGGTGTAAGATCTTCCATCATCGGACAATGTTTCTTATGAGCTTTTTTCCATTGTGTGTCATAATTTTAGTTCTCTTCGATCTTTCTTTAATATTGTGGGATTCTTCCACTTCTCATTTGATTTTCCCCTTTGTGTTTGATGCAATTATTGGTCTAGAAATATGGTAAGAAATTCCAACTGGGAAGTTTTTATGGATACTCACAATGACACTCCTACGGTCTTCTTAGGTCCTACTTCTTCGGTTCATTTTTCTCTAGTTTCATCCCTAGTATATTTTTTTCATTTTTCTTAGTGGCTCTAGCATCAGTTTGACATTAATCACCCACTTTTGTTTTGTTATTGGGATTCAGTCCTAGTGTTCTTGCTTTATTTCCTTTTATGTCTTTGTGTATCCCTTTCAACTGCTCTCCTAGTCCTTTCTACCTTACCCTCCCTATCTTTTCCTTATTTCTAGTTCAATATGGCGTGATGGATTACATAAAGGTTTTCTGACATTTTTGGTCAATGTGGTGATTTTTTGAGCTGTAAAAATGGTGTTGGATTTCTCCATTTTCTTTTTCTTGTGTGGTGTTCTCCTATAGTTATGGATTTGGATCTCTCTCTTTGTGGATGGCTTTTTCAGTGGTGAAAATGGATTTGAAAACATGGATTTTTACTTTTTCTATATATTTATTTTTTATTTCTTTTTCAACATAACACATAAATCATTATTGATCTCTAATTGTTTTTATTTTTTCCCCATTATGATGTCTACTAATCATGTTTCTCATGATGGTAGTCTTATTTCCCATTGTTCTACGATAATGATGATGTGGAAGTTTATAGGATATGTGGTTGTGTCATGGATCTCGATGACGTGGATGGAGTCAGATTTTTCCTATTATATTTTCTAGTCGTGTGGATGATGATGATGATGATACAAACAGTGGGGGAAGGTATTTACATGAATGACCTCTTGGTTTGAGGCCTCCACATGATGGATGATGGTTTTTAGACTACGGTGGGTAAACTCATGGATGATGGTGGATAATGGTTTTTTTTAAAAAGTGTTTTTGAAATTTTAGTTTTGACATTTTTAATTTTGAATGTGGTGTGTTGGGGTTTATGTGAATGTGGGGAACGTAGGAAGAACTGCCTCTATTTTTATAGTTCACACTGGACCTAAATTGGATACATGAAAAATATAAAAAAATGGATTGTGTAAAAATATAATTATACATCATCAATAACCTAAAAAAGTAGACTATTATATAATTAAGAGCATTAAACATCACTGTAAAATGTATTTGGTTTTAATGGACCGATCCATTTGAAAATATGACATCGTTCAAACTACGATAATGTCAACACATAATAGTGAAACAACATTACCCCATCCTTTTTCTCTATTATAATTTTGAAACTACGATTCTAAAAATAGTTCATGAAATTAATAATAATTATATATATAATAAAAAGATTGTATTAACTAAAACAAAATCAATTTCTCTTAAATTTAATATATTTTATTTTAATTTTTTTATTTTTCAATAATTAAACATTGTTTAATCGTTTACATTATTTGCGTTTTATAAATCAATTACCAAAAACACATATTTAAAAAAAAATTTACAATTAAAGTACTTATTGAATAGAATAAAACAAGAATATTAGAATTTTTTGATAAAGATTTTATAAATTCCATCTTATAAAGTGAATATCCAATATCTTGTGCTTTCATTTGGGAATAATATGGACAATTTCCAATAAAAACAGTAATGTAAAAAGATAAATATTAATAACGTTATAATGAAAATAAATTCATAACTCTATAATAGTCTATATACATAACATGGATTGGAATAAACCATATCGTAATCAATAAATATGATAATGATTAAAATAAATCATTATCCAAATAATTATCACATACATATTTAACAACCATTGAAATCAAATTTGAATCAATAGAACTGTAAATGGAAGTGGTCTCATTTGGGATGCAATGATTGTAAATGTAACCAGTTTGATATTTAATAAATTATTTTAATATAATTTCTATTTCATTAGATAAATTTGAATTTAAAAATATATTTAATTTTATGTAGAAAAATAAATGAAGGGTACATAGATATCGTTTCCCTTAAAATGTTCCAAGATATGTTTTTTATATAATCAAAATGTATTGCCTCTCATATATATTTCAATTATAATTTAAAAATCATAATACAAATCCAGTCCAAAAATATTTTGGATTTATATTTATTCTCACTTATATTTCCTTCGTAATATTTGATGGTGAGTATTAATTATTATTTTGTTTATTTTTTAATAATTCGTTGTTTTAAATTACTCTTATATATTGTAAATATAATGAATCCTTACATGAAATATGAAATTGAATGTAAATATAAATTAAAAAATAATGCATACCATACATGTCAGATTATGAAGAAGGCAACCTAGTCAATGTAATCAGTGACATACACTATCTTAAAAAATTGAAACATATCTGGTAAGAATTTAATCCAGAGTAGTAAGATCAATAATTTCATGTTGTACTACTCATACATACAAAGAATTAATTAGATTATGATGTAGTTTATTTACGAAATATTATTCGATAATATATAATATAATATATATATTGGGATCCCCAAGATGAATATCATTGTAAAATATCAGGTCTTGACACAATCACCAAAGATCATGGGAGGAAGGATGTTCTTGCTACGTTAGACTGATATGTGACAAAAACAAATCGTGTTCAAATTCTATAATTTGTTTTTCTATCAACAGATTTATAAACTCAGCCTTCATGGAATCCATTTCCCCAATATATATTAACACCCTAAATGTATTACTATGATATACAAAAACTAATCTAAAACCCGATCCCACATCATATCCTCTTACCTAACATGAGTGTTCGTATATTCTTAATACAATATCATGGATTAATGCCATACATGGAGGGTTAAAAGTCCAATGAATTTATTGTTCCTGAATGGAATCCTGGAATGATTTATTAAATTATTATAGTGGTTAATAATTTAAAAACTACTAATATGAACACAAAATAACAATTGATTCATTTTAATTATCTTAGCTACATTGCTTTATGAAACCATAAGAAACATTCACTTTTCGAATCCACATCATCCTCCATTTTTTATGTATATTGGGTGGAGATATAGGTCTGAACAGAACCACAATAGTGATATTTTTTGTTTTAATATGTAATAAATCAAACATTTCATCTGTTAATTTTCCACTATTATATGATAATCTTCATATAAGGCCCCAGCCTTAACCCTTAATTAATATTGAATTAAATGAATAATTCACATTGATGATCTTTTCAGGTTTAGAGTTTTAGGGAATTAGATCATAACTATTACATCTCAAAAGATTACAATGTAGAAACTTCTACAAAGTTTCCATAAAATAAAAACTCTTAAAAAGAAATATGTGTAGTTCCATGTTTTAGATAGCATGACTTTCCCATGATCCCCTCCTTGACCCTATTCCACATTAATTCCTGTGAAAAACATTTCAAAAAAACTTGGGGTGAGCATAAAAAGTTCAGTAAGGGATACACAAATAATGAAAACTATTAGTTTTTCAAACATCAAGTAAACCATCTATACTTTATCAAACTAATACCTTCACCTTCATGAAGTACTAAAAACTCTTCACTGAATAAAATATCATTACATACCCTTTTGTAACCAAAGTATTACCATAATACTCATATAAAGAACACATAACATATAAAGGTAACTTCGTACATAAACATACTTAAGTGGAATAACTATACGGTCAACTTCCACACATATCACTTAATGGAATAGCCATACGGCCAACTTCCATACATACATAATGGAATAGCCATATAGACGACTTCAATACCCAATGCATTTAAGGTTATAACATAATCACTCGTCCTAGTATTCACGGCACCACCCGTCATATGGTTTATCATATAACCACATGTCAAATGTCCAAGTACCATTATAAAAATCATAAGACATAAAAAATATATAATGGAAAGAAAACAATTCTACACTTTGATCACAATATATCACTTAAATATACTGACATAACAAATTCATTATAAAAACCATTTTCAATACCAAAATACATCAAAGAGTATATGGTATTTATTTCATTTTTAAAAATCTTTACGGCTTGTTCAGGAAGCCAAAAACCAAATAATACTCGCGGCGGCGGAAAAGGTTGTTGTCACCGTGTACGTTAACTGGAACATTCCTTTTTGTCATTTTGTAAAACGCTTCGTAGAAAAATATTCCTTTTGTATAAATGTAAAAGTCAAAGGGTTTTATACACCATATAAAAGAACGTTGTGTATAAAACGAAATATGCCTCAATGAAAGGAGATTGAGATGAAGTCCCTTACCTCGGGTCCGACTTGACTCGATCGTTATTTAACGTCCTGAATACTAAACATGAGTTAATTTATATTTTCTTAAGAACTTTTTTCAAGTTCATTATTCCTTTTATATCACTTATTGCCATGTTATAAAAATTATTTAATCATTTAAGTTAATAATGTTTGTTTTGTCGATATTTGGTTCTTAAGTCGATAGTGGACTTCTTACAATTACATGTTGTACATGTGGTCAAAGTTTCATTATATCTAGATTGATATTCATGATTTTTATATCATATATATCATATATATCCAGAATATACATGTATTTATAATATTACATAATCATTTAGAGGTAAGAAATGAAATGCACCGTTCATGGAGACGGTAATCCGTATGTACGCATGAACGCTACTTTCATTTCTATGTCATATTAATGGGATTAAAACTAAATGAGAGGTATGTATATTTTAATTCCAGAATTATATTAATCATTGATATGTAACATAAATCATATATATCCATTATATATATGTACGTATAATAGTACATTACATTTGGGGATAAGAAATGAAATGCACCGTTCATGGAGACAGTAAGTCGTACGTACGCATGAACGCTACACTCATTTCTATATCATACATTAATGGAAAGAAATAATAATGATATAGAGGTATATTATAATTCCAGTATAACATCATACATAATTACTTTAAATAAATCCTTTATACGTCCCACATATGGCATTAACGAATCACATCACTTTGAGGGGGTGGTAGTCCGCACTTCCTAAAATGAAATTATCGTGTTTACCCACAATGGAAACAACAAAGGTATACAACAAATGAAAAATAAAGAAGCATAATGAAAACATAAACATAATATATATCATATATAAATATGGTGACATATTAATGGCCACCATTAAAGGTGATTAAAAGAAGATTGAATAATCATCGTTTCGTGAGGCAGAAATTCGCCAACCACAGAAACTGTATGTTCTTCAACCATTAGATGTATATGTGTTTAAGTTTAGCTCGAAATCTTCATATAATAACATCCTATTATATTTAATATACTTTATTTGTTACAAAAGAAATGAATAAAAATATTTTAGGGGGTTAGAGAAGAAAAATAAAACAAAAGAACACAACTGAAGACATAACCTTAAAATCGGGTAACTCTCTTAGATTTGATCTCAATGGCTTCCTTGGGAAGACTTCTGCCCAATGTGAGGCTTCTAAAAGTTAGAGAAGAATGTGGAGAGATAAAATGGGCAAATTTTGGCTGAGCCAAAGGCTTTTGAAGTGTGGATAAATAGGTAGAGTTGGGGGCCTTTTATAAGAGGAGAGGAGGGGGACTCTTGGAAAGTAGAGAAATTCTACTTTATTTTAAAATGAGTTTGGGATTTAAAAGGTCCCACATTGATATAATTCGAGGATACGGTGATACGGGTTCTAATTCCACCCATACAATTGGTTTTGGACATGTTTAGGTCATATATTTTACATTATCTTTTCATTTTATTTAAATCCTTTAATAATGAGGTAATGAATGCATCATTATGATGTCATAAATAATTTTGGTTATTGAAAGTCTAAAAATTATAAAAAAATTATTATGATGTAGTAAATATTTTTATATTTCCAATGACTATTTATAGTCAAAAATCGGACTTCTATAACACCATGTAATTTTTTTTAGTAAAATAACTCATGTTTGTGACATTTTTACTTTAACATTAAATAAAAAGATATTAATGTAATTTTCCTTCCAAAGTGGCTCCATGGGGTCCCCAAGTTGACCCATGTATTTTATTGGTCGGCCATGACATATCCAATAAGGTTAGGACATGTTTCTAGGTCATTCCATATTATTAAAACATTAATTTTACCTTAAACTACACTAATTACCTCTAATCACGATTAAAAACTTAAAAGATATTATTCAACAAAAAAACATTTTAATCCTATTGAACCACATTTTTCATATTAATGACAACCATGTATGTCGGTTTTTTGAAATTCAAAACACAGAGGTGGTAAAATTTCATTTAAATGAAAAATCAGTTTTTATAAGTACCACTTAGTGGTTTCACTATTCATCAAAAATTGATGTTTTTCAGAAAAATACCAAACTTCACCCTACGATATATTTGATATTCCAAATTAAAAAATGAAGTCCATTTTACAAAATTCAAAAAATATATATTAAATTAATTAATTTAATAATTAATTCCCACTGTCATAGTAAATAGCGTGTTTTTATGAAACATAAGTATCAAAAGATTGACACTAGTTTAAGTCTGATTTCCAAGTGAAATTAATTCCAATGACAAATATTGGATTAAATGGTAATAATATATTCTAATTTTACATTAAAATAAATTTAAAATATAATCTACTCATATAAATAAACTATATTAAAAAGTCGTTTTCAATTAAAATAAAACTTTTTCCACTATTCATTAAAAATGAACATTATCGGAAAAATACCAAAAATATACATAAAGTAAATTTTGATGTCCCGATTCTAAAAAGAGTTTTATTTGGTCCAATATAATGTATAAGAGTAACCAAAACTATATTTAATGATTGTTCACCATCAAAAGGCGATAAGTGTACCTTTATTGAAAATTAGGGTATAAATGACTAAAATTGATTTATTTTCGTATTTTAAGCATTTATCTTTTATTGGATAAATTTAAAAACATTTAAAAACATATATAATCATATTTTAGTTATTTCTATCCAATCTCGCCAATACAATGGGTATGTGTTAACTACTATTTAAAATAATATTATTTTATTACTAGTGTGCAACGTAAGATTTCAATGAATCTCTTTGTTGCATATCAGGTACGTTATCGAACATAGCAACCCCTTTAAAGTAAAATTAAAATTTAATGCGTAAATATTAATAAATATGAAAATAATTTATTCTTTATTTACCCGGGATGTTACATCCTTCCCCCCTTTTGGGAATTGCGTCCTCGAAATTTTATTCACTTATCAAAATAAGTTGGGGTATTTATCCCTCGTAGCATTTTCAGATTCCCACGTTGCCTCTTCAACCATATGGTTTTTCCACAAAACCTTTACCTGGTGAATTACCTTATTTCGTAACAGTTGCTCTCTTCAGTCAAGAATCTGGACTGGTTGGTCTTCATAAGATAGGTTCTCTTCCAGCTTAACTGCCTCTAGACTCAAAACATGAGATGGAACTGGCATATAATTCCTCAACATCGAAACATGAAAAAAAAATTGTACCTGAGATAAACTCGGAGGTAAAGCCACACGGTAATCAACTGATCCAACATTATCCATAATTTCATATGGTCCAATGAACCTTGGACTCAGCTTTCCTTTCATACCAAATCTCATCACACTTTTCCATGGAAAAACCTTGAGAAAAAACATGATCACCTACCTCGAAAGATAGATCCTTCCTCCAGTTATCTGCATAACTCTTCTGCCTGCTCTGAGCTATTCCCATGTGTTTCTGAATCAACTGAACCTTTTCTACCATCTCTTCTACAAATTCATGTCCCATCATCTTCCTTTCACCCACTTCATCCCAAAATGCTGGAGTTCGACACCGCTTCCCATATAATGCCTCAAATGGTGCCATCTGTATACTGGAATGAAAACTATTATTGCATGAAAACTCAACCAAAGAAAGATGTTGGTCCCAACTTCCCTGATAATCCATCGAACAAGCTCGTAACATATCCTCCAAGGTCTGAATTGTTCGTTCTGACTGCCCATCTGATTGCCAATGAAAAGATGTACTAAAATTTAATTCAGTACCCAACAAATTCTCAAATACTTTCCAAAAGTTAAAAGTAAACCTGGGATCACAGTCAGATACAATGGAGAGAGGAAATCCATGTAACCTGACTATCACATTAAGATACAAACATAAAAGTTGATCCAGGGAAAAAGTATCTCGTATATCAAGGAAATGAGCAGATTTAGTCAAGCGATCAACAATAACCCAGATTGCATTATTACCTCGAGATGTTCTCGGTAATCCCACAACAAAGTCTAGGGATATATTTTCCCATTTCCACTCTGGCATTGGTAAAGGCTGAAGCATCCCTTTCGGTAACTACCACTCTGCTTTAACCTATTGACAAGTCAAACACCTCATATTAAAATCATTAATATCCCTTTTCAATCCATCCCACCAGTAATACTCCCATAGATCCCTATACATCTTAGTACTGCTGGGATGAACTGAAAATGGGGAAACATGAGCCTCACATAACAACTCATTCTTCAACTGTGAATCACTAGGGACACATAATCTCTACCCAATCCTCAAAACACAATCATTATCAATGTTGAATTTAGGCAACTTACCCTTCTGAACCAGCTCTACCTTTTTCTGCAACTCACTGTCTTGCTTCTGTGCTTGCTTGATTCTGTCTGATAGAGAAGATTTCACTGATACATGAAACAAAATAGAATAACATCCTGCAGAAAAAACTTCTATTCCAATGTTCATCAAATCAAAAACCAAAGGATCTCGTTCCAAACGTAGCATGGTTAATGAAGCATTACTTTTTCGACTCAAAGAATCGGCCACTTTATTTGCTTTTCCTGGATGGTAATGAATTGTACATTCATAATCCTTGATTAATTCCAGCCATCTCCTCTGTCTCATGTTCAACCTTTTCTGGGTGAATATATACGTTAATCTTTTGTGATCAGTATATATTTCACACTTTACTCCATACAAATGATGCCTCCTAATTTTTAGATCAAAAACAACAGTAGCTAATTCCAAATCATGTGTAGGGTAATTTACCTAATGAGTTTTCAACTGACGTGAAGCATAAGAAATTGCCTGATCATTCTGTATAAGGACACAACCAAGTCCCTTCAACAAAGAATCACTAAATATAACAAACTCACCATTCCTGGAATGAAGTGCCAAAACTGAAGCATTCACTAATCTTCTTTTCAACTCCTAAAAACAATCATTTCATTCTTTTGTCCAGATGAACTTAACACCCTTCCGAGTTAGCTTAGTCATTGGACTAGATAACCCTAAAAAATTTCTAACAAACCTTCGGTAATAGCCTGCCAAACCAAGGAAACTACGAATCTCAGTTACATTTTTGGGTCTTGGCCATTCTTCCACATCCTTTATTTTTGCAGGATCAACAGTTATCCCATCTTTAGAAAACATATGACCAAGGAATGAAATTTGTTGTAACCATAACTCACACTTGCTGAATTTTCCATATAGTTTCTTTTCTTTTAAGGTTTGCAAGATAACCCTTAAATGACTTTCATTCTATTCTTTACTTTTAGAAAACACTAAAATATCATCAATAAAAACAACCAACAATTTTTAATTGAGTCAACTGTGCCATCACTACAACAAACTGTTTAGTTCTGATTCTGACCATCTCAGGATACTAATTTGAAAGGTCATTTCCCTCTATATGCCTTCCCAGAAAAGCTGTTCTATTTCCTCTACGGAAAACCATTCTGAACAAACATGTCTTAGATGAAGCAACATGGTAATCTTTATATGCTATATCATTTCAGTCATACCATAAATTAACATATAATTTAACATTTTTCTAACTCCTAAAGTTGTTTAAAACGACCTCTGATACCAACTATAAGTCCCCAGCCTTAAACATTACTTAATATTGAATTAAATGAATAATTCAAATTGAGGATATTTTCAGTTTTAGAGTTCTAAAGGCTTAGATCATAACTATTACATCTCAAAAGATTACAAAGTAGACACTTCTAATAATTTCCCATAAAATAAAAACTCTTAAAAAGAAACATGTGTAGTTCCTTGTTTTAGATAGCATGACTTTCCCATGATCCCCTACATGACCCTATTCCACATTAAGTCCTGTGAAAAACATTTCAAAAAAACTTGGGTTGAGCATTAAATGCTCAGTAAGGGATACACAATGAATGAAAAATGTTAGTCTTTCAAACATCAAGTAAACCATGTATACTTTATCAAAGTAATACCTTCACCATCAGGAAGTAGTAAAAACTATTCACTGAATAAAATATCATTACTTACCCTTTTATAACCAAAGGATTACCATAAAACCCATATAAAGAACAAATAATATATAAAGGTATCTTGGGACATAAACGTACTTAAGTGGAATAACCATACGGTCGACTTCCACACATATCACTTAATGAAATATCCATACGTCCAACTTCCATACATACTTAATGGAATAGCCATACGGCCGACTTCCATACCCAATGCATTGGAGTTTATAACGTAACCACCCATCCTGGTATTCACGGCATCACCCGCCATATGATTTATCATGTAACCACCCGTCAAATGTCCAAGTACCATTATAAAAATCATAAGACATAAAACAAATATAATGGAAAGAAACAATTTCCACAATTTGATCACAATATATCACTTAAATATATTGACATAAAAAATCCATTATAAAAACCATTTTCAATACAAAAATACATAAAAGAGTATATGGTATTTATTTCATTTTAAAAAAACATTACAGCTTGTTCAGGAAGCCAAAGACCAAATAATACTCATGGTGGCGGAAAATATTGTTGTCACCGCGTACGTTAAAAGAAACATTCCATGTTTTAGATCTGTAAAACGATTAGTATAAAAAGATTCCTTTGTATAAAATTAAAATTCAAATGGGTTTATACACCATATAAAAGAAAGTTGTGTATAAAATGAAATATGCCTCAATGAAAGGAGATTGAGACGAAGTCCCATACCTCGGGTCCAAGTTGACTCGATCGTTCTTTAACATCCAGAATAATAAACTTGAGTTAATTTCTATTTTCTTAAGAAACTTTTCAAGTTAATTATGACTTTTATATCACTTATTTCCATGTAAGAAACATTATGTAATCATTTAATTTAATAATGTTTGTTTTGTTGATATTTGGTTCTTAAGTCGAAAGTGGGTTTCTTACAATTACATGTTGTACGTGTGGTCAAAGGTTCATTATATCCAGAATGATATTCATGATTTGGATATCATATATATCATATATATCCAGAATATAAATGTATTTATAATATTACATAATCATTTAGAGTTAAGAAATGAAATGCACCGTTCATGGAGACGGTAAGCCGTACGTACGCATAAACACTACTTTCTTTTCTATGTCATATTAATGGAATTAAAACAAAATGTGAGGTATGTTTATTTTAATTCCAGAATTATATTAATCATTTAGATGTAACATAAATCATATATATCCATTATATATATGGACTTGTAATAGTACATTACATTTGGGGATAAAAATGAAATGCACCGTTCATGGAGACGGTAAGCCGTACATACGCATGAACACTACTTTAATTTCTATCTCATACATTAATGGAAAGAAATAATAATGATATAGAGGTATATTATAATTCCATTATAACATCATATATAATAACTTTAAATCCATCCTTTATACGTCCAATATATGGCATTAACGAATCACATCACTTTGAGGGGGCGGTAGTTCGCACTTCCTAAAATGAAATTATCGTGTTTACCCACAATGGAAACCATAAAGGTATACCAAAAATGAAATAAATAAGCATAAGGAAAACATAAACATAATATATATCATATATAAATAGTTTTACATCTTAATGGCCACCATTAAAGGTGTTTAAAAGAAGACTGAACAATCATCGTTTCGTGAGGCAGAAATTCGCCAACCACAGAAACAGTATGTTATTTAACCATTAGATGTAGGTGTGTGTATGTGTAGCTCTAAATATTCTTATAAAAACATCCTATTTTAATTAGTATACTGGATTTGTTACAGAATAAATGAATAAAAAGAGTTTAGGGGATTGGAGAAGCAAAATAAAACAAAATAATAAAAGTGAAGACATCACCTTAAAATCGGGTAACTCTATTAGATTTGAGCTCAAAGGCTTCCTTGGAAATATTTCTGCCCAAAGTGAGGCTTATAAGAGTTATAGAGGGATGTTTAGAGACAAAAATGGTAGATGTTGTCTGAGCCAAAGGATTTGGCAGTGTGGGTAAAGTGGTAGAGGTGGGGGCCTTTTATAAGAGGAGAGGGGGGGAACTCTTGGAAAGTAGAGAAATGTTACAATATTTTAAAATGAGTTTCGGGTTTAAAAGGTCCCACATTGCTATACATCTAGGATAAGCTGATAAGGGTTCAAAATCCACCAATCCAATAGGTTTTTGACATGTGAAGGGCATATATTTTACATTATCTTTTCATTTTATTTAAATCATTTGTTAATGAGGTAATCGCTGCATCATTATTATGTCATAAATAATTTGGTTATTTAATGTCTAAAAATTATAAAACAAATATTCTGATGTAGGAAATCTTTTTATCTTTCAAATGATTATTTATAGTTAAAAATTAGACTTCTATAACCCCATGTAAAAATTGTTTTAGTAAAATAACTCATGTTTGTGAAATTTTTACTTTAACATTAATTAAAAAGATATTAATGTCATTTTCCTTCCAAAGTGGCTACATGGGGTCCCCAAGTTGACCCATGTATTTTCTTGGTCGGACATGACATATCCAATAAGGGTAGGACATGTCTCTAGGTCATTCCATGTTATTAAAACATTATTTTTACCTCAAACTACACTAATTACCTCTAATCGGGATTAAAAACTTAAAAGTTACTATTCACCAAAAAATTATTTTAATCCCATTGAACCACATTTTAATTCTTAATGACAACCATGTATGTCGGATTTTTGAAATTCAAAACACAGAGGTGGTAAAATTTCATTTAAATGAAAAATCATTTTTTATAAGTACCACTTAGTGGTTTCACTATTCATCAAAAGTTGATGTTTTTCAGAAAAATACCAAAACTTCACCCTAAGATATATTTGATATTCCGAATTCAAAAATGAAGTCTATTTTAAAAAATTAAAAACATATAAGTTCCATTAATTAATTTAATAATTAATTCCCACAGTCAGAGCAAATAGCGTGTTTTTATGATACAATAAGTATCAAAAGATTGACACTAGTTTATGTCTGATTTCCAATTCAAATTAATTCCAACAACAAATATTGGATTAAATGGTAAAAATATATTCTAATTTCACTTTAAAATAAATTCAAAAGATAATCTAATTATATAAATAAATATATTAAAAAGAGGTTTTGAGTTAAAATACAACATTTTCCACTATTCATTAAAAATGAACTTTATCGGAAAAATACCTAAAATTTACACAAAATAAATTTTGATGTCCCGATTCTAAAAAGAGATTTATTTGGTCCAATATAATTTATAATAGTGAACAAAATTATATTTAATGATGGATCTCCCTCAAAAGGCGATAAGTGGACCTTTAGTGAAAATTAGGGTATAAATGCCTAAAATTGAATTCTTTTCGTATTTTAAGCCTTTATCATTTATTGGATAAATGTAAAAACATTTGAAAACATATATAATAATATTTTAGATATTTCTATCCAATACCTCCAATACAACAACTATGTGTTAACTACTATTTAAAATAATATTATTTTATTACTAGTGTGCAACGTAAGATTTCAATGAAACTCTTTGTTGCGTATCGGGTACGCTATCGAACATAGCATCCCCTATAAGGTAAAATTAATATTTAATTTGTAAATATAAATAAATATGAAAATGATTTATTCTTTATTTACCTTGGATGTTACACTTCATATATTAAAGTATTAGGGTTTACATTCTATGAAAATTTCTACTGGTGAGAACTCTTGAAAGAATATTACATATATATTAAGGAATATTTTATAATGTAACAAGAAAATAAATAAATTTTTTTTAGAAAAAACAGTTATCATACAAAAAAGCCATTGTCCCTTTTGCTGGAGAAAGTTTTCTCTCAAGTCGTTAAAACTAAAATATTATACTTGAGAATGGTGTTTTTATTGTGCCCCTCCTAAAAAATATAATATCTTATTGTTTATCATAATTGTATATATATAACCTAATAAATGTTTACCCTTGCTTATTAATTTATATCATTTTATAAAAGTAGAATCTCATATTTAGTTGAATTTATAAATATTATTAATAAGTAATAAACGATATTGGAGGAATTGTGTCAAAAATAAATTATTTTAGAAATTATAAAATTATAGACTCCAAAAACTAATATTTTTCATATTTTCATTGGTATTCCATCCTTGATATAAACTTTTAATCATATAAAGGTCGTGAAACGCCAATTAACTTTGAAAATTCTTTTTTATATGGGCCACATGGGTCATTATTATCATTATCAAATTAAATTTTTTCTCTCTGTTCCCCTTAATATATTAAATATTTTTATAAACATGTAATCATATTTAGACCATATATAGGAATATATATATCTACTGAAGTAGAATAAAACTCTGACCTAGGAGGGACTCTAGTAGTTTTGTAAGTCATTTTTATATTTAAATATAAAATAAAATAAATAATTATATTATTGATTATATATTAATATAAATAATTTTACACATACCTAATTAAATGTTACTCTACTTATGTATCTATAATTTTAATATATGACTGTGTTGAAATTATATGTATGTGTATATAATTAGAATAAACAGATCAACACAAGTAAAAGAATTTTATTTTTACTAATAGTTTTAAAATTATATCTATCATGCCAAATAATATAATTAATAAAAAGATATTATCTTTTAATAACGAATAATAATAATAACATTTAAAATAATACTGTGATTATATGTGAAAGATTCTTAAAAATATAATTTTGCATGGATTTTCCCAAAAAAAATTTCCCCTAAAACTAATACATATATAATATTTTTTCAAATATTTATACAATGATATACTTATATAGATGTAAATTTTAGATTGGAAAAGTTATTTTACATTTGTAAATTTCATAAAATTAAATACTCCATTTTAATTAATAATAAAATAGTATATTTAAAACAGATGAATGAAAAAATTAATCCAAAATTAATAAGAAATTAAAAAAATTATAGATTTAAAAAATTAATTTTAAGAAATATAGGTTTTTTGTTTTTATAATTCTAAAAACATTCCTCAATATTTTAGAGAATAATAATGAGATTTCCAATATTCCTTTACTATGATCATTTCATATATCATGGGATTTTTCTATCTTTGTAATTGTGAAAATTAGGTAGTCATGTATTTGATGATGAAACCCAAAATATTTCTATAAAATTAGATGCATCCTTATAAAAAGATTAAACTTTTCCCTCAAAAATGGAGTAGCATTTATCATTCTATGGGAGATTTAAAAAAATGCTTATTATTTGTTCCCATGAAAAATTTTTTTACCTTAAAATGAAATATATTCAAGACAATGAGTGTAAATCTATTTTCATAATCATTTACATCATTTATACTATCATTGAAATTACAGTAAATCATTTATACATGAAATTATGTATAATAATTCTCTAATATGTCCTCTAAAACTAAAAAAATATTCTATTGGTGCAGAGTCTAGATTTTTATCTTTAAGAGTTATAATTTATAGTGATACAGTAATAAATATTACTCTAATTTATATATTGGTACTCTTATCATCATATTTTATTGTGTTTAATGTGTAAAAATTAATATCAAATCAAGATAATGTGATCATAGAAACACTTTTACCTTCCACTAACCATTACAAATTTTTAGATGTTGATAATACAATGTTTACATATTTCTTAATCCATTAAAAAATACATTATTATTTTTATTCATAAATAAATTTTTATTAATTCTCAGAATCCATACATTCAATATATTACCACATGAATATATATATGGTTGATCATCACTAATATTGTTCAAAATTTATACACTATCTTGTATTTATTTATTATATGGAATTAATTTTATAATTAATCGATAGATCCATGTAACACCAAATCATTTTTAATAAATATTTCTCTTCCACTAATTTCAATCCTTCAAAATCTTTTTTTGCACGCAATAATGAGTTTAAATGAAGCTGAGAAATAATTATTATAAAATTACCATTATAACCATGCCATATAATTTTTAGGAAAAATCTAATAAAATATTTATATAATGAAAATAGTTTTTAACTCAATATGAATGTATTGTTATGTTTTTAGAAAATTGTCATTCCATTTTTAGAAAAATTGCTTTATTTTTAATTAAAAATCATAGAAAAGTGTGTTTTTCTAATTTTATGAGTGCATATTTTTTGTTATAACTTCTATAACATATATTTGAAAAAATAATTTTAGAATGATCTTATTGTAATTTATATATTTTATATATTTCTTTAAAACACATATTTCTAGTGAAATTGTTAATTTTTATGGAAAATTATATTTTATTTTAAAGTATTTACAATGTAAAATTAAATTTTGGATTATGTTTATGTTTTAATTAGTTAAATTAGATCCAATTATGGTTTTCAAAAATTATTTAATACATTTATTGATTATCATATCCTATTATGTTTTAAATGCTCATTTTTTTGAAAAATTTATTTTAATGGAATTTTATCTGTTATATTTTTAATATAAAAATACATCTTTAGTTTTTTAAATTTCAAAAAACTGTTCAAATATTTATATTAGAAATCATTAATTTTAATTAATAGGGATTTTTTATTTTTTGGTTTTTATGAATAATGACTATGGTTAATATTTTGTCATGGTAAACCCTTGTTTTTTTAATTTTGTTTAAAAAATTATAAAGTCCATTTAATGACTCTAACAAATGAAACAATTTAATTTGATGTTCATAATTTTGAATGACTATCCAAAGTGTATGACTTATATAGTGTTTAAAACAACGAAAGACATAGAGTTTCACTTTCTAAGTATTAATTATACCTTATGTGTCCAAATAGGGACAATAATATATTATAAACGAATATAAATTTAAAATTTTTACATAATATAAATATTTTCTTGATAAGTATTTTTTCACTTTTTTTTCCACATAATGATGTGAATATATTTTTTAAGTTTTATTTAATAAAAAATAAATTATGTAAAAATGACTTTTTAAAAATTATATCTTATTTAAAATAAGGTTAACCAAAATAAATATTCTACTATGAATATTATTTTAAAATATATATGATTTATATTTACTAGGGGATTATATTATTTTTATGGAAAAATAAAAATATTGAATAATTACATAACATTGATGTTGTAATTTTTATTTTAATGAAAAAATCAAATACATGTTATTAAATTAATCAAATAAATATAATTTGATATAATTATTATGACAAAAAAACATTTATATAAAACTATCCTTGTAAATATATAATAACATATATTTTTGAAGTTAAAATTATATTTAGATGTCTTTAAAAGTATGTGTAATGAATAGAGTCACAATTAACACTAATTTATATTTTATAAAAATACTAATATATTACATTATTTAAAAATCAAAAAAATCATAATGAATTAAAAAAATATAATATGTTCTGAAATGTAAATAAATTTTCATTTATGATTTAATCGTCATCAAATATATACAAATTAAAACATTTTAATATTTAAAAAGATGTTACCACAATTAAAATTAAAATAGTTTAACTAAGTGTTAATCAAAATGACAAGGTTTAAAATAAACCAAAACATGTATAAAATATATTTTATGATTATATTACATCCATTTCTAATATGATATTGAAATATATGAAATTTTTTATGTATTTTTATTATGATTGAATTTATTATAAACTAATATGTTCAGAAACTCCGAAAGTGTCTATCAACTCAATTATAAAAGGGTACCTCTTCCATCACATTTACACATTGCATTGATCCTTAAAGGT
Source organism: Viscum album (assembly GCA_963277665.1). Lineage (NCBI taxonomy): Eukaryota > Viridiplantae > Streptophyta > Magnoliopsida > Santalales > Viscaceae > Viscum > Viscum album. Next base: position 464,582,286 of record OY728119.1, read on the forward strand.
TGAATATCCACAATAAAATTCACCTTCTAAACTTCCCTATCCTCATTCTATTAGATCTTGTGTTATTATATGTCCAACCAAATGACTTTATGAGGAAAACTAAATAAATTTCTCTAAGTGGTAATCGCTTTTACTGAATCATCCAGAGGTGTTTCTTCTTCTATTTCCTCTGCATTTTTTTCAATTAAACATTAATTCCAATAGTATTAAATATATACTTTTATTTTATTAATATTATTGAAAAAGCATATTACACTTTTTATTTATCGTATTAAAAATGAAAGAACCACGTGTACATATGTATGACATAACATCTCCACCATGTAGAGTATTCTTTTATTCATCACATTTTTAATTTGATTAGTATAATTATAGAAAACTTTGATATAAATAATATTTATAATATTATATCGACTCTAGAACTAAATATATACCATCCACATCATTACAATTTCAACATTAAGGTAATGATACAATCGATTGGGTTCAACTATGACATACCGTCTCCACGATGCGATTAATTTCCCATGTTCACCATTTATACATGAATATCTAAATTAATGTAGTAAATCTATATTTTATGTATTACCTTAATATAATTATTCAAATGATGGAAAATATCCTCTTCATATGAACGGGGACTTATATATTAAAACATGTCTAGGAAAATGAAGCAGTTAACATCCAAAAAAGGGTTACAATGAAATATTTTTTAATAGGTGATAAGGTGTTTTACGGTTATAATATATGAAATAATTAATATGAATATGGTTTTGGTATAAATTAATAACACTATTTAAACCCTTATACAATAATTTCATATACGTAAAAGGAAAATTAGATCCATGGTAATGGTTAATTTCACAATATCATGATTATTTGTGATTGTTTATTTATATGTATTTACTGTGGAATAATTATATTCCATGTCCATGTTTATTAAAAAAATAATTTATTTTACTTTTCTTCTAATTATTTTTAAATTAGTTTTTACCCATGTGTGAATTTTTACAAAATGTTTTGAAATCACTTTTTTTTTGTTTTCCAAATGATGTACTTTGTGACATTTCTAGAAAATTTATAAAAGGAATGTTTTTTATCTTATATATAAAATAAGTATTTTTCATTATTCAAGAAGATGAATTCATTGAATATTCGATTAAAATCATATAATTTGTATACTAAATAATTTTTTCTTTTTAGATTTTCATTACATTTTAAGAAAACCAAATGTTCCCAATATTGAAGGGATATTTTCCATAATAATTGTTTTTATGTGATGACTCTACATTATTTTCCATTTATAATAAAACAATTTTATCATAACTATGCTTTATTGGGGATATTATTCATGGATACTATGCATATTTATTATATGTTTGGTTAATGTTTTATGTTGGAATGATATTTATGCAACCCATTACGTTCCTATGGGTTATGTTTTTGAAGGAATGATGTTAACAAAACCCATTAAAATTTATGGGATCTAATATCCTGAAGGATTTATTTTCTTGTTGAATCCATATTTATGTTTTTCATTATGTTATGGGTGGGACATATATCTATTTCCAATTGATTTGGTGATGATTTATAAATCGTTTGATTAACATGATTATAACAACAGGTGAACATGATTCAGTAATAGAAGTTTGGAACATGGACTGAACCTGGTTTAGTAATGGAATTTTTCCTCTATGATGGTATTTTTAATGATCTTTGACTATAATGTAAATTATTATAATTGATAATGTGTATTCAAAAATTTCATTATTTATTCAATACCCTCTTATTGTTTGTTATTTTTGACTTTAGGAACCTAAATCATTTATCCCATGGAAAGATATCATGATAATATATTTTCATGGTATAATTTTTAATTTTTTTATCTAATATTAACTTCTGATTATGATATGATTGATATATACCTTGTTTTCCCGTACTAATGATATGAGATCATCATTTTATTATGTTTCTTTTCCCTAGTATAGAAATAAAGGTAATTAGTAAGATGTTTCAAAAAGTTTTATATTTATAAAGAAATAAGTGGTTCATGATTTATTTATTTAATAATTAGTCTTTTATATGTTAAATTATCCAAAGGCACTAAACATATAATCTTCTATAATTGATATGCTATGTTATGTAATGAATATTATTCTATTTGTTTATAATGTATATTTTTGAAAACTATGATATATTATGGTTGGTAGGAGAGAATATTTAACTAAATTTTGGAGACTAGGATGTGAAAATTCTAATAAGAACAATGAATATAAATTTAATTATAAGTTAAAATCCAAGTGTTTTGGAAATGATCGTGAATTAACTATTACTAAGAAAAATACTTCATAAGATTAAATTTTATGTGCAATTATCCTTGATTATGTGTTTTTTCAAATAAGAAATACACTATGATTATTTTTTAGTAAATGGATGGAACCTAATGGAGCCTTTTTAATGGTCAATGTGAAAGTAAATGTAGTGGTTGTCCACATGAGGACCCGAATGTGTATGGGAGATGTAATGAAAAATCGTGTGGTTATGCTCATACAACATTGACAAGGAATGAATCATGAAGGACATCTAGATGATGAATGTATGGGACAAAATTCTGTTGTGTCCTTCATGAAGTAGTTCCACCTTCATTATGTGGGTCTTATGATCCTCTAGTGACTGAACAATGGATTATAACCACATGGAATATTGTTTCTTCCCTAAATATTTTATAACATAAGAACACAATATTTTAAGTCTATAATTTGGAAGTTGAAGCAGATCAGTTGTGGATCCTCTTCATGAATTTGAGGATACAAGATTAAATTATCTCAACTGATTGTGATTAGTTTTAGAACTTATATCCCAATATGTACATTCCACATATTATTTTTATAGATATGGAGAAGGATATACTTGATCATACAAATGCTTACTAAGTCCATTGGTATCTATAAAGAAAATTTCACTAGACTCCTAAGGTACACTTCTAGAATTATCATCCTACCTTAAGATTAAGGTTTATTGATTTTTTATTATATTAAAACTATGTCTTTAAAGGGAATTAACAATAATGAACTTTTGTATCTATGAGAAATAATTATAGTTTCCCCCAAGGATGATATAGATATTAAATTTATCCATCAATCTTATGTGATTGATAAAAAGATAAAAATGGAATTCAAGGTAAAATATAAAAAACAAAGTAAAACCAAAATTAGCTTCATATTTTTAAAAAATTGTGGGAAAATGTGGGAAACTACCTGAATGGGACTAGTAAATTCAAAATTTGATGGAAATAAGGTCAACGGGTAATTGACTACCAATGTTATTGAAAAAATATAGTTAATTTTCTGATTAGATAAAACGATACACATAATTTACCTCTCACCAATAAATTCATAAATTGAATGGAAAATGGGAATTATGCTAACTAATTCATTAATCCAAGGGTTATCAATGACGATTGATGTCAACAACCTCTTAAGGCCAAATATAAATGAAGATCACTTTCTATCACTACTAGTAATGTTGAGTATGAAAATAGAGTGATAAATATTATACATAACATACAATCTAAATTATATAATGTTCTATTTGACTCAAAATACACCAACTTATTTATTTCTATTCACTTTTCTAGGGAACTGTCCTCTTTAATCAACAATTAGATGATGATTAAGCTGTTAAAACATTTAATGGTAAAATAGTCACATCACATGTTTATAAGTATTATCAGATTGAGGTTTGTGAGAATGTTCTTCCTGAAAATCATGGGATCCTTCCATTAGTTAAATTAGATTCAATTGTTGGAATGTATTACCTTCCAATAAGGATATGTCTTATTAATTTCTAAAGAAGGGTAGTCACATTTCATATTCCAAATGGATGAATGAACATCTGTTGATGCAGGGATGAACATAAAATTCTAGATGAAATTAATTCCATCACGTGGATCCTAATTCTAATAAATTAAGGATATATATATATATATTAGATGATAGGGGAGGAATTCACCGTCAAATATCGGACTATTTTATGAGATATTTTTGTGATCTTTCTAGAACAATTTATAGGTCTTCCACAAAATTGTGTTTTTTAGTTTTCAATAGAACTCATACCAGGCGATATTCCCATTTCAAAGACTCCTTATATAATGGTCCCAAATGAGTTTTATGAATTGATGAATAAAATAAAAGAGAATTAGGACAAGGTATTTATACCACATAATGTGCCACCTTTGAGGGACCATGTTCTATTTTTAAGAAGAAATATGGATTAATGAGGCTATGTACTGATTATCAATAACATAATAAGATATAAATAAATATCAAATATCTTCTCCCTTGTATTAAATACTCATTTCATCAACTATGCATAGTTAAATACCCTTAAAATATTATTTATAATTCTCGATATCATCAATTGAGGGTCAAGAAGGAGGATATAATGAAGACGATATTTTTTACACAATATGGACAATAAGGATTTATATCGATGCCTTTTGTTATTAAGAATTTCTAATTATATTTATGAATTTAATTAATAGAGTCTTTATAGAAAAACTAGATCCATTTGTGGTAGTTGTTATAGGTGACACTATTTTATATTAAAATATCAAGGGACAACCTGAATATCACTTGAGGATTGTGATAAAGACCCTGAGAAAAGATAATCATTACGAAAAATTTAGGAAGATTGAATTTTGGCATCATAAAGTTTCATTTTTTGGTAACATGATCTTAAAAGAGGGGATATACATGGATCCTACAATGATAGAAGTTATTAAACATTTTTATAAACCAACAAGGTTAACTGAGATCCAAAGTACTCTAGGTATGGATGGATGTTATTGAAAATTGTTGTTGAAATATTTCTTTTTATTATAAAATCAAATATCCATGTTGACTAAGAAATGAGTTATGTTCATATGGAAAAAGTAATGTGACGTGTCTTTTAAGGGGAAGAAAACAAGGTCAGTCAGCACACATGTGATCACATTATCCTATAACATGGAATTGTCTATTAGCTTTAGTGATATATCCATGAAGTTTTTTTGGATTTGTTATCATGATAAATGAATTGGTGATGGAATATTCCTTATAATAATTAAAACTCCAAGAGAAAATTACACAACTCATGATTTGAAGTAAGCTTTGTACCTGTTTTCATAAAAGATATAGTTGCATTATCATTATGGATAAAGGTATTATATAAATACTGATCATACAAGATTAAACTATATTTTCATATAAAATGAGTTAAATAAGAACTAAAGAAAGTGATTAGAGTTGATAAAATATTATGACTGATCAATGAATTACCACCCTAAGAAAATGAACATTTTGGAAGATTCTTTAGTTGAAAGGACAATTATAGGCTATCTATAATGGGAATAAAAAAGATCTACTGTTTTCGGATTTTCACTATATAAATATGTAAATATTAAAGGAATAAGAGATATCATATCTATCTCAAATAAATGTTCATCAATCTAATATAGTGCTAAATTGAGTAGACCAGAGTGGAAATGATAAGTTATAGAAGAAGGAGAGATGTTTACTGGAGTTCAACATTGATTGTGATGGAATAATAATTTCAAGGAATCATATTTTTTCTAATCCCATACCAAATTAAAGGAAGGATATAATTTTTGAGGATGAAGTTTCATCATTCTATATGAATACAATAATCAAGTACATGAATGCAGTCATGAAACATTTTTTTGGTGTCATGGAATGAAGACAGATATTCTTGAATATGTTTTTATATTCGTGGTTCTTTAGAAAGTTATGTATAAGTTTCAAAAGTCTAATGGGATGTCAAAACCATTACCCAAACCCAAATAGAAATGGGAAAACAACACCATATTTTTTTGATAGAATTTTAAAAACATCTAACAACCATAATGCTATATGGATTATAGATAATCACCTTATGAAGTCATCAGACTTCATTCCTATAAGATAATAGTTCCCTATTGATTAGATTTATAGAATATATAATAAAAAAGTTGTGATCTTTCACAGACCACCACTTTATATTTAATTTTATCTGGATTATAGGATTTATTAGAAGTTTTGGAGATACATTATATTGTATTTGGATATTATGTTTTGTTTCAACAGTTCATATCATCTTCAATTATATGGTCAATATGATAAGAAAATTTAAACAGAAAAGGACATCTCGGGGGCATTAAAAATAGATTTCAATGGTGGTTGAGATCAATACCAACCATTGTTATAATTTCCATAAAAAAATATCACTGAATCTAGTTTTTATAAAGTTTCCTTATGAATCCCTCTATAGTAACAAGACCATAAATCTAACATGTTGGAATGAATTTAGAGAAATAACGATATTGGAAACAATTGTAGTTAAGAAAATGGAATAGAATGTTATATTTATTCCAAAGCACATATTATTGACTATGATTTGAAAGAAAATGTTATTTCGACAATCCTTGTGAAGACATAAACTTTTTTAGTGGGTGAAAATGTGTTTATATAAATGTACACATTGGAGATAGTGATGGAATTTGGAATGAAGGGAACAATGATACCTTGGTTTATCATTTTTTATATTCTTGATCTTGTTTTGAAAGATGTCTTATAGATTAATGCTTATATTGAATCTCTTTGAAGTTCATAATATGTTTCATGTATCTCTATTGGGAATATAAATACTTGATCCTTCACATGTTTGAGAAACATAAGTAATATTTCATGAATGAGATATTATATAATGAAAAAACCGATAGAGATTTTGGATCATAGAGAGAAAGCATTATGTAACAAGATGACTATCTTTGCTTAATATTTGATGACAGAAAAACCGATATGAAGAAGCTATGTTGGAACCTAAGGATGAGAAGAGGTAATGGTGTCCTAAATTTTTTTGAATCCAAGTGAAAAATTTAGAGTGTGTGATTCATTACAAGGGCAGTATAACTTAACATCACAATATTTATAATAAATATTTCTCTTTAAATAAATTTAACCCTCAAATAGTTTTCATTGAAAACAACTATGAGTTTAAAAATATACTAGAAAATATTCGTATAAAAGAACTATTATAATATAGAAATAAAAATGGTAGGAATAAAAATTAATAACTTATATATTAAATAAAGATAAATTTTTAACTCAATATGAATTCATTGATAAGTACTTTGAATGCAACCACAAAATATTTAGTAAAATCATATTATTTTCAAAAATATATTTTCTTTAGAAAAATAGATTATTATATTTTAATGTGTTAAAATTTATTTTTAGATGTTTTAGATATTCTATATGAAAAATACTTTCAGAATTATCTTAAAATTATTTATTTTTCATTATATAATTTTTTGAATATATTTTATTTTAACAGAAATACTGATTTTTATTGAAACCATTATTTCTTTTGGAGTAATTAAGAGGTAATATTATGATTTAGATTAGTTTTAAAAATTAATTACTTAATTTTTATACTATTATTGTTTTGGAAGAGGATTTTATTCTTGAACTAATTATAAATATATTATAGGTTTTAGAAATTCATTTTTTGAAAAATAGTCTTTCATGCAATTTTACATATATTATATTAATATTAATTATAAAATATCATTGTTTTTAATTTTGAAAAACCGATTAAAAATTAATATTCAGAAGGTATAAATTTATTAAATAGGTATCATTATTATTTTTGGCTAATATGAAATGATACTTTGGTAAATTTTGTTACTAATGTGAATGGAAAATTTTGTAATTTCGTTTAAAAATTATAAAGAATGTATAATGAATCTAACCCATGTCATATATTTTTTTGAATTAATATAATGATACAATAAACACATAAGGACTGAGACGATGTTTTTAATTAAATATTTACCATTAAAATGATTTATATATTATTTAAATCAATTTTGGACACAAAATGTGACTTTGTTTTTTTAAAATATATTTTCTGGTACGACACATGGAAAAAGAAATATTTTAAATGAATAAAAATTTACAATTTTAACATAATAAACATATTTTCATTATAAAATTCTATTTACTACTTTTGGGTCACATATATGAGATGATTATGTTTATAAAATTTTATATAATATAGATTTAATGATGTAACATTCTAATTTTAATTAATATAACATATTTAATATTGGATTTCAATTTAGATATATTCAATTATAAGAATTATCATGAAATATAAAAGAATTAAAATAATCATGTAATTATACTTTTTATTTTAAGTTAAAAAATAAATATATTAAAAAATTACACAAATCTTATGTAGAAATTATTCTACTAATATAAAAATCCAATAATTGTTTTGGAAAATTTTAAAAAAAATATATATGTTGGGAAAATTAAAGTGATAAAATGAATTTTGGGGAGAACCTGAACTAGTAAAGATATAATAAAAATTTTCTTTTATGGTTACTTTTTTTCATTATACTTTTAAAAGTTCATTTAATGAATATTGTCAAAATTAACACTTTGGATATTTTAAAAAACAATACTTTATAAAAAAAATTTACAAATAAAAAACATCTTGAAAAATAATAAATGATTATAATATGGTGTAGCTTTTCTTATTTTTCATTTAGAATATAATCAAAACCAATTAATATAAAATTACATCTTTCAATATGAAAATATTTGTTACCGTAATTAAAATTAAAATAGGATAACAAAGGGTTAATAAAAATGATAACGTTTATAATAATACAATAACATTTCTAAAATATATTGGATGATCATATTAAAACCTTATATCATGATATTTTTTATTACATAGATTTTTTGTGGTATTTGGATTGATATTTAATTTATTATAAATTAATATTTTCATATTTTCCATAAATGTGCCACCCCGCAATTATAAAAGAGAAACTCCTCTATCATTTATTCATAAAAAATTGAGCATTTAAGCTAGGCCATCCCCTAAAATGATATCTTCCAAACGTCCCTTCAACTGTTTTATACTTATTATATTATCAAAATATCATCCTTAAAGTCCATAATAGCAGTTCTATAGGATGTTCACCAAGGAAGAGGTAATTGTCTTTACCGACTCTTTAAAGATTATTTATTATTCTACATTATCTTCATTTATTGTTTCCATTATAAAGTAATAAGTACTATATGACTTATATCATAAAATTTTATTATGTTTATGTAACAACAATATTCATCCTTTTATAAATCCAATGAATAATCAATGCACTGTGAGTGCGTACAAATTGTTTGACATCTCCGCATTAATGTGTAATCACTTTTTCATCACCAACTTATTTGGATGGGTATAATGATGTAAATAAAATAAATATATATATGATTACATTATTTTCAATAGAGAAAAAATTACCATCCACGTTCTTATAATTTCACTATTTAAGGAAGGATATAATTTCTCATCTGTATGTGTCGCCTACCATGTCCACCATGCAATTCATATCATATTCCATTATCAGTATTTATGAATGGTAGTATAAATGTACATAATAAATTAATATGTTATATTTTACCTATTATAAATCTCTGAATGATGGAACTATATCATGTGCACAAGAACTCGAACTTATATGATTAACATGCATCTGAAAAATGAAGCAATTAACACTCAAATGAAGCGCAATAGTAAAATATTATTTAATGGGTATTAAGATAATATAAGAGGATAAATTATTATATATTATACATGAATATAGATTTTTTGTATATTAATAACATTTATTAAACAATTATACATGTGTACCAGATATATACAAAGAAAATCAGACCTAAGGTATGTGTTTTAATTGTAATTTCATTATCAATAATGATTATTTTTTTATTAGTATATACTGGGGAATATTTATCTGTCACTTACATGGTTCTGAAAAATATTTTACAAAATATTTATTTAGTTATTAATAATTTTTTTACTGCAATTTTAACCATGTTTTAATTTATAATATATTGTTTGAAATGAATAGTTTTTTCATTTTCCAAATGTGGTATATAGTGACATTACTAAAAAAATTAAAGAAATATTTTATTTATCTTATAAGAAATGAATGAATTTTTTTCACTTTCACTACAACTTAATTAAATAAATATTACCTTAAAATGGTAAATGATTATTTTCAAATAAATTGTTTTATTTTGAAATTATACGTCATTTTATGAAAACAAAGCATTTTTAGAGGGGAAATGATATTCATTCTCAATAATTTTTTCTAGTAGTGTATCAAAATTAGTTTTATTTATGATATCATTATATGATGTAAATTATGATTATTTGGAGAAATTATTCTATGATATTATACATATTCTTTCTTTGGATGGTTTATGTTTATTTATGGAATGGTATTTATGAAACCCATTTCACTTCCATGGGGTATGTTATGAGGGAATGATATTTATGAAGCCCATTTGTTTTTAGGTGTTATGATATGATGAATGAGTTATTTTATTGTGTAAAAATTATATATTATTTTTTGTTGTGCCCAAGTGAAGTAATTGCATTTGTTGTCAATAACTTGTCATGGTGTGCCATCTGATGAAGTACATCTTGAAGATTGATGATTACAGAAGCATTAAATCAGACGATTGATGAGCTGATCTTTAAGTTCAAAGAACTTGTATCCTGTTGATACAATGTCACAACATTGATTGAAGACCATGCATTGTCTTCACAATGCATGAGGAGTTGAAAGGAGTTCCATCCACAACTACTAAGTGGATGATGTGGATTAATGAAGTCCATGTACTAACTCTTAGTGCATGTGAATCAGAAGAAGATCCAATTGATCTCTGATTAGATCAATGAAGAATTTTGAAGAACATGTGTGATTTATGAGATTCAGTTGAAGAAGTCCCTCCTAAGTATTGAACACATATGGAAGAGGAGATGAAGAAGATTAATAAGAAACCTTGGGAATTCCATATCCTAAGTAGAGATCATATGAGAGGAGAAATGATGGAATTCTTAAGAAGAAGAAGGAAGATGGCTTAGAGAAGTGGCACTTGGCAATTGGCATGTTTTATATGGAGGAGAACTTTGTTTTTAACAAAGTCTTAATATTTTCCTTAGCCAAAAAATATGGCCAGCCAAGGCACCTTGAGGGTTCAACCCCAAGGCATGGGCGCTAGGGCACCACGCCGATGGGGGAACCCGTGGAGCGAGCCAGGGCGGCAGGGCGCACCCAAGACACCACATGGGCACCAGGGGCATGCCCGAAGGAGCGTGGCAGGGGCCGTGTATAAGCCCCGGAGGGCACGCGGTGGTGAAGCCCGCGCACCCGAGGAAGCATAGTGGGCGCCAGTAGCGCGTCCGCAGGGAGCAGAGTGGGCGCAGAGCGCGCCCGCAGAGAGAACCCGGTGCGGGGCGGCACCGGGAGGGGAGAAGTGCAACTGAAGGGAGGCCGTCAGTGCTTGGGTGATAAGCCGCGGAAAAATCGCGGCCCGTTTCGATGTGGGACACAGAATTTTCACCCGGGAGCAAATCTCAGCCATCCAGGCGATCTCGCGGCTGATCTCGGCCGCCCGATGCATCCGCGGAGCCCTGTTCCAATCCTGGACATTGATGCTCATTTGATCACCGCATCCAACGGCCCAGCATACGTCTTCTTCCCCGAGCTCGCACGAGGTCACCCGCGAGTCCACCTTCGAACCAGGCACCTCCCGACGCCGAATTTCAAGTTCCGGGCCACCTCCGATCAAGCTAAAGCCACCATTGTAATCGTCTGGCCATAACGAACACATTTATGCATCAAAATATGCATGCATGCAAAGAGATGATGAATTCGGTCGAGGCCGGGGCAAACGAAGTTGCCGAGGCATCGGGTGTTCGTGCTTTGCATGAATGGGCCTAAACAGAAGTCCATGCATGCGTTCTAAGTCGCATGCACGTGAAGGAAACCGAAAAATGGAAAACCCGCTTTAAAACAGAGAAGAAGAACGAGATACGCGGAAGATATTTAACGCGTTTGAAGTTTTCAAAACGCCGATGATTTCGGGAATTCGAGTATTGGATCCCGCGGACTCCATTCACATTCCTCTGCCTATAAAAGGAGCACCCGAGGCATTGGAGAGGCTTGCTGATCCTTTGAGAACTCGAGAGTCCCGCGAAGCCATCCGAGCTACGCGAAGTACCTATGCGCAGCCTCTTGCGCGACTGAGAATCCCGGAGCCACTCGAGGCCCCGAAGAAGTCCCATGCACGTCTCCCTTGCGCGACAGGAAGGAGCTCTCTCTGCCCGCACACTTGCGCGGCAGGAGTAGCTTGCACGCCTCGCGGTGTTGCACCTTTCACACCCGAGTGCTTGCGCGGCCGTAGCACCTGCGCGCCCGCGGCCAGTGCATCTTGCGCAGCATTTGAAGACAGTAGAGGCCGCACTCTTGCAACCTTGCATGGAGAAGAAGTGGAGAAGAACCCGAGGGCATACCTTTGTGTGAGCCAAGTGAAGAGAAGAACTCTCTACTGGAAGTAGGTGTTCAAAGTGGAAGGCCAAGGCTTAGCCCTTGTGTGTGCACAAGTGAAGAAGACCAACCTTGAGAAGAAGAGGAGTACACACTTAAGTGTGTGAATGCAAAAGAACTGATCACTCTAAGTGATTGGTTTTTGGTGAGCAAGACCAACGAGATATTTTGAAGACTGTTGAAGCTACTTGATGTTTTGAACAACACCTTTGAAGAAGTGAAGTGGAGACATGATGAAGATGATGTTGTGGAGTTGGGGGGTTTAACCAACTTGTAATTGGGGGGTATAACCAATTACTGTGTAATCATCTTTTGGCATAGTGAAGAATCCATGTTGGGGGTGTAACCAACACGGCAAGGAGTAGGTCTTTGTACCGAACCTTGTAAATCTATGTGTGTTGTGCTCTCATTATTACTGCACCACTAAAAGAGTAGATCTAGGCTTTAACCAGCTGCAGAGGTTGAATTGATAATCCAAAGGGAACAATTCATAAAAAGAAAAAGTTATCACTGATTCACCCCTCCCCTCTCAGTGATCACAACTGATCGAGACATTTCAAGTGGTATCAGAGCGAGGTTCCCTCTGTTAGGATCTACTTCTGAGAAAATGGACAATCTAAATTCTGTTAATAGTAGGGGTGTCCCTACATTCGATGGAAAGAATTATCACAGCTGGAAAAATCGGATGTTTCCCTACCTTCTATCTCTTGGCCTTGATGTTAGAAATGCAGCCTTATTTGGATTCCCTCCTCTTGCTAATGAAGCTGCTATGACACTCGATGAGAAAAGAAATATGGAAGTTGATGGTAAAGCTCAAAATGCCATTCTTATGTCACTCTCAGAAAAGGTATACAAAAAAGTCATGGGACTCAAGAATGCTAAAGAAATTTGGGACAAATTGGAAAGTAGTTATGAAGGAAACATGAAAGTCAAGGAAGCCAAATTACAAATTTGGAGAAGCAAGTTTGAAGATGTCAAGATGGGAGAAGAAGAAAATATTGATGATTATTTCACAAGAGTCAATGAAATTGTCAGTAACATTCGGGGCTTTGGAGAAAAGTTGGGGGACTCCACTATTGTTAAAAAACTAATGAGAAATTTTCCTGACAGGTTTGACCCAAAAGTATCAGCATTAGAAGACAGAGATGATATCTCTCTTGATGAACTACACAATATTCTCATTGCGTATGAAATGAGGAAGATCCCAGTATTCAAGAAGAAGATCAAGGATGAGATGGCTTTTGAGGCCATGAGACAACTCAAGATAAAAGATGACGAAGTCCTAGAATCAAGTTATTCTGACAATGATGAAAAGGATGAAGATCTCAACACGATTATTTCTCTTTTTTCTAAAAGGTTTGGAAAAACTAAATTCAGGGGAAAAGGGAAATCACCATCGAGATGTTTCAATTGCAATAAAATCGGACACTTTGCTGTTAACTGTCCTAAGAAAATATCTAGTACTCCAGATATTGAAGATGATAAGTCACAAAAGAAGAAATGGAGTAGATACCCAAGAGAAGGAAACAGATCTGGTGCAAGAAAGAAAAGGATCGTTCCTGGTGAAAGAAGAAGCTATGTAAGCAAAGAGGAAGAATCAGACTTCACTTCAGCCAGTCAATCAGAAGAAGAAACGAATTTTATGGCTCATGTGGAAAAAGGGTTTGACACCTGCAGAAGTGAAGATGATGAAAGTGAACGAACAGAGCTCGAACACATATTGAAAGATGAACTAGTGGCTTGCCTTGAACAGAACACCGAACTCAAGAAAGAGAAGAGATTGTTACAAAAGGAAACCAAAAGGATGACTGGGGAGTTGGAAGAATGTATGAAGAAAGAGACAATGTACATTGATGAAATCAAGAGACACAAACTGAAGGTAGGTGAGATGGACAAGATAGCAAAAGATCTTGAGGAGAAACTTCACCTCAAAGAAGAAGAGCAATCAGTGACACATTCCAAGTGAATTGAAGCACAGAATAGCTTGACAAAGATGAGAGAAGACTTCAACAAGGCTGTTGAGGTCAAGGCAGAATCATCTTATGCTGGTGCTCAGAGGCAGGTCAATTTACCACTATGTAAATCTCTAAATACATCTGTTATTTCTAACAATGCAGGTTCAAAGATAAAATTGAGACAAACATGGCATGAACCAACCTCTGTAAAATCATCTTCAATGGAAGAAAGGAAATCCTCAGGAAGGACTACTCAAATCTTGGACAGAAAATTACAACATGACCCTTATCAACAAAGAAGGTCAAGGTTCAGAGGCTACTTCTGGTGTTGTGGTGTGTTTGGACATAAGGCCTATGCATGCTGGTATAACATGTCTCGTCTAAACATGAGGCATGAGTCAAGGGGGAGACATCCTGAATCCCAGAGTGTTTTGCAGAAAGCTTCAAAACCACCAACTCAGAACACATTTGACTACCTGAGTGAAGCTTGTGGAAGATGTGACCAACAAGGTCATAGGGCTGATAAATGTATGACAACTCTTCCTACACAAAAAGTCAAAGACATGAAAGGGAAAGGCATTCAAGAAACCAATGATGAAATCACATGCTTTGCTGAAGTGGCTCTAAAAGCCAGCAGTAAAACCAAGTCATGGATTCTTGATAGTGGATGCTCATCCCACATGACTGGTGATACAAAAATTCTAAGCAACATTAAAAGTCATGAGGGAGGAACCGTGGTGTTTGGAAATGATCGTTCTCTGCAAATCAAGGGAGTTGGAAAGGCTATGATTGCAACAACAAATCTAAAATCCAATGATGTGTTGTTTGTTGAAGGATTAAAGCACAACCTACTGAGTGTAAGTCAATTATGTGATGATGGACATGAGGTGTTGTTCCAGAAGGACTCATGCATCATCAAGAGCTCAAAGGATGGAAAAATCATCACTCAAGGAAGAAGAACCACTGGAAATCTATTTCAAATTGGTGATCCCATAAATTCTTGTTTTCTTAGCTCTAAAGATGAAAACAACCTCTGGCATAGAAGACTTGGCCATCTTGGCCAAAGGAGTATGAGTAAAATTCTGAAGTACAATGTTGTACGAGATCTACCCAAATTAAAGAGAGAAAGAGATGAAGTCTGCGACACATGTCAGAAGGGAAAACTGACCCATAGGTCACACAAAGGAGTTGATATCATGTCTACTAGGCCTCTTGAACTCATCCATACAGACATATGTGGACCAATGAGACAGAAGTATACAAGAGGAGATTTCTATTTTATAACCTTCATTGATGATTACACTCGGATGACCAATGTCATGTTCATGAAACACAAGTCAGAGGCAATCACGATGTTCAAGACATTCAGAAGGCAGGCTGAGAAGGAACTAGAGCTCTGCATCAAGAAAGTAATATCAGAAAACGGAAAAGAATATACCGGTGATGTCTTTGAAAGCTATCTGGTCAAGCATGGAATCAAACATCAATATAGTACACCATATACTCCACAACAGAATGGAGTGGCTGAACGAAATAATCGAAGCATAGTTGAAATGGGGAGGACTATGTTAGCTGAGCATGATATCTCTAAGTTTTTCTGGAGAGAAGCAGTATGCACTGCTATACACATACAGAACAGATGTCTCCTGAGACCAGAAACACAAACGACAGCCTATGAAATGTGGTTTAACAGAAAACCAACTGTTAAATATTTCAAAGTCTTTGGCAGTCCCTGCATCATCAAGATTAAAAACATCAATCTGGGAAAGTTTGAAGAAAAAGCTGAAGAAGGAATCTTTATGGGTTACCTACCTGATGGAAAAGGCTACAGATGCTGGAATAAGAGGTTGAATAAAATGATTGACTGCAGTGATGTAATAATAATTGAAAACAACACCAAGCCATACACTGTGGATGATGATGACTCAAAGAATGACACAGCCTTGGAACAGAAGAATGCAGAATTACCTGAGCCAACACCAACTGCTGGTGAGATCAACTCTGAATATACCAGTGATGAAGATGAAGGTAATGAAAATGGAAGAATCAGATACAACAAATTGAAGAAACATGTTGACACAGAAAATGTCCTTGGAGACCTACAGTCCTCAGTAAGAACTAGAAGAAGATTGAGATTGGAAGATCAGACTGCACTGGTTTCTCAAGTTGAACCTCACACAGTGGCTGAAGCAGTTGTACATGAGGAATGGATACAAGCTATGCATGAGGAACTCAATCAAATTGAAAAGAACTCCACTTGGGATCTTGTGCCAAGGCCCAAAAATAAAAATGTTATTGGGACAAAGTGGGTGTTTACAAACAAACTCAATGAAAAGGGAGAAGTTTCCAGAAACAAGGCCAGACTTGTATGCAAAGGATATTCAGAAATGGAAGGAATCGACTTTGAGGAAACCTTTTCACCAGTTGCAAGACTGGAAACTATCAGAATGTTCTTAGAAGTTGCAGCACACAAGCAGTACAAGGTCTATCAGATGGATGTGAAATCTGCATTTCAGAATGGAGATCTTGAAGAAGAGGTGTATATTGAACAACCAGAGTTATTTTTGCTGGACAATGATGGTAGTATGGTGTGCAGATTGAGAAAAGCCTTGTATGGATTGAAGTAGGCCCCAAGAGCCTGGTACTCAAAATTTGATGGTTGTCTTAAAGACATGAAATTTGTCAATGGAACAGTTGACAATAACCTCTATGTCAGATAAATGGCCAATGGTACCCTCATAGTCATTATCTATGTGGATGATATCATTTTTGCTGGTAACAAGGAAGGACTATGTGAAGAATTTGCTGAGCAGATGAAAAGAACTTTTGAAATGTCGATGCTTGGTCAAATGACATATTTTCTAGGATTTCAGGTGGAACAAAGACATAACTCCATATTTCATTCACAAGAGAAGTACGCAAGGGACTTAGTGAAAAGGTTTGGAATGGAAAGTTCAAAGGAAGTCTCCACACCCATTTCTGTTGGAACCAAGCTATGCAAGGATGAAGAAGGTAACAATGTTGATCAGAAAGAGTTCAGAAGAATTATTGGCAGTCTACTTTATCTCACGGCTTCAAGGCCAGATATAGCATATGAAGTGACTTTGTGTGCCAGATTCCAAAGTGACCCAAAAGAATCTCATTTAACTGCACCCAAAAGAATCCTGAGATATGTTAAAGGAACCCTCAACTATGGACTCTTATACAAACACAGTGCAAACATACAGTTGTCGGGATTCACAGATGCTGATTGGGCTGGTGATTGCACTGATAGAAGATCCACATCTGGTGGAACCTTCTTTCTGGGAGAAGGATGTGTTAGCTGGTACAGCAAGAAACAAAATTCAGTAACATTGAGCACAGCTGAAGCAGAGTATGTGGCCGCTACACATGCATGTACTCAAATGATTTGGATGCAGGTGCAGCTAGCATATTTGAGGATTAAAGCTGAAAAACCATTGAGGATCTTATGTGATAATCAAAGTGCAATTGGGTTGTCTAAGAATCCTATCCAACACTCCAGATCCAAGCACATTGATATAAAATATCATTTCATCAATGAAAGGGTCGCCAGTGGAGAAATCAAGCTAGACTACATTCCTACTCAAGATCAGGTGGCAGACATTTTCACCAAACCTATGCCTACGGAAAGATTTGTTGAATTGAGGCTGAAACTTCATGTTCAGCCTTCTACTCTCACTTGAGGAAGAATAAGGTCCCTCCTTATTCCCTAAATTTTTTTATTCTTGTACTTACATGCAGGGAATTGATGGAGTTGAGTGCATCCCCTGAGGGGGAGCATTGGTAGTTGAAGATGTGCAGGTTCTAGAAGCTCTATACTCTGAGTATGGCTTTCATTCATCCCTTTGCATTTGTTGGCCAATAAGGGGGAGAAATCATCAGGCACACGACATTATCTCAGTGTGCTTCGGAGTATTGACAACCAAATACAAAGGGGGAGATTGTTGTGCCCAAGTGAATTAATTGCATTTGTTGTCAATAACTTGTCATGGTGTGCCATCTGATGAAGTACATCTTGAAGATTGATGATTACAGAAGCATTAAATCAGACGATTGATGAGCTGATCTTTAAGTTCAAAGAACTTGTATCCTAATGATACAATGTCACAACATTGATTGAAGACCATGCATTGTCTTCACAATGCATGAGAAGTTGAAAGGAGTTCCATCCACAACTACTAAGTGGATGATGTGGATTAATGAAGTCCATGTACTAACTCTTAGTGCATGTGAATCAGAAGAAGATCCAATTGATCTCTGATTAGATCAATGAAGAATGTTGAAGAACATGTGTGATTTATGAGATTCAGTTGAAGAAGTCCCTCCTAAGTATTGAACACATATGGAAGAGGAGATGAAGAAGATTAAGAAGAAACCTTGGGAATTCCATATCCTAAGTAGAGATCATATCAGATGAGAAATGATGGAATTCTTAAGAAGAATAATGAAGATGGCTTAGAGAAGTGGCACTTGGAAATTGGCATGTTTTATATGGAGGAGAACTTTGTTTTTAACAAAGTCTTAATATTTTCCTTAGCCAAAAAATATGGCCAGCCAAGGCACCTTGAGGGTTCAACCCCAAGGCATGGGCGCTAGGGCACCACGCCCATGGGGGAACCCGTGGGGCGAGCCAGGGCGGCAGGGCGCACCCAAGACACTGCATGGGCGCCTGGGGCACGCCCGAAGGAGCGCGGTAGGGGTCGTGTATAAGCCCCGGAGGGCACGTGGTGGTGAAGCCCGCGCACCTGAGGAAGCATAGTGGGTGCCCGTAGCGCGCCCGCAGGGAGCAGAGTGGGCGCAGAGCGCGCCCGCAGAGAGAACCCGGTGCGGGGCGGCACCGGGAGGGGAGAAGTGCAACTGAAGGGAGGCCGGCATCGCTTGGGTGATAAGCCGCGGAAAAATCGCGGCCCGTTTCAATGTGGGACGCGGAATTTTCACCCGGGATCAAATCTCAGCCGTCCAGGCGATCTCGCGGCAGATCTCGGCCACCCGATGCATCCGCGGAGCCCTGTTCCAATCCTGGCCATTGATGCTCATTTGATCACCACATCCAACGGCCCAGCATCCGTCTTCTTCCCCGAGCTCGCACGAGGCCACCCGCGATTCCACCTTCGAACCAGGCACCTCCCGACGCCGGATTTCAAGTTCCCGGCCACCTCCGATCAAGCTAAAGCCACCATTGTAATCGTCTGGCCATAACGAACACATTTATGCATCAAAATATGCATGCATGCAACGAGATGATGAATTCGGTTGAGGCCGAGGCAAACGAAGTTGCCGAGGCATCGGGTGTTCGTGCTTTGCATGAATGGGCCTACACAGAAGTCCATGCATGCGTTCTAAGTCGCATGCACGTGAAGGAAACCGAAAAATGGAAAACCCGCATTAAAACAGAGAAGAAGAACGAGATACGCGGAAGATATTTAACGCGTTTGAAGTTTTCAAAACGCCGATGATTTCGGGCATTCGAGTATTGGATCCCGCGGACTCCATTCACATTCCTATGCCTATAAAAGGAGCACCCGAGGCATTGGAGAGGCTTGCTGATCCTTTGAGAACTCGAGAGTCCCGCGAAGCCTTCCGAGCTACACGAAGTACCTCTGCGCATCCTCTTGCGCGACTGAGAATCCCGGAGCCACTCGAGGCCCCGAAGAAGTCACATGCGCATCTCCCTTGCGCGACAGGAAGGAGCTCTCTCTGCCCGCACACTTGCGCGGCAGGAGTAGCTTGCACGCCTCGCGGTGTTTCACCTTGCACACCCGAGTGCTTGCACGGCAGTAGCACCTGCGCGCCCACGACCAGTGCATCTTGCGCGGCATTTGAAGACAGTAGAGGCCGCACTCTTGAAACCTTGCATGGAGAAGAAGTGGAGAAGAACCCGAGGGCATACCTTTGTGTGAGCCAAGTGAAGAGAAGAACTCTCTACTGGCAGTAGGTGTTCAAAGTGGAAGGCCAAGGCTTAGCCCTTGTGTGTGCACAAGTGAAGAAGACCAACCTTGAGAAGAAGAGGAGTACACACTTAAGTGTGTGAATGAAAAAGAACTGATCACTCTAAGTGATTGGTTTTTGGTGAGCAAGACCAACGAGATCTTTTGAAGACTGTTGAAGATACTTGAAGTTTTGAACAACACCTTTGAAGAAGTGAAGTGGAGCCATGATGAAGATGATGTTGTGGAGTTGGGGGGTTTAACCAACTTGTAATTGGGGGGTATAACCAATTACTGTGTAATCATCTTTTGGCATAGTGAAGAATCCGTGTTGGGGGGTGTAACCAACACGGAAAGGAGTAGGTCTTTGTACCGAACCTCGTAAATCTCTGTGTTCTGTGCTCTCATTATTACTGCACCACTAAAAGAGTAGATCTAGGCTATAACCAGCTGCAGAGGTTGAATTGATAATCCAAAGGGTACAATTCATAAAAAGAAAAAGTTATCACTGATTCACCCCTCCCCTCTCAGTGATCACAACCGATCGAGGCATTTCATTTTTATTATGTGATGGGTGGGTCATATATCTCTATCCAATTAATTACGTAATGGTTTATATATCATGATAAAAAAATGACCGGAACCTGGGGTGAACACAATTTAGCAATATAGGGATACAACAGGGAGTGAACCCAGTTTAGTAAAGAACATTATCCACAATGATGGTCTTGCCAATGTGCCTTGACTATTTTGGAAATGATTCTATAATCTATGATGTTTTACACAACTATATTTTTTATGGTATTCTCTCATAAGAACATGTTCTTTCATTCTTAATGAACTTATATGTAGGATATTGTTTTCAAGTGTCTTTTTTATGTTTTTTTATGTTATGAATATTATATGATTGATATCTCCCTTATTTACCCTTACTAATGATATGACTGACTGAAAATTTATTTTTTCGATTTTCGAAAAACACTTTTATGTTAAGTGAGAACCCACCATTAAAAATAACTTTGAGGAAATGTGAGAACCAGATAATCATTACAAGGAACCATTGGAAAACTGGACAAAGAACCCTATCTAAGTCCAAACCCACCCAAAACACCACAAAACCATGCATGACCATCACTTTGAGGCTAAGTGAGAACTGAACAAACAAAAACAAACTTAAAACTCACACTGTGACAAGCCACACAAACACCACACCCAAGATCCATAAAGACCAAAAACACCATCATAAGATCCTCCAACACCATCCCAATTTTCCAAAGAAACCTTCGAACCATTCCATAGTGGGGATGTGAGTGAATGGTAAGGCTAAAAGAGCAGTAAAGAATCATCAATTGGCGGAACCAACCCCAAAATGGAAAACAACGAAAAGGGAATATCAGGTGAGGGAATTGCTCAGCCCCGAGCATTCTAGGGGTCGCCCTTTGCGACCTCGTACTGACCCAGGAAGAAGACATAATCTCTGCCTGATCCGATCCTAAAGCAGACAGCAAGTGAACTATTGAAGAGAGGTCATCGTCGAAGTTGGAACCGAGCATTCCGGCATCTGCCATCCGTATCTGCATACTAACTCTGGAAAACAAACAACAATTCCCCAATCCAGAACACCAATGAACAGAATATTTGATCCAAAAGTAGAAATCCACATGAGGCAACACAAAACAGGAGTAGGAATGCAAGCAATCTAGAATGCAGATTCGCACAGGCAGAACCAACAAAGTAGGGTGGACAACGACAGAGGCTTCGTCGATAGAACTCCAAATCAGAACCATAGGATAACTGAACTGAGAGGAAGAGAGAACTTGAAACCAAAACATTTGAGGAGAAGAGATGAGACCAGGACCAGTTGCACATAGGTATTTCCCCATCGATGGAGAATGAATGGATGATGAGTCTTCGCTGACATATATCTCTCGAGACGACACTGAGGATTCTGAAACAAGGGAACAAGGGGCCAACACAGGGATGCATGCTTCAGACGACTGCACTATCCACCAAACACGAGATCTGGGGGCTGAAGGCTGCACTCGACGGCAGCAGCCTCGCGGCGGTGGGATCCAAGAGTGAGGCGTCGACGTCGTCAGAGACAGCTCCTATTCATACAAATAATGAACACAAAACTCAATGATCAATATCTATATAAAATTAAGAATTATCGACGAATATAATATTTTATATCATTATCATATGTATTCAAAATCTTCATATACCATTCCAATAGATAATTAATCTATAAATAAACAATCCAACATATTCAAATCTCTCAAACAAAATGAATCATTACATGAATTATGATGTCAACAAATAAAAGAAATTATATTTCAAGATGATAATATATGGGTAAATAATCACATTCTAACACATCAGATATATTTGTATCGGTGACACTACAATAAGAATAATTTAAAATAAATAAAGTTTTATGATGTAATTTTCAATAAGTTTCAAACATATTCTCTATAGTGACACTGCTAAGGACTATTATATCACAACCAATATATTTCATGAATACTAAATTCATATCCATTAATGGATGACAATTTTTCACATTTTAAGAATAACAGGTTGTTCTTTAATACCATGAATACATTAATGAAAATTTATATTTTCAAACATACTAAATATGTTACAATATAGAAGTAAATATAGTATGTTTCTTTTCACTGCCAGAGCGAACACTAAATGAATTCACATGGATTTTATGTACAAATTTTTATGAAAACTATAATATCTCTTTTGGTTATTTTTTGAAAAATTTATAATCATACATAAAAAATCGTTCTATCTATATGGATAATTTAAATGTTTTGAATTTTCATTAAAAATATCCAATATAGTAGCATGAATAAGAAGGTCCATTTTTTCTTATATTTTTTGATGACTAAATCATCATTTCATTCAAAATTTAACATTGTTTATTTTCATCTAGTCATAATATTAGTAATTTAAAATTAATATTTATGTAAAATAAAAATAATCTAAATCATTTTAATCATTTTTTATGATTTCTAAAAGATGACCCATTAGATAATATATAATGTACCATGTAAACTATCATTTTTCCATTACATAATTAATTATATAATGTATCTCCATAAAAAATTGTACATGACATTTATCCTTTAAATTTGTGTCTAGATAAGATTTTATAGGTAGGAAATTCATTTATATTGAAAATTATTATTGTAAAAAAATAGAATTATCTTTCCTCTATACAATAAAAACTATTACACCTATCTTCAATTGAAATTTATAACCATTAATCAATTGTTATAGATTTTCATGAATATGACTTCCATGATATATGTTTTATAAATCATTATTCCCATTATGAAATAGTTCCTATAAATACATAAATATAGAGAAATTATTAAAAACCCAACATAACATTATATGTACTATTTTAGATAGTGAGGGTTCAATGTGAATTCATTCCATCTATGCATAGTCCCATAGTAACATTTCTTTATTTATTTCAAATTTAATAACGTTTTTGTTCAAATTTCATATATTTTTGTGAATTAAAAGGATGATATAGATTTATATTACAGATATACTCATATTTATTCCATATTTCCCACTTTTGTGTCATTAAAATCTGTAAATAAACAATTCAAATATTTAGTTACTATATGATATTGGATTTCTTTGATGAGAGGTTAAGAATATGTCATTGAAAATGAATGAAATTCTTATTTTTCATCTATATTATTTCGTTATGTCGCACATTTGGGAAATTTTGACAGAATTTGATATTACTTTCTACAATAATTCATTGCCCTATGTTTTGACCCAGATAAAAGTAACAAGGAATTTGATATTTTATGATTTACAAGTTGGGAAATTTTTAAAATAGTGATTCGGAACATATATTAGTGAGTTGGAATGATCCTAACTATTTTTTAGTCTTAGGTGATGAACCTAGAGGTCCCTTTAGTGTGTCGTCCTGTTTTGAGAGCACTGAGATCTGCAATATCATGTTTGGTGATACTACAACAGTAACACAATTTGTCTGAAATTGCATGACCCACAACAGTAACCATGAATTGTGTTTATTTTAAATATTTTAATTATTTTAATTACAAATTAAAATAGGGGACCAGGAAAATAATAAAATAGAAAATGTGATTTAATAATTTAATTACTATAATAATTTATATAATGATGGTGGTGATTAATAATAATAATAATAATATTTTATAGGTTTTATGAATACCCTATAAAGGTTTTCACCTCCCTTTACTCGCACGATAGCTCCTCTGTGATCCCCTCAACGGTATGTGAGCCCCTCCTTTTTCTCACACATCATGAACCGATCTCGACTTGATCTCCCTTATATTCCACTTCTAATCTTCATGGTATGACTCATGGATTCCTATTTTACCATTTTTTCAACGATTATCCCTCATTCTGTCACCCGATGATGTGCGGACAAGAACTAGGGTTTTGAAGCCAATACAATTTTTGGCTTTATATCGATTTTTGGGAATACAAAGGCTCTTTAAAGAATCCTCTGGTCATATTCTATCAACTGCAGGTGAGGAATTAGTAGTTTGGATATTATTTTATCACATTCATTTTTTTGGGATGGTTTTCCATCATTCTTTATTATCGCTCAATTTATAATTGGTAATTTGGTAGTTTATCTATTGCTAGTGTTTTTCTGTAGTTAAATTTTACAATCCATCGATGCGGAGGACATACACACACATGCATGAGTAAGATATATTTATATATATTCCCCCTTTGTATATATTTCTTCCTAAAGAGGGAAATATGTTCAATGAAACTATGGATATTATATATATATATATATATATAAATTCATGTGTGTGTGTGATTAAGGATACGATTCGAGTTTTTGTCATCAAATTAGTAAAGTTCCAAATTGTTTGACATAGTCTACTTCATGAGGTAGGATTCCATTAATTTATCATTCCATTTTTGCCCCTTTTAAAAATATTCTGTAAATTATATGACATCTAGTTGTTAGATGTTTTTTAATTATTTATTCATGTACCAAATTGTATGTAAAACTTTCTTAGAACCCTTGGGTCATATTCATATACACTTTAATCCATGAGATAGATTGAACTCTTTAAATTTGATGAAATTAATTATTTTAATAAAATGTCACAATTGATAATAAAAACCCTCAATGATGTGTTCTATATTCAATTGAAAAATTAAATCTTATAATCCTCGTGTTAGGGTGCCTGATCGTATTTCCCATCATTTCATTTCATTAAAATATTTCATAATTGTTCCACAAATTATATATTTCTATGGAATCTTATTATCTCGTATGAAATTTTTAATGCTATCTTATTGTTTTCATAGTGAACATATCATGTGGAAAAATCATCTTTAGGGTCTTCTTTTTCCATTTTGGATACCCCTTTGGGTGCACTATCCAATTTATCATATGCTTCTTTAAACGATTTATGGGTTTTACATTGTCTTAATGTATTAATTTGATAACATGATTTAAGATAGTAGTTGAACTATGAGTTTGACCACTTTTATGTTTCCCAATAAATTTTAGAGTGAATAATGTGATTTCTCAAATATTTTTAATTATTAATTCCAATGATTAATTGAATTGTGATTGTTGAATGGAATGAAAAACATGATAAATGTTGTTTTGATAAACATTTCATGTTTTTAAAATAAAACACCTCCAACATAGGTGCGCTGTCCTCTATGTTAAAAATTAATGATACATGATTTAATTATTTCTTGATGATTTGGTGTTGGTGTTTCCAAATGATTTATACCATGTGTAATTTCTCAATTTATATTATGATGAGTGCCTAATTTTCATTATTGGTATTTGATTCAACCCTTTAAATAGATTGAATTATATTAGATGTTTTAGTAAGCTTGTTAGCATTAAATATTGAATTTTATATGATGATATAAAATTTCTTAAATAGAATTACATTAATCTTGTTGATTTATATATTATTTGCACAATTTGTAATTGGATTGAAGTGCACAATTTGATTAAATGGTATTATTTTGATATTGAAATGATTATTTTTTGGAATAATATTATATATTTATGTATTTACATGACGTGTGCCTTTCCTGTATAGTTCAATTATTATGGTCATATAGAGAATTTCGTTTCTCTATTAATGACTCATGGATAGACTCTCAAGACTAAATGTGTTATGTCCCGACATGCTAGGTGTGGCTTTTTGGATTTCAAGGTGATGGATTCTCGAGTAGTTATCATACACCTGAGTGGTATCAGTTCCCTATGGAGGAAATTGTGGATAATCCCACTGGAATGATCCATATGCATTCCTAGAATGATACTCTATCCCAAACATAAGATACCTAGGATGGACCAAGAGTCATCATGCCTCATGTAATTCTAGGGATTCTGTATGAATCGACATGGAAAAACTTTTTTTGGGTTGATTTATATTGAAGTATAAATGCGATACCTATGATTATTTTTTGATCTCCAGGGAGGGGATCTATCTCCACCAATGGATTTTATGGACATATTTGAAAACCATGTATCAGTTATTATTTAAATTACATGACTTGTGAAACTGTTATGTTTCTACTTTACTAGAATACTTGAGTAATTCCATCTGGATTATACCACAAGAAAAAGAAAAAGATTGAGGGTATTACTATTGGTTTTTCTATTTTTACTTTGGACCTTCAATACCTATTAGTTCATTCAAAGTTACTCTTTCAGAAACACTGCCTACGCCAATGTAGGTGGTATAGGACTTATGTATGTTTAGGAACCCGATCTAAGTATCCTTTATTTAATTTGTTAAAACTATAAATTTAATATATATTGAGAATATCTCAAATTAAATTTCACAAGATGGATTGGATTAGACCCTATGGGTTTTAGCGTATTGATATTTATATCTCACACCTTACTCTGGCCTCTATTTCACTAGGTAGACTAGTTTTTCTATATGTTTTTAGTTCTTCATATTGATGTCTTGTGTTTTGTTGCATACATGGGAGATATGGAGCATTGTAAATAACTAGTACATAGGATACTTGAAGAGTTAGACAATGGCCTCTTATTTTATTTTATTGTACTATTGATTGAATCTCTAGCTCTTATCTCTTAGCATCACTTTTAGACATGCATTGTTGTAAATTGGAAATAATAATTTTTTATTCTTTTATCATGTTGTTATTCAATTATTCCATATTTTATTAATATTTGTTTTATAACATTAATTTATCTACATTTATAGTTAATATCTATTGTTTATTATTGTGAATACTCTATTATATAAGGTTACAATATCCCCATGAACAGAAATTAGGACCTCTCTACTAGTCGGTGCCCTCTTGAATTTGGGGAGCTGCACATGATTTCATGTGATGATCGACCTGGCTACCTTTTTATTGTTCAGTCAGTTTGGGACATCAATAATTTGTATCATATACTCATTTTTCATTTGACATACTATATTGGGATGGTATAGAAGGACTATTAATGTGTAGGTTCTTATAAAATATTCATTCATGGGACTGATCACCCCACATATGGGAAATGACCAAGTGTCTCAGGTTGAGATTGTTGTTTATGATCTTTGTTGTTACAATTGATATGATTTTACATTGAGATATTGGATAATTTTTCATATTTTATAGTTTTCTGAGATTTTTGGTATTTTGACCATTATGTAGTATAGAAAGGATGATGCATTTAATGAATCATAATATGAACATTGAAATTCACATGACATTAATATTCTATTCCATATAGTTAAAAATGTTTGTTTCTTGCTGATGTGGTTTTGGTGCCCTGATTTTTGTGACATGCATGATTGTATAACATGCTTAGATATTTATAAACCATGTTTCCTGACTACTAAAAATGCCTTACCTATTCAGTATGTCATTCTTTTGTGATTAAAATAGGCAACTCAATGTTATCTTCTTGTAGTGGCATGATGTTCTTTGTTTAATATATAATTTATGACATGGGATAAAAGTAACTGGATTCGATTAAATGGGATCCAAATGCCAAATTATAGAGTGTCTATGAGCTTTAGGGATTATTATATAGAAACCCATACGTCATTATAGATGAACATGATCATGTTATACTATTAAATGAACTATAATGTAAAAGTATACTAATGATTAAGTTAAATTTAATTCGTTATTATTAGTTGGATAGATTCATCAATATATGATGTGTATAGATGATTCATAAATTGGGGGATAGAAAATGACATGACTATTATATATATATATATATATGAATATGTGATATATTTTAATATAGTTTTACTTGTGAAGGATGATTAATTTAAATTGAACATGTAAACTATGTAAATGATTAGCGAATCCCAAGTAGGCCAGTTGGGGCATGATTCTTATAAGATATCCTCATATGGGTGGTTGAAGATTTTAAAAAATATATAAACTCATATTATATTTCTAATTAAAGAAACCAAGTTGGCTTAATGGAACCCTTGTAGGTCACCTTATTTTCTATAACCTACAGAAGAATTTATTTAATAAATTACCTTATTCGTGATGGGATGTAAATGTATGTTTTATGTTATATAATTATGTTTTATGAGAATTTATTGTTTTCCATGTTGTTTTGGGTAAATTAGTTACCATGTGTTTTCTCTTTAAAATGATTTACTTGATGTTTTGAATTAAATATTTTCTGTGATTAAATATTTAAATATGAAACAACTTAAAGACATTATATGGAACCCTTATGTGGTTTCATTTGATAAATCCCTTGTGTAAGGATAATTCTCTATTTTCATTGAGTTTCCTTGGAAAGAACCATAGAAGTTATCCATAGGACTACTCCTTTTCAAAACTAGATCAGATGGCTAGCTATTGATCCTCGTTGATATCTATTTTTACTGAACTAGTGATAGATTCAATGCTTATTTTTTCATAAGGAGATTCTATGCAATAGGTAAAACTCCTAGAGATTAAATTTGAGGCTTGTATATTTATTTTTCATGATGTACGGTTTGGTTTGGGTGAAATTGTCCCTAGTATGAACTTTTTTAAAAGGAACCCTTATTATAATTGGAGGTCATATCATTATTGGCCTTTTATGGGAACGATCAATGATTAGTTCCCAGTTATAGCTGGCTAGACATTACTAGGGCATGGTCGACTACATCCTATGTCACTTGAACCTATATCCTTCTTAGTGATTAATGACATGGTAGGGAATCAATCAGGTTAGTGGTTATATGGATAAATACAACATGGGGTAAACTATATTATACATTCCATCTAATATAAGAATTCATAGTTAGGAAAACCTATGGGAAATATACTGGATGGGGAGGTTACTTATATATCATAGGGGCTTTATGCATCCATGCAAATAGTGTCATCGACTTTTATGTGGTGTAACAAACAGGTGGAGTTTGGTTAAATTGATGAACATTTTGATGTTTATTATGGTCTTGATTCAACTTTTTTTAGTCATTCATGGGTGTTAAAGCATATCTTTCATCCCAATGCTCGATAAGACATTATGGAGACTCGGGTATTTTAACAAGCCTATCAGTTTGGTTTTGGATTTCTATAATTTATTTAATGTGGTGATTATGGCTCAGAGGAGCTCCTCATTTTCATTTATAATTAATACGACCTAGTGAACTTGTGATTTGATGGTATATCTCTTCATTTGATGATAATAATTCTCTTAAAGTGGGGAGTGTTGTGTCTAATTATATAAATGTGTCCTTTTAGGAAGATGAAACACCACTTTAGAAGTTCACTGGTGAAATGGTAGATTTTACTTGTATTAAATTGAGGATGGAATGTCTTGAAATCATGTCGGTTCCTTATCCATAGAAATACTCTGTTTATGATTGGACTTGTATAGAAAATTTGAGAGACACTAAAGGTCTCATATGAACATTAATGGATAAATATTGAGCGACCACTGAAATCCTCTGGTGGTGAAAAAAGGTGATCAATTATTGAATTTTTGTCGATATGTGAATCCAATATTATTTCAAGGAATGTCGACCAATTGTGAATTAACAATTATTCTCCCTAGAAGTCACTTTTAATTCACTAGAAACCATTTAAATTCTCTTAGTGTATTCTTCTAAGTGACGAGAATTTCCCCTATCTTAATGTCATCCGTGATGCACTAATAGAGCATTGTTCTTACGCCGTTGTAAATTCCAAAAGATGTTGGGTGTGATGGGGTGGTTTTAATCGTGTTTCAAGCTAATTTGTGGGACTTACTGAGGCTTGGCTCGTCCTAATTAATACATAGGTTACCATGTAAGAACATCTTAGAAAAAACTATTGGATATCATCCATATTTTTTTATGTGACCACCAGGTGGATGCTACTCTATGATCAATCAATGACCTAATGTGGACTTCATGGACATGTACTATTTTCCATGTTATAGATAAATAGTGTGGAAAATCTTGGGTTAGTTCCTTGGACCATAGTCAATTGAATCTGAGATTACCCCAGACTAGTTGTCCGGCATAGAGATGAATCTTAAATGGGTGATGATTCTTCTAAAAGGGATCTCTATTAAACCTCTGATTGTGCTGAGGTAGGATGTTTTTAAAATGATCCGTTGGTGGTATGATCAAGGAACAAAATTTGATATTGGGTATGAGAACAAGGTAATGTTTTTGAGCAAAATGATGAATTCTTTGGTATAAGGAAATTTGTTTCTTTGTGAAATGTTCTAGACATCTAAGACAAGAATCTATGAGATAAGTCTATCAGGTTTTCTAGAATTGTGATTCCCCTTGTTTAATGAGTATAGTTTGAGAAGAATAATATTAAAAACATGTTCCCATGTGAATGGTTGGTGTGGTTTTAGGGTCGCATATGTGTTCGATGAATATATTTCATGATCTTTTTTAGTTAGGTTGACTAGGATTTCACCACTTCTATCTGAGATTTATTTATTTTTCCCTTAGTTATAATCTGGATCAACCTGTTGTTGAAAACTAATTCCATGAACATCCTTAAAATTATTGGTGGTGTGATCTGTATGGTAATTTCGATGGTGGAGGTACCAAGACTCAAAATTGGAAACTTCCTAATGTGATGGCCTATGGAAGGGATGAACTTTATTTAGATGTTAAATGAGATGAAAATATGATTTTCTATCTAGTTAAAAGATCATGGATACGAATGTTTTCAGTGTTCCAGTTGGAAATTGAGCATATTATTGGGTTTTGATGACTTCAGTACCATGCTTTTACGTGAAATCATATATGTGTGTTTGGAATTTGGAAACACAAAGTGGCCATCTAAATGAGCCTTCCTGACCCCTATCGGTCTGGTGGTGTTTTTGCTGTTATTGATGGTTTATCAGGACCCAATGTGTAACAGCCCATGATTTTATGAAAAATATTTTTTTAATTTCACTAATGTCTTGTGTTGTATGATATAAGGAGCTTGCACAACACGCATCCTTGACTTGCCTTGCATTACACGCAATCGCGACCTTCCTCGATAGCGTGTGTAGTACGCAATAACGAGTTTCACTAAACAACAATATGATATTAAAATATTATTAAAACTTGTTGTTATGAATAGTAATAACCACTTTTTGAAATTTTTTAACTTTTATTTTTCAAAATGGAATTCATTTTTGGATTCGTAATATCGAAATTAGCTTAGGGTGAAATTTTAGTACTTTTCGGATAACTTTCATTTTCTAATGAATAGTGAAAATTACTAAATTTTAATTAAAAACAACTTTTTTAATCAAAAAAATTAATAGTGATAAATTATTAATTTGAGTGGTTTTAAAGTATATCTAGAATATATTTTTAAAATTAAATACAATGTTGGTCATTGGATGTAATTTCACATTTACACCAGACATAAACAAGTGTTAATCTTTTGATAGTTTTATATCTTAAAAACACGCTATTTGTTGTGACAGCGGAAATTAATTATAAAATTAATTAATGAAACTTATATGTTGGGAATTTTGAAAAATAGAAATCATTTTTGAACTTGGAATATTAATTATAGCTTAGGGTGAAATTTTGGCATTTTTCTGAAAAACTTCAATTTTTGATGAATAGTGAAACTACTAAGTGGTAGTTAAAAAAATTAATTTTTTCATAAATCTTAATTTTACCGCTTCTGTGAATGGAATTTCAAAAATCATAGAGACACATTTGATGTCAGTATGTAAAATGTGGTTCAATGAGATGAAAATAATTTTTGGTGAATAGTAACCTTTTACTTTTATTTACTACAGTTAAAAGTAAATAGGGTGATTAAGAGTAAAAATAATATTAATATTACCCTAACACATGTCCTAATCCTATTGGAAAAGTGTATTTCGAACAAAAATAAACTTAGGAATAAAATATGACCATTTAGGCCCACTTGAATTAGATTAGGACATTTATTATTATTTAATTAAAGAAGAGTTAAAAGAGTTAAAATCAATGTTTATTCACTAAAAAAAATTTAATATCGGGTTATAAATAATATAATTTCGACTATATATATTCATTATAAATATAAAAAGATTTCCTACATAATGGTATTTTATTTTTAATTTTTATACTTTAAATAATTTAATTTATTTATGACACTACGATGATGCAGTAATTACCTTTTTAAGAACATATTAACATAATTGATGTTATAAATGCCCAAATAAATGTAATTTGAGACTATTTATGACTTAAAATAATTTTCTAGGTTAATATGACGTGTTATTGTTGATTTAAGTAACTTGTTTTGAACTTATAATTCTGTTATAAATTTCATAAAAATCATGTACCAAATAGTGTCAAAATTGACATAAATTAGTTTTTAAAACAAATATTGTATTATTAATTGTTATATAATTCCTAAAAATCTAAGGTTCTGCCAAATGACTTAGATAAGGATATATATATTAATAATAAACAACTTGGGGTTCTTTTGGCTTGATATAGTTGGTTTATTAACCATATAGTGTAAGAAAACAAAAAGAC
Source organism: Viscum album (assembly GCA_963277665.1). Taxonomy (NCBI): domain Eukaryota; kingdom Viridiplantae; phylum Streptophyta; class Magnoliopsida; order Santalales; family Viscaceae; genus Viscum; species Viscum album. The sequence goes on from OY728119.1 coordinate 464,615,629, forward strand.
ACGGTAAAAGTTAAATTATTTAACTTAGAGTTAAATCTAATTGATAAGGTTAAAATAATAACCTAAACTTGTCTAAATCTTATTGGATGAGAGGATTGCGACCCATCCCCATCTTATCCTCGAAATAAATCAATTTTGAGAAATTTAAAACCGAACATGACTTTATAATAAATAATATTTTTAGTTTTTCCAAAGGTGCCCCTCTCCTCCCTTATAAAAGGGCACCTCCTCCCTCTCTTCCTCACACAACTTTGAGCCTTCAATCTCGGCCAACCCCTGCCAAATTCTCTTCTCCACTTCCCTAGAAACATCCTAGAGGTTCTGGTCTTCCTCAAAGACCAATTTTAGTGCCCTAAGAGGAGGTCTCAAAGAGGCGCTTCAAAGAAGTGGTAATTTCCATTACCGATTCTTTCACCATTATTTCTTCTTCCACTTCTTCTTCTTAGGTTGTTTCATTATGAAGTAATAACATAAGTATCACTAATAAACTGATATGTCATTGTAAGTATGAAACAACCCTATTTCACCATCTATCCATCCTACGGAAAAAGAAATCACAGCGCATGCGTACGTAAGGAATACCGTCTCCACGCCGTGGTGAAATCTATTTTCCGCCACCACCTTAATTGGATGGGTATAATGGTGTAATGAGTAACTATATATTATTATTATAAAGTGATATTGATACTGAAATATTATACATACACTTCAACACAATTCCACGACCATGGGAACGATATCATCGCTCGTGCGTACGTACGGACTACCGTCTCCACGACGCGATGAGATTCATTCTCAATGATTAACCATTCATGAATGATTATAAAGTATATATAATAAGTACTAATGAAATATATGACCTAATAATGATTCTGGAATTATTTATATTTATATGTATGTCATCTACTTAATTCCATTCAATTCAATAAAGAAACGAAAACAGCGTTCATGCGTACGTATGGACTACCGTCTCCATGAACGGTGTATTTCTTTCCATTTACTGATTTATTATATATGTATATTCTGAGTATATATATAAATCATGTTTTATATTCTGGGATTAAGTAATCATGATCTAAGTAATCATATGAGTAATTACAAGTTAAAAACACGAACGACAAATGAGACGATTTTACCCAAAACGCTACTTTAACATGAATTTACAAAAGAACGGGTAATATAAAGTCATAAGTTGACCATATATGATATAATAACAATGAATATGATTCTGGAAAAAGTCAATAACATTATTTGAATCATTATACCGGTAGTTCGGACACTTACAAAGCAAGTCGGACCTAAGGTAAGGGAAAATATCAGAATCTCATTTTTATCCGAGATTGTTTATACTTTGGCATTTACGGGGGTGTATTTTATCATCCAAATCCATGTTTCCTCAATATGTAATATTATTTCCATCCACCTACAATTGATTAAATCCAATTTTACCCTTTGGTGAGTTTTTAGTAAAAGATATGAAATGAATCTTTTGTCATTTTTCGTACGAGCTACTTTTTGACTTTTCCGACAAAAGTACGAAGAATGTTTTTTTAACTTATACGACATGAATGGATTTTTTAAAAATTATTTCCAAGAAGCTTCCTTCACAAATTTTCATGTTTATTTTTAATCAACTTCTTTTAGTTTAAAGTCTTATGACATGTTAAGAAAGGAAAAATGTTTTTGAATTAGAATGGATATTTTCCTCAAGAATGGAGTTCAAGTGTTTTATCAAAATTATTTTCCATCTAAGATAATAAAGGGTTCTGTTTTTATCTCTATTATTACATTGATTTGATAATGTTGTGATGGAATTATTTTTATAAATTCCTTTATCTTATATGAATGGTTTTATGATGTCACAATGTTTAAGAATCTTCTTTTTATTACATGGGTTATGCTATGATGTATGGTTTATGATTTTGTGGCACACATAAGAATGGTATCATTATGAGATGGGTGGGACCTATATCTCCCTTCAATGCATTGGGTAATGATTTTATATCTCATGAGATAGACATGGCTGGAATGGTAGGTTATACCGGTTCAGTGAAACAGGACTGAAACGAGGGTGACTCCGTTCAGAAAGGGACTTTGTCCACTAAGATAGTCTTGGCAATCGGTATTGACTAACAAGAAATGATTCTCCATGATTAAGTGTGTATGCCACAATGTTTCAGGTTTTATGTTATGATTATTGGGATTGCATTTCAATTCTATGATTTATCCCATGTTATGATATTATGAGCTCTTTTGCAGGTTAAGATTTCCAAAAGCTATGTTCTATTGTATATGATGTGATTGATATTTATTTTGTTTACCCTTACTGAGCATTTGAGCTCATCGTTTTATGTTTTATTTTCCCCAGGATATAAAGAAAGGATTTAGGTATAAAAAAAGGAAGATCGTTATGGGAGATGTTGAAGATCTTTCCCCACGATTAGAAGATTATATTCCGAGTTTCCAAAGACACTAAACTATTACAGTCCTTGTGTGTGTGTTTTGTTATGTACTAAGTATTCCACAAAAGTAATGTAATATCTATTTATGTTAAGCTTCGGGTCTCTACACAATGTGTTATAGTGTTTAATTTTTAGGACTGATGATTTGAATCAGATGAAAATGAAATTAATTTGACCTTTTTTCTTTTATTGGTCGATCCATTTTAAAATCAATGCTTCTGAACATATGTCTGAGAGTTGTAATTCTATTATGTGTTCTTTTTAGACTTGGGTGAAAACCTGATAGGTCCTTCTATTGTGCGATTGAATTTTTTAGTATTGGGTTTCAAAACCTAAAGATTTATGGGTCTTCACATGTTTCATAGGTTTTTTGATACCTCATATCCCCCAACTATAATAATGTGGTATATTTGATTTAATGAAATTAAAATTTCATTTTAAAAAATTAAATGCAGGGAAATGGAAAAAAATTAAAATAAATAAAGAAATTATTTTATAACAATAATAATAAAATTATTCTTATTAATAAATTTGTTTATTTCATATTGGTTTTACAAATACCCTATAAGAGGTTTCAACTCCCTCTATTCATCCAACATCAACTCCCTAACCTCCCTAGGTGTGTGTGACCCCTCCTACATCTCCTTCTTTGGGTGTGAATATATAACCAATATTCTTCACATTTCACTTTGAATAATCGAGGTAAGAGTCGTGTATTTCTATTCAACCATTATTCGGTGTTTCCCCACTTTCTGTCTCCAAGTGATGTGCACTTGAACCCTAGGGTTTAGGGATAATAAAGTTTTTAATATTCTTCTAGTGTTAGGGATTAAAAAAGATTTTTTGAGACTCCTTTTGTTGTATTATTTCATTCTTTATAGAAGGTGAACTGTTTTAGACCATTTTTACTTGAATCCATCATCTTTGGTTATGGGTTTCTATCATTCTTCATTGCCACTCAATTTATAATTTGGTCTTCTATACCTTCTGTTTTCTTGCTAATTATCTTTAGTGTGTTTTAATATGACCTCATTGAGAAGTGATTATTGACAGGTGTAGTGGTAACATATATATATATATATGATCTCTTTGTACATATTCTCTCATGTAATGTGGAATATGTGATATACAACTAGGTGTATTATATATATAAATATATATAAATGCATTTTCACATAAGTGTATGGACCAATATTTAGTTTTAATCATCAAATTCATCATCTTCCATACTGATTGGATTAGTCTAATTCATGGGGATGATTTCCATTCCTATGGAATTATATTTCTTCCACTTTGTAAAACATTTTTTATATTATATTCCATCTAGTTTATTCATGTTTTTAAATTATTCATCCATGATCTACATTTCTTTTAAGACTCTCCGATCACTCTTACTTGTGTCTTATGTTATACACTTCACGCTTTTATGTCTATTGATCTATTTAAATTTATTGAAATAAATTGTTGTAATACTCAGTCACGACTTCCAATAAATCATCTCTATTGTGTGTGTTGTCTTAAATTGAAAAATGATATGTGTACTATCTCCTAGAAGGGTCCTAATTCATCTTTACTGTCATTTCATTTTATCTAGACATCACTTCATTTTTCCACATTTTGGAACCTTCCAATGAATATATTTGTCAAATATTAAATTTTTGGGGTTGCATTTTAGTGTTCATTTTAACCGCATGATATCGGAAAACATTTATATAGTAATTTTAGTTTCTTTGGGTCACTTCTTTGGGTGCACAATCTATTTTAGCTTATGTTTCTATTTCCATTAATGGGTTTCACATTGGATTAATTTCTTAATTTAATAAATTTTATTAAGAAAGGAGTTGAACTAAAAATACGATCCATTTCATTTCCACAATATATTTAAAATTGCTTAAGGTTCTTCTATAATTGGGTTGAATCATGGTTTTTATTGACTAATTTAATTTTTATCATGGAAATAAATTATTCAATATGATAAATGTTTTGTTTCAGAAACAATGTCATGTTTTTATAATAAAACTCCCCAATGGAGGTTCACAGTCTTATAAGATATAATGTAATGAGTAGTGGTTTAAATATATCTTGGACATTTTTCTTTCATGTTTACTTATTATTTATACCATATAAAACTTTATCACCTTAAATAATGTAAAGAGAACTGTTTTTATAGATCTTTTATTAAACCATTTAAATGGATTAAACTGTATTAAATTTTTTGTTAAACATGTTATCATGGACTATTGAATTTCATGTGAGGACTGGTAATTGTCTAAATGATATGAAATGATTGTTATTTGATTAATATTTAAATTCTTCCCTATTGACTGAATTAAATTTTCCATTAGGATTATATAGTAAGCATGTGATATTGAATTTATTATTATTGAATTATATTATATAGTCATGCATTGCCTTGAAATTTTACATGGTTGTTATGTTCACTTATAATATGCCAGGAAGAAAATTTGGGATCAATATTAAGGGCTCATTGATGTACTCTCCATTCATGACAGTTTTTGACCCGATGAGCTGTGGGTGTTTCATTTTATTGCTAGGAAAAGGCATTCTAGGTCGTTATTATTCTCATTTGTGATACTAGTTACCTATAAGTGTAATTGTGGATCAATACATTATAATGATTGGTATGACATACCTTTTGTGATACTCAGTGCTCAAAGTGCAACACGGATAGTCTCAAAGTTAGTATTCCTCAAGGGATACTTCATATTCAATATAGACCATGTTGGATGGACTTATTGGTATAGTTTTATACTGGTGTACCGTAGTGACACTTGAGATTTTTTTTAGATCACCAAATATGGGCATAGAATCCACAATTGGATTTGATAGAATTTTTCTAATAGCATGAATTATATAAGATGCATATAATATTAAGGTTGTTTGATGGTTGGTTCACTTGAGTTGTTTCTCCATTACATTATTTGGATACTAGAGTAATTACATTTGGATTAGAACCTAGGGAAAATCATGAGATCATGTGTAGGAATTTTGGTATTTCTTCATCTACTTCAGGCCTTGAATACATTTTATTCTTTTCTCGTGTGTTCTTTTGTGAAACCCTATAAGGTAGAAGTAGGTGGTATGAGATGTGATTCCATTTTAGACCATAGAAAATGTTTCCAATATTTAATGTTTTATCACTCTATATTAATTATTTATGGAAAACCACTCTATTTTTATTTTATAAGATGGGTTATCCTAGACATCATTTGTGCCGGCCTAATGAGATATATCTGATGCCCAACTCGGGCATCCATTTCACAGGGGTACTCGATATGTCCTACATGTTTTCTGGTCTTTGGATTTATTTCTTCTATTATGCTACCTACTTGAGATGTAGAAAACATAAGAATGAAGTATTATTAAGGATTCTCAGGGAGGTAGTCATTGTGATCTTATTCTATTTCACTCTATTTTTTATTTTATCTCATGATATTATCTAGTAGCATCACCTGTCATACATGATTTTTTTAAAAATTTGTCTTTGCATCTCTTTAATCAGCAAGTGTAATATTCTTCTATTTCTATTTATTTTATTCATATTTCCATTTATTTCCTATAATTATCCCCTTATTTTTCTACTATATATTTTTTTTATCATTGTGCATACTCCGATCATTGGCGGAATATTATCCCCCCGAACACACACTAGGCCCTTTCTACTAGTCGATAGCTTTTGGAATATGGGTAGATATGCTCAAGGTCATATGGAGATCGGTCCGTCTACAGGTTTAGTGGTCCGTCGGGCTAAGATGTTAAAATTAACATAATCATTTGTAGAAGAATATAGCTTTCTATTCAACAATCCCATTAGGAAGAATATTTTTCACTTTTTAATAGGAAACCTGAAGCATGATTATTTTTACTAAAATATATTATAAAATTTCTTGCTATTTAGTGACAATTTTCCACTCCAACTATTTCTGGATTTTTTGTCAAATAATATTTTCACTCTTGATAAAGATATAAATTTAGTGTATCATGTGAATAATGGTTTCTTTGAATCCCTGTATAATCATTAGAGTTTAATTTTTTTTCAATTTTTTTAACACTAATATCATGAAATACATCTTCATGAAAATATTTAATCTAATTTAAAACATATGTTTCATCATTATATATTGAATTTTTTGTAACATCACCATGATAGAGAAATCATCATTAAATATTATTAAAACCACCAAAACACATATGGTATATGATTTTATATACCTTAATGTTTTCAATTTTAGACACTCAATAAATGGATTGAAAATAAAATCATTATTTTCAGGTCATATTCTTGAAAATTACTATAAAGTTTGATCCCCTTTCTAATATTCATTGTCAGATATTCATGGCTGGACTTAATTATAATCCATTAATTAAATAATGTAAAGAAATTAAGAAAATATATTTAAAAAATAAACAATTAAAGACACATATATAAATAAAAATTTAAAATTTTGTTTTTGATTGAAATGTTGCTTCTTTTGGGAAGTAATTATTTCTTAATGGTTTCCATCAGGCCTATTCATGGAATCAAAATCACCCAATGGTTCTATATCCATTGGGATATTTTTTCCAAAGTAATGCTCTCATTAGGTATTTTGACGTATGATTCTTAAGAAATTACATTGGTCAAGAGTATGGGATGTAAATCTTATCACTCCCTTTGGGGGGGGGTTCCTACTATTGGTCTATCTTATAGAACAAATATATATTTGTTAATTCTTCATTAATTATAATGTATGATGTCGTTAATCCAAAATTCGAAAAGAATTATTTTCCAACACGGAATACAGAATCATCTATATGTATTCAATGCTCTTCAATAGTGTTGATATCAATATTTATATGAGGTTCTCCATTGATGGTATTCTATTATATACTAAGATATTATTTTGTCATTATTATGATGATGCTGGTTTTATATGCATGGAGTGGAGAACTCTGGAGATTATTGTCATATAGGTAGACTAAATTTACTCTAGAGATTATCATTATCCAAGGAGACATGAATTATTTTATGGTTGGATCAAACCAATAAATGGTCTTCCTATGTATCATTGGGAAAGGAATTTGAACCTATTCAGTTTATTTTCCCTTAATGGGGAACATCATAAAATTTAATGTCATGTGATGAGGACCTAGCCGTTAATTTTCATTTCAAGTGACAAGGAATTCTAGGATTGAGGTTCCATGTAAAATTTGGTGTGGGAATGAAATTAAAATAGCATAAGAAACATAAAAGTGGTATGAAGTTTCAAGTGGAATTAGTCCACGATGGGGATGTCACACAAATGAATAGGGTTATTTTATGATGTTGGGTTTGAACATGATGTAGGTTTCCTACATATCCCATTTGGTTTGGAATCCAAACATAGTTAGTTTTTTTAGTAAGGACCCATGGATATGGAGGCCCTAAAGGGTATGTCTCACAGAGGAGTATGGCCCTTTGAGATGATTGGTTGCGAATAACATCTAACATGGATACCCCTGGGAGAAAGTACACGAGTGATATATTATCTAATGGTGATTTGGGTCATAACTATGGGTTTACTCCTGATGATGACAGATGAATTAATGAAAATGTGACTTGGTCTTATTCCAATTGAGGATGCCCGGTGACTATTGGACCAAAGTAGGATTCCTACATATATTGGTTGAAAAAAATCTGTTTTATCATAGATAAATACTTCTTGAGGATTGTATGTGTGTCATATCATCACTAATGAATAATTCCATGAAAGTAATTTATGGTGTGCGAAACAATATGAATCCGAATATTTCCAAAAATACACTCTTTTCTTGCTTTTCTTGTGGAAGTGGTCATGGCTATGATGGATGAGTTCAATGATATAGAACTTACATATCTTCAATTTACATTGGATGAGAGTTTATAGTAAGGAATAAAATAAGGTGACCAACCCCGAGGTGATTGAGATGAGGGATTTGGTAACCATCCCTTCTATGACTCATTTTCAAGGTGGTACAGAAGATAAAAAAGTGAAACCTCTTACAGGTAAAGCTTATGGCTTACACCAGGTTCGCTTCCCTGAAATTGGTTCCATAGTCGGTGGATGATCTTATTCCATGTTGAATGCCAATAAATGTGTGATTTATTCCTCCCTACTGGGAACCGAAGGATTCAGGTCTCGGAGAGGGGAAGGTACGGACATAGTCTTATCCCCAAAATTTGTGACCATCAACTCTCCAACACTGTCCCTGGGGTAAGGGTTTTCATGACCATAGGGAAACAAACATACATGTACCTTGATAATCTAGATCATACAACTAGAAATGTGATGGGAGCCTCTAACTGTAAGAATACAAACCCAAATTTAGTACACTTTGGGGTGCCACTCTCCATTTATGTGTAAATCTAAGGAGCTTTGTGGAAGTTTTGATTGTATCCCTATTATGATAATGATCCAAATAAGCAGATTCCCATCTATGAATGTCTTTATAGAAGGCCTTATGGATGGCTCACAAATACTAAAATGTAGGGAGAACCAAGGAGGACCATACAAGGGGGTGCTTCACACATGTATGCATGGGAGACGAGATAACACCTTGGGTTACTGAAATCCTAAGTGAATACACATTGGTGCGACCTTGGTCAACCATTCAAGTTTCTTCACAGGTCTTCCAAAAGGTGATTCATTTAGGTACCTAGTTAATGAAGGGGATCTCATTCATGTCTATATTTATTAGGGACTAGAAGAATAAGTCATGAATGTTTTTTTTCTTTTTAATATTGAGTGGACATAATTCTCATTGTCCCCCTATATATTCACTCCTTTTAGGTGTTATAAAACTATATAGAGGGATTTAGAGGACTTGAGAGAAGAACTAAGGGGACCAGAACCTAATGATTCAATCAAGAAAAATCATCCATCAAAATGAAAACCCTAGGGTCTTATTTAAAGGAAAATATATAACTGTGGGTAAAGGTGTATTTTCATGATAGTGTCTCACACATGTCAGTTTCTCATGGTTCTTTGAAGGTACATGTGCACTTCTGGGGCTTGGGTCACTTGGGTGACCCACCTGGGCAGACCTTCTATTCTTTATTGTGGGACATGTACCTCGATAACCCTTTTTTGGCTCCCAAAATAAATATAGGCCTCGCATTTAAAGTCAGTCCCTTCCCTACCCATACTGACCCAATGAAAAAATGGTGATTAAAACTGGGAACATTTCATGCATCATTGAAAACATAAAAGGTCATGACACGTAGAATACCTATATGATCCTTCTTCCAGCATAAAAGATGTATTTCTACGTAAATTAAACATTTAGTTTCTATGTGATCTTCACATCTTCAAATCTATGGAAAATTCATGGATCAAATTTCACTCTATCCAGAAAATCCCCCCCTTATAATTAGATTCATTTGGAAGGAAAATAATCAGGTTCTAATGTAACTTATGGGAACATTGATGCGTTCAGGAATCATTTGTGGGTTTTGGAGCTATGTCATGTTTGTAATGATGCTCTAATTTTTTCCTAATACAGGGGGCCTAGTGAGCATATGGTTGAACTAACTAATCTTCAACAAGAATCTGAAGGGGCCCGGGGGTCAATTAATCATATGAAGTGTTTTGTGAAAGGTTTTATGTAATATAAGAGTGACATACCCCATTTTGTGGATCTTTATTTAATTATTCTCCATAAATGATATGAATATTTTCCAATAATATATGTATTCATCCCAACATTATTATTTTAATTATGATGTCAAAACTAATTTCTATTAAATTACCACTTCATATCAACAAATCATAATTATAATGATAGGGAGGGGTCTCAATAATCATTACCTAGACCAAGGGGTTTGGTGAGAATAGTTTGATAGTTACTGGGTTCATATTTAAAACCCTATAAAATTTGGGTCTTTTACCTTTACATTCCTTTAATTTTCCAAAACCATGTTGATTGTAGGTCTAGTAGGTTAAGAAGCACTTTTTTCTTCAAAATTCCACTTTCAGGTATTCAACATGCTGAGTACTATGACTCTTTTTATTGGATGTTTGAATTCATGGATGTGGGACTAAAAGGGTTGTTTTTTTAGCTCTAACAGCTTTGACCATGAATTTTGAGAAGATAATAAAAACATGGATTTATGGTTTAAGAGTATTATGGAATTCATTAAATACTTCCAAGGGGAATCTTGAACCATAATTATATAGTTCCCAAACATAAAATTTGATATTTGAGAATAGAGGAGGTCTCTCCTAAGAATGAGTTTTCCATTGATGCCAATGAGCCTGTACCCAAGTGGTATAGGCTCCTGCTAGGCATCCAACAGGACACATGACCAAATCCCCGAAGGGATGAATTTTTAGGGTTCTATAGCAAGGCAGTATAGAAGTATGGTAGCAGTGGCAGAACTATAGTAGCATGATATAGTAGTGGTGGAGGTACCGTAGTAGGTACTGTAGAAGTGGTGGTAATATAGCATGTACTGTAGCGGTGGAAGTACTATAGCTGCATAGGTGTTGTAGTAGTATAGTTCATTGAAGGTCTATTCGGCCGAAAAATGGGCTTTTAGGGCTTATATTTAGGTAACATGGCCTTTGTCTTTTGGGCTATGTAATGGGTCTCCCTATACCCTATATTTATTCAGTCTTTGTTTTAAATAATAAATTGAGGTTTCAGACCCTACCTGTAAAAAAGAGGATTTCATTGAGGGACAAACCCATTATGAGAGTTTTTTATGCATGTCCAACTGGGGAACATATTGCATGATCATATAGCAACATCCTTAGTCTAATAGGCCAGTTATAGGGGAGGCTTATTTAAGAAAAATAAAGGCACAAGGTGCATATTTATGTAATGGAGTCATCAAAAAATTGGACATTCCATTTCTCTTGAGAAATGAATGATTATGAAATTGCTGATTTCACATGAACAAAAGGGGTGGTTTTTCCAAGATATGATTTTGAATAATAAATGGAATATCATTATCAACATAGGTGATCAATGGGAAACAAATCCTACATGAATTTTGTGTGTGATAGAAGGTATGTTTTGTTAGATAACAAATGTTATAGGTAGAAGGATTATTTTCTAACAAAGGATGAAATTATCGTGCTATTTAATGTCCTACAACATTAAAATTATGACGTGTAGTTTAAATTATTTAAGAAAGGACATTATGATGTGTAGTTTAATGTTTTATAGAATGTATTTTATGTTGTGCAGTTTAATGTCACACAACAATGATCTTATGTTATGCAGTTTAATTTCATGCAGTAAGGACATTATGCTCTGCATTTTTAAATCCTTCAAAAAGAACGTTATACTATGTAGTTTAATGTCATACAACAAGGAAATTAGGGGGACTATAATTTAAGGTCATTATCTTTTACAAAAGGTTTATTGATTTGCTGATTCTAATTAATCCATCTAGAAATGTGATATTATATTATTTTATGGAATGATAATGTTATAGGATGTTATTTGGGGTTCCAATATCAAAATGATGCTTCAGAAAAAATGGATTATTGCATTACAAGATGTATCTCCCTAGAAAAAAATTACTAATTATTTAACATTGGTTTAATGGGTTGTTTAATACAATGAAAATAGGTGAATGTAATACATGGTAAAGTAGCATCATCCTTAGGCTTCCAGTCCTGTTATGGGTGCAACATATAAAAGGTGATCTGGGGAGCATAAAGCCTAGTTAGGTAAAGGATCTCTCATGAATTCATAAATCTATCTATAAAAACTAATGAATTTTTATGAACATGTTTATATTCTCAAGCATATAGTATGATTTATGTAGAAAAGAAATATATATAAAAAGAAGTATTTCATGTAGTAATTTCTATAGAATTAATGAGATGGATGCCCTGTATAGGTATGAACCACACATAGGGTGTATGCTTCCTGCAGTATTAAGTCATATTACTAGGAAAATAAGATTATAGAAATGATGTTCGGTATGTTGTCAAATGTCCTATGATTATTTCAGTATTCTTTAAACTCATGATGAAGGAAAATTTAATCCATGATTATAGTAAGTTTCCTATTGGGTGAAAGGAAATGGAACAAATTTTTTTAGGATGACCACTTTTATCAAATTTTTCATTTGAGCATACCTTCATCAAAATATTAAATATATAGGAGAGGATTATCTTATTATTGAAATTACAACAGCTTTAAATCCCCATTATTAAGGCTATTTAATGAAAGGATAATTGGGGCACATTCTGAAAATCCAAATAGTGGATTCCTTTGGCTGGAAAACCCATTATGGAAGAGATTTTTGCATGTCCAACTAGGGAACATACTACATGGTTATGTAAAGGATCTCTTCGGTATCTTAAATTCTACCAATAAAATCGTTTGAAATGTTATTAATATCTAAAATAATTCATGATTTGGAGTGTGGAATGAGAAAGGGGAATTTATTGAAGGCATAAAGGAAGCATTGGAAAAAAATTTCTAAGAGTATGGATTATATGCCCATATTTTTGTCATATATAGGTGGGTAATATCTCTTGTTTTCATTTGTGAGCTATCTCTATGGAGAGTACCCAAAATCATATATCCTATATATATATATATATATTTGGTACAAAAATTTGTAAATTTTATTTTATCCCATGGATGGGGATAGGTATTGAGTCCTAGGATTCACCGCATATATCAATGGAATGAGAATCAAGACATACATATTTCTAGAGGTACCCTACAGTTTGAATTCATGTTTTTGGGACATTTTATGATAAATTTAACATCTTATGGATTGTACATGGGTTATTATGATGTGAAAAGGAATATTACGTTCATGATAGGGTGTTGGGCCCAAGAATCACTATGTATCTTATAGGAGAAAGAATAAAGACACCTCTATTAATAAAACACATGGGTTAATGTGTATGGTGAGAACTCCAACTTGATATCCCCGTGTAAATATAATTATTACATAGTAGAGTAGAGGTATATTCTCCATTGTGTTATGGTTGGGACCATGATTGGAGATCTGGGAGTCATTATGTATCTCACATGGATGAGAATCAAGAAACACTAAGTTATTTGAGGGACGATAGATTTTACCATCATGAGGAATGTATTTCTATAGTTCATTTTATGGTTTGACAATTGATGTATAATATCTTCAATGTGAATAGATACACCCTACTTATGAAGAGATATCCTTCACCAAATTCCTAAGACCTTTTGAGTTATGCCCAGTGTGAGAAATTGTTACACCCTGAGTTATTATGCACCTATTTTTTTTGACTAAATTAAAATGGTCATCTTTCAATTCACATATTCATATATTTATTTCACTCTAAACAAACATGTCATATTGTAGGTGCAACATCAATATGGAATATGATACCGGCAAGATGGATTTGGCGGACGATACATGAAACACTGTGTTTCTAAGAAACATCTATTTTTATTGTTTTAATTATTTAAATAACATAATTATAACCAATAAATTAAACTTTTTATATGAATAGTTTTAACCAATATTCAATTATTTTTCATTATTTTATTATATAAATGAATCATATTGATATTAAATGATATGGTATTGAGTGAAGTCTTTCTATGTCTAAAAATACAAATTTTAAGGTCCTTAATGTACTATTAATTTTATACACATTTAGGAATTTAATTTTATAAAATAAAAATAGTTTTTTAAATTATAATGTCCAAATTATCTTGAAGTAAAATTTTATGATTTTATGAGAAACAGAATCATTGGATAAATAGTTAAAATACAGGTTTTAAATTCAATTAAATTTTAAGGATTAAATATTTATCATTTTGATTTCAAAGTATAATTAGATTTTATATTTATAAATTAATCCAATTATGTTCAATGTAATCATTTCTTCATTTGAATTGGAAATTATGAATTAAAAACATTTGATTCATTTTAAAATAAAAACATGTAGTGTCATGATGACAACTAGAATATTTAACATATTTTATATGAATTTGTAAAAATTAATTCCACATTTGGAAGAATAATAATCTTTAATGCCTAAAAAGGCAAAAATAAATTTCATGAAAGATTAGTTATGGTGATTAAAATTAAATACATGAGTTAAGAGAAACATTAGGTTAATAATGTACTAAACATTAAATTTATGACCAAAAACTACCTTCACACATTTGAAAAACCAATTTTATGTCCATATTTCTTAAATAAATATTCTATTATTCTGTTTTGTTGTTTTTTAATGATTTTTTTGGAAATAAAAAATTTCCACTTAACTTGTTTCTAAAAATTACAAGCGAGTCCTTTTCCTTCCCTATAAAAAGACACCACCTATACCCATTCATCACACCTATAAAACTATTTATGCTTGGCCATGATCTACCCAAGTATCCTCACAATCCCCCTAGACATAGAATCTACTGTATTAAAACTTATTATGGATGCATTTGGGAAAAAACCAAAAGGAGTTACCTGATTTAGAGGTAACATCTTCTCCAAAACTCCTTTCAATTAATTTCATTATTCACATGTCCACTCTATTTATTTTCTTATTTTTTGAAAAAAAACTATTATCATAAATATGATAGGATATTGTTTTAAAAACATTTATACCTAAATTTTCACTCAAATCCATCTAATTGATATTGAAAATATTGTTTATGTGTGCCGAGAACTACTTCTACATTAAATGATTATTTTTCATTTCTCCTCTACAACCAATAAATGTAGACATTACGATATAAATATATTTATATGTTAAATAAAATATATTTATTATATATTTAATCCTACTTATTATATGTTTTACAAACATAACTTTACTTTCCATTTTGTGTTTATATGATAATCTTTTTTTGTGGAAGTGTAGACTACCGCCCCCTAAAGAGATATGGCTTATTCACACACCACATGAGATGTATTAAGGATCAGATTAATGAAATTATATGATATTTATGGAATTTTAATTATACTATAATATATATATTTATATATACATATTTATACATATGTCATTTAAATGATTTCTTTAAATATGACAACAAAAAATAGGAACAACGTTCATGCGTATATATGACTTACTGTCTACATGAATTGTGTATTTAATTTCATAATTAATTAAACTATATATTTTTATTATATACACATACTGGATATGACTTATATTTAGATCATTAGATATATTCTAGAATCAGGATATAGGTATAAGTTTCAACGATATAACAAATTAAGACACATGCGAAGAACAACTTGAATATTACACAAAGTTAAAGTATAACAAAGGATCGTTAACAAGTAGGGAATATAATTTTATAATATAAAAAATGTATGGTATTATGTAAAAGGATATTATTATTTAAAATATTTATATTTAATTTATATTTATTATATAGTAATCTTGCACGAGTACGTACACAGTCAAGACACTAGGTAAGGGGATTTCATCTTACCTTTATTTATTGTGAGATACAATCTATGTTCACTACTCTTTAATTTTGGGTGGAGGATGTCATGATAATTAATATATTCTATTAATATTTTACATATATTTATGGTCATGCACGTGACCATTTGAATATCCTTATTTAATGGGGTTATCATTCCAAAGTTACCAAATCTGTAAAATAGTTTTGTCTCAATTTCCCCCCCTTGAGAATCAGGTAATGTTATGCTCCTAAAACATTTCTGAGGTGTATGTACATCTAGTTTATTTATTTTTCCATTAATAATATTATATTAATGTTATATTAGGATTCTTGTAATTTTTTCTCAAATAGATATTTTTATCCCAAGTTATCGAGTTATAAGAGTTTGTTAAGAAAATCTCATCACTTTCAAAGATTAATTATGTTTATTTTTCCCTTGATTAAATAATATGATCTGTATCTCAATAATACACATTATTTTACTTATTCTATGTTTATTAATGATATTATCCATTTTAAGAAACATTTTTCACTCTTTAGTACCTAAAATTACTTTTTTATGTAAAATCTGACCATCTGTATCTTCTGTTATAAATTTATTATATTTAAAAAAATGTTTTCAAAAATGTATTCAAAATGATTTTAAAGTAACCTTGAAAATATTTTTCAAGTAAAATTGTTTGAAATGTTTTTTATTTTATTCGAATATTCCACTATAGTTTTTCAGTGTTATTTTAAATAAAAATTGGTTTTAAGAGGTTTTATGTTATTAAAATTAATTTTAAAATCAGAAATGATAATTTCATCCAGAATATTTTTAAAAGATCATTCTAAATTACATCCCAATTAATATCACATCCATTGGTGTTACTCATTGATTTATGGGGAAATTATTCAATGTTGTCATTCATATTATATCATTAAATGGATTATTTTTTTCTTTGTTTTACAATTCTTATGCAACCTATATCTCTTTTATGAGATATATACTTTTAATACCATCTTCTTTTTAGGGGTTATGCTTGTGATTACATGATTATGAAACCCGTATCTTTCGTTTGGTAATTATATGTTTACTGGTATATGATACCAATTTCATTATTGGGGTTATGATATGATTATTTGTGATATTTGGTAACATGTATGTATGATTTCATTATTTAATGGGTGGGACCTATATCTCCCTTTAAGGAATTAGGCAATTTATTATATACCATGAGATAAACTATGTTTCTATCGGTAGTTATACTAGACTACAATAATGGCCGTGAGGGAGATCCATGAAAACTAAGATGGTATGAGAGGTGTACTCATGCTACTCTAATGGACAAGGGAGTGAAACATGACTACTATAATGGCATGGGGAGTAAACTCATTCTTATGAGATGGTCTTGGTATTAATGCCTTGTCTACTATAGAAATCATTATATGGTTTTCTGTTGGCCACAATTCCGTTTCTTACTCCTATGTTATTCTATCATGGCTTATTTCCTTGATGTCCATTTTTATTCATGTCTTCTTAACATGCATATATTTATTCCATGGTTCATTTATTTGATCATTGATATGAAGGGTATGATCTCATATTCTCATACCCTTATGGTCATGTTTATACTTACATTTATCCATTTTTTACCCTTACTGGTCATTTAACCTCACCCCTTTTGTGCTTCCTTCCCTAGGATTTGAAGATATGTATTATGTTTGATGTGTCTCAGAAGGGTGATAGAAATTAATAACCTAGTGGGATATAATGTATCTCATATATGTAGTAGTGTTTTTTCATGTTTACAAAGGCACTATACCAACTACGGTATTTGGGCATCTGTGGGTATAATGTTTAAGTATTCTATAAATTTTATGTAATGATGATGTATGAAAATAGGGTGTTACTATAGATGTAATTAGAGAATAATTATATTTATCATTTTTAATCTTGGATCAGAAAACATTGGTTTAATATTATGTTCAGGTCTATGGATAAGTATAAGGATGAATCAATGTATAGGATAATGTTCTAGTATTTCGGTGAAGGATAGAGTGAGTGGTTTCTTATAAATAAATCCATTCTTGAAAAAAAAAGTGAATGTATCTCTAGAATATATTTTCATACATGTAATAAATCAAAAAAGATGTTTTGGGTTTGACTTTGGGTAATCTAGTAAATAAAAACAGGCCTTGGTGAACACCCAATTTGACACTACTGAGTGATATGATTTTAGAATTCACAAAATATTCATTAACCATTATGATGAAGTTAAATATATGTTGGCTTTGAATAACCTAGTAGAAACATATGGTGTCCTATATTATGGAATTTTTTATAATTTATAAATCCTAAAAGTTATTTTTCATGAGAAGGTGGTTTTCATTGTTATATCTATTTCTTATTCTATGATTTCATTTTTAGTCATTGGCTAAAACATAAATGAACTACGTTAATGGAGATTGAAGTGAAAAATGAAATGCTTGACCTCCTAAAAAACTGAATTATATGGGAACTGGAATGAAAAACCACATTTATATGATCACATAGCTTTCTCAAGCGATGAATCATGGTGGACTTCCAATTGAACAAATGAGGGTAAAGCATTCTATTCAGTCTTTTATTAGGGAACATCCAACTTCTTTCAAAAGTTCTCCAGATCCTCTTTTTTATGAACAATATATTAGTACCACTAAAAATAAATATTCTCTTATTCAGTATTTGGAGCATGAGAAATTCATTCTCACTTTTTATCAGTTAGAAGGTGTAGCATTTCAGTGGTGGACCCTAGAAGGAATATGAGGGAACATTATGAGAATAAATCCCTAGTTTGTGATGAGTTCAAGAAATTATTTTTCAAAAATCAATTTCCTCTAATTTTTCATATCAATCTAGAAAAATAGTTCTTAGAGTTCAATCAAAAGGATTATGAGTGTATTTGTGCCTACGAGGCTAATTTCATGCAACATGCAAGGTACAATTTAGGAATTGTCATCTATCCTGAATGTAATGTTGATAGGTTCACTGATGGCTTAAATACAAGTCTCAAAAGGGCGTTGGACAATATAGAGATTAGTATCTATGAAGAGAATCTATGTTATGATATCATTGTTGAATTGGAGGTGGGATTCACATATCAATATAATTCCTATGAAAATAATAAGAATATGGAATTTTAAATAAACTATAAAAACCATGGAGAAAAGAAGAAGAACTTTCTCTTATGCTCTATGTGTGGAGAGAAGCATAATGTATATTCCACTAGAAGATCTAATAAAAGTTTTATCTGTTGAAGGGATGTTTATATGGCCAATGATTACTGATGTGGTGAGAAGAAGTTGGGTCACAACCCTAAGGGGAAAAAATAAACACAGAATGAACCTCCTAAGATTCAGTGCTTCAAGTGTAAGAAGAATTTACATTATGAAAACATTTACAAATACCCAAGGGTGGTTGATGGTGATCGATGTCAGCATCCTCTTAAGTATAGGGAAAATTTTAAATCTCATAAAATCACTATATCTAATTTGGGGGGTGAAATAATGACATAATGGAAGGTCTAATTACTATTTACTCTAGAACTACTAATGTCTTGTTTTATTCATGATCAACCCACTCATTCATATATAAAAAGTTTTATATAGTTATTAAGATTATATGTAACATAACAAGTATGTAATTAATAGTATATATTATTATCTATGTATATTTATGAATTAGATAGTGTTTTGGAGGATTAAAATGAGAATAAATCCAATCTTAAGCATGAAATACACTAATATTTTTAAAAGATTGTTTTACTACCTTTTGATGGAAAACCAATTTTAAATAAATATTTTGACAATTTATAATCCCTACTTTCCAAAATAGATATATTCTTTATTATTGGGACATTAAAATTTACATTGGATAAATTTTTGGTATTTTTCTGACAATGTTCAATTTTTTAATGGATAGTGAAAAATACTGCATTTTACAACAAAACTTCTTTTTCATCTAATTTTATTATATAGTTAAATTGTCTTTTTAATTGGTTTTAAAGTGCAATATGAATATATTTTTACCATTTAATCCAATGGTGGTCATTAGGATTAATTTCACATTGGAATTGGGCATAAACTAATGCCAAACTTTTCATAGATATTGTTTAAAAAAAACTGCTATTTGTTTTGACAACGAGAATTATTTTTAAATTAATTATTGAAATTTATGTGTTTGTAATTTGGTAAAATGGATTCCATATTTGGATTCAGATGGTCCAAATTACGTAATTAATACTCTTTTGATTTTGGACAATATGAATAGTAACGACAGTAATTATCTTTAATTATCTTGATTAATGAGTAATCGTGTAGTTAAGGATAATAAAATAATATCATAATAATAACAAATGACACCAACATGTGTCTTAATGCTACTGGTTGTCTCATGGACGACCATGGGATGCCTTGTCCAAACTTGGGGACCCCATTGAATCACTTTTGTTTGAAAGTGACTTTTTATCTTTTTATTTTTTTTAAAGAAAGTAAATATAACAAAGAATGTATCACCTGAGTAAAACATTTTTTAATTTTGTCTATATAAATGATATTATGTACCATATATATTCAGTGTAAATCTAAAATGATTTCCTATATCATAGTATTTTTTTCTTGATTTTGAGACATTAAATAAATTAAATTATTTATGACATTATGATGATGCAACGATTACCACATTAATAAAGGATTTAAATAAAATGAAAAGATAATGTTAAAATAATAACTTACAATTGTGAAAGACCTATTGTATGAGTATATTTCCAACCCTTATCACCTTATCCTTGAAATACATTAATGTGGGACCTTTAAAATCTGAAACTCATTTGAAAATAAAGTAACATTTTGTAACTTTCCAAGAGTGCCCCTCCTATCCTCTTATAAAAGGCCCCCACCTCTACCACCGTACCCATACCTCTCAAGCCTTTGGATCGGCCAAAAACTGCTCATGTTGTCTCCCCACATCCATATCTTACTCCTAGAAGCCTCACTTTGGGCAGAAGTCTTCCCAAGGAAGCCTTTGACCTCAAATCAAAGAGAGTTTCCTGATTTTATGGTAATGCCTTAACTTGTGTTCTTTTGTTTTATATTACTTCTCCAACCACCTAAACTATTTTTATTCATTTATTTTGTAACAACTCCAGTATCTTAAAATATAATAGGATGTTGTTTTAAGAAGGATTTTAGGTACACTTACACACACCTACATCTAATGGTTAAAGAACATATTGTTTCCGTGGATGGCGAATTTCTGCTTCACAAAATGATGATTGTTCAATATTAATCAAACACCTTCAAAGGTGGCCATTAATATGTCAATATATTTATATTTTTTATATTATATGTTTATGTTTTACTTAAGATTCTGTATTTTTTCATTTATGGCATACCTTTATGGTTTCCATTTTGGGTAAACACGATATCTTCATTTTAGGAAGTGCGGACTACCGCCCCCTCAAAGTGATTTGATTCGTTAATACCATATGTGGTACGTATAAAGGATAGATTTAATGATATAATATATGATACCATACTGGAATTATATTACTCTTATGTATTATTATTTTT
Organism: Viscum album; assembly: GCA_963277665.1. Taxonomy (NCBI): domain Eukaryota; kingdom Viridiplantae; phylum Streptophyta; class Magnoliopsida; order Santalales; family Viscaceae; genus Viscum; species Viscum album. Next base: position 464,637,081 of record OY728119.1, read on the forward strand.
TAATTCCATTAAATATGAAATAGAAATGGAAGTAGCGTTCATGCGTACATACGACTTACCATCTCCATGAACGGTGCATTTCATTCCTTACCTTTAAATTTTATTCAATATTATAAATTCATGTATACAATGGATATATATGATATATATGACATCTAAATAATGAATATAATACTGGATATAATATATATTTTACCCCATGAACAAACATGTAATTTTAAAGAGTTTATTTTTTGACTCAATTACCAATGATCGTTAAAATGACCGTTATTAACTTAAATAATTACATAGTGTTCATGTCATGGTAATAAGTGATATAAAATTAATAATTAACATGAAAATGTTTCTTAATCAACTAGAAATTAAATCATGTTTATTATTCAGGAGATTAGAGAACGATCGAGTCAAGTCGGATACGATGTAAGGGACTTCGTCTCAATCTCCATTCATTGAGGGATATTTTGTTTTAGACACAAATTTCTTTTATACGGTTTATAAAACCCTTTGACTTTTATGCTTATTCAAAAGGAATCTTTTTATACAGATCATTTAATAAACAACAAAAAGGAATGTTTTTTTTGTACGTATGCGGCGACAATGACTTCTTCGCCGCCGTGACCATTATTTGATTTTTGGCTTCCCTTACAAGCCATAACTTTTTTTTGAATGAAAAATAAATACCATGTGTTTCTTTTATTTTATTTTGGTATTGAAAATGGTTTTCATAATGTTTTTAGATCAATGAGTTGTATTGATATATTGTGATTGAAAAGTGGAAATGTTATGTTTCCTTTATGCATGTTTTATGTTATACAATTATGTTATGGTTCTTGGGCATTGTTATAAAGACAGGTGGTTCTGTGATAAAATAAGGGTGGGTAAGCCCGATATAGCTCTCCAATGCATTGGTTAACACTAAGGAGTTAAACGTTAAGGTTTCTCCGAAGAGATTTAGGGAATATATTGTGATGGGTATTACAAACGTAACCAAGAGGGTTACTCCCTACGTAAGAATGTTATGAATGCATCATGTTACCTCTATGTCTTATGATTTCTATGATTTATTCATGATTTTATGAGTTATGTTAATATTCTTATTTTTTATGAGTAATTTATGATTTCATTGATTCTTATGTATATATGTACTCATGTTTCCTTTCCATATTTCCATATCCCTTACTGAGCTTTTAGTGCTCATCCCAAGTTTTTGAAATGATTTTCACAGGTCAAGGGAAAGGTACATGATGTGATGATAGTGTCAAGGAAGTGTCAAGAAAGAATCCATGTTTTATATTACATATTATTCCATTGATGAGAAAAATGAATACTATATTTTATGTAACCACTTTGTTTAAATGTGGAATGTAATGCAAGTTTTATGATATAATTCTCTAAAACACTAAACCTGAAAAGATCATCAATGTGTAATCTTGTAATAACTCAAGATTAAGTAAGGTTTAAGGCTGATACCTTATATTATACAAAAAAAATTAGAGTTTTAATTATCAGTGTAAACCCCTAATGGTAAAAATATTGCATTTCATGTCTACGATTCTCTTCGATTGATTTTTGTGTGAGTGTACATCTGAAAAATCATTTCATTATTCCTTTGGTGAAATTTTATTAATTCCTAGGCATGGATTGACTTTATCTTCAAAAATAACACATAAATTATTTTGTAAGGGAAGTTATGTTCAAAATTTTAAACCCTCCTATGATCAACCACCAATGTGAAAATAAGTATGAACTTCTTATGGAGATTATATCTAGTGTATGGGTCCAAATTCCCATTAAAATGGATGTTTATCACAAATTGTGGGGGATAATATTGACAATGTTGATATTTTTATTGTATGTGATATTATGGACATATTTCCAAAAATAATTCCTAGTCTACCAAAAAAATTAGTTGGATTTTTGATATAATGTGTACCAAGTTCCACAAAAATTTCAAAGACACCTTATAGATCGGCACTGATTGGGTTGGAGGAATTAATGATGAAACTCCATGAAAACCATGAAAAGGGATTCCTTAGGCCATGTGTGTCACCTTGAAGTTCACTAGTTATTTTTGAGAAAAAGAAATATGTATCAATGTGACTCTACATTTATTATTGAGAGTTTAGAAATATCATAATCAAGAACATGTATCCTCTTCCACTGATAACTTGTGTGATCAACTATGTGAAACTCAAAACATTTCCATGATAAAACACTGTTATGGATATAATAAATTGCGGGTTATGAAATATTTTATACCCAAAAAAACATTATATACTACGTATGGTCATTATAAATATATATTGATGACTTTTGGTCTTACTAATATCCCTACTATCATCATAGATTTAATGAATATATTCTTTAGTGATTACCTTGACCATTTTTATGTAGTCTATATAAATGATATTCATATCTATCCAAAGAGAAAGTATGAGAATAAGTATAACATCAGAATTGTTTAGAAGACCCTTAAACAAATAAGTTATATGATAAATTTACAATGTGGAAATTTTGAGCTAAAAAAGATTTATTTTTTGGGTCACATAATCTCAAGATATGATATAAATGTAGATCCATCAAAGATACAGGCTATTGAAAGCTGGCCTAGAACAACTACAACAACTAATATTCATATATTTCTTTGTTTAGCTATTTATTATTGATAGTTTTTACAAAACATCTCATGACTATGTAATACTCGGACAATGTGAACTCAGAAATTTGGAATGTACCCTTGGACCATTGAATGTGAGGAATATTTAAGGAACAGAAAAAATGTTGGTTAGTTTTGATGTTTCTGTATTAATCTTTTGTCAATAAGGGTTTTTAATCTATATTGATTCATTAATGAAGGGATTGGTATATGTTGTTATGAAAAATACCATGGTTATACCATATTTACCTTCATAGTTGAATATTCATGAGCAAAATAACCTAACTCATGATATAGAGTTTGCAGCGGGAATATTTTCATTAATGATATGGAGGACTTATATTTATGTGGATATGAATGATATATATACTAATAATAAAATTAATAAATATATATTTGCATTAAAAGAGTTTAAAATGGTCTATAGAATTTGGTTAGAGTTGGTAACAGATTATGAATTCTCAATACTATAGAACCTTGGGAATGTTAACAAGGTGGCTGATGCTTTGAGTGGAAAATATAATGCAATATTATCTGTTATGTGGATAACAAAATCCAATATTTAAATATTTTAAAAGTATGGATCCATAAGTTCTGAAGTAAGGAGAAAAATCATATCTTTATCAAATGATTTCTTAACCCTCTATCCATGTAAAAATTAAGGAGGCATATAAATAAGGTGATGTTCTAAAAAAATGGTTATAAATGTTCATGAGTTTAATATTGATAAGGATGGAATGATCAAGGTTAGGAACGATGTATGTGTCCCACCTATGGTGGATTTGAAAGAAGGGTCTATTAAAATAATCTAATAATTCATCATTCATTATTCTTTTGGGAATTGCAAAAGTGTATAGGGATATAAAATAATTCTTCCAGTTGGATGGCATGAAGATATATATCCCAGAGTTTGTGTCTCAAGGTTTTGTATACCAACATGTTAAGGTTGAATAAGAAATATCTCCTCAGATTTTTCATGCATTACCCATAGAAAAATTGAAATGGGAGAACATCACTATTGATATTGACATTGGACTACCCAGAACCACTAATGTTTTTAATGTTATATGAGTGGTAGTTTATCACCTAACTAATTTATCAAACTAATATGATATTAGAGAATATTTATCTATTGATCAGATCCTGAATATAAATTAATGAAGTTGAATGCTTTAATAGAGTAAAATGTTATAGTATATTTGATCAGGATATAAGGTTGACCTCAAAGTTCATGATCAATATTAAAGAAGAAGATGATACAGAATTGAGTTTAATCACTGTATATCATCTTCAAAAAGTTGGTCAGCCTAAAAGAACTATTCAATCCCTAGATCATATGATGAGATCTTGTTCATTGGAATTAGAAAGTGGTTGCAATCATCACCCTCTTATAGTTTAGTTTTTCATACAATAATATATTTCACTCAATCATTCAGATGGATCCTTATGAATCCCTATATGTTAATTAATGTATACCCCCAACGTGCTAGGTTTAGTTTGGTGAATGAATGATATTAGGCCCTGAGATCACTGGTGAAATGGTCATGAAGGATAAAACCATTCAGCACCATATCAAGGATGCTCAAATATGGAAGAAATGTTATACCGATAACCATCGATGAGATATATAATTTGAATTTAGTGAAAAGATATTTCTATGAATGTCATCCTGGAATAATTTTATGTTATTCAGGAAGAAAGGGAAACCAATCCATATGTATATTGGAATATTTGATATTATTGATCCTATTTAGATGGTAGCCTATCTCCTGGAACATCCTTCAAATCTCTCTCAACTCCATGATGTGTTCTATGTATCTCTCTGGGGGATGTACATACCTGACCCATCACATGTACTAAACTTAGAGGTGATACCACTAGAGCAAGATCATTCTTATAAAGAGAAACCTATTGAAATTCCTGACCAATCAAATAATGTCCTACAAAACAAGACCACTCTCCAAGTCAAGGTTTCATGAAGAAATCACCAGTTTCAGGAAGCTATGTGGGAAATTTAAGATTTGATGAATCGTAATTATCCTCATTTTTTACTCGAGTGATGAATTTTAAGGGTGAAATTTGTTTTTTGGGGTAGAATGTAACACCAAGAGTTTTTATGGATTTTTTTTCAAATAAATTAATAATTTTATCATAAAACCCAAAAGGTAAAATATTTCATTCAATATAAACCAAAATTTAATTTGTCACATACAACACCAACATAGTGTACGATACATACAACATTGAGTTGTCAGATGATACACACAATGCTGTGTTTCTACGAAACATATCTTTTTATAGTATTAATTATTAAAATAAAATAACTATTTCATACTATAGAACATATTTATAAGAAACTTATTAACTAATTTTCAAACATTGTTCAAAATTGTAATATATAAATGAATCACACTAATAAATAAATTTTTTTGAGAAGTCTGTTTGTTTTCCCAATTAATATTTTTATTTTCCTTCTAATACAATTTATTTTTGAAAAATGTTAAAATATAATTTGATAAAAATAAACCTGATTTTTGTATTTATAATTTCAAAAAATAGCCTGTGGTGATATTTGGTATTTTTATGAGAAACATTGTTTTAGAAGAATAGTTAAATATACCGATTTATAATTCAAAACTGCATTTTTATTTAATTAGTTTAGAATTTTAAAATATAATTTAATTTGACATTAAATATGAATTATATAATATTTTTATCAATTAGTCCAATGAATTTCATTGTAGTTATTTCTACATTTAAATTGTACATAATGAATAATAAACGACTGATCCTTTTTACTATAAAAACCTACAATATCATCCCGACTATAAGATTAGTATAAATATAATGTCTTCTATTTATGTGATTAGAACATTTAAAATTGATTCTATATTTTAGATAATAATAATTAATAATATATAATTTAATCATTTTTTTCTTATAGAAATATATTAGTGAAGGTGATTAAAATTATTTAAACCAGTTAATAGAATAATTTGGTTAATAATGTAATAAAAAATAAATTTAACATCAGAAACAACCTAAAACCATTTACAACACACATTTATGTACCTATTTTCCCCACAAAACTACTATTATTGAGGGTTTTTGTATTTTATGACTTTATTTAGATAATATACTATGCACACCTAACATTATTCTAAAACATCACAATGCATCGTTTTCCGTCAATATAAAATGCCTCCACCTCTTCCCATCCCTAAAACATCTCAAACAATTTAATTTTGTACCACCATATTACCTTTTGTCCTCTAACAAATCCTTAATTTTACATTTATTCATCCCTTTGTTCATAAATATTCTCAATTAATCCTCTTGGAACAAACTAAATGGAGTTTCAAAATTTAGAGGTAACATTTTCTCTTAATGTCCATTAATTTATTTTTATTCTTCACCACATCTACTATATTTTTTCAACGAATGTGTGGATACAACATTACCATTCATATAGTAAGATTTTTTTATACAAATAGCTTTAAATTAGCTTGCACACACGTCCATTTAATTCATATTGAGCATATTGTTTCTATGTATAGTGATATACTGCCTCACGAAACGATGATTATTAATTTATCCTTTACCACTAATCATACTGGACATTATGATGGATTCCATAATTTTATATGTAATATATTATATATGTAATAGATTATTATTTTTATTTATTTAATCTTATTTATTTCCTCCAGAAAACACATATAATTACTTTCCATTTTTTAATATGATAATCTCATATATTGATGTGTGGACTACCGCCCCCTCAAAGCGATCTGATTTATTCACACACCACATAGAATGTATTAATGATTGGTTTATTGAAATTATATGATATATATGATATATTTACTCTACTATAATAATGATATATATATAAATATATAATTTATATACATCATTTCAACACACCATTAAAAAATAGAAAAACCATTCATGCCTACGTACTAGTTACTGTCTCAATGAACTATGTATTACATTTCATACTTAATTATTATACATATTACTATAATATAAAGATAAATTATATAATTTATATCTATTATGATTTAAATTATGAAATTATGATATACTTATAAGGATTGACAACCTAACATATTATAACACATGCAAAGAACAAAGAGAATATTACATGTAGTGAACTTTTTACATATTTTCATTAACTAATGGGTAATATAAGGCTTTAAAAATATTGTATTATGTATAAGAATACTCTTATGTAAACTATTTATTAAAATATTATATTTGTTATATAGGAAGACTATATTAGTAATGAGAGAGTAAGGACAGAAGGTAAGGGGATTTAATCTCACATTTAATTTTTGTGATATAAACACTTTGTTCACAACTCTATCCATTTGTGTGATGTATTTACAACACATTATTATATTTTATATATCTTTTAATATATTTTTATAATTTACAATGCCCATTTTTTCATTATTTTTTCATGGTTTTATCTATCAAAAGTTACAAAATCAGTAAAATAATTTTGTCTCAATTTCCATTTATTGATATTCATGAGTTTTTTGTGCACCAAAACTCATTCTCAAGGTGTATATACATCCATTTAACATGTTATATCAACAAAAATTCTTTTCATTACATATTAAGATAAAATTAATTTTCATTTATTAAATGGTGTGTATGATTCCATGTTTCCACGTTATAAGAGTTTATTCATACAATCTAATCGCTTTCAGAGATTTTTGAGGTTTATGATTCCTTTGAAAAAAATCTTATGATCCATATCTCATAAATATTCATGGGTTAGTTATCTTATGTATATTCATGATATAATCAATTTTTTTTACCATTTTCTATCTCAATTTAACATTATATAATGTTTTTATGTAAAATCATATAATTTCTCTTTATTTATAAATATTTTGTATTAAAAAAATTATTTTTAAAAATGTCTTCAAATTCATTTCAAAAGATCCTTGGAGGTACTTTTCATGGAAAATATATTTAAAAACGTTTTATTGTTTTCAATGATTCCTTTATATGTTTTCAAATCCTTTCTAAGATAAAATGTTTTCTAAATAGTTTTTTCTTATAAAAAATATTTTTCCAAGAAGAAAGGATATTTTCGACCTAAATTGATTTTAAAAGATAATTAAAAATTATTTCCCTACTATTATAACATCCATTGGTGTTACTCATTCAGTTATGGGGAAATTAGTCAATTTTTCCATTCTTATTATTTATATTAATTAATTTTTTTATGTAATGATGTCTATGAAGCTTATATTTCATTCATGAGTTATATGCTTTTAAAACCATAATCATTTCACAGGTTGTGATTATGATAAAATGATTATGGAACCTATCTCTTTACATAGTTTATTATTTGTTCAAATGTTTATGATATTTATTTCATTTCATTGGATATGATATGATTATTTATGAAAATTTTGGAACAAGTATTTGTGATTTCATTTTTTGAAAGCTGTGGATTTTATCTCCCTCTAATGCATTGGGTAACATTTTATATTTCCAGAGATTAACTACGATGATATTGGGTGTGAACCTTGACTACTATAATAGCCACATGAGTAATCCAGGAAAACTAATATGGTATTAATAGTGAACTAATGAAACAATAAAAGCCATGGGAGTGATCCATGACCACTATTCTGTTACAGGTAGTGAACCCATACTAATTGGATGGTATTTGAATCAATGCCTTAGATAATATATAAATCATTATAGGCTTATGTGTTTTCCACAATAACATGTCTTAATCCTATGTTATTATTTAATGTATTATGTTATTTACATCCTCTTTATTCATGTATTATTAAATTTCATCCCCTATTCTTTGATTCTTGTTTATGATATTTGATATGCATGGTATTATCTTCTATTCTCATACTATTATGCTCATGTTTACACATACATGTATCCATCATTTACCTTTACTAATAATTTAATATGAACCCTTTTTATATTTACTTACCCATGTTGTGAAGATATTTATTATCATATATGTGTATAATAATGGTTATAGTCCTGGAGAACTTAGTTGGAGATAATGTAGCACACATATTTATCAATGTTTGTGATTCCATGTTTCCAAAGGCACTACACCAACTATAGTGTTTGTGAGCCTGTTTTTATAATGCTTATGTATTCCACAATAGTTATGTAAGGTTAATGATTGAAAATAGATGATATCTTAATAAATAAATAATGGTGTATATTTAATCTACAACAAAAAGGTAACATAAGTGATGGGTATGTGAATTTAAATTATATGGTGTCTTAGAAAAGAGAGAGTATAACGATGTCAATATGTATCTCATTAGGATGAGATTCAAGCAAAACATAGTTATTGAGATTCCCTATAGTTTAAAATCATTAGTTAAGGAAAATATGAACCAACATAAAAGGGTGTAAGCATTATATTTTGGCCTCATTGTAAGACCTAGTATAAGGCCCCGGCCTTAAACCTTACTTAATATTGAATTAAATGAATAATTCACGTTGATGATCTTTTCAGGTTTAGAGTTTTAGAGAATTAGGACATAACTATTACATCTCAAAAGATTACAAAGTATACACTTCTACTATGTTTCCATAAAATAAAAACCCTTAAAAAGAAACATGTCTAGTTCCATGTTTTAGATAGCATGAATTTACCTTGATCCCATCCTTGACCCAATTCCACATTAAGGTCTATGAAAAACATTTCAAAAATAAACATGGGGTGAGCATAAAAAGCTCAGTAAGGGATACACAAAGGATGAAAACTGTTAGTTTTTAAAACAACAAGTAAACCATGTATAATTTATCAAAGTAATACCTTCACCTTTATGAAGTAGTAAAAAATATTCACTGAATAAAATATCATTACTTACCCTTTTTTAATCAAAAGATTAACATGAAACCCATATAAAGAACACATAACATATAAAGGTAACTTGGGACATAAAATACTTAAGTGGAATAACCATACGGTTGACTTCCACACATATCACTTAATGGAATAGCCATTTGGCCAACTTCCATACATACTTAATGGAATAGCCATACGTCCGAATTCCATACCCAATGCATTAGAGGTTATAACGTAACCACTCGTCTTGGTATTCACGACACCACCCGTCATATGGATTATCACGTAACCACCCGTCAAATGTCCATGTACCATTATAAAATCATAAGACATAAAACAAATATAATGGAAAGAAAACATTTCTAAACATTGATCACAATATATCACTAAAATATATTTACATAACAAATCCATTATAAAAAACATTTTCAAGACCAAAATACTTAAAAGAGTATATGATATTTATTTCATTTTATAAACATTACGGCTTGTTGAGGAATCAAAGACCAAATAATACTCGCAGCGGCGGAAAAGCTCATTTTCCCCGCGTACGTTAAAAGAAACAATCCTTTTTGTCATTTAGTAAAAAGCTTCGTAGAAAAATATTACTTATTTATAAAAGTAAAAGTCAAAGGGGTTTATACACTGAATAAAAGAATGTTGTGTATAAAACGAAATATGCCTCAATGAAAGGAGATTGAGATGAAGTCCCATAGAAAGATCATTTTTGAAATAAAATAGATCTATTATGTGTATTAAATATATTTACACATAAAGAAAGTATAAATACCATATAGGACATAATAATATCATGACATAATTTGAACGTAGGAGATTAACCCAAAGAATGGGAATTGGGTTAAGAAATTCCCTTACCTCGTGTCTGACTTGACTCGATCGTTCTTTAACGTCCTGAATAATATACATGAGTTAATTTATACTTTCCGAAAAACATTTTTCAATTTCATTATGCCTTTTATATCACTTATTTCCATGTTATAAACTTTATGTAATCATTTAAGTTAATAATGTTTGTTTTGTCGATATTTGGTTCTTATATTGAGAGTGGACTTCTTACAATTACATGTCATCCATGTGGTCAAAGGTTCATTATATACAGAATGATATTCATGATTTTGATATCATATATTTAATATATATCCATCATATACATGAATTTATAATATTACATAATAATTTAGAGGTAAGAAATGAAATGCATCGTTCATGGAGACAGTAAGCCGTACGTACGCATGAACGCTACTTTCATTTCTATGTCATATTAATGGAATTAAAACTAAATGATAGATATTTATATTTTAATTCCAGAATTATATTAATCATTTAGATGTAACATACATCATATATATCTATTATATATATATACTTATAATAGTATATTACACTTGGGGATAAGAAATGAAATGCACCGTTCATAGAGACGACAAGCCGTACGTACGCATGAACGCTACTTTCATTTCTATCTCATATTTTAATGGAAAGAAATAATAATGATATAAATTTATATTATAATTCAAGTATCAAATCACATATAATAACATTAAATCCATCTTTTATACGTCCTACATATGTAATTAATGAATCAAATCACTTTGAGGGGGCGGTAGTCCGCGCTTCCTAAAATGAAGATATCGCGTATACCCATAATGGAAACAATAAAGTTATGACATAAATGAAAAATAAATAAGCTTAAGGAAAACATAAACATATAATATATCATATATAAATATAGTGTCATCTTAATGGCCTCCTTTGAAGGTGTTAGAAGAATATTGAACAATCATCGTTTCATGAGGCAGAAATTCACCATCCACAGAAACAATATGTTCTTTAGCTGTTAGATGTAGGTGTTTGTAAGTGTAGCTCTAATTATTCTTATAACAACATACTAGTATATTTAATATAATGGAGTTGTTACAAAAGAAATGAATAAAAAGAGTTTAGGGGGTTGGAGAAGAAAAATAAAACAAAAGCACAAAAGTGAAGACATTACCTTAAAATCAGGTAACTCCTTTTGATTTGAGCTCAAAGGCTTCCTTGGGAAGCCTTATGAATAAATTTATTCTTCTAGGATTAATGGATGGAATTGTAGAGAAAACATGGGTATGGTTTGTCTGAGGAAAAGGCTTGAGATGTGTGGGTAAGAAGGTAGATGTGGGGGCCTTTTATAAGAGGTGAGGAGAGGCACTCTTCGAAAGTATGGAAATGTAACTTTATTTTAGAATGACTTTAGGATTTTAATGGTCCCACATTGATGTGTTTCCAATATATGGTGATAAGGGTTCTACATCCACCCATCCAATTGGGTTTTTACATGTGTAGGTCTTATATTTTACAATATCTTTCCATTTTATTTAAATCGTTAAATAATGAGGTAATCACTGCATCATCATGGTGTCATAAATAATTTAATTTATTTAAAGTCTAAAAATTATAAAACAAATACTATGATATAGGAAATATTTTTATCTTTACAATGAATATTTATAGTCAAAAATAGGATTTGTATAACCCCATGTAAAAATTGTTTTAGTAAAACAACTCATGTTTGTGACATTTTTATTTTACCTTTAAATAAAAAGTTATTAATGTTGTTTTCCAACCAATGTGGCTTCATGGGGTCCCCAAGTTGACCAATGGATTTTCATGGTCGTACATGACACATCCAATGAGGCTAGGACATGTTTCAAGTTCATTTAATATTATTACAACACTATTTTTACCTTAAATTACACTAATTACCTCTAATCGCGATTAAAAACATAAATCTTACTATTCAGTAAAAAAATTATTTTAATCCCATTGAACCAAATTTTACTTCTTAATGACAACTATTTATGTTGGATTTTAAAATTTTAAAACACATAAGTTGTAAAATTTCACTTAAACGAAAAATTAGTTTTTTAAGTACCACTTAGTGGTTTCACTATTCATCAAAAATTGATGTTTTTCAGAAAAATACCAAAACATCACCCTAAGCTATATTTGATATTCCAAATTCCAAAATGATGTATATTTTACAAAAATCAAAACATATAAGTTGCATTAATTAATTTTATAATTAATTCCCATGGTCAAACCAAATAGCGTGTTTTTATGAAACAAAAAGTATCAAAAGATTGACACTAATTCATGTCCGATTTCAAAGTGAAATTAATTTCAACGACCACTATTGTATTTAATGGTAAAAATATATTCTAATTTCACTTTAAAACCACTTAAAAATATAATCTAATCATATTAAGAAATTATATTAAAAATAGGTTTTGAATTAAAATACAATATTTTTCACTATTCATTAAAAAAAATATCTTTATCAGAAAAATACAGAAAATTTACAGAAAGTAAATTTTGATGTCCCGATTCTAAAGAAGAATTTTATTTGGTCCAATAGAATGTATAAGAGTGACCAAAACTGTATTTAATGACGGTTCACCATCAAAAGTTGATAAGTGGACCATTGGTGAAAATTAGAGTATATATACCTAAAATTGAATTCTTTTCATATTTTAAGCCTTTATCCATTATTGGATAAATGTAAAAACATTTAACAAACATATATAATCATATATTAGTTATTTCTATTCATTCCCACCAATAAAACGGCTTCTTGTTAACTAACATTCAAAATAATATTATTTTATTACTAGTGTGCAACGTAAGATTTCAAATAAACTCTTTGTTGTGTATCGAGTATGCTATCAAACATAGAAACCCATTTAAAGTAAAATTAATATTTAATTCACAAATATTACTAAATATGAAAATGTATTATTCTTTATTTACCTGGTATGTTACATCCTTCTCCCCTTTTGGGAATTGTGTCCTCACAATTTTATTCACTTATCAAAATAAGTGGGGGTATTTATCCCTCATAGCATTATCAGATTCCCACGTTGCCTATTCAACCATATGGTTTTTCCACAAAACCATTACCTAGTGAATTACCTTATTTCGCAACACTTGCTCTCTTTGGTCAAGAATCTGGATTGGTAGTTCTTCATAAGAGAGATTCTATTCCAACTGAACTACCTCTGGGCTCAAAACATGAGATGGATCTGGCATATTCTTTCTCAACATGGAAACATGAAAAACATTTTGTACCTGAGATAAACTCGGAGGTAATTCCAATCTGTATGAAACTGATCCAACTCTCTATAAAATTTCATATGGTCCAATGAACCTTGGACTTAGCTTTCCTTTCTTACCAAATCGCATCACACTTTTACATGGTGAAACTTTGAAAAAACATGATCACCTACCTCAAAAGATAGATCCTTCCTCCGGTAATCTGCATAACTTTTTTGTCTGCTCTGAGCTGTTTTCATGTGTTTCTGAATCAACTAAACTTTTTCTGCCATCTCTTCTACCAATTTTGGTCCCATCAGCTTCCTTTCACCTACATCTTCCCAGAAATCTGGAGTTCGACACCATTTACCATAAAATGCATCAAATGGAGCCATCTGTATACTGGAATAGTAACTGTTATTATATGAAAACTCAACCAAAGAAATATGTTGGTCCCAAATTCCATGATAATCTATAGAGCAAGATCGTAGCATATCCTCCAAGGTCCGAATTGTTCGTTCTGACTGCCCATCATATTGCGGATGAAAAGCTGTACTAAAATTTAATTCATTACCCAACGTCTTTTGAAGGCCTTTACAAAAGTTAGAAGTGAACTTGGGATCACGATCGGATACAATAAAGGGAGGAATTCCATGTAAACTGAATATCTCTTTTATATACAAATGAGAAAGTTGATCTAGAGAGAAATTATCTTGAATAGGATGGAAATGAGTAGATTTAGTCAAGTGATCATCAATAACCCAAATTGCATTATTACCTCGATATGTCCTCGTTAATCCCACAACAAAGTCCATGGATATATTTTTTCCATTTCCACTCTAGCACCGGTAAAGGCTGAAGCATCCCATTCGGTAACTTCCGCTCTTCTTTAACCTTCTGAAAAGTCAAACACATCATAGTAAAATCAACAATATCCCTTTTCATTCTATCCCACCAGTAATACTCTCGAAGATCACTATAAATCTTAGTACTTCCTGGATGAACTGAAAATGGAGAACTATGAGCTTCACATAACAAATCTCTCTTCAACTGTGAATTACAAGGAACACACAATCTCTTCCAAAAACTCAAAACACAATCATTTTCAATGTTAAATTCAGGAAACTTACCCTTATGAACCATCTCTACCTTTTTCTGCAACTCATTGTCTTACTTTTGTGCTTGCTTAATTCTGTCTGATATGGATGATCTCACTGATACCTGAAACAAAACAGAAAAACATCCTGCACAAAAAATTTCCATGCCAAAGTTCATCAAATAAAAAACCAAAGGATCTCATTCCAAACGTAGCATGGTTAATGAAGCATTATTTTTTCGACACAAAGCATAGGCCACTTTATTTTATTTTCCCAGATGGTAATGAATTGTACAATCATAATCCATGATTAATTACCGCCATCTCTTCTATCTCTTGTTCAATTATTTTTGAGTGAATATATACTTTAAACTTTTGTGATCAGTATATATTTCACACTTTAATCCATACAAATGATGCCTATATATTTTTAGAGCAAAAATAACAGAAACTAATTCCAAATCCTGTGTAAGGTAATTTACCTCATTAGTTTTCAACTGACGTGAAGCATATGCAATTACCTGATCATTCTGCATAAGGACACAACCAAGTACCTTCAATGAAGCATCACTGTATATAACAAACTCACCATTCCTAGAAGAAAGTTCCAAAACTAGAGCATTCACCAATCTTCTTTTCAACTCCTAAAAACAATCATCACATTATTTTGTCTAGATAAACTTAGCACCCTTCCGAGTTAGCTTAGTCATTAGAATAGATAATCATGAAAACTTTTCAACAAACCTTTGCTAGTAACCTTCTAAACCAAGGAAACTACGGATCTCGGTTACATTTGTGGGTATTGGACATTATTCAACAACCTTTGTTTTGAGCCGGATCAACAGTTATGCCTTTTTTTGAAACAATGTGACCAAGGAAAGAAATTTGTTGGAACCAAAACTCACACTTTCTGAACTTTCCATACATTTTATTTTCTTTTAAGGTTTTCATGATAACCCTAAAATAAATTTAATTCTCCTATTTACTTTTAGAAAACACCAAAATATTATCAATAAACACAACCAACATTTTTCACCTGAGTCAACTGAGCCATCACTACAACAAACTGTTTAGTTCTGATTTTGACCATCTCAGGATACTGATTTTAAAGGTCATTTCCCTCTGTATTCCTTCCCAGAAAATTTTTTATGTTTCCTCTATGAAAAACCATTCTTAACATAGAAATATCTTAGGAGAAGAAACATGGTAATCTTTAACTGCTATATCATTTCAATAATACAATAATTTAATTTATAATTTAACAATTCTCTAACTCCTAAAGTTGCCTAAACCTCCCTTTGATTCCAACTATAAGGACCAGGCCATAAACCTTACTTAATATTGAATTAAATGAATAATTCACATTGAGGATCTTTTCAGGTTTAGATTTTTTGAAGAATTAGGACATAACTATTACATCTCAAAAGATTACAAAGTAGACACTTCTACTAAGTTTCCACAAAATAAAAACTCTTAAAAATAAACATGTCTAGTTCCATGTTTTAGATAACATGACATTCATTTGATCCCATCCATGACCCAAATCCACATTAAATCCTGTGAAATACATTTCAAAAAAAACATGGGGTGAGCATAAAAAGCTCAGTAAGGGATACAAAAAGAATGAAAACTGTTAGTTTTTAAAAAAACAAGTAAACCATGTATACTTTATCAAACAAATACCTTCACCTTTATAATTTAGTAAAAACTCTTCACTAAATAAAATAACATTACATACCCTTTTTAACAAAAAGATTACCACAAAACCCATATAAAGAACACATAACATATAAAGGTAACTTGCGACATAAACTTACTTAAGAGGAATAACCATATGTTCGACTTTAACACATATCACTTAATGGAATAGCCATTCGGCCAACATCCATACATACATAATGGAATAGCCATACGGTTGAATTCCACACCCAATGCATTGGAGGTTATAACGTAACCATCCGTCTTGGTATTCACGGTACCACCCGTCACATGGTTTATCACGTAACCACCCGTCAAATGTCCAAGTACCATTATAAAATCATAAGACATAAAATAAATATAATTGAAAGAAAAAATTTCCAAACATTGATCACAATATATCACTCAAATAAATTGACATAAAAAATCCATTATAAAAAACATTTTCATTACCAAAATACATAAAATAGTATATGGTATCTATTTCATTTTAAAAACATTACGGCTTGTTGAGGAAGCCAAATAACAAATAATATTCGCGGCGACGGAAAAGGTCGTTGTCACCGCGTACGTTAAAAGAAATATTCTTTTTTTTCATTTAGTAAAAAGATTCGTAGAAAAATATTCCATTTGTATAAAAGTAAAATTCAAAGGGGATTATACAATATATAAAAGAAAGTTGTGTATAAAATGAAATATGCCTCAATGAAAAGAGATTGAGACGAAGTCCCTTACAAAGATCATTTTTTAAATAAAATAGATCTATTATGTGTATTCACTATATTTACACATAAAGAAAGTATAAATACCATATAAGACATAATAATATCATTACATAATTTGAAAGTATGAGATTAACCCAAAGAATTGAAAATTGGGTTAAGAAGTTCCCTTACCTCGTGTCTGACTTGACTCGATCGTTCTTTAACATCCTGAATAATAAACATGAGATAATTTTTACTTTATTAAGAACCTTTTTTAAGTCTATTATTCCTTTTATATCACTTATTTCCATGTTATAAAAATTATGTAATCATTTAAGTTAATAATGTTTGTTTTGTCGATATTTTGTTCTTATGTCGTAAGTGGACTTCTTACAATTTCATGTTGTTCGTGTGGTCAAAGGTTCATTATATCCAGAATGATATTAATGATTTGGATATCATATATTTCATATATATCCAGCATATACATTTATTTATAATATTACATAATCATTCAGAGGTATGAAATGAAATGCACCATTCATGGAGACGGTAAGTCTTACGTACGCATGAACGCTACATTCATTCCTATGTCATATTAATGGAATTAAAACTAAATGAGAGATATGTATATTTTAATTCCAGAATTATATTAATAATTTAGATGTAACATACATCAAATATATCCATTATATATATGTACTTATAATAGTACATTACATTTGGGTATAAGAAATGAAATACACCGTTCATGGAGACGGTAAGCCGTACGTACGAATAAATGCTAATTTCATTTCTATCTCACATTTTAATGGAAAGAAATAATAATGATATAATGGTATATTATAATTCTAGTATAACATCATATATAATAACTTTAAATCCATCCTTTATACATCCCACTTATGGAATTAACGAATCAAATCACTTTGAGGGGGCTGTAGTCTGCACTTCCTAAAATTAAGATATCGCATATACCCATAATGGAAGTCATAAAGGTATGAAATAAATGAAAAATGTAGAATCTTTAGGAAAACATAAAAATATTATATATCATATATAAATATAGTTACATCTTAATGGCCACCTTTGAAGTTTTTAGAAGAATATTGAATAATCATCGTTTCGTGAGGCAGAAATTCACCATCAACAGAAACAGTATGTTCTTTAACCATTAGATGTAGCTGTTTGTAAGTGTAGCTCGAATGATTCTTATAAAAACAACCTAGTATATTGAAGATACTGGATTTTCTACAAGATAAATGAATAAAAAGAGTTTAGGGGGTTAGAGAAGCAAAATAAAACAAAAGAACACATGTGAAGACATTACCTTAAAATCGGGTAACTCCTTTGGATTTGAGCTCAAAGTCTTCCTTGGGAAGATTTCTGCCCAAAGTTAGGCTTCTAGGAGTAATAGAGGGATGTGTAGAGACGCAATTGGAATTTTTTGGCTGAGAAAAAGGCTTGAGAGGAGTGGGTAAGGAGGTCGATGTGGGGGCCTTTTATAAGATTAGAGGAGGGGCACTCATGGAAGGTATGGAAATGTTACTTTATTTTAGAATGAGTTTCGAATTTTAATGGCCCCACATTGATGTGTTTCGAAGATAAGGTGATAAGGGTTCGACATCCACCCATCCAATAGGTTTTTGACATGTTTAGGTCTTAAATTTTACATTATCTTTCCATTTTATTTAAATCGTTAAATAATGAGGTAATCACTGCATCATCATGGTTTCATAAATAATTTAATATATTTAATGTCTAAAAATTATAAAAAAAACTTGTATGATGTAGGAAATCTTTGTATCTTTCCAATTAATATTTATAGACAAAAATCGGATTTGTATAACCCCATGTAAAAATTGTTTTAGTAAAAGAACTCATGTTTGTGACATTTTTATTTTAACTTTAAATAAAAAGTTATTAATGTCATTTTCCAACCAAAGTGGCTTTATGGGGTCCCCAAGTTGACCCATCAATTTTTTTGGTCGTCCATGAAACATCCAATGAGGTTAGGACATGTGTCATGTTCATTTCATATTATTACAACGTTATTGTTTCCTTAAATTACACTAATCACATCTAATCGAGATTAAAAACATAAAAGTTACTATTCACCAAAATATTATGTTATTCCCATTGAACCACATTTTACTTCTTAATGGCAACCATTTATGTTGGATTTTTGAAATTCAAAACGCAAATGTGCTAAAATTTCATTTAAATGAAAAATCAGTTTTTAAGTACCACTTAGTGGTTCCACTATTCATTAAAAATTGATGTTTTTCAGAAAAATACCAAAACATCACCCTAAGCTATATTTGGTATTCTGAATTCAAAAATGACGTCTATTTTAAAAAATTCAATACATATAAGTTTCATTAATTAATTTAATAATTAATTCCCACTGTGAAATCAAATAGCGTGTTTTTATGAAACAAAAAGTATCAAAAGATTGACACTAGTTCATGTCCGATTTCAAAGTGAAATTAATTCCAACGACCACTATTGGATTAATTGGTAAAAATATATTGAAATTTCACTTTAAAACCACTTAAAAATATAATCTAATCATATTAATAAATTAGATTAAAATGTGGTTCTGAATAAAAATACAATATTTTTCACTATTCATTAAAAAAATGATCTTTATCAGAAAAATACAGAAAATTTACACAAAGTAAATTTTGATGTCCCGATTCTAAAGAAGAATTTTATTTGGTCCAATATAATGTATAATAGTGACCAAAACTATATTTAATAACGGTTCTCCATCAAAATTTCATAAGTGGACCTTTAGTGAAAATTGGATTATATATACCTAAAATTGAATTATTTTCATATTTTAAGCCTTCATCCTTTATTGGATAAATGTAAAAACATTTAACAAACATATATAATCATATTTTAGTTATTTCTATTCATTCTCGCCAATAAAATGGCTACATGTTAACTGACATTTAAAATAATATTATTTTATTACTAGTGTGCAACGTAATATTTCAAAGAAACTCTTTGTTGTGTATCGGGTACGCTATCATACATATCAACCCATTTAATGTAAAATTAATATTTAATTCACAAATATTAATAAATATGAAAAATGTATTATTCTTTATTTACCTGAGATGTTACACCTAGGCATTGCTATGTACCTTATTCAAATGAGAATCAAGCCTCACATGGTCATTGATAGACTCCCTTCGTAGATATGTTTCATGATATATAAGTAATGGTTCTTCATGATTTAATGAGGACTAGACCCAATATTTGATATTTGGGTGTCACTACATATCTCATTGTAATGTGAATCAATACATACGTGGTAATTGACAGGTTCTACCTATGATGGTTTGATTCATGCACAGAGGATGGTGAAATGATATTAAATATTGTGGTTGGACCCGAGAAAGGAGATCCGAGCATCAATATGTATAATTTTAGGGAAATAATAATTTGACCCATAGTTCTTGATAAATTTTTCCATGTTGGTATGATCCATACATAGCCATTGGGGTATTTTTTAAATCCTATATGGACCCAGGTTTGGAGATCTAGGTGTCACTACATATATCAATAGGGTGAGAATCAAACCACACATAGCTGTTGATGAACTGTATTGTTTATCATCATGCATCAAGGATGTGATGTCACATAACGTGAAAGAAACATTGTTATTGGACCAAGGGATAATATGTTGGGGTCACAAATATATTATTATGGAAATAATCAAGACACATGTAGTTCATGAATGTTATTCCTCATGAATTATTGATCCAATCATAGAAACAAATAGAGCTAAAGTGCCACATGGTAGTGGGAATGATGTGAGTGAGTTTTATACATGGAATCTACTCATCATTAGAGGGACCAAAAAGAGTTTATAATCATGGTATCATTTAGATTTATTAACATAAAATAAGTGATATTTCAATCATACATTTTAATTTCATATTGTAATGAAATATTTTGTTATGTAGTTTAAAAAATTGCAGTATGAACCCAATGTCTAGTAGTTTATTGTCACCTGACAAGGATGATGATTCTACATATTTTAACATCGTGAAATATTGAAACAAGTCATTCTAATAATTTTAATGTCCTATAGATAATAATTACATTATGTTATTATATAAAGGACTTCTTCAAGAACCATACATTGTTTGGAGTTGTAGTGATCCCTCCACCCTTCGAGACTAAGGAATAATCTTTATTCGAGTTGACCTTATCTATAGAGTAAGGTCCCTACCATTTTTTATCCAACATCGGATGATTCTTTCAAGGTATCATCTAATTCCAAATGATGAATATCAATTTGACCTGGAGGAATTAATGAAGAAGTACTTTCTTATTAAATGCTGATACTTTTTGGTTCTAATATACCTCTATGTGATGGAAGGTAAGCAATGTCCTTTCATACAGTCCCTAATGTTCAACTATTTATTTTTGGTATTTCAATTCTATGGATTTTTGGTAAGAAATGTTTTATAATGATTGCTTGAAACTAATCTTCAATGGAAATGACTACTTCTTTTTGGTACACCAATGAGTACGGAGTATCTCAGACAGTAGTATTGGTAGTAGTCTGATTCACACATAATGAATAAAAGATACTTCCAAAACATGATTTCTAATCTTGATCCACCATATTCTAGATTTTTTCTAATATATTCTTATAAAAATACTCTATTTTTATGTTATTCACTGCATGATAGTGGGAAGAATGATTGGATTTCATATTTTCTTCCTGATATAGCTTTTCCACCTCATCCGAATTGTAACTGGATACATTTATGTCAATATGGTATAAGGGACCCCAAATATTGTAATGATATTATATTTGAAAAATCTAAAAATTCATTTGGATCTGACATCTTTATGTGGTATTGCTTCAACCCATTTGGAGAAAAGGTCAGTATCAGTAAGGATATAAAAAAATGTGTAGCTGTAGCTAGAGTATATAGTACAAAAACCTCCATTCCCCATGTTGAAAATATCCAAGAGTATTTAGTTGTATATAGCATTTGTGGTCTTTCATTATCATACCTTTTGGACTCCTGGAAGCACTATCAAAATACATTTCCATGATTGAGGGGTTTTTTGAATATATAATATTGCTTCATCATTTAGTATAGTATTTAATGATTTCCTTTTTACAAATGGATTCTTTGAAACGATGCTTTCTAAGTATTGTCCTTTTACTAGTTTCTAAGGCACTAATATTATATCAAATTACTATAGTATAACTTACCACAATGCAAGACATCTTTTTGGAATATGATGATTGAGGATACATTTGAGGGGGTTATCATGAGAAACCAACTAGATCCCTTAGTAATTATTTTAGTGCCTCCACTATTGAAAGAATAATATTAATGCTAGACATATCTTCTGAATATCTAAATATTATGTCTCTAAATCGATCATGTTTTGAAAATTATAATATATGGTATTATCATTTTCGACAACATTCTTTTATGTAGGTTACACACTCATTGATGGTTCCAAGTACGTTATTTATATAAAGAGAATATTTCCTTAAATAGGTATAATAAATACTAGAGGTATCAAGGGGTATTTAATGAGGGAATAAAAATCTTATTGATAGTCATTGTTAAATTGATAAATTACCCCCTTCATCAGTAATTTGGTGATGGGTAAACACTTCCATTTGAGGTTGTAAATGAAGATATGAATGTAGGACAAGTATCAGGGATGCCCTATTAACTCATTCAATTTTTGAGTAGGTGTCATGCAATTGATATCTATAGTCCTATATGGATCAAAATCGATGCCATGATGGAATACAATGAGGCTAAGAACATTTCCTATGGTTACCCCGAATGAAAATTTCAGTGGTTTCATATTCAGATTATGATGTCAATGTTTGCTAAATATGATTTCTAGGTCATTCAAATGTTCAGATCAATTTCGGAACTACCACTAGATAATCAACACAATATTCGTCAGACTTACCAAATGAGGGTTTGAACATTTAATGCATAAAACGATGATATGTTTAACCAGCCTTCATCAAACTAGATGGAATTTCCTAACATAAAAAATACAACTTGAGGTTATCTAAAGAATTTCGATTCAACATTTTCTTGGGAGATATAGCTTTTACTATACTAAGAGTATCTATCCATGATGGAGAGGGCATTATAGTTATCTACTTCATCTATCAGGAGTTATTTAATTGTAATTGTGAATTAGTCACTGGGGAAATGCCTATTGAGATCTCTAAAATTGATGAAAACATTGATTTTTACATTCTTTAATTTCATGGGGACAATATTGGATAGCCATTTTGTGTACTTAACCTCTCAAATAAATCGTTCCTTGATGAGTTTGTCCACTTGAGCCTCATTCCTAGAGGCGTGAGTCGGGTGAGTCTTCCTAGATTCTTATTGTATACATGTTGATCTGATTTCAAAACCAATTGATGGGTGGCCACCTCAAGGTCATTTCTAGGCATCTCTGTGTAGTTCTAGTTAAACACATCCCAGTTCTACATTAGTATGGAGGTGTTTTCCACCTGTTTTTTGAGGTTAATGGGTGAACAAATTAATGTAGGGTGCAAATCAACTTTTTAACCTACATTTATTTCTATAAATTCATCCATGGTGGTGGTGTTTCCTTCTATAAATGCTATAGGGGAGTCATTTAGGTCTTCTTCTTCCTCATATTTTAGATGATCCACTAATTTTGATTCTTTCTAGGGAGTATATGACAAAACAGGTTCCCCATAATGAAGAGGGAAGCTTCCATTTGGAAATTTTGAGGATGATGAAATCATTTTGGTCTCACTTTCGGGAATGAATCTTTGTTGTAACTGAGAATGTGTCTCTTTAGTTTATCCTATTGTAACAACAACTTATTCTAGTCTAGTTGACATAACTGAGCTTTGATAACGATAATTTGATGAAATTAATACATTTCCAAACAATCTTTCATTATCATTTGAAGATTTGATAACTTATTTAGAACAATAGGTATTAACTATCATGATTGACATTAAAAATATACTTAATAAATCATTTAACTCTGGGTCACAATTTTATTTTGGGAAATAGGAATCCCATAATTTTCACTGAGTTGTTAAAAAGGGTTTGATGGGATCATCTCCATTCAATTTGGGGAATTGATTTGGGTAACATTATTAGACACAGAATGTTTACTTTCATTGTGCTAGAATCCTACATCAATGTTTTGGGTTATGAAATATTTGAAAGGGTATTTTCACCATAAAATACCCAATTTGTCCATTGATAGAATATTTGAGATATTGTTGGTATTTTGAAGGAGTTTCCACATGATGGTGTAGCTAATGTCTTCCCAGTAGAACATTGAAACTTGTGTCTTGTCAGAACACCCTGAACCTTGAGTCAGAGAGAAGGTCTATGAACTATGTTCTTTAGTTTGATCTCGTGGATTGGTTCTTTCCAATTCCATTCATTAATTTTTTTACTTCAGTGTGGAGGTAAAATTTTAGATTCATTAAGACCCATTTGGAAATATTTATGAACTAGGATGAGGTTGATTCTTGATCCATTTTCAATAAAATATTTTTCGATATCAATTTCATTTGGCCTCTCAGATATATACAATGGTAGGACATGTCCTTATATAAAATCATTCTCAAATGCATTGGTTAGGAAATATACTCATGGGATTTCGAATGGTCATTATACACATTATATAATTTAGCATAAATGAACCTAATTTAAAATTATTTAGTGCTAGTAAATAAATCATTGAGTTCTTCTTAGGTGTATTTTGATAGAATCAGAGCATCTAAGACTGATGTCATTGATGAGGCGTAAGAAAATTTCTTCAAAACATAATACTTTTTATCAATAAGTCTTCATTTTATGTAATGAATATTTTAATTTTCAAAAAAAATTGGGATCTCGTGTTACTGACGTGGATGATACATTTCTTGGGGAAGAAGGTAGAAGTGGTCCTCTTTATGGTTGATTGCACCAGCTAAGTCTACCTACCTATCGAGGAGGTGGTGGTATATCCTCTAATAGTAATCCCATGAAAAAAAATTATGATCAGGCCTTGTCATGTGTGTAGTAATATATACCTTGTTCCTCCTAAGTTCAATTGAGAGATTTACAAATTTGTTTGGATGCATATACTATTTTAGTGGGGGTTTGGATGAATTACTATCTTCTAAAATTATCATGTCTTCCCCTATATCCTCAAAAATAATAACCTCCTTTCCTTGTTGACCAATCAAAATAAAGTTAATATGGTTCATAATCGAATTCATCATTTGAGTAGGGATCCATTATGTGTATAAACTTAATGTAACTAATGATCAACTCCTCATATGATGAAGATTCTTCCACGAGGATCGAGTATTATTGTACTATTTGGCAGTGTGGGGCCCATGATTTTGTTATTGTTAGAAATAAATCTTTTAAGGTCATTGATAACTTTTTCCTTGATATGACTTCAAATTCTTTGTTTTTTCCTTATCCTTTTGTCCATGTCTCTTCATTGAAGATTGGAGTTTAGATTATGGGGATATTGATGAAGCTGGATTTTCTATAGCGGATGTGGAAGGAGGAATAGATGGTTGTTTCTACTATTTTTGTAGAACTGTGTGAGTTTGATTGATTTTTTTCTACCCATTTAGTCATCTATCATCTACATATTCTAGGTTTTAACTTCATTCAAATCTCATTATTACTCTAGATTGGTAACAAAAAAATATTATACATGGTATGGTAGATTTTTTAGTTTTAGTTGCATAAAATCCAGCATCATTTGTAGGAGGCCCTTGAAAATAACCACTCTAGGACGAGAAATTTTTTTTTGGTGTAATGGTAAATAGTTTGGGAGAACCTGAAAACCATCTTTGGTGTGCCTCTAGGGATCTGTAATCTACAATATTTCATTATTTAAATCTATGATGAAATAACCAGGGACTCATTCATTCCAAAATGAATAAACCGTCATTTGCAACTCATAAAACTATCATCTCCTCTGATCTCTTGGATAATCATTTTGAGGATGTTGTTTATTTTGATACAAAAGAGTTGGATCTGTATAGTATGATATTTTAATTGATGTATGAGTGGGTATTGGGGCCTACATGGATTAACAATAGGGGACTATAAATTTTTTTTTCCATCCTGCAACTGATGGGATTACCCTATACTAGTATTTGGTCTCAGTGATGTAGTTTTCCAGTTGTTTAGTAATTTAGGATAGATCTTGAGAACAACATTTTATTTCATAGAGATCAATTGTGTGCACAACTCATCATAATTTTTTTCTATGTATATATGATGAAAATATTCTTGACAGAGTGGTAGGTTTATGGGCTTAGTCAATCCTTTCCATCATCATATAAAATATTGTACTATTTTATTCTCTCTTTGTTTTCAAATTTTATGATTAATGACTATTTAGTTCTATAGCTTTTAGTGAAAATTAATTTGAAAATAATGATGAATATGTTAAAATCCTATGATTGATTGGTACTGTAAACTCGTACACCATTCAATGGTTGTCCCTTGAAATAATTGCACTAAGCATGTGTGTTTTATTTCTTCATACTACATAGGGGTCCCCATTCATGGGATCACAATAAGAGTTGAAATGCATCTTATGATGCTTTAGATATCCCAATCCATTGAAAATTTAAAAATTTGCATTCCAAAAGGTTTGTGAAGGAGGATTATTATCCACCAAATCTAGGTATACTATATTATCTAGATATATTTCCACAGAACATCTTTACATGGCTATAAATCAAGGTATTAGTGACTCATTGGTACTTATAAGCATTCACGGAATATTTAGTTGAGTTGGGACCTGAATAAGTGTGGTGGTATGAGCCTAAACTATTTCTAAGAATGGAAAGACCACTATTGGAGGTACCAATTGTATCTACCTTTGGTAACCAATAAAGGAAGGATTGTAAGCATGCGAATAACCATGTTTAATTTATATACCCAATGGGGGGAATTCATGTACTTCTATTGTAGGATTCGATTATATTTGTAGTTTATGTCCCACATTGAGATGATATTCTTGGTTATATTTAGTTTATATAGAAAACCCTCGTTGCTGAGGTGAACCAACTAGATGTGTGATTTGAGGGTTTATATATAGAGAATACCTAGTAGGAGTATTTATTTGATGTAACTCAACATTGATGCTTCTCAAATTTCTAATTTCCTCTTGTTTCTGAGAAAATAATTCATCTAGATAAATGGAATGGAATTTTCCTGGGGGAAGTTGAGATATTTTATGATCCTTTCTTCATACCTTGTCAGGTTCCTTTCTAGGTGGCATTGGTGGATTATATGATTGGATTCCCAAATTTTTTGTCAGCCTCTGGTTTCAAGTACGCACACCTTATTCATTCAATTCAGTGTGTTCTATCTAAAAAACGTGAACTTATTATTAAGGAACATAGGAATCAGTTTTATGATCTTTAGGGTATTGAATGATGGCATTGATTACATTCCAAAATGTGTAATTCATGACAAACGACCTGTTTGAATAACTATGATATCACCTTCTTATTCAACCCCATGAGGCCATGTCCTCTTCTTTGTTGGTTCCCCAGGAAATTTTTTATGAGCAGTATCCAAAAGGTAATCTCCAATGAGTTTAGTCATACATTTTCCCAGTGAATGTACAAGATAATTAGATAGAAAAATTGGGAGGAATAACTTATCCTCATCATCCCTAATTGGTAGAAGACTTTTTCCAACTGAGGGGATTATTGAGGTGAACAATATCTTATCATTGAGGGCTGGGGTCATTTTTAGTTTTCCATAACGACCCTTCATGAGTGGGTTTATGATCCCAATGGTGGGGTTAAAAAATCCCCCTACATAGTTGGTTGGCATTGTTCCTTAACTTTTGCTGCTGATATTAATATAGAATCTCTTCTAATTTTAAAGATTCTGGTATAAACATGGGCTATCTAAATTATTTCAAACTCACTAAAATTGCACATTTTTTGAAGATCATTGTGATATTTCTAAAATTTTCTTGATATCAGGGCTAACATCCTCTAAGAGGTATGGGTGCTCAATGTTCTCATATTCTTGATGCAAGATTATCTCGACATCTTTAACTCTTCTATACATTAGTCATTGAGAGTTGGTCGAGGCATGTTCTAGTTAAACATATCTCATACCCTGAAAGATTCTAGTTATTGTACCTAGCATGGGGAAATAAAATTGCATGATTCGATCTTTAACAATATTTTCTAGCTTCGAAGTGATTTGAAATGAAATTATCCTTGTAAACCCCACCCTTATATGTGAACAATATATAGTTTGTCTACATTCTTCCATTGCATCCTCGTTAATGATCAAATTCATGCATATTGAAAGGTTCCCTAATGTTTCTCAATATTTTGGTTTCAGTAAGCTAAGAGAGATGAAAAACTATTTTCATAATGTGGATCTTCTATTACACTATTTTCAATATGATATTTCTTATAGGATAATACATTTTCCTTAAGGTAATTAATACTTTTTTATATGTTGATTCAAAATCCATACATACAATCTTCCACCAACACCTCATTAATTCTATATTGATAGGTGGATAAAGTCCATATCATGAATGGTATTTATTTTTTAGCATATGGTTTCCACATTTTTATCATTTATACATCACCTTTCATAAAGGGTTCCTTGACCTCATCTAACTAGAGTGAAAACTTCTTGACTATTTTACCATGGCCATTGGTATCCGTAGGGGTTTCCTCTTCTATAATGGATAGAAAGTTACATAAGAGAGGTTCAGAGAATGACTATTGCCTTGGGATAGCGTACTATTGAGAAATAATTTTAGCTGCTAGTGATAAAGCATCCTGAATGACTAGACATACATATGGAAGTGACTTGTCATATGAGGTCTTCCTCATCATTACATTTCCAATTGGATAAATATTTGAAAAATTAGAATCACTACTACTGAGAGAACATTTTCGGTGAACTCTATCATAGGAAGGACCACAACAGAGAATTATAG
This sequence comes from Viscum album, assembly GCA_963277665.1. Lineage (NCBI taxonomy): Eukaryota > Viridiplantae > Streptophyta > Magnoliopsida > Santalales > Viscaceae > Viscum > Viscum album. The sequence continues at coordinate 464,666,198 of OY728119.1, forward strand.
TAAGTAGAAGACCCTCTGTCTCCATGGTCTCTAAGCCACATAATGGGTTTTTGTGGATTTCATCAAGAGATAGGATCTCATGTTTGACTGAATTTATTCCATGAAATGATCCTTCATGATAATGTGTTTTATAAGGACCATCACAAATACTGGTACTTATCCCATAATTTTGTAGTAGTAGGGTAGGATCTTTAGTTACATTAGATAAAAATATGAGGGATTCATGAACTCCAACTTCATGAGAAGCCTATTCCTAGATCGTATTTTGGTTCTCCAACCATGCATGATGATATTTTTCATGGAATTATTCTTACAAGAAGTCGGTGACACATTCTTGGAGAAGTGTTCATCATGGGATGGTATTTGTTACTACCTTTGAGTGTCCACTACAATAGGTTGATTGCTTCCAATTTGAAAGGGTGTATATTACTAATCATCATATCATATATATAATATGGGATTTTCCCCAACGACATACCTGGACGAGAGAATAAGTATGTGTCTGCTTTGGGGTGTTATTCTTATTGGACACCCCATTTGTGAGGATATAGAAATGTGTCATCCCCTCACACACTTTTTTCATAACCATGATGATATCTTGGAAATTTTTTTGGATATTATATTACCCCAAGCTTCCACAATATGTTTCCCTTTAAATAATGTAGTAGCTTTCGTTATATAAAACATTGAGTTTTAACGCACCACTACAAATCAAAATTGCCATTTTGAATAGTAATAACTACTTTTTACAATGTTATAAATTATATTTTTCAAAATGGGCTTAATTTTTGGATTTGGAAAATAAAAAATATCTTAGGGTGAATTTTTTGTATTTTTCAGAAAATGTTCAATTTTTGATGAATAATGAAAAACACTGCATTATTGGTTAAAATCAACTTTTTATTTAAATATTTATTTTGTTTATTTAAATTTATTTTATTTCAAAATAGATAAATAATACCTATATATGTTCAATTTAATTCATTTGAGTAATTATATAATAATTTTAGATATATAAAAAGTTTATTGAACATTTTACCCTCTTTTACCAACCTATTTGGTGCATTTGCAAATTTGCATAAAAAATAATTGTATCGCTTTTGTGAGTTGAATATCAAAACATTGAGAGACATGGTTAATATTAGTAATTAAAATGTGGTTCAATAAGATGAAAATAATTTTTTTAGAATATTAACTTTTTTCCTTTATTTACAATGGTTAAAAGTAAATAGGCTAATTAAGGGTAAAAATGATATTATAATCACCCTATCACATATTAAAATTCTATTGGATAAATGTAATTCGACCAAAAACAACCTTATGAATAAAATATGACAACCTTAGATCAAAATGTATTAGATAAAGATATTTATTATAATTTTATTTAAAGAATATTTAAAAGTTTTAAATTCAATGTTTAATAACTAAACCATTTTTAATATAGGGTTATACATAAGATAATTTCCAATATTTATTAATTAGAAATATAAAAAGATTTTGTACATAATGGGGATTTTTTTATAATTTTTAGACATTATATAATTTAATTTATTTATGACACAATGATGATGCGTGAATTACCTTATTAACGAAATATCAAAATATTTGTTATTAAAAATGTCAAAATAAATGTAATATGATAGTATTGATGAATTTCACTAATTTTATACGTTAATATGACATTTGTTTGTTAATTAAATAATTTTATTTCAAACTAATGTTGCTATTAGGATTTTCACAAAACCCGAATCCTATATACTGTCAAAATTGATATAATTGAGTTTTTCAAACAAATACTATATAATTAATTGATATAATATTCCTAAAAAAATATTTTTTGGAAAAATGACTTAGATAATATTATATATATTAATAATGAACCACTTGGGGTTCATTGTAATGTTATAGTATGTTTATTAACCATATAATATAAAAATAAAATGAGACAAGGTAAATGTAAAACTATTTAACTAAGAGTTAAATATAAAATATAAGGTTTGTATGGTGACATAAACCTGACTAAAACCTATTGTATGAAAGGTTTTGAAACCCATCCCCACCTTATCCTATAAATAAATCATTTTAAATCCATTATAAACCAAAAATTATTTTATTATAAAATATTATTTCAATCTTTTCCTAAAATGACCCTCACCTCTATTATAAAAGTGCACTTCCCCATCTCTTAATTTCAAACCTAAAAAGCCATTTGGCTCAGCCAACCCCTACATAATTATCCTACCAAAATCCCTCACATAAACCTAGATTCCTTATATTGATCAGAGATCTTGCCTAAGGATCCTTTTTGAACAACTCAAAAGGAAACATCCGAAGAAGAGGTAATAATTTCAGCACCCTCTTTCAAGTTTATTTCTTCTTCCACATCCTCTTTCTTTGTTTTTTCCATTATTAAATAATAACTCCATTATATTATATATACTATGATGTTATTATAAATATGGTACAACAATATTCATTATTTTATCCATCATATGAATGGAAAATTTACCATATGTGCGTACATACGTCTTACCGTCTCCACGTCATGGTGTATTTTGTTATTCAAACATTTAATTATTTGGATGGGTATAATAATGAGTATAATTGATTTAAATAATAAATATAAAATTTTAATGATTATTTATATTTTATATTCCATCACATTACATATTATTTCACAAAAAATATAATGATATTGTTTCTTGTGCGTACGTACGGATTAACATCTCCACGAATGTGATGAGATTCATTCACCACACTCATCATTCACGAATAATTTCCATTATATGAATAAAAATAATGTTTATACACATAATATTATTTAATATATTAATCAAATACATCATATCCATAAAAAACATGGCTTACAAAACCAATCATATAAAGGAAAACAATCAGGTAACACCTGAAATAATGATACTTATGAAATATTATTACCAAAGAAATATTAGAGGATCATATATGATAACATATTTATGTATATAGTTCATTTATAATTTAATAACTTTTTTTAACTATATACAAGAGTTTATAAAACCATCTACTTTGTTAATATATAAGGTAAGGGTTAATTTCACAATTTCTTTATTATCCAAGGTTGTTTCTACGTATGTATCTTTTAAGACCTCTTTATCATCCACATCCATGTTTCATAAAAATGTATTTAAATTTATTAACTATTTACTATAATATGGTTTAATGTAATTTATTCTCTTGTTTGAATTTTTATGAAATGGTTTGAAAAGAATCGTTCAGTCATTTTCTAAACAAGGAACTTTATGACCTTTTTGACAAAATTAAGGAAAAAATATTTTTTTAACTTGTACGGCGGGTGTGGCTATTTTAATTCCATTATATCATCATCGTATCTTCCCATACCATAATATAAGAATATTTTTAAAACAAATTTTTTATTTAATAATTATATTTCTTTTTAATTATTTCAAAATAGAAATAGGTATTTATTTAAAATTGTTTTCATTTCTCTTATGTCACCATACTATAATGGATATTAAAGTTGTTCAAAGTTGAATTATTATGATACAAATCTTCCATATTTTATTGAAGGTTTTGTGATATGTTTTATTGTGGATTTGTTTTTTACACCATTAATGGTTTATGGATAAATTATTGTCATTTCATATGTTTGTTATAATGAAAATGTTTATGTTAGGATTAATCCTTTTCATATGAGGAATTCATTGGAAATAGTAAATGATAGGTGGAGCCTGATATAGCTCCTCGATGCATCGATAGGTCTCATGATACAAACTAGTGTCTTAGAACAAGGCCTTGACAAAATTTATTTGTACTCTCTGAACAAGGCCTTGACTATGTGGTTATGAACTCTGGCATTATAAATTCAATCATTATGAAATAGAATATTGAAATTTCATGTGATTATTCAACTATTATAATATCGATGTGAACAAGTAAATGGAATTATTTTTTTTTTCCTTTCCATATGCTGCTGAATTTTAAGTTTAAATGTCTTTTGTTTTAGGCTTATACATTTCCTTAAATGTTTATCCTTATTTATAAAAGTTTTATCTATATTTTTATCCTTACTGAGCATCTGAGCCCACACCTTTCTATGTTTTCTATTTCCTATGATGTGAAGAAGTATTTAATGGTTGAACTGTAGGGTTAGGCTAAGTATATAAGTTTGTACAAATGGGGAAAACATATTTGTATGTTTTTATTTCATCATGTAATGTAAAACATATGAATGTATCTATTACTTCTAAGGATACTAAACTATTCGGTCATTCGGGACATGATTCCTTATATCATGCCAATGTTATGTAATAATTCACTGAATCTGGGTAACTGGGGTTGGGGAGTTATATTTGGTGTCAGAGGAAGTTTAGTACAAACCATGAAAACTGGATTTATAAAAACACTAATTATAGAACACTACACTATGATATACTTTGAGGATTATTATATATAAACTTCCTATAATTTTTGTAATATAGGGATTTTATAATTGTTCTAAGAAATACATCCCTATATGGATTCAAGTAGGTAGAGGTGGCTCTATCACAGATGTAATTAGGGGTAAAACTCGAAAACATCGCTTTTAGCAAGACTCAACTGGGAACTGGTGCATGAAAACGGGCCTTGCTACACTCTTGGTTATGGAACTCCTCATATATATGTTTATGATAATTCTAATTTTCATTACAAACCATTATTAAGTGTTTATAAGTATATACTTCTTCAAAGAAAACATTTTTCTGATTATAGATTTTATCCTTAAACAGTTCAATTTATGTTAAATGTTTTACAAGGTTGGAATTATATATTTTCATTCATAAACTAATCGAGTGTATGCCATTTTTTAGATTTGGCTCATAGTTGAAGGAATGGAATTTGTATCAATGTTGGTAATACATGTAAGGATTTCCCTTCTACTCATGATAATTATAGTTGAGCTGGTGATGCAACTAGTGCTGATCAGCATATCACCATACTGGGACAACTTACTCCGGTTAGGAATAACAACCATGACCTTATGGAGCACCCTAAACTGCAATGTGAAGGATCAATGATAGAACACTTCATGTGGAAACAACCACCAACATTCATTGGTATTACAAATACTTTAGTAGCTGAGCAATGTTTAAATTACTTAGAAAAAATATTTCATTCTTTGGGAAGTAGGGAAAGGGAAAAAGTTTGCATGGTAGTTTATCACCTCACGAAAGATAGAGATCAATGGTTGTCATTAATCCAAAATAGAATGGAATATGAAGAAGTATAGAACATGGAATGTAGGGAGTTTAAATATATTTAATTATAAAAATACTTTCCCCATAGCCATTGTGCAGATATGGATGGACAATTTTTGAGTCTGACACAATAGGATCCCGATAATGTCACAAAATAGAGGATAAAATTTCAGTGTTAGTAAGGAAAAATTAATATTATATAAAAAACAAAAGGAGTAATATTTATCTAATAATATATGGGTTAAATCCATTTATCTGGTGGGCATTAGTCTCTCAATACTTCTCATTATATGAAGATATTTCTCATGTGATATCAAGACAGAAAAATAATTATCTAAGTCTTACGACTTTAATGAAAAGAAAGAGAAAATGTGTTCTGGTGAACACTCTAGAAATGGAAATAATCGGAATAAGGGAAAAGTTGAATATACATCCTATGGTAAAAGTAGTAAAAAACACCCTGGTACATTCATGAAGGGAATGGTAGTTCATTAAAATCATGGTGAAAAAGGCCACCATGGTCGTGATTGCAAGGGGAAGAAAGAGGTTGTCAATGTTGAATGATATAATTGTAGAGAAAAGTGGAATTATAAAAATGAATGTCCAAAGATCCAAGGAAACATACCCCAGAAAATTCAAAGGGAGAAAGTCCTAGCTTATAAGAACACTGTTGCATAGTTTGATGCTTCGAAATACATGGTAACATGTAATTTAATGGTTTCCTCAAGTTTATCCAATGATTTGTTTTGATTATGGATGATCAAATTGTTTCATATCTTCCATGTTTTCTAAGAATATAAAATATATTCCATTTTTTATAAAAAGGGATTTGTCAGTCAAAACACCTAAGGGAAGTATCATTGTAACAACGTTTTGTTAATCAGTTCCCATTAGGGAATATAAATGTTCTTATCTGCTGATCTCATAATCTTACACAAGATTGAATTTTATATAATCCTTTAATATATTATATTTCAGACCATGATATTGAAATTTATTATAAGAATTAGTTGGTTATAATTTTCTATGATGATAAGGAGTACCTGATCTTTTGAGCAGAAATGTAACCACCTAATTCAAATCTTGATCCACCCACAATAACTCTACTAAATTCAATTATTGGAGAGGAAAAGAATTAAATAACTATGGGTGAGGGAAATAATGTTCGAATAGGCGATGTACCTATTGAACTAGAACATTTTGATGTGTTTCTTGAGGATTTACATGGATATCCTCTATAACAAGAAATTTAGTTTTCCATTGATTTAATTATGGGTTTGAGGCCCATATCCAAGATCCCATATAGAATGGCCACTGTGGAATTAGCGGATCTAAAGAAATGACATGAGGAATTGAGTATTAAGGGATTTAGTCACACATGTAATTCTCCATGGGGAGCCCCTTCCCTTTTTGTAAGGAAGAAAGATGGATCTATGAGGTTGTGCATTGATTACAAGGAGATCAATGCTATTACAATAAATAACAAGTATCCCCTACCTCACATTGAAGATTTATTTGATCATATTCAAGGAGCTCAATATTTTTCAATGATTGAACTTTGATTTGGATAACATCGGTAGTGCTTGAAGAAGGAATAAATTCTGAAAAAATAACTTCGAATTAGGTATGGGCATTATAAGTTTACAGTAATGCCTTTTGGGATTTCTAATGCACCATCTATTTTCATGGATCTAATGAATCGAGTATTCATGAAATATCATGATGAATTTGTAGTGGTATATATTGATTAAATCTTGGTAGACTGAAAAGTCTATGATGATCACGAAAATGACTTGTGAATTATCCTAATAACTCTTAAAATAAATGAATTATATGTGAAATTTTGAATGTGTGAATTCGGACATTCGGATATTTCCATTCTTATCCATATTTTCTATAAGTATGGAATCTCTATTGATCCTTCAAGGACTAAGGAAATTCATGAATAGCCAGCACCGATGAGTATAATTGAGGTACATAGTTTTATTAGTTTAGAATGTTATTAATGGTGTTTTTTCAAGAAGTTTTCCTGATTAGATAACCCATTATACAATCTCACTCGTAAAGGGGTTAGATTTTTTGGGACAAAAATTTGTGAAGAATGATTTAAATAATTATAGAGAAAATTAGTTAATGATCATATCTTGAATCTAAAATTAGTGATCGATTGGTCTGTTATTTATAGTGATTCTTCAATGAAAGGATATGGTTGTGTCTTTATGACGAATGATAGAGTTACTTCTTATGCATCACGATGGCTAAAAATTTATGATCAAAACTATCCTACTCATGAACAGGAGTTAGATGTTATAATCATGGCTATGAAAATATGGATACACTATATCTATGGTGAAAAATGTGAGATTTTTACTAACCACAAGAGTTTTGAATTATATATTCTCACAAAAAGAACTCAATATGAGGCAAAGGCGATGACTTGAACTACTCAAGGATTATGAATTCACTATACACTACCACCTGGGGAAAGAAAATAAGGTGGCAGATGCTTTGAGTAGAAATGATCATGGATTTTTGAACAAAATGAGAGTTGAAAGGGATCATATTTTCATAGATAAAGTAAATATGGATATGGGAATAACCATGGAAATTGAAGCATTAATAATTTATCAAATGTTTTCCAAACCATCTTCACTAGAAAGGTTAGAGAGTTCTCAGATTGATGATGAGGAGTTTCTAAAGAAGATTAAAGATATGAATGATGGTATATTGAGTGACATTATATAGGTAGATGGAATTGTGAAATTTGGGAAACGACATTGTGTTCCTAAAAATCCTGATCAAAAAAGGAAATTGTTGGATGATGCTCAGAGCTCAAGTTAATCTATACACCAAGGTAGAACCACGAAGTATAGAGTTTTGAAGGAACACTTTGTGTGGGATAACATGTAGAGAGAGATTTCTGATTTTGTGTCAATATGTATGGTTTTTAAACAATTGAAAACTGGAAGGAAACATCATGGAGGAGTCATGAAACCTCTTCCCATACTTGAGTGGAAATGGGACAATATTACCATGGACTTTTCCATAGGGATACCAAAGACTCCAAGAATGAATGATGCTATATCAATCATTGTTGAACATCTTACCAAGTCAATAAAATTTCATACTATAAGAGAATATTTACCACTTGAAAGTCTGGAATGACTATATAATAAGGAAGTTGTAAGACTCCATTGGGTACCACTATCCATTGTTTCTGATCATGATCCTCATTTACATCATGATTCTGGAAACGTATTTAAAAGGACCTAGATACCAAACTTTGTCTGAGCACTTCCAACCAACCTCAATCCGATGGAAAATCAGAATGGACTATTCTAACCTTATAAGACATGTTGAAATCGTGGTAACATGATTTTCAATGTATGTGGGACAAATATTTACCTCTGGTATAGTTATTCTATTAAAATATCATCCCTTCAAGTATTCATATGTAACCATATGAAGCATTATAATGCAAGAGATGTCGCAAACCAACTTCATGGGATGATGTTAGTGAAAGAAACTCACAGGCCCATTAATTGTTGAGGAAACAATAGAAAAAGTGAAGATTATCCAAACCCAGTTCAAAGCATCCAATGTAGTCAAAAGATCTATGTCGATAACAGAAGAAAGTATATGGAATTTCATGTAGTAGACTGTGTATTCTTGATTGTATATTCATGGAAGGGTGTAATACTTTACTGTAAGATGGTTAAAATGAGCCCCAGGTACATCGGACTTTTCGAAATTCTAGAATGAATTGGGGCGGTAGCTTACCTTCGGGAAAGTCCTCCATGTCTCTCCAAAGTTCATGATGTGTTCTACCTATCACTATTGAAAAAATCGATGCCTGACCTAGCGGATGTACTCACCTATGAGGAAATTGAACTGTAACCTAATATGTCTTATTGTGAAGAGCCTATCAAGTGTTGAGAAATCAGAAGACTCTTCTGGTAAAAGTTATATAGAGAAACCATAATATAGAAGATGCAATGTGGGAACTTAAGGAACATATAAAGAATAACCACCTAAATATCTTTATGCAGTAACTTTCTAGAAATTTCAAGGATGCAATTATTTTATGGAGGGGTTAATGTAACACCCCATGCTACATTGGTATGTTTGCCTTTGAATAATGCAGTAGCTTGCATTGTATGCAACTTGGAGTTTTAACACACCACGATCAATAAAACAAGCAGTTATGAATAGTAATAACAACTATTTAAAATATTATAAATTTTATTATTCAAAATGGACATCATTTTAGGATTTCTAATATCAAAATTATCATAGGCTGAATTTTTGGTATTTTTCTGAAAACATTCAATTTTTTGATGAATAGTGAAAAACTCTACATTATTGACTAAACATGGAATTCAATTTAAATAACTATTTATTTTATTTAAATTTATTTTAGGTCAAAATAGATACATAATACCTATATATTTTCAATGTAATTCAATGGAGTTATTTTATTATTATATTAGATATATAAAAGTTGTATTGATCTTTTTACCGTCTTTTACCCACCTCTTAGGAGCATTTGAAAATTTGCATAAAACCTAATTTTAACTCTTCTACGAGTTGAATATAAAATGATAGAGAGAAATGATTAATATAAATATGTAACATTTGATTCAATATGATGAAAATTAATTTTTGGTGAATAGTTACTTTTGACTTTTATTTGACACGGTAAAAAGTAAATAGGGTAATTAATGGTAAAAATGATAATATAATTACCCTAACACATGTTCTAATTCTATATTATAAGTGTTATTAGACCCAAAACAACCTTAGGAATATAATATGACCCCATGTTTTCCACTTGGATTAGATTTGGACATTTATTATTACTTTATTTAAAGAACAGTTAAAAGTGTTTAATTCAATATTTAATAACAAAAAAAATTTTATCATAAGGTTATACATAAGATAATTTCAACTATAAATATTAATTAGAAATCTATAAATGTTTCCTAAATAATGTTATTTTTTTATAATTATTAGACATTAAATAAATTAATTTATTTTGGACACAACGATGATGCAGTAATTTCCTTATTAATGAAATATAATAATATTTGATATTATAAATATCCTAATAAATTTAATTTCAGTCTTTTGATGAATTCCACTAATTTTATATGTGAATATTACATGTTAGGGTTTAGTAAATAAATTTTTTTCTAAGTAATCATGATTTTATGATTTTCAAAAAAACCAAATACAAAATAGTGTTAGAATTGACATAATTGAGTTTTTAAAACAAATACTATATTATTAATATATATAATGTTCCTAAATATCTAATGATTATCCAAATGGATTTTATAAGGTTGTATATATTAATAATTAACATCTTGGGATTCTTTTATCTTGTTATAGTACGTTTATTAAGCATATAATATTAAAATACAAAGAGACATTGTAAATGTCACACTATTTAACTAAGAGTTAAATATAACATACAAAGTTAATATAGTGACATAAACCAATATAAAACCTATTGGTTGATATTTTCGCGTCCCATAAAGACCTTATCCTCAAAATAAGTCATTTTGGATTCAAGAGAAACTGAAAATTAGTTTATTATAAAATAATATTTCAAGCTTTTCCTAAAGTGACCATCACCTCTCTTATAAAAGGGTATTTCCCCATATCATAATTTCACACCTCCATAGACATTTTTCTCAGCCAAAACCTTCCCCAAATATCCTCCTAACTTCCCTCACATCAACCTAGAGTCCGTAATTTGATCAAAAATCCAACCTATAGAGCCCTTTTGATCAACTCGAAAGGAAACACCCAAAGAAGAGGTAATAATTTCATCACCCTCTTTCAAGTTCATTTCTTCTTCCAAATCCTCTTTATTTTTTGTTTCCATTCTAAAATAATAACTCTAGTATCGTATATATAATTTCATTTTATTATAAAAATGTTAAAACCATATTCATTATTTTATCCATCTTAGGAATGATAAAGTAACCATACGTGCGTACGTACGGCTTACAGTCTCCACGTTGTGGTGTAGTTTTTTATTCAAACACTTCATTAATTGGATGGGTATAATAGTGATAATAACCTATGTAAATAATAAATAAAACATGTTAATGATTCTATATATATTATATACCATCCATTTTCATACAATTTCACCATCAATATATTCATATTTTCACTCATGCGTACGTACACATTACAGTCTCAATGAACACGATGAGATTTATTCCCCATCATAGTCATTCAAGAATAATATTAATTTTATTATTAAAAATCATGTTTATAAAGACAATATCATTATGTATATGAATAAAATACATGGATTATGTAACAAAGGACATAAGGTAAAATGAATTAGTTAAAACCCTAAATGATGATAATACTAATATATTATTAACAAGGAAATATTAGAGGATCATATATGACATCATATTTATGTATATAGTTCATTTATAATTTAATACAAATGTTTTAACTATTATACATGGGTTTAACATAGCATTGACTAATGAAAAGTAAAAGGTAAGGGTTAATTTAGCAAACTCATTATTATCCGAGGTTGTTTTTACGTAAGTATCTACTAGGACCTCTTTATCATCCACATCCATGATTCTAAAAAAATGTTTTTCAAAACATTTTTACTATTTAATATAATATGGGCTAAATTAATTTATACCCTTTTTTGAATTTTTATAAAATGGTTTCAACGAAATATTTCTTTCATTTTCCAAACAATGTATTTATGTCCTTTTCTACAAAATTAAAGTAAGAATGTCTTTTCTTAACTTATATAGAGGGTGTGGCTATTTTCTGTCATTATATCATCGTCTAAGAATCCCATAAAATCTGATAAGAATATTTTTAAAATAATTTTTTTCTTTTCTAATTATGTGAATTTTAAATGATTTCAAAATAGAAAGAGGTATTTATTTGAAATAGTTTTTATTTCATCTATGTCAACATCTTTTGATAGATATTAAACTTGTTCGAAGTTGATTTTTTATAATACAAATATTCCATATTGTATTGAAGGCTTTGTGATATGGTTGACTATATATGCATTATTTTTACACAATTAATGATTTATGGATAATTTATTGACATTTCGTATACCAATTTTAATATGATTGTTTATGTTATGTTTAAACATTTTAACATGAGGAATGCATTGGACAAAGTAAGTGGTGGGTGGAGCCCGCTATAGCTCCTTGATGCAGTCGTATGTCTCATGAGAAAAAAAATTGTCTTGGTACAGGGCCTTGAAAAAATCTTACTTCTATTCTTGGCACAAGGCCTTGACTATGTGGTTATGATGTTTGGCATTACGCATTCAATCATTATGTAATTGGATATTTAAATTTCATGTGATTTTCCGACTATTAGAATATCCATGTGAATAAGTAAATGAAATTATGTAATTTTATCTTTTCCATATTATGCTGATGTTTATGTTTAAAAGGCTTTGGTTTTATTATTATACATTTCCTGAAATGTTTATGTTTATTTATGAAGGTTTCTTCTATATTGTTATCATTATTGAGTATATGAGCTCACCCCTTTCTATGTTTTATTTTATCTAGGATATGAAAATATATTTAATGGTTGACCTGAAGGGATAGGCTATGGATATAAGTGTGTTCAATTGGGAACAATTTATTTGATGTTTTTTTACATGATGTAATGTAAAACATAGTAATGTATCTAATACTTCCAAGGCTACTAAAGTTGCCAGTCTTTTAGGACACAGTCACTTGTGTAATGCCAATTTTTTTTAATAATGCACTGACCTGGATAACTGGGGTTGTGGTGTTACAGATGTGGACATGGGTTTTCTTCTCACCCTTTACAATTTCAAAGATATTATTGGAAAATTCATCAATTAGAATAGAGATGTATGTCCATTACACATTTGGTGTAGGTGTATGTGAATACTCATGTCAACACTTTCTTCACAATGGATACTAATAGTAGTTGTGGATAGATAGTTTAGTCTACCCTCTGCTTATCAACGATAATTTCTGAAAAAATTCATATGCTGCTACAAGATGAGGCTACTAGAAATAACTATAAACGATGGTAAGGGTGTGTTCCTGCATACTTTATTTCAATCAAACATGGTCAAAAAAATTCTTTAAGAGATTAATGAAGCGACTTCTGGTAGTCTTTGTGATTTTATGCACATATATGTTCTTGTATATAGGTTGCTTACATAAATGGTTGGAAGGACTCTCTAAATGCTGCTAGGGGTGTCTACTGGATGGACGAGTCAATGTGGATGAGTGTATGTAACTGATCAATATTTTCTACTAAACTGGGTTTATGGTATTCATTGGAGGGGAAAAAGTTTTGAAGATTCTATTAATTTTCTTTTTAGTATCCCTTATGGGATGTCTTGCATGATTTGTTATAAGGGGCCTAGTTTGGATAGCCTAATCTGACAACCACATTATGTTGAGGGTTCACAACCATGTTCCATTAATAACATATATTATTAGAAGGATCCCTAGAGAAGGGACCATATTTTTTGGGATGAGGTCTTAGGTGGCCTCATGATCTACCTACCTAATGAATTGGAGCATCTTGTTGTAGAATTCTGAGGATAATCTCCCAAAACAGTTGAAGTTAGTTGTCCTTTCCATCTACTTCAAGACCATCTACATCATTGACATAACTATTGGTTGTGTTGGTTGAGTTAAATTGTATGTCAGGCAGCCTCCAAGGATGGTATCATACCATTTTGGCAGTACAACCTCTACAGGGATTTTGATACCTAGCATTGAATATGCTGAGTTAGTGATGATGTCCAACATTTTGTAGAATATCCATCAAAGTTAGAATATATGACATATATTTTTGAGATCATGAAGGAATCCTTTGGAATTAAAAGAGTTCATGGAAAAATGTTCTGGATGAAATACTACAAACATGATCAAGAAAACACTACTACGGTAGAATATTTTTGGATGAACACTTGTGTGATTGATTTCCATGTCCGTCCTTAATTTTCACTGATAATAGAATGGTCCTAATAGGTATCTGATTTTCTCATCTTCTTAAGGAATCATGTAGGGTTTGTAATTATTTTTTTTATAGAAATGTGACGTCGTTCGGGAAATCCTTATTTTTGAACAGTTTCCAACAGGTTTGTGTGTGGGACTAGAAACACTCATTGTTTATGTATCCATAGAGACATATTTTTCATAGGAAGGAACTCATTAAGGATGTTTACCTACAATGATTTATAACTTTCATTGGTCGAGATAATGGGAGGTTGGGATCATCCCACCATTTGGGGGGAATTATTACCTACTCTTCGACTCTCTTAAACATTTAAGACATCTACATGAGTACATTATTAATTCCCAATTATGATGTGGGAAGTATAAAATTAAAAATCAATTATTATTTTATTTGAAATTTAGAATCATCCTTATATATTCGAGGTTCATCATCGATGGATATAATACATGTATCCGAGGTTCTACATCCAGTGTATCCTATTATATATTACATAGAAATTCTTTGTTTAATATTATGATGATGCTATTTTTTGATCCACACAGTGGGTATCTATGGAGTATGTTATCATCCAGGTAAATTAAGGACACTTTGTATTTCATCATCATCATGGGATATTTTAATTGATTGATGTTGGGATCGAACCAACAAATGGGATTACTATATATCCACGTGAAATGAATCAGAATCTATATAGATCAGTGCTGCTTAATGGGGAAAATAATACCTTTTATGGTTATTTGATGAGGACCCAACCATATTTTTTATTGTCATGTGGAATGAATTTCTAGGATAAAGGTTCACAGTCAATGCTTGGTATGTGATATATGTAAAAATACCCTAAGGAACCTGGAAGGCATAAGAGTTTCCATACCACACTGGGGATGTGGCCCAAAAGAATAGGGTTGGTTTAGGATGTTGGGTTTGAACCTTAGGGTGGCTTCCTACATAGCTCGTTTGGATGGTAATAAAATCCTATGTAGTTCTTCTGTGAGGACCCTTTCCAATAATGGCCCTTAGGGGTATGTCTCAGCGGGGAGTATAGCCCATAGAGATAATTGGTTTGGGATTACTATTAAGAATGATCCCCCCATGTAAAAGGCCATGATTGATATAGTGTCTCATAGTGATTTGGGGGCTTAACATGATGTTTAATCTTGAGAAGGATAATCGATTAATGAAAATTAATATTGAAAATTATTCCTAAATTGGATGGAAAATGAGATCAGGGCTCAGGTGGGATTCATAAGTATCTTGGTTAATATGAAACATATTTCAAATAGTTCAATCCTTTAGGTCAATTGTGTGGTTTTCATGATCATCATTAACATCTAAGAACATGTTAGTCATTCTTGATTTTAGAAAAAAGAGGATGAATACAATTTAGAAAAACAAAAAAAAATTACTCCTCCAATAAAGGATGGGTCCATTTATAAGGTGGAAGAGTTTAGGGAGATTTCGAATAAGGTTGGGGAAATAATCCCTCTCTTCACTTTACATTGTAAGAGATTTGATGGTAAGAATGTAAGAAAGATGAAAGACATTGAGGTGATAGGGGAGAGGGATAGGCTACCCATTCCCTCTATAACTTATTGGCTAAGAGGCATATGTCTTCTCGGGGGGTGTTATCTTGATTGGAGACCACATTTGTGGAAACATAGTTGGGTGTCATCCCCTAAAGCACTATTTCCATAACCATGACGATATCCTGAAATGTCTATTGGATGTGGACATGGATTTTCTTTATCCCTTTTTCCATTTCAACGATATTCATGAAGAATTCATCTTCTTGAATGGGTATATATGTCTATTCCAGGAGTAAGTGTATGTGACTGCTCATATTAATATTTTCTTCTCAATGGATTATGACAGTACTCTTGAGTAGATAGTTGAGTCTACACTCATCTTATCATCAGTACTTTTGGAATAAATTCTTCAGGTGCTTCTAGATGATGCTACTAGAAATAACGATAAATGGGGGTAGGGGTGTGTGCCTGCTCAATATTTTTCAGTAAAACATGTTCAGAAAAATTCTTTGAGCAATTGAAAACATTTTTCTGGTAGTCTTTGTGAATTCTTGAAATCATATGTTCATTATTTATGGTTTCCTCCATATTTGGTTAGACATAAACTCTGAATGCATCTAGGGCAGTTTTCTGGCTGGACAAGTGAATGTGTCCAGGTGTGTGTGACTACTTATTGTTTTCCATTAAAATGGGTTTACGGTATTCTTTTGAGGGAGAAATGGTTTTATATTTTTCCTTATTGGCAATTATTTGTCCCTTATAGGGTTTCCTTCATGTTGTGGTCTGAGGGGCCTGGTTTTGTCATCCGAATCTAACATCCACATTATGTTAGGGGTTCACTACCACATGGCATTCGAAAAATATATTATTAGAAGGATCCCTGTAGAAGGGACAATTTGTCTTTGGGATGAGGCCATATGTGGCATCATGATCTACCTACCTGATATATGGTATATACATGTTGTGTAATAATGAGGATAATCTCCCAAAATGGTTGAATATGGTGGTCGTTACCATCTACTTCAAGACCACCTATCATCATTAACTGGACTATTGGAGGTTCTAGATGAGTTATATGGCCTATCAGTAAACCTCCAAGGATGGTATCATACCATTTTGGCGGTACACATTGACTAGTGAGTTTGATAACCAAAATTGAATATGATAAATTGGTGATAAATTCTTTCATGTAAATGAATATCTAACATAGGTAGTAGCTTGATCATTCATTGTTAAGAACTTTTAGGAATCCATTGGATTTAAGGATGTTCTTGGAAGAATGTTCCTAAGGAAATATTATCGATATGTTCAATAAAACCATATTAAAGTAGCATATTTTTGGGTGAAATCTTGTGGGGTTGATTTCCCAGTACATCCCTAATTTCCTTAACCAATGGAAGGGCCCTAATAAGTTGGTGAAATTGCCATCTTGGTAATGATTCATGTAGTGTTTACTATTATTTGTTTCTAATGGAAATTTGACTTCTTTGTGGAAATCATTATTTGTGAACAGTATTCAATAGGTATGTCTGTGGGACCATAAACTCCCAATGGTTATATATCCATAACGACCAACATTCTATAGGAATAAACTCATTAGGGATGTTGACCTAAAATTACTAAAAACATGCATTAGTCATGGTGATGGCAGGTTAAGATCATCACACCCTTTTGGGGGGAATTATTTCCTACTCTTGGAATCTATTAGACATTTAATATATCTTCATGAATCCATTATTAATACCCAATTATGATGTGGGTCATTTAAATTAGCAATAAATTGTTATATTATTTAGAATTTAGAATCATATATATATTAGAGGTTTATCATCAATGGAGATACTATATGTATCTGAGGTTCTTCATCGACGGTATCCTCTTACATACTACATAGATATTATTTTTTTCATTATTACGATGATGCTAGTTTTCTAGACACACATTGGATAACCATGGAGTTTATTATCACAAATGTAAACTAATTTCACTTTGAATTTTATCATCAACTAGGGATGTTGTAATTGATTGATGCTGGGATCGAACCCATAAATTGGATTCCTATATAACCATGTGAATGGAATCAGAATCTAAATCGATCTTTGCTGCTTAATGGATGACATCATACCTTTTATGGTTATGTGATGATGCCCAACCATAATTTTTAATTTATTGTGGAATGTATATCTAGGAGTAAGGTTCATAGTCAATGTTTGGTACACGACATATGAAAATATAGACCAAGGAACATGGAAGGGATATGAGTTTTCATCTTGAATTAGACCGGATTGTGGATGTGGAAAAAAAGAATAGGATTGTTTTTTGATGTTCGGTTTGATCCTTAGGGTGCCTTCTTACATAGCCTGTTTGGATGGGAATCAAATCCCATGTAGTTCTTCAGTGAGGACCCTTGTCAATGAAGTCCCTCAAGGGTATGTCTCACAAGGGAGTATGGTTTGTTAAGATAATAGTTTGGGGATTACTCCTGAGTTGGATCCCCCATGAGAATGTCCAGGATTGATATAGTATGTCATGGTGATTTTGGGGATTAACATGATGTTTAATCTTTAGTAAGATAACCATAATAAGGGAATTATGATTTAGGATTATTCCTATAGAGGATGGCCATTGTGATCGGGCTCTAGGTGGGATTACTAATTATCTAGTTTAATATTAAACAGAGTCCTCATAGTACAATACTTCAGGACAATTGTGTGGGTGTTATGATCATCATTAGCCTCTATGAAAATTTTAGTCATTCTTTATGTGAGAAACTAGAGGAAGAAGATGGTTTTAAAAACCACAAACTTTTCCTCCTTCAGAAGACAAAGGGTCCAGGGCTATGGTGGATTAGTTTGGGGATATGGCATAAGAGGTTGGCGCTACAAAAAATCCATCACTTCACATTACATTGGATGAGATGACAACGTAAGTATGTATTGAACATGAATGAAATTGAAGTGAGATGATAGAGGAATTGGCTACACATACCCTCTTTGACTCAGTGTCTAAGATGTAGATTGGAGAAAAAAGTGAAACCTCATGCAAGAAAAGCTAGGGTCTTGCACGAGGATGGATTCATGTAATTAGTTCCATAGTACGAGGAGGATCTCATTCCATATAAAATGGAAAATAATGTTTCATCTATATCCTCGCTGCTGGGAACCAAAGGCTCTAGCTATTAGATATGGGAAGGGATGAACAATGTTTTATCCACATAATTTGAGACAATTAAATCCCCAATACTACCACTTGTGTAAGGGATCTGGTGACTATAGGGATACAAACTCACATGCACAATGAGAACCCAAACCATACAATTAGAGATGTCTGATTAACATATGACCATAAGGATATGACCCCAAATGGAGGACAAGTAGCGGTTCCACTCAGCAAGGTTGTGTAAATTTGGGGGCCATGGTGGAGTTTTTAATTTGAGCCCTCCCAATCAAGGGAGATAAAAAATAGAGGGTCATCTTAGAATGGTGTTGAAAGGGGGTGTAATGGAGGGTTTTAGTAGGCTAGAAGGTAAGGAGAACCAAGGAGGATCACATAATGGGTACTTCGCATAGTTATGTATGAGAGAATAGATTTCACCTTTGGTGACAGATCACAAAGAAATCTATACATGGGTGATACCGTTATCAATACATCAATGGAATTCCTAGGTGTTCTCAATGGTGAGTCACAGAAGTCCCCAGTTAGTGAAGAGACCATGTTCTAGTCATCATTCATAAAGACTAGGATGAATAATTCACACAAGTGTTGTTCCAATTTAACACTGAGTGGACTTATTTGTCCGTATAAAAATTTTAATTTACCCTTTTAGGTGTCATAAAACTAACCATATGGTTTCATAGGACATTAGAAAACCATTCGGGTGACCATAGCAGCAATTGGCATTCTTGAAAATTTGTTCGTCCAAATAAAGACACCTATAGGAACCCTAAATTTTCAAACATTATCAATACATAATGTTGTATAGAATACAAAAACATTATATAAAGAGATGCAAAAAGAACATAGATGGTATAGTGCCTTTGGAAACATTGAATGATAAAATATTGTACATATCTGAGCTACATCATCTCCCAATATGTTCTTCATGACTATAAAACTTCTTAGACATGTCAAACATAGTACATATCATCATAACGAGGGGGAATGGTACCATAAAAGGTTTGATCTCAAATGTTCAGTAAGGGTAAAAAGGGAGACATAGAAGACTAACCTTCAACATAAGCGTATGATAATACGATCATGACAAAAAAGATGACCCCAGTTTATTAAAGATAATATACATGAATCATTTAATTATGCTCAGATGTTCATAAGAAATAAAAAAAAAATTAATGATTTAATCCATGAAATAATAACATTGTATTAATATATTAAATTTTTTAAAACAAAAAACCATATAATGAATTACATAGTAGCCAATTCAACACCACCAAGACCATCATAGTAGTATGGGTTTACTCTCCATACCAACATATTAGTCATTTTTCACTCCCATGGAGTAATTACCTGACCCCAGTTGTCCAGAGTTGGTGCATCATTACATAACATTGGCATGATCACAAGGGATCAAATCCCGAAAGACTGATCAGTATAGTAGCCTTGTAAGTACTAGATACATTCATATGTTTTACATTACATCATGAAATAAGAACATCAACAATATTTTATACCCTTTTTAACACACTTATATCCTTATCTTATCCCTATTGGTCGACCATAAAATTCTTCTTCACATCCTATGGAAAAAAACATAGAAAGGGGTGACATCAGATGCTCAAGAAGGATAACAAATTAGCAGAAACATTTATAAATAAGCATATAGATTTAAGGAAATGTATAAGACTAATCCAAAATAATTTTAAACATTAACTTCATCATAATACAAAAAATATAAAATCAAATAATTCCATTTAATTATTCACATGGATATTCTACTAGTCGAATAATCACATGAAAAATCAATAGAGACTTTTATATTGAAGGAATTCATAATGCCAAACTTCATAACAACATAGTCAAGACCTTGTGCCAAGACTAAAAATAATATTATATGAATGAATTTTTCCTAGACACTAGTTTTTCTAATGAGACCTACCAATGAATCGAGGAGCTATAGAGGGCTCCACCCGTCACTTACTAAGTCCAATGCATTCCTCATATGAAGAGGTTTAAACATAACAAAAAAATTGTATTAAAACATTCATATGAAATGTAAATACATTATCTATAAACCATGAATGGTGTAAAAATAACTAATCAATAGTCAAAAATATCACAAAAGCATCAATATAATATAGAATATTTGTATCGTAATAAATTAACTTCAAACAAGTTTAAAATCAATGAATAGATGTTGACATAGATGAAATCAAAACTATTTGAGAGAAATATCTCTTTCTATTTTGAAATAATTTAAGATTCACAAAAGTATAAATGAAAACTTTTATTGTGAAAATATTCTTATAATCTTGTAAGGGATTCTTCGACGATGTTATCAATGGAAGAAAATCGCTACACCCACCGTAGACATTAAAAAAAGTCATTCTTACCTTAATTTTTTCAAGAAGGTCATAAAGTACCATGTATAGAAAATGATAGAAAGATTCATTTCAAAACAAATAAGGTAATGTAAGGGTATAAAATACATTGACCCATATTCTTGTAAATATTAAATATGATTTGAAATACATTTTTATGAAACCACGGATATGGATGTTAAATAGGTCCTAGTATATACTCACATTTAAACAACCTTGGATAATAAAGAGATTGTGAAATTTACCCTATCCTTGTATTTTTACTTAGTTGATGGTATTTTAACATCCAGTTTAATAGTTAATACTTTGTTATTAAATATTAAAATATTAATATACATAAATATGATATAATATATGATCCTATAATATTTATTTCTTAATAATATTTCAGCAGTATCATCATTTCGGGCGTTAACTGGCTCATTTTCCTTTATATGATTAGTTAAGTAAGCCATGTTTGTTATGGATAGGATGTATTATATACATATACATAATGATGATAAGTTCTTAGAAAATATATTTAATAATAAAATAAAAATTATTATTTTATTATGATAATGGAGAATGCATTTCATTGCGTTCGTGGAGACGGTAATCCGTACATTTTCACTAGCAACAATATCATTATATTGATGGTGAAATTGTATGTAATTGGATATTTTATCATATATAAAGAATAATTAACATGTTATATTCATTATTAACATCAGATTAAATCATTATTATACCCATCCAAATAATGAAGTGTTTGAATGACAAACGAAATGACGATATGGAGGTGGTAAGTCGTACGTATGCACGTATTGGGACTATGTCATTCATATGATGGATAGAATAATGGATATGTTTGTACCAGTTTTATAATAAAATCATAGTATACAGAAGATAATGTAGTTATTATTTTATAATGGAAACCATAAAGACAGAGGAGGTGGATGAAGAATAGAACATGAAAGAGGTGATGAAATATTTACCTCTTCTTCAGGTTCTTTCTTTTGTTTTGGTCAAAAGGGCCCCATTGGATGGATTTATGACAAAAGGATGGCCTCTAGAATGAAGGTAGGAATGTTTGGAGGATATTTGGGTAGGGTTTTGAAGATCTAAATGGCTTTGGAGGTGTGAAATTAAGATAAGGGAAAGTACCCTTTAATAAGAGAGGTGGGGGTCACATTAGGAAAAGCATGAAATATTAATTTATAATATAATATTTTTCAGTTTATAATGGCTCCAAAATGATTTATTTCTAGGATAAGGAAGATAGGGGTCTAAAACATATCAACCAATATTTTTTCGATAGGTTTAGGTCACCATGTTAACCTTATCTTTTAGATTTAACTCTTAGTAAAATAGTTTGACATTTAACATGTCTCTTTGTTTTTTTATATTATATGGTTAATAAATTTACTATAACCTGAAAATTGTACCCCAAGTTGTTACTTAATAATATTTCTAACCTTATAAATGTCATTTGGATGAACCTTATATATTTAAGAATTTTATATCAATTAATAATTTAGTATTTGTTTTAAAATCTGAATTATGTTAATTTTAACACTATTTATTATTTGTATTTGTTTTGAAATCATAACATCACGATTACTTCAAAAAAATTATTTAATCACCCCTAACATGTCATATTAACCTAGAATTTTTTTTAATTCATCAAAAGTCTCAAATTATATTTTTTTTCATATTTACAATATCAATTATTTTAGTCTTTCAAATATACGATTATTACTGCATCATCATCATGTCATAAATAAAATAAATTTATTAATGATTAAAAATTATAAATAAAAAACCATTATGTTTGAAATATTATTAAATTTATAATGAATATTTATAGTTGAATTTATCTTACATATTACCCCATATTAAAAATGGTTTTGTTATTAAACATTGAAATTAAAACTTTCTACTATTCTTTAAATAAAATTATAATAATTGTCTTAATCTAATCCCAATGTACCAAAGGGGATCTTATTTTATTACTAAGATTGTTAATGGTCGAATTACACTTATCCAATAGAATTAGGACATATTTTAGGGTATTTATAATATGATTTTTATCCTTAATTACCCTATTTACTTTTAACCGTGGTAAATACAAGTCAATGTTACTATTCAAGAAAAATTATTTTAATCTTATTGAACCGTATTTTACTTAATGATGTAAACTGTGCCTCTAGGATTTATGAAATTAAACTCACAGAAGTGGTAAAATTAAGTTTTATCTAAATTTGCAAATGCCCCAAGGAGGTGAGTAAAAGATGGTGTAAAGTTCAATAAAAATTTTATATATCTAAGCTTATTATAAAATGACACCAATTAATTACATTGAAACTATATTGTTATTATGTATCTATTTTGACCTAAAACATTTTAAATAAAATGATTAATAATTTAAATAAAATGTTGGTTTTAACCTACAACCTAGTGCTTTTCACTATTCATCAAAAATTGATTTCTTTTTTGAAAAATACCAAAAATTCACCTTAAGATAATATTGATATTCATAATCCAAAAATGAAGCCCATTTTGAAAATTATTATTTATTTAATTTCAAGAATTGGGTATTACTATTCATAATGGCTAGTTTCATTGGTCTTGGTGTGTTAATACTCTACGCTGTGTACAACACAAGCACTACATTATACAAATGGAAGCGTATCATGGAAGCCTGGGGTGTTACATTCTTCCCTACATAAAATAATTTCATCCTCAAAATTTCATAAATATTATTGCATAAAAAATAATTGGGTGGTTCTTCATCATAAGTTCCTCGGGTTCCCACATTTCATATTCCATCTTATGGTTTCTCCATAAAACATTCACTAGACGAGTCATCTAGTTTCTCAGCACTTGTTATCTAGAATCAATAATCTTGAAAGGATCTTCACAATAAGATAGATCAGGTTCCAGTTCAATTTCCTCATAGTTGAGTACATGTGTTTGGCCGGGCATGTATTTTCTCAACAATGATACATGGAACACATCATGAACTTTGGAGAGCCGTGGAGGCATTAAAAAACGATAAGCTACAACTCTAATTTGTTCAATAATTTTGAAAGGTCTGATGTACATGGGACTCAATTTACCCTTCTAACTGAAATGTTTAACAACCTTCCATTGATATTTTTTTAAGAATACATGGTATCCTCCACAAATTCCAGATCATTCATTTAGTTATCAGGATAACTATTTTACCTACATAGGGATGCTTTGATGTGGGTTTGGATAAGCTTCAGTATTTCCAAGGTTTCTGAAAAAAATTCTAGGTCTATGAGTTATCTTTCACCAACATCATCCCAGCATGTTGTTCTATGACATCTCTTTTTGTATATCACTTTAAATGGATCCATCTGAATACTTGAATGGAAGCTATTGTATTAAAAAATTCTACCAGAGGTAAATATTGATCCCAGATACCTTGAATGTCAAGTGAGAAAGATATCAACATGTATTCCATGGTTTGAATACTCCATTATTATTTTCCATCAGTTTCAAAGTGGTAGGATATGCTCAAACAAAGTTCAGTATCTAGGGGCTTCTGATGAATTTTCCAGAATCTTGATGTAAAATGCATATTGCATTCAGAAAAAACCGATAGAGGTACTCCATGAAGTCTTACAACTTCATTAATATATAGTCTTGCAATAAGTTCAAGTAGTAAATCTTCTATTACAGCATGTAAATGTGCTGACTTGGTAAGATGATTAACAATGACCCATATTTCATCATTCCCTCTACGAGTCTTTGGTAGCCCCATGAAAACGTCCATAAAAATATTATCCCATTTCCACTCAGGTATGGGAAGATGTTGCATGAATCCTCCTGGATATTTCCTTCCATCTTTCAATTGTTCACAAGCCATACATCTTGACACAAAAATCATCACTCTCTCTCTCTCTTCATGTTGTCCCACCGAAAATGTTCCTTTATATCTCAATACATCTTGGTGATCCCAGAGTTTATAGAGAAAATGGAGCTATAAGCATCGTCCACCAATTCAAATTTTCTACCAGGTATATTAGGAACAAAATGTCTCTTACCAAATTTTGAGATTCCATCTTCATATATATATTCACTCGATATCCCATCATTCATGGCATAAATATTTTTTTGAAACTCATTATCCTCAGCCTGAGAAATCTGTATCCTTTATAGTTAATATGGTTTGGAAACCATTTAAATTATTTTTGATGTTTCACCTTCCATCGTTATTCCCATATCCATATTTACTATATCTATGAAAATAGGATCCCTTTCAACTATTATCTTGTTCAAAACTCCATGATCCTTTCTACTAAAAGCATCTGCCACCTTATTTACCTTTCCCAGGTTGTGGTTTATAGTGAAATCGTAATACATGAGTAGTTCAATCCATCTAAATTTCCTCATATTGAGTTATTTTTGTGAGAAAATTATTTCACTCTCTTGATATCAGTATAAATATCACATTTTCTCCATAGGGATAGTATATTCATATTTTCAGAGAAAAGACTATGACTGCTAACTAAAGATCATGAGTACGATAGTTTTTCTCATGAATATTTAGCAACTGTGATGCATATCCAATTACTCCATCATTCTAAATAATGACAAAACCATGTCCATTATTTGAAGCATCACTATAAATAACAAACCCATCATTCCTTGAAAGTAGATCCAAGATAGGCTCATTAACTCATCTTCTCTTTAGTTATTCCAAAAATTCGTCACATACTTTTGTCTAAACATATTTAACCCCTTTACATTTGTGATTGGTTAATGGGTAAGCCAATCTAGAAAATTCTGGTTGAAAAGATGATAATATCCTACTAAACCAATAAAACTATGTACCTCAATTATACTAGAAGGTGCTGGCCAATAATGGATTGCCATGGACTTTGAAGGATCACAAGATATTCCATCCATAGAGATAATATGGTAAATAAATGAAATCTCCTGAAGCCAAAATTGAAAAATTCTAAACATTCAATATAAATCATTTCATCTAAGAGTCCTTAGAATAATGCACAAATGATTATCACAATCTTTGTACCATTTGGAAAATACCAAGATATCATCAATAAATTCCACTACAAATTCATCAAGATATTACATGAAAAGTCAATTCATTAGATCCATGAAGACATAGGCTGAATTAGTCAATCCTAAAGGCATTACTTTAAACTCATAATGCCCATACCTTGTTCGAAATTCTTTTTCAGAATGTCTGCCTTCTTCGCACAAAATTGGTGATATCCAAATCAACGGTCAATCATTGAAAAATGTTGAGTTCGATGAACTTGGTCGAGTTAATCATAAATGTGAGGTAGGGTATACTGGTTCATTATTGTTATAGCATTGATCTCCCGGTGGTCAATGCACAACCTCATAGATCTGTCATTCATCTTAACAAAATGGACTAGGGATCCCCATAGAGAAACACTAGGGCGAATATATCCCTTAATAATCAATTATTCTTGTTGTTTATCTAGTTATAGTAATTCCATAGTGTTCATTCTATATGGGGTCTTCGATACGGGCCTTGAACCAGAAATTAAATCAATGGAAAACTCAATTTATCATTCCGGAGGATATCCGGCTAAATCCGCTGGAAACACATCAAAATATCCTGGCAGAATATGTATGTCCTCTATTCAAACATTATTATCCTCACCCATAGTTTTTTTATTCTCTTCTTCCCCAATAATTAAATTTAGTAGATCTATAGGGGCGGATCTAGATAATAATTAGGTGGTGATGCTTCTCCTAAAAATATAATGTACTCCTTATCATCATCAAAAATTGTAACCTAATTATTAAAATAAAATTTCACATCATGGTCTGAAAGAAAATCCATTCTGAGGATTTTATCAAATTTAATCATGGGTATGATGATGAGATCAGTAGATGAAGAACATTTATATTCCCTAATGGGAATAGATTCAAAAGACATTGTTGCGATGATACATCCCTTAAGTGTTTTGATTGACAACTCCCTTGTTAAGGCAAATTAAAAATATCCAATTTTATTTGAAAACTGGGAAGATATGAAAAAATGGGATGATCCAAAATCTAATAAATCATTGGATAAACTTGAGGAAACCATTAAATTACCTGCCACCACATCTTTCAGATCTTTAACATCAACAGTAGTGATTTCATAAGATTTTCCATGATCTCTTGGCTTTTTTTGTGGTAAGTTACCTTGGTGCTTAAGAAATTCATTTGCATAATTCACCATTTCTCTACAAGTGTATCATTGAACGTTGACATCCTCTTTCTTCCCCATGAAACTAGGAGCTTGGCGACTGTTTCAGCACATTTGTAACAGACTCCCATTCTCCTCAGGCTTGTACTGGGCTGTTTCTTCCCACATTTACCATTGTATGGATATTCAAATTTTCCATTATTCCCTTTATTTTCATTTACTAAGTGTTCAAGAGACCAATTTTCCATTTCTTTACTTTAAAGTCATAAGATATAGAGAATTTTTTTTCTATCCTGATATTACTTGAGAAATTATCTGCATATAGTGGGAAGTTTTTAGAGACTAATGCTTGACTGGGTAATGTTTTTAACCTATTAAATAATCAATCAATCAAACTCCTTGGGTAACGTATATAATCTCATTCACGCATTTCTAACCTTGTAAAGTTATCCTTATTATTTGTGACATTATCATCTTCCTTTTTCCTCAGACTCAGAAATTGTTTTCCCATATCAACTCGTTGGTCATGAGGAAATTATTTTTCTATGAAAATATCTACAAACTCCCTCAATTCTAGGATTGTTACTTCTTCATCTTCCTATGTGTTTTGGATTAATGACCACCATTGAACTACATCTCCCGTGAGGCGATAAACTGCTAGGACAACTTTTTCCCTTTCGCTACTCCCCAAAGCATGAAATATTTTCACTAAGTAATTTATCCATTGCTTATATACTAATTTATTTTTACTGCCATTGATTTTTTGTGGTTGTTGCCTAATAAAGAGGTCTAAAATTGATCCTCCATGTTGTGAATCAGGGTTCTCCATATGGGTATATTTATTATTCATAACCTGAGGGAGTTGTCCTAGTATGGTGATAAACTGATCACCATCAATTACATCACAAACTCCACTATAAATATTATGAGTTGGAGAGAAATCCCTACATGTATTACATGGGTTAATATGGTTTCCATTCCTTCCACTAGGCACTATTTCAAAATATTGGAATACATTAGATAAATTTAGGAATCACAATACATAATTTCAAACTTGAAAAATAGTTAACATAAATTGAATAATTTTTTGATATAATCTATAATCATTAAAAAATTTCCATGAGGAAGTATGTACTCATAAACCCTTCATAATGGTTTTTAATGAAAATGAAAATTATCATAAGCATGTCCCTCCATAGTGTCGTAACCAAGAGTGAAGCAAGGCCAGTTGTCATGCACCAGTTCTCATTTTATTCTAGCTCAAAGTGGTGTTTTTGGGATTTACCCCTAGGAACGTCTATGCCAAAGTCGCCTCTACCTGCTCATATCCAGACAAGGATTTATTTCCTGGAAAACTCCAAAAATCTATACCGTACCAAAAGTTTAGGGTGTTCTTCTATACTAATCATCAAAGTATATCTTAGGGTAGAGTTCTCAAATCATGTATTTTCTAAATCTAGCTTCCAAGGTTTGTACTAAACTTATTTGGATACAAAAGGTAATGCCCTGGACCCAGTTACCTGGATTCGGTGCATTACTACACAACATTTGAATTGTCACAAGTTATCAAATCTAAAAATACAATTTAGTTGTGTAGCCTTGGAAGTACTAGAAACATTAATAAGTTTTAAATTACATCATGAAATAAAAATATCCCCAAAAATTTTTCCCCTTTTTAATACATATATATCCTTATCCTATCCCTACAGGTCAACCATAATATACTTTTTCACATCCTGAAAAAATTAAAACATAGAAAGTGTGTGATCAGATGCTTAGTAAGGAAAAAAATTTAGCAGAAACATTCATAAATAATCATAAACATTTAAGGCAATGTATATGACTAAAAAAATCCTTTTAAACATAAACTTTATCATAATATAGAAAAGATAAAATCACATAATTAAATTTACTTATTTACATGGTTATTCTTCTAGTCGTATAATGACATGTAATATCAATATCCACTTTCATACATATGGAATGCATAATGCCAGGCATCATAAACACATAGTAAATTCCTTGTCCCAAGACACTAGTTTGTCTCATGAGACCTACTAATGCATCGAGGAGCTATAGCAGGCCCCACCCTTCACTTACTATGTCTACTGCATTCCTTATTTGAAAAGGTTTAAACATAACATAAATATTCGTATTAAAACTAGTGTATAGAATGTCAATAACTTATCCATAAACCATGAATGGTGTAAAAATAACACATTCATAGTCAAAATTATAACCAAACTATCAATACAATATGGATGATTTTATCATAATAAATCAACATCAAACATGTTTAAAATCTATCAAATGATGTAGATGTAGATAAAATCAAAACATTCTGAGAGAAATAACACTATCTATTTTGAAATAATTTTAAAGTCATGTAAATATATAAGAAAAAATTTATACTGAAAATATTTATATAACATTGTAAGGAAAGCTTCTATGACATTATAATAGAAGAAAATATCCACACCCATCGTATATGTTAAAAAATTAAATTCTTAACATAATTTTGTCGAAAAATCCATAAAGTACCCTTCTTGGGAAATGACGGAATGATTCCTTTCAAAACATATAAGGTTAAATAAATGTATAAATTAATTTGATTCATATTCTAGTAAATACTAAAAATTATTTGAAATAAATTTTTATAAAAACACAGATGTTGATGATAAAGAGGTCCCGGTAGATATGCACGTACAAACAACCTCGGATAATAAAGAGATTGTGAAATTAACCCTTACCGGGAACTTTTCCGTTGTCGATGGTATGTAAACCTCTTGTATAATAGTTAAAACATTGTTATTACATTATAAAATAAATATATACATAAATATTATATCATATATGATACTCTAACATTGCATTGTTAATAATATTTCAGTATTATTATCGTTTCGGGTGTTAAATGATTAATTTTTCTTTATATGATTGGTCATGTAAGACATTTTTTTTAGGGATATGATGTATTTTATTCATATCCAGAATGATATTATGTTCTTAATATTTATTTTTATTCATAAAATGTAAAATATTCTTGAATGAAAATGATGGGGAATGAATCTCATCGCGTTTGTGGAGAAAAGAATATGTACATAAGCACGAGCGAAAATATCATTATATTGATAGTGAAATCGTATGTAATTGGATGGTATATCATATATTAAAAGTAATTAACATTTTATATTTATTATAAAAATCATTTTTACACATTATTATAACCATCAAAATAATGAAGTGTCTGAATGACAAACTATACCACGACGTGGAGATGGTAAGCTATACGGACGCATGTATGGTGACTTCGTCATTCATATGATGGATAGAATACTGAATATGTTTGTGCCATTTTTATAATAACATAAATTTATATAGAATATTCAGGATTTGTTATTTTATAATGAAAGAAACAAAGAATGTGTAAGTGGAAGAAGAAAAATAACTTGAGAGAGGTTATGAAATACTAACCTCTTCTTCGGGTTCTTCCTTTTGATTTGATCAAAAGAGCTCCCTAGGTTGGATTTCTGGCCAATGGAAGGCATCTAGGATAATGGTATAAAATTTTGGAGGATATTTGGGTAGGGTTTGGCTGAGATTTTTTTTTTGAGGAGTGATATTAAAACTAGGGGATGTACCCTTTTATAAGAGAGGTGAGGATCACTTTAGAAAAACTGACAATATTATTTTATAATAAAATAATTATTGATTTCTAATGTCTCCAAATAATTCATTTTAAGGATAAAGTGTTGATGGGAAGAAAACCTCTTAGGAAATATGTTTTATACTGGTTTTCATCACCATATTATCCTCATATTTTAGATTATACTCTTAGTTAAATAGTTTGACAACTACCGTGGATCTGTATTTTTATATTATATGGTTAGTAAACATAGTATATGATTCCGAGGGAACTCCAAGTGGGTAATTATTAATATACATAACATTATCAAAGTCATTTTTCTAATCCTTAGATATTTATTAATATTATATTAATTAATAATATATTATTTTTCTTATAAACTCAATTATGTCAATTTTGAAACTATTTAGTATTTGGTTTTTGTGAAAAAAATAACAGTATGATTACATCAGAAAAAATGATTTAATCAACCCTAACATATTATATTAACAATTAAAATTATTGTAATTCATCAAAAATCTCAGATTACATTTATTTAGTTATTTATAATATCACATTTTTTAATATGTCGTTAATAATGTAATTACTACATCATCATTGTGTCATAAATAAATTAAATTATTTATTGTATAAATATTATAAATAAAATACCATTATCTATGAAATCATTTTATATTTTTAATTAATATTAATAGTTCAATTTATCTTATGTATAACCCTATATTAAAAATGGTTTTGTTATTAAACATTGAATTTAACAATATTAACTCTTCTTTAAATAAAATAATAATAGAAGTCCTAATCTAATCCAAGTGGAACCTAATGGATCATATTTTATTCCTATGGTTGTTTTTGTTTGATTTACACTTATTCAACATAATTAGGACATTTTTTAGTGTAATTATAATAACATTTTTACCCTTAATTACCCTATTTACTTTTAACAGTGGTAAATAAAAGTGAATAGTTAATATTCAAAAATAAATTATTTTCAACTTCTTGAAATACATTTTACTTACTGATATCAAATGTGTCACTCAGATTTTTTAAATTTTACTCATATAAGCGGTAACATTATGTTTTATGAAAATATGCTAAAGCTCCAAGGAGGTGGGTAAAAGACAGTAAAAAGTTCAATATAATTGTTATATATCTAAGCTTATTATGAAATGACTCCAATGAATAACATTGAACTTATAGAGGTTTTATGTATCTATTTGTACATATAATAAATATAAATAAATTGAATAATTATTTAAATAAAATGTTAGTTTTTACCAATAACATAGTGTTTTTCACTATTAATCAAAAATTGAATATTTTCAAAAAAAAATACAAAAAATTCACCATAAGCTAATTTTGATATTCCGAATCCAGAAATGAACTCCATTTTGAAAAAGAATTATAAATTTTAAAAAAGTGGGTAATACTATTCATAACGGCTAGTTTCATTGGTCATGTTGTGATAATACTCCACGTGGCGCACAACACAGGCACAACATTATTCAAAGGGAAGCATACCATCGAATCTTCGGGTGTTACACATGGCCATCATTGTATCATGAATTCACTCCTAAAACCATCTTAGTTGTCAGGGTTCACTTTCATGGACATCACAGTAACCAAGGATCACTCCAAAGACCATCTAACTTTATCACATGAGATATAAAATTTTACCAAATGCATTTTAGGGAGATATAGGTCCCACCAGTCACAAAATGAGAGCATATATACATGTCTAGCATTATCAAAAAAATAAAATAACATAATCCATGAAATGAACTGGGTATCATAAACATGAAAACATATCACAACCAATGGAAAAATTACAATTCTTATAATCAATTCATCAAAAGAATAACCCATGAAAGAGTAATGGATGTCATATACATTTTACCCATGAAAGAGAAATCTATTTCAAGACCATGACATTAATAATAACCCATTTATATAAAGGATATGAATGAAACCTTTATATTAGAATGAGTAACATCAATAGATGTCATATTAGATAGAAATTATGTCTTGAAATTTTATTTTAAATCTTTTTTTAAGGAAAATATCATCTATTATTTGAAAAATTAATCATAAAACAAAAAACAATTAAAAATAATTTTCCTAGAAAATACATTGTAATCATATAAAAATGAAATGAAATAATTTTTAAGACCATTTTCCTTCAAAATAAATCAATTAATATTCAAAGCATTTGAGAACCCTTTTTTAAAACACATTGAAAACATATAAAAAAATCTTGAAAACATTTTGAAAACCATTGTACATGAAAACATATAAAAGAATATTGAAAATATTTTAAATATTTATTACTTGAAAACATATAAAAGAGACTTGAAAACATTAATATAACCATTTTATTTTAAAATATATTTTAAATAAATATCATAAAGATTATCCTTTTAAAAATGTGATGGGATCTTCAAAAAAATTATTGCTGGTAAATCCATAAATGTCGTATGAGGTCAAAAGAACATCCATTTTTCACAGAAAAAAGGATATAAAAGTTCCTTGTATTGAATCAGAAATAAATATTTCCTTGAATAGAATGGTAAAAGAAAAAATGGGGAAAAATATTCTTTTAAATGTTATATGATTTTGGTATAATATTATTGGAATCCAATTTTAGAAAACACAATTTTACTGCTAATGAATGGGAAATGTCAGGCATTCCTAAAAACACTTTCTTAATTATATTAGGTTCAAAATATTTTTATAATGTGAAAATACATGATTGTATTATAAAATAATATAGGAAAATTAAAATCCAGAATATTACTGAGAGATTTATAATAATATTTTATAACAGAAAGCGTAAATATAAATTATCTCATAATGCCATGAGATTTTCTCAATAAACTCCTATGACTCAGTAACTTGGGATCATAATATCTATATAAAAATGTAAATTACGATATGAATAATATATAATGAAATTAATTATAATCATGATATAACATCTAATACAAAATTACATACACCTTGAAAAAGAGTTTAAGTGTATAACTAAACATATATCTCAAAGAAAGAAGACTGAGACAAAAATATTTTATCGATTTGGTTACTTTTGGGTTTTAAACAACATAAAAGTAGGATAATAAAATTATAATGTGAATTCCCATAAATATAATTAAAATATACATATTATAAAATCATATACCGAACATACACCACACAAAAGGAATGAGTAGTGAATATTGATTGTTTCTCAAAGGAATTAAAAGTGAGATGAAATTATTTTACCTTGTGTTTTTACTCTCCCCATACTCTTACAGGCTTCAAGTATAATAAATAACTATTTATTATACATCATATTAAGAAGAATATTATTATATTTATTACCATTATTTTTTTATTATGACCTTATATTACTCACTTGATAACCATCCTTTGTTGTGGTTTCAACTCAGTTAATATTTTATTTGTTTTTTATATGTGTCTATATTTTATATATTACTATTACTTATATATATTTCATGATTCCAAAATGTAGATAATGATATAAATTTCATTTATATCCAATATATTTATATTATAATATTATATAACATAATGAAATATGAAATGGAATACATTGTTTATGGAGGCGGTAATTGTATGTACGCATGAACGATGTTTTCATTTTTATTGTCTTATTGAAATAATTAACATGACATAAAATGTGAGAAGGACATTCTTTTTTTCATGGTAATATGGTCAGAAAAACCCAAATTCAGAAAGTGAAAATAATATATCTTGAATATATTGGGAAAAAATTGGTGAATATTTCTATTAAATATTATATGATAATGGTATAATAATAATGGAATCCCTTTTTTGAAAACATAGATTTCATACCGAAGAAAGGGTAATGTCAGGCTTTCCTAAAAATATATTCATAAATATCTTATCTAACAAAGAGTAGAATATGGTACCGATACAATAGTATATCATTAGTAAGTGAGGATAAGTAATATGATGAATATTCATGAGATATGGATCATAATTTTTCATAAATTAATGCATAAACATAAACAATATAGTATAGTTCTTAGATTGTCTCAATAAACACTTATAACTCGGTAACTCGGTATCGTACTCCCCATGTAAGAAAAAAAATTAAATTAAGATTGTCATATCATGAAATGAAGTATATTCATCACATAAAATGTATAATGGAAGTATATTCACCTGAAAATGTCTTTTGGTGCTCAACCAAACATGAATCTCATATAAGGAAAATTCAGAAACAACTATTTCAACAATTTGGTAACTATTGAATTTTACACCACATGAATAACTGATCATAAAATGGGCATTAAAATACCCTTAAATTTATGTACATGATAAAAATAATACAATAATTGTTAATATATAAACCACATAAATGCATCGAGTGGCGAACATAACTTGTATATCATCGAAATTGAATGTTTGATGAATTCCCCATAAATTTTGTCCTGCCTATCTCTATAATCTTACTGGATTATTTTATAACAAATAAAATTTTATGAGACAAATTTTATTTAATCATATTATTATATCTATTAAAATTTATTTTTTCACATGAACTTATATTACCATCTTGGTAACAATTCTATGTTAACGTTTCACTTCACGTAATAATCTCTTTATTTTTCTCATTTGTCTTAATTTGTTATATCATTGGTTCTTATGCATATATCATGTTTCTATAATGTATACCAATATTTAAATATAATTTATATTCAGTATATGTGTATTAGAATAATCTATGACATAATTAATTTTGAAATGGAATACACCATTCGTGGAGTTTGTCAGCAGTATGTATGCATGAAAATTGATTCTGTTTTTATTGTTGTATTAAAAGAATGTGTGTAAATCAGAGACACATAAATATGTATATTTATATATATCTATTTACTATATTAGATTTTATATATTATATATATCATATAATTTCACTAAACCCACACTGAACACATTCCATGTGGTGTGTGAATGAAACACATCGCTTTGAGCGGGGTGGTATTCCAGACTTCCTTAAGTGAGATTATCGTATTAACATCAAATGGGTAGTAAAAAAGTTATTTTTTGTAAAAATGAAATAATAAGCTTAATAACATAATAGATGTTATATATTACATATATAAAAATAATTTCCATCATAATATCCACTATTATTGGTGGTAATGGAGAAATGAACAATCATTATTTCATGAGGTAGTAGTTCACCGTACACAGAAATAGTATGTTAGATTTTTTTATATTGGGGTGTGTGTAATTTTAGGTCAAAATAAATGAATAAAAGTATCCTATTATATGATGGATATTGTTTTTTTAAATAATGGAATAAAAATAGTGGAGGGGTGAAGAAGGGAAATAAAGGAAAGATTTTAAGAGAAGACATTACCTCTAAATCAAGCAACTCATATTTGATTGTGCCAAATGGCTTCCATCAAAGGATTTATTCACAAAGGGACGATTAAAGGTAAAATGTAAGATTTTTAATAGGATATTTTGGGAGATATTTGGGGATCATAAATTCTTTGAGATGTTTGAGTAATGAGTAGTGGTGGTGGACTTTAATAATTAAGGAAGAGTCGAACTCTTGTAAATATTTGAATAAAGAATTACACTAATATTTTTCTGGTAAATATTTGATCCAATAATGTACCAATGTTGAGAAACATAGTTATAGGGTCTATATATAACCATCCAATGGGGTTTAGACATGTATTTATGTTGTATTGGTTCTTAATTTGAATGTTTTGTGCTTTAGTATCCTTGTTTTTCTCATAATTAATGTAATTAATTTTAAACACTTTCATTTATATTTTTCCTGTAAAAATAAATGTTTAACTTTTTAGACATTATAAATTATTATTCCTCCATATATGGAAACCATGTGAAAATATTCTTATCCTAGATGTGGAAAAAATTAATTTAAAATTAATCACGATGACACGACGTCACTGGAAGTTTTTAAAGTAAAAGTTCCAAATGTTTTCTATTTTTTATATCTAATTTCGTTGTGAAATTGGTTACAATGACCTATATTAAATTAACTAATAAAAATATTATCTAAATGAAAAATTAAATTAAATAAAAATATATTTATCATAATAAATAAATTATATGAAAAAATAGTTATGAATTATAATCCTGTATTTTTAACTATTCATTAAAAGATGAAACCTCACATAAATACACAAAAATTTTATCCTAAACTAATTTTTATGTCTCAGTTTCAAATATTATATTTAACTTGAATATTTAAATATATTAATGTTCCAAAATTTTGTAGGTACACAATGACATAATTAAATTATAGGTTTTAAGAATAAAATTGTGGTTTTTATTATCAAACACATATAAAATCTAGTGGATAAATATAAAAAAATTGATTGAGTATATATCATATTAATTACATTTAAATCACTTAACAATTATAATTACTTTAATATTACGTTGTTAAACTAGCATAGAAATTATGACAATATTTCCCATTATACTCCACAAGTATTCATATTCAATAATCAGTAATATATGACCTCATATTATATTTATTTACACCACATATCTTCATAATTTAGCTAATACAATTAAAATCCATAAAATCAATTTATGATTATATTCCATTAAAATAATATTTTTAAAAATATATATTAGGTAGGTTACTGTTGGTTTTTCAAGCTAGGAAACCCATCGAGGAAATAAAATAATTCATTTAATGTACACTAACATTGTTGTTTTATGTCATGAATGCCAATCTAGGACTTCATGTAACACACGAAAAGTTGTCTCTATGTGAAATGAATATTTGACATAGTGGAAATTTATTTTTAGTGTTCAATGAAATGAATAATATCAAAATAATAAATTAATATAATTAAAATTCACCAAAAAATCGGGTTGTTCAAACCCTAAG
Source organism: Viscum album (assembly GCA_963277665.1). Classification (NCBI taxonomy): domain Eukaryota; kingdom Viridiplantae; phylum Streptophyta; class Magnoliopsida; order Santalales; family Viscaceae; genus Viscum; species Viscum album. The sequence continues at coordinate 464,704,289 of OY728119.1, forward strand.
GGCCTATTTATATGAAAATATAAGACCATGGTAGTAGTTTTAATTTCATGATATTTTCTTACAAATGTCGGTCACATAGGGTTCCGTGCAGGTACTTGTGCACTGATGGTTCTTGGGGCACATAAGAAACTCACATGGGTGAACTCGATGTTCTTTACCATGAATGTTGTTCCCCTACACCCCTGCTTAGGATCACAGACGGTCTTTGGTCCCTACCATTTGGGCCAATCTATTCCTCGCCATCACTGGCCAAGATTATGAAAATTTTGATTAACACAACTAAATTTACGTGCCTTGATAGTGAAATTAAGGGCCATGATAAATAGAAATCCAATATTCTCATTCTACTAGTATAAACGATATATTTCTACATAAAATCAGCATTTGGTGTCTATATGAGCTTCACTTCTTCAAATATGTGTAAACATACATGGAACACATTTTAGAGTGTCAAAAAACATATAATCACATAAATATATAAAAAAAATTATATTTATGACATTAATTTTTTTGACAAGAAAACAATTTATCACTAAAAATCCATTTTACCCATAAATGATTTATAATCATTATTAATTATAACGAAAAAAAATTATAAAAAAATTGAACCCTAAAATAACTTTAAACTAAAAATTTTATCAATTGTTTTTATAAATATATGTAATTGTAATTATAGAACATTACAATGATTAAAAAATTATACCTCAATAACATGGAGAATATATCACATTGAAACTATACTCTCAAACAAATGATAACTACATGAAATCATAATTGATTAAGATTGACATATAAAAAATTTGTTGAATAAATTCAATTTAAAACTAAAAAATATTTAATCATTTTATGAAAAAAAGTTAAATTTCAACATAAAATTATGTGGATTTATGATAAAAATAAAAGGAAAATAGACAAAATAAAAAATATTAAAGTAATTTAGATTTAATGAAATGAAAGAGTGTAAATAAATATAGATATTAAAGGATGATGATGGTGAAACCTTAATTAGATAAATGAAAAATATCTTTAGTTCATTGAATTCTAAAGAGATAATGGTGAATAATACATTATCAATTAGAAATAATGTCCACATAAAGTAAACAAGATTGATTAAATGATGAATTTTATTGAATGGTGCATCATTATCATAAAGAACATGTCACCTATATTATGATTTCTAAAAAATTTAATTTAATGAAAGAGGAGATCCAATATATTTTTGATTTTTTAAAAACATTCTTCTCCCATTATTTATTTGACACCCGATGATAAAATATTTTCTATGTGCATTTTATCATAAACTTTCCAAAAAACAATTTCCTAATGGAAATATGAATTCTTAATCTTCCACATATAGTTCTCAATTTAAAAAAATTAATTCTACCATTTGATTATTTTTCTCAATCACTAACAGTTTCCAACACATGTTTTTTTAAAGGATGATTTTATGGGTGATATTCATCTTCACTATTGGTTTAAGAGGGGTTCTTAGGTAGGGATCATTAAAAAATGGTTTCATAATTATCAATTCTAGATAGGATGAATAATAGTGTTTTTAAATCATAATTATTACATGTGTTTTGTCGAGAAACAACATTAATCAAGCCTAGTTCATGATATATCATGATAAACCAACTATTAAAAAAGTTATTAGTGTATATTGTATTATAAATTCAGATCATATTCTTACTGAAATCCATAATGGAGGTAATACATATTCAATTATAGAAACCTACAATAGGTAAATTCATTATAATATTTTAACATTTAATTGAATTTAGGTGATTAAGATGTGTTGAAGCAAATAAAATGAAATAAAACATGATAAATACATTGTTATTTTGATAATGAGTTCCCTTTATTTGATAAAGATATTGATCCTTCTCAATATCCATCGGTGGGTTATATTTGGGAGGTACAACTAAATAATCATGTCGTGGACCAATATAAGGTGGAAGATTCTTGAAAGATAAAATTCCTGAGTTTTAGGATCAAGGTTTATTGAAATATTTTGGGATTGTACCTAATCTAGAGATAGAGAAATAGATAGATGATTTAGATATCATCTTTTATTTAATGTATGTTATGATGGATCATTGGGTATTATAAGATATTTTTATAATTAGAGGAGTCATTCATCATTTGGGGACTGTATTATCATCGAGTGTTATTATGTGGTTATTTCAGGAGAAATTTTTTTAATTAATTATCATCAATAGTTCGTTTCATTGAGAACGATCATGGTAAAGTAGTAAAAGTTAATCTTCCTCAATTAGGGGAGCCTGTCATGCATGGGGTAATAATTTTCAGTATTGATCCTCTATGTTTTTTCCAAGATCACATTTTTTTCAAAATGGTGTGTTCAAAGAATATAATTTCAAGGAATCAATGTATCTATCGTTTAGGTAGCTCATTTACATAACAATCTATATTGAGGTGCTGATGAATAATGAGGTGATTGTGTAGTTTCATATAATTTATACGTCAATATGGTATTCATTATTGTGTACCAAGTATTACATTTCCTAATATAGGGTCCAAAATAATTGGAATGTTTAGGTCATAATTATAAAAAAAGTATTCCTACATAGTCTCCTCGTGTTTTTCTTCAGATGGTAATTCCCATATATCAGTTGTGAGCTACATTGTACTATTACGGACATCAAAGGGGTATAAACATTGATGATTATGCTACACAAATGAACCTAGTTTACACAACATAGATTGTTATTTTCTATATCATATTCAATAGTAGTTACCTCATAGGTGTTTTTATCAATATGTTAGAGAGATCACATATAGTTTAGGTGGATGGTGTAGGTAATTATAGACCCATGATGACTTCCATCCGTGAGGACATAGGGCTAGCCATGGTCATTTATGTATCATTAAATAAGATAAATTAGAAATATGATATGGGTGTGGACTATTATATCCCATAGAAATTCTATTTCCATAAGATATGGAAATTATACAATGCACCATATGTTTATCTTCCACCATGCATTTTCCTATATATTATTTTAGAGAGTTAATCCCTTAATTTCACCATCTTGGTCCACACATTGGGAGTCATGGTGGATATAAATATTGTTCTATTGGTGTAATATATTCTATTTAGTGGTCAATCAAGTTTTATTAACACATGTTAGAGTTTTAAGCTAGTGACGGTGATGTATCATTCATTAGGATATTTCATCCAAATATAAAATAAACATAATATTTTAATCCTTAAAATTGTTGGTCAGCCATATTTAGGAAAGTTTTTATAGGTTTTATAGGATATTATTCAATGATGTAATGATATTTCATATGTATTTAATAAGAGATGGAGATTATCAAATGGACTATAGACATTCAAAACCCATGGTTTTTCTTATCAATAGATTTTATCTTTTGGATAAGTATACGATTTGATGGTAGAGTGCCTTTAGAGTTATTGAAGGGTATTTGGATGAATTTTATGAAGTGGTTATTAAATTAAATCTGGAACATGATATCAGGTTTTGATGGGTTTCAATTTGATACCTTTAATACTTTTATATACCCCAATGTACGAAAACATCAAAGTTACATGTGTTGAGTTCTCATATCATTGATTTAATGTAGATAGTTTCCATCCATCCCAACGTACTACCATGGAGTGCTCTAATGTTTTTAAAAAAGAAGATTTATGATGACATATTTTGTGTTATATAATAATTAAGATATTATTATGTAAAATGTATGTACTATATTAACTTTCATGGATGGATTATTTATTTAATAAATGATGGGGATCTATATTTTTTTATAATGTTTGACATATATTTATTGTAACATTAGATGAGGGTAAAAGTCTGTGTTATCCTGAGGGTTTTTTTAGGTGTCGTCATTAGTTATTTGAGTTTCTATTTAAAAATTTTATAGTAAAAAATTCCTATATTTTTTGATAGGACTCATGAATTCTATGTTCGATGTGTTCATGAATTATTGTTCACTTGTATTAATAGATGATATTTTTATATTAAATGTAGCTTTGTTATGATCTTACAAATCATAATAGGTTTATATTTTAAGACATTTAACTAAAATAAGATTAGTATAATTTATCTAAGAGGATAATTTTCTCACATGTTGAAAATATTCAGGACCATATGGTGTCTTCTAAAGAGTAATAGAAAATCCGTAGAAAACCATAGCATTTTTATTGTGGTTCAAGCTCAAGAATGTCATTGAGGGTCATATTATTCATAGTCTCATTGGATATTATTAGAGTTTCATATACAATTTCTCCTCTATCACAAAATAATTTTTATAATTTAATTCTATGGCATCAAATTTCATATACATTGGTGAAAGATATCTTTTACCTACCTGAATGATAGTATGATCAGTGCTCGTTTTCATTAGAATCATGAATTAGTAGACATCATTGGGGGTTTCTGTGATTATTTCATCCTTGGTTGGGTTACATTTTTATTCCTAATATATTGGTTATTTCATATAATTCAAGAGTATTTATGTTATCATAATAATAAATAGACCAACACTACCCTCATTTGGGATAGGGTGTGGGTTTCTTTGATGATATGCTATCATTTTATAATAAATAATTTATTGTGGTCTTTGATGACATTAATATTTTTATGTATACTTTCACTTATTAGGGGTTACATGTACCACATGATAGTGTAATAATGCTTTGTATTATAGTCTGAGGAGCATTTATAAGGATTTGGAGAGTTATTAGTCATATAGGGTCATGTCTTCTATGGTGGTGTTGTTATGGTGTGGTTGGAGGATGATCAACATAGGGTGTTATCCTTAGGGGGTAAGTATTTTCTATAGGGTAAGTGAGAGATAGTTATTTGTGAGTTTCATAGACAACCGTTTTTATTTCATATTTTTATATTCTATATATACACGGTGTTATGAAATTAGTTTTGGTTTCTATTGATGAATTAGTATAGAAAATATTTTGTTTTAGGATTATTGGTCTCTTAGAATGTGAATTAACATCATCATGTTTCTAGATTTTTATTACAACAAATGGATGTCTACATATATATATTGGATGAAATTTTTGATATGTTTCTTTTCCATGTTACCTATATTTCATTGACGTTATGATGTTTTTTGTGTGATTTTGGATCTACAAATGAAATCATCTCACTTATTAGTATTCAAATAGTCGAGTATTTTGAATATATTTAATAGGTGAAATATATATGAGGTAGGGAATCTTTATACTATATTGGTGACCATAATATCTATAAGGAATCATCATTTAAAATAATGTACTAAAGGTTGTATTTTTAATTGTAGAGACCCAAACTTGACATACATGGAAATTACATTACATTTTCGTAAAACATAATACATTACAAAAAAATACCCAATGACCATAATAGTTTAGTGTCTTTGGAAAAACGGAACATAATCTTCTAATCATGGAGAACGATCTTCAAGATCTACCATAAATATTTCTCTGTATTGTTTTCTTACCAAAAACCTTTCTTTATATCCTAGGGAATGGAAAACATAAAACATAAAACATATAAAGCCCGAGCTCGAATGCTCAGTAAGGGTAAACATGGATAACATAAAACAATCCATATACATTTGAACGTAAAAACTTGAACATAAAATTTAAACATCAAAATCACGAGCAATGACATAAAACATGGCACTACCTAAGGCAAGTATCATAAATATACATTAAAAAATAGCATTAGAATAAATAATTTAATTGTGGACAACTAAGAAGCACATATTATGATTTCTATAGTAGCCAAGGAATTTCTGTGATGACCATCATAGTGGATGATGTCCATTACTGAACTGGGTTTACTTTCTATTCCAACCCTATATTACTGAACCAGATTTACTTGTTGTTCCATACTTGTTTATCTCAAGTGATATAAACCATTACCCAATGCATTTTATGGAAATATAGGTACCACCCATCTCATAATAAAATAATTCTTTTGTATGCCACAAAATAAATCATCCATCGTAACCCAATGAATAAAATGGGGTTCATATACATCATCCCAATATAACATAATCCATATAAAAATTGATATAATTTCATCATAAAAAATTAAAACCATGTGAATAATAGAGACATTATACATAAAACATATCCATATTAACAAATTAAATCTTATATGGAAAATAGTTTTTATAAAACACTAGAAATGAATTCTTGAGAAAAATATCCCTTCTTCTTCAAAATGATTTTATTTTCTCCATATGTATTGAAATTTTAAATTAAATGAATTTAATTGATTATAATCATGTAATATTTTAGAAGAATCTTAATGGAAATAAGGTATTCTGAAATGGTAAAAAATTCATTCACGCCATATTAGTTAAAAAAATATTATCCCCGTACTTTTTACAGAAAAGCCAAAAAGTACCTCATATGGAAAACAAAAAATGATTTCTTCCATACCACATAAGAAAATAAAAAATATATAAAAACATGACTGTAAACATACATGAAATAATAGAAAAATATTATGGAAATTTTTTTTATAAAGCATGTACATAGATGAAAAATATAACCCCAATAAATACTTATGAATAAATAATCTCAAATTAAAACAAGATTGGAATAATTATCCCTTACCATAGGTTCGATTGATTTGTATGTATCCGAACCTACAGTATAATGATCTAAATATTTTCATTGACTTATTATTGAATCATTTTTATTTTTATGATTTCATATGTGGGAATATTATTATCTATTTATTAGTAACATTTCATTTTTACTTGTTATTCTAGTGTTTACTATTTGATGTTATTATGATTTTTTTGAATAAATTCTTATTTTTTCTTCTAGGATATAGTTTTACCACTTATATAATTTTATTTTTATAATATATATCATATTAATTCATTCAATTTATTTATATAACCAATCATCAATTAAGATCTTGTAGAATGAATCACATCACATCGTGGAGACGGTACCTTGTACGTACTCACGAGCGATGATATAATTCCCATGATTGTGGAATTGAAATGAATTTTATAGTGTATAATATTTCATAATAAATATAACTTTGAAATAATAATATATTTTAATATCTTCCATCATTATACCTATCCATGTATATCAGTGATGAAAAAAAAGATTTCACCACGGTGTGGAGACGGTATTCCGTATGTACGCACCCGCGGTGATATCATTTTTCATAGGATGAATAAAAGTTGAAATAGGGTTGTTTCATATTTATAATAACATATAAGTATATGAGTGATACTGATGTTATTACTTTACATTGAAATAACTAATGAAGATGAAGTATAAGAATAAATAAATTGGAAAGAATCTGTAGAATATATTACCTCTTCCTCGATGTGTCTTCTTTAATATTCCACTTAGGGCACTAGAGTTTGTCATTTGAGAACCCTAGAACCACTATAATGTTACACGAGAGGTTTAGAAGAGTTCATTTAAGGGTATTTTTTATCTTGAAGGCTCAAAATTGAGTGAATAAGAGAGGGAAGGGGGATCCATTTTATAAGAGAGGAGAGGGGCACCTTTGGAAACCTCAAAAATTTTAATTTATAATAAAAACCAACCCCACATAAATACCTAAAATATGACTCAACATAGAATATGAGATGAGATAGTGTTGTAGTCTCATAATCAAATAAAATTTATATATGTTTTTATTTTATTTTAAAACATATCATTTTGATTTATCCGGATTTAATCTATTTAATTTTATTTATTGTAATAATGATATAAATTTTAAATGGTTATAAATACTTACTTATGTGTTGTTAATTGTACATAATTGGATATTTTATGAAATTTTAGACCTTATAAATTTTAATTTTGTTATTTTTAAATATTTTGGTTATTTTTAAACAATTTGATAATATGATATTTTTATAAAAAATCAATAGTGTCAATTTTGACATAATTCAATTATTTGAATTTAAATAAAATCCACACAGAAGATATTTTAGAAAAAATAAAATTAATGGATTCCTACAGAGTCATATTCATCTAGAAAATTTGTGTACAACTTTAAATATATCATATATTATATATTTTAATATTTTACAAACTATTTATTGGATATTTCTTTCATAAAATAATTAGTTCAGCATTTTGGTATTGTTATTTAATATAATTATTTGTTGCATAAAAATTAAAAATAAAATATTCTGATGTATATAAATCTATGTTATTTTATAAGAATATTTTTAGTCTAACTAAACTTCTAAAAACCCAATCTTTTAAAATGATATGTTTATTAAATTATGACGGTGACAACCTTGACATCAGGGAAAATAAGAGAATATAAATTTCATAATCTGATTTTTAAGGCTCCAAATGGTCCACAAGTCGACACTTGGATGTTTATGGTGTATATATACTCGACCAATAAGTTTTAGTCAAGTGTTGTTTCATTTTAATTGGTATTATTATTTTCATAAAAAATATATTATTTATTTTTAAATAAATAAATAATTTCAACATCAGTAATGTATAAGATATAAAGTAATTATATATTTCATTAAAATTTCCATAAAATTACCATGATAAAGAAAAATATTTATCATTAAAATGAGTATTTATAATCTAATTTATATTCATTATAACTTGATATTGAAAATAATTTAATTATTAAAGTTTGAGTGAGACATATTTAACATTTCATTAAATAAAAAAAATAAATGTCTTAATCACATACAACTGTGTTCCAATAGATACCATTTCGACCCATGAATGTTTTTTAATGAAATTTAGTCATCCAATTATATTAATACAATTGTTTTGGTAATTTTATAATATTATTTTTACCCTTAAATACCCGATTTACCTTTGAACGTGGTTAATAAAATTTACCACAATTACTATTCATAGTGGAAAAAAACAAAATTAGCCTATTTACATAAATTAGACTTAATGATTCTGAATATGTAATCAATTTTATCAAATTCAATACATATAATAATCAGAAATTTAATTTTAAATTAATCTGGTAGTCAAAAAAACAGGTTTTTGTTCAAATCATTACAAAAGATTGAAATGATTTAACAATGAATTCATTATAAAATCAATGATAATAACATAAATTATATAAAATTGTAAAAATATATTCTATTTAAATTTTTAAACTAATCAATATTATAATTTAACCATATATATTATCTTGTTGAAAAAGTGGTTTTTAATTAAAATTTATCATATTTTACCATTCATCAAATTATGATGTTTATCAGATTAATATCAGAATTTCAATAAAAGTAAATACTTATATCCTGATTCAAAATAATCAGTTTATTTTTTCAAATTTAACATATAAACTCGTAAAAAATTAGACTTAAAAGGGGTGTGTCATTTAGAGGCCCCAAAAATGCGTTTTATTTAAAATACTTCACTTATATGAAAAATGGATTTTGTTCTCATACCATGTTATAAAAAATGTGTAGGATGAATTATAATGTTTTAAAATTAAAAATTTGTTTAATATAGCTCATAATGGGTAGTTCATAATAATATTATATTGTTGTTTAGTGAGTCTCGATATTGCGTTCAGCGAAAGCCATCGTAGAAGGACTCTTTTGTGTGTAACACAATCCAAGTCAATGTTTCGTGAAAGGTTCCTTTGGTATTTCATATAACATAATCTAATATTATTTCATTTAAAAAAATCTATATTCAATGTTGAATTCTATAAAAGGAACTTGAAATTGTATGTAAAAATAGTCAATAATAGAGTTGTGTATACTGCAGGGTAATCTTGGTGTAGAGTAAAATAGAAGATATCAAAAAAATTAAAAATAGTATATCTCATAAAATCATAGGTTGTTACATTCTAACCCCTTATAATGAATTTTTCCCTCGAAATCCAACGGGGTTATAAATGGTTTAATACATGAATGTTTCTTTCATAGAAACCCACATGCTAAAAAGTAATACTAATACATAATTTTAAAAAGTAGCTTAAGAAATATAAATGTTACCCAAATTAACTCATCATTGGGTTTCCACATAGGAGATTATAGGTGAAAACATGGATATATATAAGAGAAATCTAACCATCATGTTCTGATGGAGAATGGTAGAGAACATGGCTATGAAAAATCCAACAATCACAAAGCCGTAAATTTGTGATGATCTAAGGTACCATCAGATTCATATGATATGAGGGTACTAGGAAAATGTGTCTGGTTTTCAAGATCATTTCCCTAATGTTGATGAATTTTTGCATAAGGAGAAATACTTACTTGATATCAGTGTAAAATCATCATTGGCCATTCCATGTAAAATTTCCACTTCATCACTTATTTAATGAAATGAAGTTGAATTATTTATTCTTGAAGTGATTACAGATCATGCGATAGAATGATAGGTCATTACATCTATCATTATCACAAAAAGTTTAGCACAAATTATTAAATATACAAAAGTCCATCTATGGTGAGATTAACCGTATATGATTCCAAAAATGGACTTATACTTCATCTATAATATTTCGTAATAAAATAAAAATATATTCTACTAACCATTGACTTCATGTAGGCTAGAGGTAGGTGATAAAGGCATGTCTCACTTCGGCTGTGGGTTCGATTCCCACAACCATGTCCGACGCGAAGGGTTGTTGCCCATCCTAAAGGTTGCCTATTTTTCGAAAATTATAATTTTAAAACATTCAAGAAATAATATCATGAAAAAAAATTTCACCTTAAAAAATACTATGTAATGTAAAACTTAATCCATTATAAACTTTAGGCTTATCCAAAATACTTCTTGTCCAATCTCACAGAATGAAGAAAACGAATAACAGAATGGTCATATAACAAGCATGTGATTACAAAAATGTATCCCCTATATATCAAAAGATATATCTTGTTGGTCACATTTGAAACATTTGAATACCCTAATCATGTATTCTTGAAACATGAATTACCATATAACATTAGTGAAAAAATGAATGATGTCAAAATTTAACTCATTCCATTCACCAAAAATACCAAAACAATTCTATATACTCAAACTATGATATCACTTGGTCCTTTTATGAGTCATAAGCTCATTAATATTATCAATCATATTCTTTTCTCCTTATCCATTTATTATGTGCATATCATTTTATTTTAAAAAATATTTCAATCACTTTTCTTGGATATCAATACCATATAATTAATGAAAATCAGAATAAACCAATACATAGATATTCCAAAAATCCACGATACTATAAATGAAATTCCACAACAATATTTTGGAATCCCATTACATAAAAACATAATCATTCCACCACTTAATTTTCATATTCTACATCGTTAATAGTGATTACATCTGACATCCCTTTATACTTTGCTTTAAGAGGTTGTTTATGTAGATCATCATTAACCCTTTGATTATGGAATTAGTTATCATAATGCCCCATTTCCCTGCACTTGTAACCTTGACATGTTGGTGGTGCGTTCTCTGTAGTCTTTTAAGTATTCACCTCATTCGCTACCTTTTGTCCATTACTTCGACACTCAGCAGATCGTTGACCTTCTTTTCCACACTTAATCATTTTCTTGTCCCTTTAAGGAAATCTCAGCCATGATTCTATCCACAATCTGAGAATATCAAAACATTTGTCTTCATTTCACCATAGTTTTGAGATTTTTACATGAACTCTATCTTTCTTTTCTTGTTGAAACAATGAGATAGATATATAACACCAACATCTAGTTCTAACTTGAGAGCACAACACATAATATCTTCATAGATATGGATGTCTATTATAGCTAATGCCTTTCGAAGAATTGGTCATAAGACACTAAAGAATCGATCAACATTACTTTTAAGGTTGGATGATAATGCTAGATGTATACCTTGTAAGCTTTGTAAAATTCACCTAGTATATACTAACAGATTCATCATACTATTTCAAATTCTCATGGAACTCCTTTTCCATCTTTGTTCGAAGAATATGAGGGAAAAAATTATTGAATAATAAGTTATTGAACTTATCCATTCCATGAATTTAATTTCATCTTGTGGCCTTGTATTCTTAATTAGAGTCCACCACTAGTATGCTTCACCTTCTAAACGGAAAACAGCCAATATGAATTTTTCATGTTCCAAACGACGATGTATGGAAAATAACTTTTCAATGGTACTGATCCATTGTTTTGTAATAAGTGGATCTGAGGTCCACTAAAAGAAGGTGGATTTTGCCTCATGAAGGACTCAAAAGAATATTGTTCCCTTCTCTGCTCATTGGGATGTCCAAAATGATTCATAGACTTTGTATGTATATAAAAAATACTTTTCACTCCATTTCCCATAACATTTGGTTGTTCAGGAGGATAGTCATTTCATTTCCCAACGCATTGATCATTAACATTTTTCCTTCAGGTTCTATCCATTATCTAAAACCCAAAAAAAATAGTGTGAGAGGCAAAAATAATACCAGGAAAACAACATAATCAAGGAGGAGTATGTTCAATGTCTAACATCTTAGATTTAATAATAGGTTAATCATGATTGTTATCATAATTATGGGATTGTAACATATACTTTATACTTAACCATACTGCCATCCCTAGACATACCTTTGAAATATCTCTAGGGATCTGACTAAAGATTTTGCATCATAGTTTACAAAGGTTAACTAAACCTTTCATCTAATACCAACTATAGATACCCATGATTGATATACATAAAAATTACATTAATTTTTTGGAATAATTAATACATATCAATAAAAGTCACCCAAGTACCATAATAGTTTAGTGTATTTGGAAACTCAGAACATAATATTCTAATCATGGTGAAGGATATTCAACATCTCCCATAAATATCTTCACCTTTTTTTCTTACCTAAAACTAATCTTTATATCCTGGGGAAAGGAAAAAATAAATCATAGAAATGGTGATCTTGAATTCCCAGTAAGGTTAAACATGGAGAACAAAACACAATCCTTAAACATTTGAACGCAATAACATGAACATAAAATTTAAACATCAAAATCTAGAGAAATGACACAAAACATGGTAGTAAATAATGTATGGATCATAAAGTAACATTAACCATAATATAAAATCATTGGAATAAAACATATAATTGTTGAAAATTAATATGCACTTGTTATGATTTCGATAATAGCCAAGGAATTTGTGCCACAACCATCATAGTGGGCAGTGTCCATTATTGAACTGGGTTTACTTGTTCTTCCAATCCCGTATTACTGAACATTATTTACTTTCTGTTCCAACCATTATTATGTCATGTGCTATAAATATTTAACCAAGGAATTGGATGGATATATAGGTCTCACCCATATCATAATGAAATCATTTTTACGTGTGCCCCCAAAATAAATCATTCATCATAACCCAATGAATAAAATGGGTTTCATATACATAATACCATCAAAACACAATCCATATAAAACAATGGATATAATTTCATCATAAAAAAATAAAACCATATAAATAATAGGTACATTATACATGAAAAATATCCATATTAAATAATTTCATCTTAGATGGAAAATAGTTATGATAAAACACTTGAAATGAATTATTTATGAAAATATCTTTTCTTATTCAAAATCATTTTCTTTTCTCAAAATTTCATTTAATTTAAAATAAAATAATTCTGTTGAAAATAATCATGAATTCCCATATAGAATGATTCAAGGAAATAAGGTGTTATTAAACCATAAAAATCCATTCACGTCGTATAAGATAAAAAGCATTATCCTCATACTTTTGTAGGAAATGTAAAAAAGTACCTCATACGGTAAACAAAAGAATGATTCCTTCTATACAACATACTAATGATCAAAAGGAGAAAAACGACATTAAACATAAATGGATGATTAGTAAAAACATTATGAAAACATGTTTTTAAAAAACATGGACATAAATGATAAATATAACCCCTGTAAATACTTACAAATAAGCAATCACGAATAATAACGAGATTGGAATAATTATCCCTTACCTTAGGTCTGATTTCTTTGTAAATGTCTAAACCTCTTGTATAATGATTTAAATAATTCCATTGAATTATTCAAGATTAATATTTATTTTTATGATATCATATATGGTCATATTCTTATCAGTTTATTAGTAACATTTCATTATTACTCGTTATTCGGGTGTTAACTATTTTTTGATGTTATGCATGTTTTATTGAATAAATTATTATTCCACATTTTAGGTTATAGTTGTATCACTTAAATAATTTTATTAATATAATATATATCATTTTAATTCATTAAATTCATTTATATAATCATTCTTCAATGATGATCATGTGTAACGAATCTCATCACATCGGGGAGACAGTAGGTCGTATGTACGCACGAGGGATGATATCATTCGCATGATTATGGAATTGTATTGAGGTTTATGTTGTATAATATTTCCGAATCATTATCACATTAAAATAGTCATAAATATTAATTTGTTCTATCATTATACCCATCCATTTATGTTGGTGATGAAAAAGTATTACACCACGGCGTGGAGACAGTATTCTGTACGTACACAAGCACGTAGATTTCATTATTCGTAGGATGGATAGAAGGTGAGATAAGGTTGTTTAATATTTTTAATAAAATATCAATATATGAATGATACATATATTATTACTTTATAATGAAACAATAAAATAAGAGGATGTAATAGAGGAAATAAAGTAGAAAGAATCGATATAAGATATTACCTCTTCCTTGAAGTGCCTCTTTTAAAGATCGTATTAGGGAACTAGAGTTGGTATTTTGAGAAGAGAAAAACCTATATAATGTAACTATAGAGGTTGAGAAGAGTAATTTTCATGTGTTGGTGAAGATTTAAGGCTCCAAATGTAGTGAAGAGGAGAGGGAAGAGGGTGCCCTTTTATAAGAGAGGAGAGGGGCACTTTTGGAAACCTCAAAAATATTAATTTATAATAAAATTATACCCCGCATAATAACCACCAAATTGACTCAAATACTAAGATGAGATGATATAGGGTTGTAGTATCATTATACAATAAAATTTATAGATGTGTTATGTTTTTTTAATCCTTATCATTTTGATTTATCATTATTTAATCTATTTAATTTTATTTTTGGTAACACTGGTATAAATTTTTAATGGTTATAAATACTTAATTATGTGTTCTTAATTTTAAATAATTGTATATTTAATGACATGTTCTACAATATAATTTTAAATTTGTAATTTTTAAATATTTTTGTGATTTTTAAACAATTTAATAATATGTTATTTTCATTAAATATCAATAGTATCAATTTTCACAAAATTAATTTATTTAAATTAGATAAAATCCACATGTAAGATATTTTTGAAAAAATTTATTTAATAAATTACCAAAAATGCAAATTCATCTAGAAAATTCTTATAGAACATTAATTATATAATATAATATTTATTTTAATACTTTTAAAACTATTTCTTTGATATTTCTCTTGATAAAATAATTACTACAACATTTTTTTAATAATTATTTGATATACATATTTGTAGAATAAAAATTAAAATTAAAATACTATGATGAATAAAAATCTAATAGATTTAAAAAGAATACTTTTAGTCAATTTTATCTTCTGAAACACCCAGATTTTAAAATGTTATGTTTATTAAATTATGAAAGTCACAACATTGACAACATTGAAAATTAAATAATATAAATCTCATAATCTCTTTTGTAAGGCTCCAAATGGTCCAAAATTCATCACTTGGATGATTACGGTGTATATAAACTTGACCAATATGTTTCGGTCATGTTTGTGGTCTTTTTAATAGGTATTATTATTTTCATAAAAACTACATTATTTATTTTACACTAAATAATTTATTTCGGTATCATTAATGTATAAGCTATTAAGAAATTATATATTTCATAAACATTAAAAATAAATTACCATGATAAATAAAAACATTTTATCCTCATAATTATTATTTATAATACGATTTATATTCATTATTTCATTATATTAAGAATAATATAATTATTAATGTTTGAGTGACATATATTTCACTTTTTGTTAAATAAAATAAAATAAATTTCGTGATCACATACAAGGGGGTTACAATAGACACCATTTATACCTAGGTATATTTTTGGATGATGTATTTTCATCCAATTATATTAAGAAAAGTGTTAGGGTAATTTTATAATATTATTTTTACTCTTAATTACATGACTTACCTTTACCGGTGGTAAATATAATTTACTGTAGTTACTATTCATAATGCCCAAAAACGTAGCCTATTAACATAATTTGAAACTAATGATTCAAAATATGGATTCCATTTTTCCAAATTCAAGACACAGAAGTTACAGAAATTTAATTTAAAATTAATCCTGTTTAAAAAAACGGGTTTCGGTTTAAAACATTGCAAAAGTTTGTAATGATTTTATATAAAAATTGATTAAAAAATTAATTATAATGACATAAATTATAATAAATAATAAAAATATATTCAATTTATACTTTAAAACCTGTCAATATTATAATTTATCCATATAAAGTTTCTTGATTAAAAAAATTTAAATTAAAATTTAGCGTATTTTTACCATTCATCAAATTATGAAATTTATCAGAAAAATATCAGAATATTAACCAATGTAATTTTTTACATATTGATTCAAAATAATTCATTTATTTTTTCAAAATGAATATACAAAATTTTCAAAAAAAATAAATTTAAAAGACGTGCATCATCAAGAGGTGGCAAAACAACATTTTTTAAAAAATACTTTTTTTATACGAAAAATTGATTTTGTTCTCATACCATTTATAGAAAAAGTGTTAGATGAATTAAAATGATAAAAAAGTAAAAATTTGGTCAATACTATTCACATTGGATAGTTCATAATAATATTATATTTGTGTTTCGTAAAACTCGGTATTACATACAACGCAAGCCATCGAGGAAGGTCACCTTGTGTATAACGCAAGCCGGAACAGTGTTGCATGAACGTTTTATTTTTTGTTTCATATTAGATAATATAATCTTATTTCATTGATCAAAATCTATATTTAGTGTTGAATTATATCAAAATAACATGATATCGTGAGCAAAACAAGTCAATAATTGTGTTGTGTATAATGGAAGATAATTTTGGTGTAGCGTACAATAGAAGATATCAAAGTAATTAAAAAGAATATATCTCATAAAATATCAGGGTGTTACATTAATTATTTTGTATTAAAACTACATCCTAACAATTAAATTCATCCTCTTATGAACAACCATAGAAATCCAAACATTCAGGTCTTAATGGATATACTACATGCCTGTTTTTTTATTTTTTGGATCATTAGTGGAAAACATAAAATTGGTAAGATATTTTTATAATAATTGTAATCCCAATCCTATTAAAATATTTATTTTCAATTCATTAAAAATATGGTCTTACAAATATCTATTTTGCTGGACTAATTATAGATATTATGTAGTCCATGGAACATATATTGTGAAAATCATGGGAATGTGAAATTATTTGAGATAATATGAATATAACATTATACAATATAAGTTTTAATCTTATTAGAATATGTAACCTATATAGTTCAAGGTCAAATATCATGTGTTCCGGACGATTAATCCACATAGTCAATAGTGGATGTTTTTATATTGGGGTATTCTCAATATAGGATTTATACATCCATTTAATTTTGTGGACTTTATTGGAAGGTGGTGTATTGGTTTCTTCTTCCCCTATAATAAGAACTGATACATGAATTTTTTTAAATTCATATCATCATAAATATCTTCCTGAAGACTCCCATTACACTACTTAGAGAGACTTGGATGATTATGATGATGCAAAAACATGGAGTATCTTGTGGAGATATGATTTTGAAAATACATTGTATGTCATTGAAGAATCATTCCGTTGGTTTAAGTTTTATGGATGTATAGATGTTTAGTGAATATAAAAGTTTAAATATGAGTTACAGGTCCACACATAAAATCATATTAGATTTTGAACTGTGTTTTCCTTTCATGATAATTTATTGTTTATAATTTTTTTCCTTATGGTTAGTTTTTGTTATAGTACATAGTTTCTTTTTGATTATTTTTTCTTCAAATTCTAGACATCTTTTAGTGAGTTTTAGGGTTTTTAGATGATGTTTTTATTTGTTTTTTAAATTCATAAGAATGATTATTGATTGAGAGTTCTCTAATGTAATGTCATATTCATTCACAAACTGTTACATTGTATATTTTAGGGTTTAGGGGTGCAAAGAGAGTGTATATGGAATATAAGTAGAGTTAGAGAATATATTTCACTAGGATATATTCTATGTCATGGAAAATAGTGAAAAAATATTAATGGTTAACCATAAAAAAGGTTTTTATTCAATATATTGTTTTGAACTAGAAATAATTGAGTAAAAATGTAGTTCATGTTTTATGTCATGTGGTATATGATATGTGGGATTGGTGACTTGATTTCAGAAGGAGTTGTTTTGATCATGACATGGTAGAATTGGTAGAAATGTATAGGGTTTTGAAATATATTATGGTATCGTAAAAAACATACTTTCAAGAGATAAATTTTAAGTATTTATTTAATATAAACCATATTTACATTGACTATTTTATTCCAATGAAGTATGGGTAATTGGTCATGGTTTGGTGGATTCCTAGGATCTTACATAATGGTTAGGCATCTGTATGTAGGGGTCCTATGGTTTTTTGGTTACCCTTGCTTTTTATCTCATTACATGAGATATTTGGTCATGATTTGAAATGGGGCTCCATTAGATTGATTAATTTTCCATCGATGACCATCATGACATACCCACATTTACCATGATGTGGAAATTTTCATGTTTGGTTCTCTTATTTATCATTTATTCGTATCTATATGCTATTGTGTTATGATTGAGTATGGTCTTGTTCAATGTTTTTTCATTCTTATTGGGGGATTATATATTTCAGTGTTACCCTCTTAGTTGGATCATGGAATTTATTGGAAATTTGTAGTTAACAATGTTTTTACTATCACATTTGGGGAGATTATAACTGATATCATGAGATAAGTTTTTTGTATTATTTTTCATTAAACTCTATCAAAGTATGACTTTGAAATTTCAAAATAAGACTCCTTAAAATTCCATGATCACTATAAATACAGAACCCCTATTAACTTATTCTATATTATTTATGTTTCTCCAAATAATTATGTGATCAAAGGAAAATACATAGATTTTTGTATCCCTATTTGATTAAATTTAATCATTATCACTATGATCATCTTCCTATCATCTATCTTTTATGGTGACTGATGATTCTTCATCTCAGGTAAAATGATTGAAATTTATCGATTATTTTTTTCTATATTACTGAGGAATCATTATTTTATCATTTAGTGGATAGTAATAATAAACACAAATAATATAGTGAATTATTATAATGATAATTTAAGGTATGTTATGATATTCATGTTACATATATTATTCCATGATATATTATATTACTATTGGATATATAATATTGTTACATGACATTTTAGGTACTACTGTAATATGTGTGTTATTACTGTGATTATGTTAAGAAATAACCTTTCATAAAAGTACAATACTATAAATATTATAGTGAAATGTATTTTAAAATTCTATAAAATATAATAATGGTATGTATATAAAAAATTATTTTCCTCAACAAGAATGATTAACAAATTTTTTGTTTGATGTCACTTGTAATTTGTTATTTCATTGTTTACAATAGTTCTTTGTGTTTAAATTGTTTTGGTTATAATTTTCATAGTTAGGGTTTGTTTTAGTTATTTTTGGTTGTTGGGATGTTTTTTGTAGTAGTTGATACAGAAATTGGGCCCATGATTTTCTAAGGGATGTTTTTTATTGAATTTTCTGTGGTGGGTTTGTTCATATGTAGTTCGGAAATGATGGTATAGATAGTTATGCTGAAGTAAAATGGAACTTGGGTTGTAATTGTGGGTTTGGTATGTGTTTTGGGATTCATTATATGGATATTGGTTGGATAATTCAGGGTATATGTTATTACATCTGATAAGTATGACAAGTGGATGGTTATAATGAGTGCAGTGAAGGGATGGGGGATAGAAATAAATAAATTTTTTATTGATAATAAAATATTAATGATTTAATGAATAGTTTTGGATGATGACTAATACATGATCTGATGATTAATGTGGATATATTCGAAACATAATTAAAATAATTTATATTATAAAATTTTAAATAAATGAATAGGTAAATTTTATTATCATATGGGGACTTTATTATGTGAAGTGTGGATGGTTTTTTATTGTTATGGTATTTGTTATTTAGTTTGTGTTAGTGGTATGTAATAATGGTGATGATAATTAGAAGTGTGGTTCTATTTGAACCCATGGTACTAGAATATTTATGTGGTAATTTATATTTTTTATAATTTCCTTTCTATTTCTTATATACCACATATAAATCTGATAGAATTTTCGATAATGTAATATTTCGGATTCAAGGTGTTTTCCTCAATATATATTTTTTAGGGGGATGGTTAAGTGACTACTCTTTCTACCCTAATATATCTATCAGTGGTTGGATTGGATTTAATGAAATAAGGATACGATGGATAGAATTTAGATTGTAAATGATGATGATTTTATGTGATGTGATGATGATTTGATAGAGGTTATGATTCATAGTGTGGGTTATAGGTGGGACTAAGGTTGATATCCTCTATATTTGTGGCAATAAATAATGATGATTATGTATTAGTGGCTATGATTAGTATTTGGTATTTGGATGTGATGATGATGAAATATTTTTGTGTGGATATATAGAATCCCATTTTTTGTTTGTGGTACTGATATGAGAGATAATATGTGATAACCCTAATATGAAACAAATAAGAGAACCAGAAAGTTTTTACTGGGGATTAATATAAAATAAAAAATAGTTGAGTTGTTTAATATGAGATTCATGATATATTATCATCGAGAATATCCGTTATGTTATCTATATAAAATTTGTGGGGAATGTGAGAACCAGCACATCCAAACCAAATCAACCATTATAAGAAACAATATAGTTATATATTGGGAGGGACTTTATGACCATGTAGGAAATTACTACAATGAGTTATAGAGTTGTTGTTGGATTCATGGTTGTTGGATATTCTTTTTTGGGTACTTTATTTTTCAAAACATTGATTCTACATATAAATTCATATATTATTGGATTTTAGTTAATTTTTATATTATAAATTTTATTCTTTATTTTGTTATTTCATCCTGGGACTCAGAGTGTATGGAATTTTATGTGTGAATATTATATAAATATTATTAGTCCTTGACCCATGGAAAATATTAGGCATGATTCTGGGTCCATACATATCATAAAAACTATCTTGGGAGGGGTCCCTTGAGGTGGATGGTATTTGAATCTATCACCTACACTATAAAAGAAGAGAATTCCCTTCCAACATGATGTTTCTTTAGTACACAAGTTTCAATCATGTATTAATTTTATTATGTTTTCCGCATTAATTAAATAAAATAGTCACATAGATTTAATACATTATGTTTTTAATAGAGAAATTATATACCCAAAACCAATACATTATATCACACATATGATAAAAGTGTTATTTTAAAATATATTTAATAATAAAATATTCAATGAAAATATATTAAAAATTACTTATTAAATAATTTCATGATGTTCTAATTATAGTTTTGATATTGTATATGGAAAATAAATATTAGAAAATTTAGTTACATATTTTATATTTCATAAAAATATATTTCAAATACAATAAAATATTATATATCATTATTTCATATATGATTTTTGGTCTATATATCATTCACGATCAAGAATCATGCACTCATTTTCACATTGAAGAAATCATCCAAATTCTATCTAAATTTTTATTACACTATTGGAAGGTTGGTGATTTTATTTACTATCCAAATGTGTTTAGATAAAAAATGGTAAATTTATATTAACTTTCATTATAATTTTCAATTATGGTCCATTACACACCATTAAACATATGTTTATTGACATTTTTTATTATCACAACAGTCATTTAAATTGGAATTTAAAATATGTGATGATATTACCTTTTCATTGATGAAAATTAATATTTTTTTATAATTTAACCCTCATTCCTTTTTGTAGTGTTATGTGGTGGTATCATTTTTTGTTTTTTGGAGAAATGCTTTTCAATGGGGAAATAACATTACATTGTGGGTAAAATATGGGGAGTGTTTTATTAGAATCATTCAGGTATTTGGTGCCTAAAATGAATCATATTAACATTTGGAAAATAAAAAGGGATTCAATTGTATTTTGGGAGGGATTTTGTGGGATTTTTCTTGCATTAGGTGAGATTCAATAGGATTTTTATTTTTCACATGGTTTTTACAAAATCATGAATTTTAAAGACTGCTATATTATATGAGAAGAATCAATATGTTCTGATTTTTGAAAAAACATGCACCAAAACTCAATTTTTCCAATGAATTATTGTGAAAATGTATTTATTCAAAATTTTCAAATTTATTCCCACCCCATTTCATTGAATGGTTGAGTCATATGACCCATGAGGGTCCCTCCCTCAATTTCTATTCACCTGGAGTCTATGAGATAACGATTTGTGAACACATAACATGGTAATATAATAAATAATATATCTACCTAATATAAATATTTCCACTTGTATTTACCTTCTTAATTAAAACCTAATATAGTATATAATTAATTGAATTTTGGTTTAGGGTCATAAAAAATATAAGGATTCTATTTTTAGAGAATATACATGTGCATGGAGGCATCTAATATATGTCATTATGGTGTTTTTAAAAATTGGGAAATGATTTGATGTAGATGTATCCTCATCAACCATATTTTGGAATATAACTTGGGTTCTTGTTATATTAATTAAAATTATTCTATTTATAAATTTTTAATCTTCATTTTTTATAATAGTTCTAGAATGAGTTTTTTGTAAAGACAGATCATTAAAATGTTGTATGGGAATCGTAGTTCAAGAGATTGATGAAAATTGTGTGTTGTTATTGGTCTTTGAAAATGATTAATTTACCATGACAAACACATCGAATTTGTATTATTTTTTGAGTGTTTATGACGCATATGTTAAGTGCCATGTTAGTTTGAACCGGGCTATCATTGTAAAATATAGGGCACATGAATCATATAGAAAAGTGATGTACTGGTTCTAGGGGATATATTTTCACGCACTTGTTATATATATTATAAAAAACCACATTAATTAGTGATTAACTATGGTTGGTTCTAGTGATCCGTTGGGGGGGTGTTGGGTATTCCATGAGTGTGCTAGATCATGGAATATTCTGTTGTGTTTATGTGTGAGTTAAATAATAAATATAACATGTTAAACAAAAAAAATATTTATATGTGTAATATAAATTTATTATATTGAAAATGTCACAAACAATTTTGTTTTTATAATATTTTATAAAATTTTAGATAACATGTTTTTTTAGATGAAGATGTGTTGAAATTCTTGGAGAAATCCAACAATGTTTGATTTCTATAACCTATATATAAATCATTATGAAAATGTTTGTTTTTATTGTAATTTCAAAAAATAAGTTGGATGCTAGTCTGGAATGGGTATGGTGCCAATAATCTAGTAAAGACTAGTAGAGTTGGACATAGGTATTCATTATTTTTATTTTCATGTTAGAGAATTACCACAATATTTTTCATTTTGTTCTTAACATGATTTCATATATTGTAAACTTCTAAATACATTATTCTTTTAGTAATATTTAAATTATTAGGGATTTTATAATGTTTTTTTGTAATATTAATTTAGACATTATTATCTTATAATCATTGATTTATTAGGGGAAAATTAAATGGAAAATAATTAATTGTTCTTCAATATTGTTATTGGGATTGATTGAGTTGGGACTGGAAGGGTTGTTAAAAATCTAACAAGATTCAGTCATCATGTTTTTAGTTTGTAGCAGGTGTACATGTAGATTAGAAGTGTCAGCACATAAAATATTTTAAAAAAATAATGATAAACATATTTATAATGAATCATGAGTCACCCAGGGAGTCCATGGAGTGTGCATTACTAGTTAAGTGAAAAGTTATTTGATTGATTTAGTTTATTCTTAGGGAGGTTAATTTGCTATGTTTAAAAAGTTGGGATTCACATCAATTCAATCATATATTGTGAAAGGCATTGAATTGTAAATTTTGTGCATCATTTTTTTAATTTTTAAATATTTTTTTGGAATATAGATGTCTATTTTATGAATTGGGTAATATATAATTAGTAAAAAATATAATCTAAGTATAACATGATAAATAATTTAATATTATTTAATAAAAAATTCACTAAATAAATTGTTCTCTAAGAAATTTTTCCATCGTTCTAGAATTTTAGAACATAAATGTTGACATATGATAATCAAATTATTTCCAATTCAATATAATTTAATTCCTATGAGAACAATTAAATATTGAGTTATGGATTTAATTACCTATATTTTTATATTTTTTATATAGTGGCTCAACCGATCAACTATAATCGATACACTATGTTTTTTTATTCATATCAAATTAAATAATTTTATTTTAAAAAATTTGACATTAAAGGTTATATAGTATTTGGAATTTACATTTCTTGAGGCCTTATAAATTAGATTCTTCTTGAAAAAGATGAATGGTTGTAATATTTTTGTTCCCAACTGGTGTAGTATTAAAAAGATGATTTTCTTCCAAATATGATGAGTTATTTTAGTAAAAAAATAAATTTACGGTTCTTTAACATGTTTATTTTAAAAAAAATTGTAATATAGTTTTTTTCAGTGAAAATATTTGTTTGTAAATATTTTACCCCATTTGTAAAAGTATTTCACTATTAATATTCCTTATAAAATTCATATATTTACGTTTTTAACAGGAATCAATTTTACATGAATGGATATTAATGGATGAAGTTAAATCTTTTATAGATTTGACTTAATTAATAATAAATTTGAAATTATTAAACTACATATTTAATGTTTTTCAATATTATTTTGGTGGTGCATAAAATATCTACAATAAATTAATATTTATAATATTTTTTGAAATAATCCTTCACAAAAACTTAAAATAATAATTTTATTTGAAATGTAATGTGTTTTTTAATATAAAAGTGTAAAATTTAAATAATTTATTTTTATTTTTTGTGTACTCATGTTGAGCCCTAATGTTATGTTTTTATAAATGTTTTAGTTATAGTTATGTTAATATCGACTATGAAATTTGGGGGGGTAAATAATTAAAATTTTTGATATGTATAAAAGTATTACTTTCTTATATAATTTGAAAGATATACAGTATTGTGGGTGATTCCATTATCAATGAATTCTATGATGAAATAATTGTTATAAGTACCACCATATTAATTTTGATCTAATTTAAAAATAGATATTCCTTTTTTCTTAAATTATTTGGAATTTGATGATATAATATATTTTTTTAATTTATAAATAAATAAATATTTTTTTGACAGTATTTATTTTTCAATATATTTATGGGCTAACTGTTATTTTTTTCATTGACATGTTTATTTTATTCCCAATGTTTGGTATTATCATTCCTTAATTTATAATAGAGCTATATGTTCTTTATTTCGTGTTTTATTAACATGATTTTAATTTCATATCTATATATGGTGTTACATAGGTGATAATATTAAAAAATATGGTTCTTCAGAACAATAATGGTCATATAACTTGGGATTCCATGTTACCCGTGGATTTTATTAGAACCAATATGAGGATTATCATAAATTAATAACATTTACCTAAATGAAATTTATAATTCAACAAATAGGTTTGGTTTATTAATGTATTATTTGTATGCATATTTTATTTAGGTTTATTTAATATATTAATTTCTTTATTTATTATGTAATATTATGTAAATATCAATTATAAAAAAATAAAATGGAAATCTCATGGGATACACATAATTATTGTATAATGATGTTGGAAAGATTTTAATATTTTAGGAAGAGAATGAAAAATAATGCGAATGACATATAAATTTGACATATAATAACCATAATACCTTGTTTTAAGGGTTCTATTATATTATTTCATAGTTTAGATTGATATTTTTTTCAGGGTAATCCTAACACATTGGGTGGTTTTGGTTAATAAATTTATTGTAAGGCTTGATAGATATTGGGGCTAGAATTAATATTATGATTAATCGTCAATGGGGGAAATGTAAAATAATTTATCACCATGTTTTGTATATGAATAGGGGTTGTGGGGATATTAATTTCCTTTATAATAGATCATGTTCATTAAATCAAATTGATAAATTAGTCCTTTGTTTTTAGGATATGACAGTTTAATGAAATAGGAACATATGCATCATTATCAATTAAAGAGAATGGAAAATAATCTATATGTTTCGATATATTAAGGTAAAATACACCATTTGAAGGTTATGGTAATCGGAAATAATTTTTTTTACAAAAATGTTTTCTTGAGTAGAATATTTAGAATTGGAATTGGTTAAGTTAGTCTGTTAAATGAAGATTAAATTCGAGTAATGGTATTTTTATAATATTGAACACGTTTTATATTTATTCTAAAAGTTAAATCAAATCATAAATATGTTTTTTACACCTTCTTAAGAGTATTAATTTAATTTAAATTGTTTCTTATGTAATGTAAGTGGTATTGGATCCTTTATACAAGACATATAGTTCTCTAATGGCTAGGGAAAATCACACATTACTAGACATAGAGAATTCAATAGTTAGTGAATGGTTTAGAAAAAATGCACACTAACCAGACATTCTAGAATATTATTTTCAATTTTATTACATGATTTATTGGATACTATATCTGCTATGCCAAACTATGGAATTTGGTTAATCATTTTCTAACCACATTTTATCATATAAGTCTTATAAAATCCAAATTCTTACACACATTGACGAATGGGTCCTAAAAACATGACTATAAATCACTAAAGGAGTAAATTTTCAACAATGAATCTATATAGTTTGGATGAAAATATATTTCTATACCCTAATGAAACTACTTAATCTTATTATATATCAACATACATATTTATAATTTAATTTCTTGAGATCATTTCTACTAATAATTAGTAAAAATAATCACATTATACTATTTAATGTAATTTACATTGATAAATAACATTGTCTTGTTGTGGTTAGCTGTTAACTGAGATGATCCAAAGGTTTTAAAATCTTTAAAAGTTTTAATATAATATATTTTTTGTATTTTGTATTAAAATCATAGGTGAATGTGTATACATTTATGTTTATTCACCATTTATTTGGAAATAATAAATTATTAAAACAAAATATTAACAGTTGGAAATCTCTGCATGAGAATAATTCAAAACTAAATATTTCCAGAAGAATTTTATATTTGTGAAATCATTGGATTTATAGGCATAAATTTTGACAAAGGGGTAGAATGTAACACTGTATCTTTTTTGGGATTATATGGTGGACTCATAGTTAGTTTCTTAAGAAAAAAATGATTAATAGGCATGTAATGTAATATTCATAGTTATGTTTGGAGAGTTTCATTGGGTTTCTAAAGTATATTATATCTAAAGTAAATATTATAAACCATTGTAATTTCCATTGGAATGTTTAAGTATGTTTTATCAGATTTTGGAGGCTTTAAATGTTAATTTTAGGAGTTCTACAAACTTTAATGTTTCTTCATGGATTCTACATGGTTTTAAAAAAAGATATGCAATTTAGAGACATCTCAGGTAGTATATTTTTCACAATTGTTTCATATAATGGAAAAAATTAATCCCAATCATGAATGTATTATTTTTTTTTATGAGACATTATTTTAATTCATTTCTACACTCATTATGCTGCATTTTTCATATCCCAAAGTATAATGACCCATATTAGACTCTCCCTCAATTTTTATTCAAACAAATGCTAGGTGATATTTATTTATGAACACTTATAAAGTAAATATGATGTAAAAAATACCTTTATATATATCCAATACATCTCATATTATTGTAAAATTTTTAATACCATAATAGGGGTAGTAGACTCTCTAATCTACTATTCTATTTTAGAAATGTTTTGGTATTTATTTCTGGGGTATATAGTCATGTAATAAGGCATTCAATTTATGTTTATGGGTTGTGTTTTCACTATAGTGAATTACATGATGTATTTTTAACATTAAGTACTCTTTTTATTAATATAAAATAGGTTAAATCTATTTTAAATAAAATGTTTCAATTCGTAGTGGTTTAATTTATGTATGGAATATTGGTTTCTGCAATGCTTTTTATGGAAAATTAGTCATTGAAAATATTTTCATGAGTACCATCATAATTCTTAGATAAAACATATATGTGATTATAATTATTTATAAATTGTAAATTAGTTGGGGGATTGTCATGTAATTGGAAAGAGTTTGTGTGTTTCTAGGATGTATATGTGTTTGGAATTTCTAGTTTATACTTAGTTTCCAATTCTAAATTTGGGTCATGGTGATTATATGATAAACTGATTATTAGGTTTAGTAGCGATGAATTTATAATCACTATTTAATTATATAATTCTTTTTAAATAATTATGAATTGGGGTTGGTGAAATTGCTCATAGAGGGGAAGGGTCTATTTATTACATGGTTTTGTCAGTTTATGACATGGGTATGGGGGTTGATGGTTCAGTTAATAAATGTAACAATTTTAAATGATGAAGTATTTTTATGTAATATTTTTCTATAATATGATGAAAATTTTAAATTTATTTATCATTCCTATTATTTTATAAATCATTGATTATATTTGTAATGTTCAGTTTTTGGGAATTTTTATAATTGAATGATTACTCAACACAAACACATCAATCTTGGTTGACATGATTCATTATTGATATGAATTCCTGAAATGAGTTGTATTATGGTCTTGGATAGGGATGGGACCATATTTTAGTTATATATACCAATAATTTTCATTTATAAATATTTTATCTTTTGAGATGATTATCCATCAAATAACATTGTAGTCTACACAAGAATCATATAGGTCTATTATCTTTCGAAATATGGTTCCGTAGGAAACTCATTCAAAAAAAATATAAATTATATCCCACTATGATTTTATAATATGAAAACATTTTATAAATATCATAATTAAAAATATTATAACTCATAACTTAGAAACATAAGAAAGGGTGATCTCAGATGTGCAATAAAGGTAAACAAAGGAGATATCAATAATCACTTATAGATTACATGATCATAAGGGTATGATAACAAGATAATAAATTTTGAAAACCATACATGAGATACAAAAAATAAAAAAATTTGATGATTTCAGAAATCATATAGTTTCATGATCCATGAATGATAAAATAATAAACAAACATTATCCATGAGACGTAGAATTTCCCTATGATATAAGTTCATTTCATATAAACATGCATAAAATATCATTTACATAATACTCAAAGATCACTGCCTAGTCTGTCATACTGTATTGATTTTACTCCCAAACCCATCATATTAGTCAAGGTATAGTCCCCAAGGAATTAAAGTGCAAAATGTCCCTTATTGAACTCCATTAACCTAGTATTTTAGTTTTGATTATCTTATGAAATATGAATTTTTCTCTAATGAATTAGAAGTGATTTAATATTACGTACCAACCCATAATATTATAAAAATCATACATATGTGGGAAATAGTCATTAAAATTTATCGATAAAAAAACAAATGATATAGAAATAGTTTCTATAAAAATTTATCATTTCATCATATCATAACCCAAGAAACGAAACTAGTTTTATAACATAATTGATCTATAGAAAAGAAACAGGTTTCATAATGTCATCCATAAATCATCATTATCATAATCAATCCATTGATAGAGGGTGGATGGATGCATTGGATCATACCCCCAGTATATCATAATTAACATTGAAGGATAATATGTCATATGAAAATGAATTCATAGAATATCTTAGAATATTTCATGATAAAAATATACTTTTCACTTTAAAATCCCTTCTTTGAAATATTTAAATTTCCTAATTATTATGGAAAATTTTATATATTAAAATAAAATTTGAAAAAAAGACAGATTCAAAGAATTGAGCTATCATGATGATAACAAAATATTTATCTAATGTGTATGTTAAAAAATACATTTCATTCACCTTTTTTGTGAAAAAACATAAATGTATCTCATTCAGAAACCAACAAACTGATTCCTTCTAATCTATTTAGTAAAGGTACAATCAGTGACAGAATTGGATTTAAATAGTTATATGATTATAGTAAACAATTTTTGATAGAATGTTGATATTTCATAAATATGGAATTAAATAATATTCATCTGAAGAGTGAAATATATTGATTTTTCCAAAAAAAAATACACTCTTTTAGACGTTTGAGTTCATAGTGAGTGGATGATTAGTGTAAAACATGTATCCCCTGAAAATATCTAGTGCGAAAAAAATTCATGGGATTCTTCAGTTATATGTCATAAAATTTAATCATTATAAATAGAATCATAAACAATATTGAAAAACAATTATCTTTAAGAATAAATCCCACACATCATGTTTATCATGCTTTAAAATCACTCTGACATCCTCTTCATTGAGAATACTTCTTTGGATTAAAACAAAATATTTTAAATGAGGTTTTTTTGAAAAAAAAAACATTATTTTGTTATAAAAGAATATATAAGGATATAATATAAGGTAATTGTTGATCTAGAAGGGTCAAAATGTGTCAAGAAGAGAGAAGTATAGGTCACCTTTTTTAATTGAATGTAAGGGATCTTTTGGAATTACATAAAGAGTAAAATTATAATAATTTAATATTCATGGAAAATATATCCAATTTATATAATTATACTTTATGATGATTATGAGTCAAAATCATCTCATCCAATAAAATTCGGAATTTTTCTAGTTATTTCGTCACCCTTATATTTTTGTTTTAAACCCCATTAATATTTTGGTTAATTATCATAAATCCAATGTTTTCTATAAAATTAGTGTCAGGAACGGTACTATTACAAGACATGTGACCCCAAAATTGACCATTTATGTTATATTAAACCATATACCATTCAATTTATCAAAAAAAAATAATTTTTGTTAATTTTAAAACATCGTATAATTTATCAATAAATATAAAATAACATTAATTTTATTTTTTATATAATCAATTAATATTTCATTAAAAAATACAGTACATCAATTGAAATTGAATACAATCCATTAAAACATTAATATTGTGTTATATATTACAAATAATTCATGGAAGATAATAATTCCTTTAAATTTTATTACATTAATAATTTTAAAATTAATTAATTTTTTGTATTTTATTTAATTAATAAATGTTATCTCATCATTTCATAAGAATTTTATTTTATTATATAACCACTAAAAATTTAAATTTTTTTTCATAATGATACATATTTATAATTAACGTAAACATTGTATTGTAATTTATCCAATTTTAATCCATATTTATACTTTTTAGAGATATTAATGTTAAGAGTGTGACATTTGAAAATTTTCAATTTCCATAATTAATATTATGTTTGTAATCAATGAATAACAGAATGAATTTACAAATGTAACGAACAAATATTTTTATAGAATATATTTTCAAATAATAATATATTTTAATATATTTTTTGGCATGTGACAACATGTTAAGCTTGTCCTATATAGAACATCTATTTATCTTGTATTGGATTAAACAATGAGTTTCTACAAATCAATATTTTTTTAATATAATTACATAAATAATGAAATAAACACCTAGACATTATAGTTGATTGTTTGAATATGATTGATTTAATTAAGAAAATATGATTTGTAAATGTATCTATAATTAAAAAAACACTTTTTAAAATAAAGGAAAATGTTTTTCTGAAAACTAATTGAATGCAAAAAAGTGTTATTTATACCTAGAAAATAAACTAACTACTATTGATTGAGTATATTAATTAAATATACATAAAAAAATTAAATTAAATATTTAACACTCATCCTATGTGATTTTTTTCATAATATATATATAAATCATGTTTTGTACATAAAAAATATGTTTTGTTTTTAAGAGAAATTTTATCTCCTCTCAATGATATACCTATTTAAAAGTAAATTTTTAAATGTTTATAAGATGTATTTTAAAATATAATCTTATTATTTTAAATTTTGATAAGAAAAATTAATTTACTGTATTTTCTGTATTTATCTAAAATGTTTCCGGTTTGGATGAATAATGAAATTATTAGATTTTTAATTGAACGCGTTTTTTTGTGTAAATATATAATAGGTTAAAATTATATTTTTAAATGGTTTTAAAGTATAATTATATCAGATTTATATCATTTAATAAAATTTTGGAAATCAGAAAATATTTCTCATTGTATTTTGTTATAAAAACATTTCAATTTTTTAAATTATTTCACATAAAAAAAATTATTTTCTCAACTGGTATACATGATTAATTTTAAATTAATTTTAGACATTATGTGTCATTAATTTTGAAAAATGTATTCCATATTTTTATTTAGCAGTTCCAATTTTAGTAAATATTTCCCTTGTATTTTTGGACGATATGAATTGTAAATTTAGTAATTTTTTATACCATAAGATTAAAATGGACAATTAAGTGTAAAAATATTATTATAGTTATTATGAAATTATGTTGTAATTTGCCTAAATTTTATTCTAGGAATTTAATTTGAAAAATGACAGATAAATTTAGAAATCGAATAATTTAAGGCACACATGAACGTAAAAATGAAATGTATATTATTATATTCAAAGAGAGTGAAAAATGTAAAACTCTTACTTTTAATAAATCTTATATTTTTATTATCGGGTTATACAGAATTTATGCAAGAATATATCTATATATATATTAAATATAAATATTTTATTTACATCACATATATTTATATTTTTATATTAGTGAATCAATAATCATCATAAATAATTACATAACAAAGACGCAAGGATTATTTAATTAATAAACCAATCAAATAATGGATATTATAAATATTAAAAGAATTATAATATGAATTTAATAAGGTTATCCACGGATTTTCTAGGTTAATAAGAAAATTTATTGGTTATATTAGATGGTTTTTTTCTTTTACATTCTTATATAAATTTTCATAAAGTAAATGAATTAAATAGTTTCAAAATTAAAACAGTTAATATTTTATAAAAATAATATTTTATTAAATTATATATCTGTCATAAATTTCCTAAAATAAGTGTATTAAATATGGCCAAAAATAACATCAACTAGTTATTTATTATCTAAAAACACATTATAAATAAAAACATCAACCTTTTAATATTAAAACATTTTTTATCATAGTTGAAATTAAAATGGATTAATTATGGGATAATAAAAAGGATAAAGTTTAAAATAACAGAAAAATATTAAAAAATATATATTTCTGATTATATAACAAGATTATAATATATTATATTCAACTTAATTTTCTTTTATAGGTATTTTTGTTTGAAATATAATTTATTATAATTTACCCTTTTGAGATATTCAAAAACATCCCCTCTCATCCCATCCAAAAGAGACCTACTATTCTCTATTAATAATATAGGATAACTAATTTGGTTCATCCGACCCCTAACCGGATATCCTCCCAAATCCAAACCCATAATTTTCCGAAAAAGGCAACTGTTTAGGTATTTTGTGATAAATCAAAAAGAGATACCTAAATAAGAGCTAATGTCCATCATTGAACTGCATTGTTTTATTTCTTCTATTAAAACATTAAAAATTTATATATAATGTTTATATAATAACCTATCTCAAAAAATAAAATTATTTGTTGTTATATTAAGGGTTTTACCTAAAATCAAAAACATATAAATCAAATGGGATAAACAATAATCATTCATGTGTATGGTGGACTACTGCCTCACAATCAGATGTCATTATTTATTAAAGTTTCACATTTTAGGGATTGTAATAATGATAGAATTTATGTTTTTATTTGATAAATACAAAATATATTACTAATTTTTTTATTCTTTTGTAATTATTATATAACACATTAATTTATTCATTCTATTTTTCAATGTATGATAACATCATATGTGGACATTTTTATTACCTCTTCCTCAGATGATGTCATTTGCTCACACATTATGTAGAATGTTTTAATGATTTTTTAGAGACATTTTATGATATATATGAAATAATAATAATATTAATAGAATTATAACATATATATAATATATAAATATCTATGTGTGTCAGTGTTTCATTTAATTTCTCTCGTTCAATATAGAAGGAAAATTGTGAATCGGTCATGCGTACGTACAACCTAATGTATCCATGAACGGTGTATTTTATTTTCAATTTCTATACATAATATATTATTATGAATAAATATATTTTTAATATATATTATATTTATATCATGTTTATAATTATTTATGTGATGAAATCCTGAAATATGTAAGGGGACCATAAATATAACAAATCAATACTCATAAAAATCAAAACAGTTATTAACCCAAATATAAATTGAACAAGGAATTGCTAAAAAATATATTATAAGAAGTAAATATTTCAATTATATATGTTATGAAATAATTGAATATGTTTCTTTAATATAGTTAATAAAAAAATATTTTTATTATACCAGAGGTTTTGATGAGTACTATGGGAGTGAATATATAACGTATAGGGATTTCTAGTCCCACTTTTATTTTTGTGATACTTATGTCATATTAACTTATTATTTATTTATTTTTGGTTTATATAATTACATTGAATATTATCTATGATTTTTATCCTTAAATTTATTATTACTTATGAATCCATTTTCACATCTCTATTTCATGTGGTTTATTTTTCAAATGTTACTGAATCTTTCATGTAATTTTAATCTAGTTTTTCATCCATTGAAACAGAAAAAAACTATTTTTTTAGGATGTATATATAATTATTTTTGACATGATTAATTACAAATATCATAAATATGATGATATTTTATGTTTCATTTAATGTAATTCTATCTTCATTAATGAATTTTTTTATTCCAAAACCATCT
This sequence comes from Viscum album, assembly GCA_963277665.1. NCBI lineage: Eukaryota > Viridiplantae > Streptophyta > Magnoliopsida > Santalales > Viscaceae > Viscum > Viscum album. The sequence goes on from OY728119.1 coordinate 464,739,404, forward strand.
TTTTGAGAAATGTTTTAAAAATTGATTTTTCGAATTAGAAAGGAAGTTGATTTCAAATATATTTCATATTGTTTTGAAATATTAATTTATATGATTTAATTTTAATTTTAAATAAAATATATCTTATATTATTTTTTTCAAAATAAATTTTCAATGGGGAAAGGATATTTTTATCAATAAATTTTTTAAAAAGATCTTTCAAAATTGGTTTACATTCAATATGACTTCAATTAATGTTGATGATTATTTAATAGTGTAATGATTCATGGGTACTATCCTTCTTTTTTAGTGGTTTTTTTTATTTTCATTAACATTGATTTATGTTCATATGGAACACATATATATTGTTTTTGTTAGTAGATGAGTGGAAAAAATATCCCCCTATAAGGCATTGGGTAATGAATTATATGTCACAAGATAGTTAGGAGGAAAATGAGTATGTTGATGATCTATTATGGGTAACAAGTTAATGTTATTTATCTCTCATGGGAATAATATCGATGTACATGATCTTAGATGGGAAAATAGTCGATGTGCTTCATATATTAGTGGAAATAGGTGATAAGGCTAGATTTGAGAGCCTTGGTAGTTCACCATGAAAAATGAAATGGTTTTTTATAATTATAATTACATAACACACATATAATATATTAAAATATATTTAATTATCGAGTTTGGATGAGGTTTCATTATTAGGATTCATGTCTTATGGAATGCTAATGTTTTATTCCATAACTAAGCATTATAATCAATGACATGTTGGGAATGAATTGTGTATCTTATTCTCATTAACACATGTAAATATTTCTTATCATATTCTTTCATAAGATAATAAATTGACTTCATTCATTTTACCATTACAAAGCATCTGATCTTACACTTTTCTTCTTTATTATTTCCACACATTTTGAATACAGTATTTTGTAGGGGCACTAAATGGGAAGATCATAGTGTGAGACATTGATGATCATTGACTACAGTATATTTTTGTGTTCCATATTTCAAAAATTCAAGAAACTAATAAAGTATTATTTTTATATTTTTGTGTAATTTATAAAATATTCATAAAAAATTTCATAATATCCCTATATAAAAATAATATGTCGATATATATGGAATCACTAAAAAAGGTATAGTCAATCATTAGAAACTAGAATATGCAAACAATAGTAAGATCCCAATTCATATATCAAAATACATCCCTAGTCATTTTCCTAAAAATAATCCTAATTTGTAACAAATTTAAAATAAGTTTTCTTGATTTAGGGATTCTATATGTAATTTTTCTAGATTTTGTGCCTTCCTTCTATGATTAGTGTGGCTCACACTATGAATTTCAATCATGTATAATAAAAAGAACATAAATGAACATGGTAAGGTTTCAATGTTTCTAATGTGGAAAGTATGGTAATTATGAAATTTTATGTCCTATTTAAAAAATCAAATGGAAAGAATTAGGATGGATGTTTCAGTATCAGTTATACTATTGAGGATAATGCAACTGCAAACAATTTGTAATGGGTATGGGATGTTCTAATATTATTTTTTACATTAAACATAATAATAATTATTATATTTTGGTTGAGGAACCTTAATACATGATTAGTATTTCATATAAAAGGAATAAATAAGAAAAATAATAATGAATAATGGTTTGTGAATAAATATGAATGATTGAAGTGTATAGGTTTAGGAATTCAATTATTATGTTATATGAATCACAAAATATATATGGAAATTCAATATAAGTTTTCATTATTGATTGAAATGGATATATATAAAGGTGAAGAATACATAGAATTTTATTTAATGGGAACGTTATTTTCATGTTAAAAATAATATAACGAGAATGATAACCCTTAATATGTTCCAAATGATAGGATAATTATGTTTGGATAAATATATGTTGGCTATGAATAAGTAAATTGGACGACACTAATTGAAATGGAACTAATTAAATATTTTTTTTATAAAAATGGTTCATACCAATACCGATGATGTTTATGACACTTTTATAATAATGTAAAATATCTAATAATCATTGAAATTAGAAATAACAATTGTTTTCAAACAGGATTTATGGTAATGAACATGATTCAAGAAAATACATGATGAAGGTATTCACATGTTTGGTATGTGACAAAAACGAAATACAATTTGTTATATAGGGTATCAGTAATAAAATGTTTTTAAGAAAATATGTGACCATATTTTTAATTTTTTGGAATTACATATATTATAAGGGGTGTATTGTTTACAATTTATGGAATAGTATATGTTAATCTTCAGTTGAGGTTTTAAATATTAATGTATTACCTGATATATGAGGATTTATCCATATTGGATTACTTATTATATCCTTTTTGTTGTTATATATACTGAAGGAATGAGTAATCATTTTATTAATGGATTTTGTGATCTTAAAACTCATCATGAATGGAAAATTCACCATCTTTTCCTATAATAATTGATGATTTGGAAATTAATGAAGATACAATATATGGTGAGGTTCTCCTGAAAAAATAGAAGTATATCATCTCATCAAAAATCATTCTCCTTCGTAAAATTGGACTTAATATTAAAAAAATCATGTTATAGTCATTTTTTATAATATCAATGAACATTTCTAAACAAATTTTTTCAATGGTTTGTGGTCATTAACATTATTTTTAATGCATTCTCCATCACGCTCCATTATATCATAATAGTTAGTCTTATCTTCTATGTTCATATTTTCACATTCATTATATTTTTTCATATGAGGAAACATAGTTATGAGATACTTTTCTTAACTATTAATTTCGAAAAATTATTTTTTATAGGATGTTTTAGTATACATTTTTATGATGTGGGATCATTAGAATGGATCTTTCATGTATTAAAAGTATGATAACCCCAATTAATTTTGTGGGTGACATTCAATTTAAGGGTTCTCGAATATAACACTTCAATATTTTTATGAAACATACTTTTTTTAAATATGGTTTTATTATAGTCTGATTCTCACTCAAACTAATCTTATATTGGTTCTATACATAATTACAACTTTTCTTGCATTAGATGCAACATCGAGTTTCTATGAAACATCATATTATTGTTATAATTAATTAATGAAGAAATTATAACATAGCTGTTAGAAAAATGGGTATGAAGATGATTAACCGAATTATAAAAATATAGTTTATACATGTATATATAATTATTTCTTTCGTGACCAATTCTATATAAATTTTAATACATTATTTTTCAAATAATAGAAAACGCTTTCCTGAAAACCAATTTAAAAAATCATAAGTGTATTTCATACCAATAAAAAAAATACTAATTTTGGATTATATTTATGATAGATATATATATATAATTTAATTTAATTGTTAAAATTAATAATATATTTTATATATAATATCGCTATTATTCCAGTTTTATTCTTAAAAACTAATTTTTTTTTCTAAAAGTACTTTTATAGTATTTAAATGGTGATCTAATATTAAAAATAAATATATAAACTATTATCAGTTATATATTAAAAATTAAAATTATTCACTGAAATTAGGATTTCAATATTTATTCAGATTTAATATTTGATATTTTTATGATAGGTTTCATGTTTTGATGAATAATGAAAAAAATGATTTTTAATTGAAAATAATTTTCTTCAACTAAATTAATTATAATGTTAAATTATAGTTTTTATTTTTTTTAAATTATAATAATATCTATTTTATATATTTTAATCCATTTCAGGTCATTTGAATCAATTGCATTGTGAGTTTGGATTTAGAAACATTATAAATTTTTGAACGTTTAAATTTTCAAAAACATGTTTTCTCACCCAATCTATAATATTGATTTTAAATTAATTTTATCCATTTATATAATTGGAATTTTGACTAATTTATTCCATATTGGGAATCATAAGGTCTAAATTTATTCATTTTTAACTTTTTCATTTTAGACAATATGAATAGTAACTTGAGTAATTCTTCATACCATGGTTAATGGAAAAACATGTAATTAAGAGGAGATATAATATTTTAAATATTATAAAATTACACTACCACATTACCAAATTTTATTCAATGAATTTAATTTGACACTTAATGAATAATTTTATAAGTTTACTAATTTAATTTACACCATTCCTTGAAAATGACTTGGGTATTATAAAAATCAAAGAGAGTGAAAAAATGTCACACACTAAATCTTAATAATTATAATATTATTAATATTTTGTTAAATATAATATGTTCCTAACTAAATATATTAATATTTATGATATGTTTTTATCTTTTTCATGTAAATTTATTTTTAATTTTGAGAGAAAATGTAATTATCATCAATAATTTCACATTAATGATGCCGTAATTATTTAATTAAAAAACCACTCAAATAAATGAATTTAATAATATTAAAATAAATAATATTTTAATTAAATAAAGTGATAAATGAAATTTATTATTGAATATTACATGTTATGAATTCATTAAATTTTTTTTTGTTATATTTTATTGTTGATTTTCCTAAAGTTGATGTTATGAAAAGTTTCAACATTAACACTTAAGATATTCAATAAAAATAATTCAAAATTATATTATTTAGAAATAATAAAAATTAAAAGTAACGAAAAAGTGGATGAGATATGGAAAAAATATCATTTACTCGGAATTCATATTTTATTTTAATCATTATATTTAAACATTGTATCATATTAATATTATAAGATTTATTACTATATTTAATTTTTAAAATATATTAATTAAGGGCTAATCAAAATTTTAAGTATTAAAATTAAAAAAAATATATAAAACGTATTGGGTGATGATATTACAAACATATAATATATAATATTTTAATTAGTGTACTCTTTGTGGTATTCTAATTGAGAATGAATCATTATAAATTAATATTTTTAGATTTCTAAAAGACCCCCCTAATAAAAGGAAACAAATTCTTCTATATTATTCACACTTAAGAAACAATTTGGTTCTACAAAACCCTATCCAAATCTCCTACCATAATCTCTAAAATCATTATATAATCCTCCGTTTGAGATGAAATCCACCTGAAGAATCCCTTTTTGGGAAATCAAAATGAGATACAAGAAGAATATATAATTGTCATCAATGGATATTTTCGATTTATTTTTTTCCTTAATCCCCTTCAATTATTTTAATTTACTGTTCATATAATAATATCAGTATCATAAATATACTGATATATTGTTATATTGGGGGTGATGCGAACACTCAAATACACTTCCATCAAATGGGATACAAAAATCTTTTTTCATGTGTACGAAAGATTACCGCCCTACTAACCGATTTAATTGTTCTTCCATTTCCACCTATAAGTGTAAATAATGATAAATGAATATCGGTTTCTATATGATATATATTCATATAAAAAGAAATTTGATTTATTTATACATTTAAATTATTATATATCACATACATTCGTGCTTACATTTTTTGTAAATATGAGAACATCGACTATGGATGTGTGGACTACCACTTTCTCAAAATGATTTTATTCATTCATACATTACATGGAATTTATAAAAGATGAGTTTAGTAAATTTATATTATATATAAATAATAATAATTATACTGCAATTTTATTATATGAATATATATATTTCATTTACTTTAATTCAAAATGAAAAGAAAAATGAAACAACCTTCATGCGTACATACGACCCACAGTCTCCATGAATGGTTTATTTAATTTTATATTTCAATATTTTATATATAATAATAAATAAAGATATATAGAATATATATCATATTTTTATTATGGTTATCATTCTATAGTTTATTATATCATTATATAACTAAGATGACAAATATTATAACGAATAAAAATACAAAGGTGTTATTACCAGAAACATAACATTAATAATGAATTGTAAATAAATATGTAATAAATGGATATAATTAAATTATATATGGTATTATATATTTGAATATGGTTCTTTAATAGATGTATAATAAAATTACTTATTATGTAGATGGGTTCTGTGAGTACAAAGAGAGTCAAGAAATAAGGTAAGGGGATTTCTAGTATAACATTTATTTCTTTTTGATTTTCCCATATTAAACTAGTAATTTTTTTGTGTATATAAGGGATAATGAATTTTAATTATGATCATTGTTGTTAAATATATGGTTATATACTTATACATTTAATGATCTCTAGTTAATGGGGTTTATAGTTCATATGTTACCAAATCGGTAAGGAAATTTTGTCTCAATTTTCCTTTTTGAAACACACATGCACCTATATAATTTTAAGAGATATATATAATTATCACTGAAATTTTGAATCCTAAATATCTTTATTTTCATAATATAACAAGTTCTGTGTATTGATATTCTTTATTTAGTGAGATATATATTTTTTTTCAAAAATCTGGATTTCTAAGAATGCTTTACAAAATTAATTTCATGAATTTTAAATGGAAAGGATTTAAAATATGTTTAAAATGGTATTATAATATTCATTTATAATTATCCTTTAATATTTTCAATGGAAATTGTTTTCAAATTTATTTATGATTTAAAAATCAATTATCAAAGCCGAAAAGGTATTTTTCTAATAAAATATTTTAAAATGATTTTTTAAATTATTTTCCATCTAAGAACACTTCTATTGATGTTACATATGATTTACTAGGTTTATGATTATATTATAATATCTATATTATTTATATGGCTGGTTTATGTATATGATGAGTGGTTAATTTTATTTTGAAACATAGATGTATGATTTTTTTACTAGAACAGTGTGACATATAAATCCATCTAATTAATTGTATAATGAATTATATATCATGTGGTAGTTAGTGTAAATGAGTGGATGTCATTGATCAATGGGGAGAAAAAAGGCTATGTGCATGATCAGATAGGTCAAACTAGTTAATGTGCTTGATCCATTAAGACAAAATTGGGATATGTTTTGATCTGAGAGTATTGATAGTTAAACATGAATAGTGAAATTGTTTTAAATAAGTAAGATGATTACATGAACATTTATGATATCTAATTATGTTTCATTGTTTAGTTGAGATGAATTATAATTCTTATGATTCATGTATTTTGATATGATAATGTTTTATGACATAAATAATTTTTTGGATCCATGAAATGCTGGGTATAAATTTTCTATATTATTCTAATGATCATATACCCATATTTATTATGTTATGTTTTCAAAAGATAATAAATTTATTTCATCCATATTTAACCTTAATAAGAATAATATATATCACTTTTCATAGATTTCCTTCCCACCAGTTTTAAAGATCAGTTTTTTGTAGTGGTAATGATGTGGATGATCTTTTTAGTGAACATTGAAAATGTTCTGGTAGACTATAAGTCTCTGTTCAATGTATCCAATTGCAAAAAACATATATATCCATTTTTTGTGTGTTTGTGTAAGGTATGAAATATTCATTTTACAATAAGTTCATGTAAATCAATAAAACCATTTTTCTAAAAATCATATTTTAATATAAAACATTATTCATTTTTATTCTATGCCATATGAACACTATTAGATGATAAAATAATTATTATATTTATATTTCATTAAAATCATAGGCTAATCGTTATTTATTTAATATTTTAAGATAAAAAAATATTACAAGTATAATATTATTTATCAGAAAACATCTCCTTTACATACATTATTTTTATATTTTTTTCCTATCAATTGAAAGCTAATGAATTTATTTTATACAAGTGTAACCCATAAAGTGTTCATAATTTATTTTTCCTTATTCATACCAACAAATGAAACAACAATTTGATAATTTTTACATAAAATAATAATATAATTGTAGTATATCATGGTTATTTTAATGTAAATGTTTAGAGTAATATATGTTATAGAAGAAATAAAAGTTATTTCAAGAGAAATATAAAATAAAATCTCTGTGTGTTACATTTTACCCCCTTACTATAAATTTATCTATGGAAATTATTTTACTATGATACAAATAAATCTGGATATCTCAGTTTTATAACATCCTCATGTCCCCATGTAGATTCATTAATTTATTAATTTCTCTAAAAAACATTAACTATGTGATTATTATTGTTCTATAGTATATATCTGTACATTATATAATTTTAAAACATTATTATACTATGAAAATATCTTTATATAGTGATATGACTTATATCATTAGTAAATGTTTTGGATCACATTTATAATTCCATACGAGATATACATGGAACACATAATAAAGATAAGAGAGGATTAGTGGAAGAGACAAATGAAAAAACCCCATCCCTAAAATGTCAATAATCTATAAGTGTCCAATATATCATGGTATTAAAATTAATTTCCTTCTAAAGATCAATGCATTATTCTCTGAAAAAAAATTTATATGCACTCTTTCACCAATATTGAATATATATATATTTTTAAAATTGTCAAAAGAATATTTATTTCAACCCAGATTTACTTTAACATGTTGTTGAATTGATCATACTTTCAATTCCATTTTATAAGAAATATCATTTCCCAATATGTTTCCTTATCCAACCTCAACCCAATACACTTTTTATATATATATATTTCTATAAAGGTATTCATAAGGACCCATCATAATTCTCATGTGAAATTTATTGTCATAATAAAACCCGATTAAGGAAGGTTTATATCCCAGTAACCATTAAAATTCATTGGACAAGAACTCAACATATCTACTAGGTAATTAATAGTTCTTTTAGAATAACCATCTATTGATGGATGAAATATAGAATTAATTATAATCTATATGTCTAGATCATACTAACTACTTCATAAATACATTGATTTATACTATAGATCCTAATCAAATATGATAGAATGTGGTAATCTGTGCATCCATACCTTTTCCTTAATCTATATCCTTGATTTATATTCAATATAGAAATATTCACTATTATTAATGATTTTTTCTAACTTCATACGGAAATATACTATAACCCAAATATAATTATTGACAATAGAATTTATGGGTAGAATAACGATGAAATCCATGGTGATATTTCACAATTTCCCTTCTAGTATGGGTAATATTTATTACACAACAACATAATTTTACCTCTAACAATTAAATTTATGATATACTAATCTCCATGATACATACTATGTAATATCTCTCTTCACGCTGTTCACAACGAAATGTTATTTCAGATCACAATATATCGATGTACTTACATAATAAATGTAGAATGATTAACTATGAACTTTATCAAATAACTCATTATTAACCTCCGGTATGGATGGAACACATACATTGTCCCTTAACATTATCATTGCATCATAATCAGGGTTGAACTTATAAAAATTCATAACATTCTTCTATAGTTTCATATCTTCCTTTTTTTCCTCATGAAACCTAACATGGATAAAAATTTGAACACTAATTATAGAGATATAATATTTCTCCCATTCCTTAATGATTTCTATATCCATCCATTTGAAATACACAAATGTTATGTCTTTTGTGATCCTCAACATATATAATCTAGTTTGATCATTTAAACTCAAATAATCAACCACATTATTCTCTTTCCCATTGTGGTAATTTATTGTGCAATAATTAATATTTATAATATGCAACCATCTTCTCTAGATCCCATGCATGTCTTTCTGGGTGGATAAATACTATAAACGTTTTTACAAAATATATATCACAAATTTCTCAATAAAAATTATTTCACCATATCTAAAATTTAAAAAATATCTTAGAAATCTCCAAATCATTAGTTGTGTAATGGTTCTCATGATCCTTAAATTATCATGAGACATAAGACATACCCATATTATTATTCATGTAGATGTTTCCTTATAACTAATTTGATGAATAATTTTTTATCACAATCACTAATCCACTAAGGGATAGTGTATGAATGGGTTCACAAACGAACCTTCTTTTCAATTTCATGAAATTTTCATCACATTTAATAGTCTAAAGGAACATAACTCCCTTTCTATTTAACAAGGATTGTGGATTAGTTATTCATGTGAAATTATACATAATGAGTTAAAATTTTCCTTAATAACTAAGAAAATAATAAATTCCAGTCATATTCATTAGTCTTGGATAACTACAAATAAATTCCATATTTGGTTGATCCACCGATACACCTTCTCATGAAATTATATAACCCAAATATTTATTCTATTTATATATAAAATTCACACATTGTAATGTTTTAATTTAACCTCTCCTTCCATAAGGTCATTGTTTAATCATCCAGTGATCATTATTCTATTCCTTGATCTTTAAATATTTAAGAATATCATCTATAAAAACTACCACAAACTGATGAAGATAATCTATAATGAATATTTTTATTAAATTATTAAATTTAGAATGATAATTACAAATAATAAATGTAATAAAAATAAATTCTTAATGTTAATACCCTATTTAAAACATATTATTATGTATATCAACCTTCTTGATGCTCCATTTATGGTTACCAGAATAATGGTCAATTATGGGAATTAGATGATATTCACATAGAAGATTAGAAAAATCATTAATATAGATTACAATAAATTTTTTCATGAAAGTGATCTTGTTAATATCCTAATAATAATTTTAAAGGGATATTAATAAATTTTTATTCTTTAAAAATAAAAGTGGAACACCATAGTGACACAATTTTCTAAATGAATTCTTTTCTATGATTCTCCAAGATTTTTTATTTAATTCGTACAAATAAAAAATTTCCTTTTTAAAATAGTTTATTTGAAATTGGATTTTCATTATGTATGAGTTATATTAAAAAAAACTTCATGATTCAGTGTAATACTGTAAAATTATCCATGACATTAATTAAAAAAATCATAAAAAATAATATAGTAGGTAATTTTGAGTTTATACCCAACCATTTGAGATAAACACCCAATTTGAGTCGGATTAAATACCCATATAACAGATTTGATATCCATTAAAATTTCATATTTATCATCACACTGGTAGATGATCCTTGGTTTGTTCAGATCACCAAATGTAACTTACCTTCCTCAAGAATTGATATTGGATTTATGTAATAGAATATAATCCATGATTATGTAGAAATAAAATAAAACTTGTGGGAAATAAAATTATTTACAAGAAGGATATTCCCAAATAATTCAGTGACAGAAAAATCATAGGCTTAAGATATGATCATCATTCAATTAGTGGTTTTCATATTAAATTAAAAATATAATAATTCATGTGGTATTATAATAAAATTATAAAAATCATCCGATATAATATAGTTAGTGGACACAAAATCAAATAATACATTAGTAGTTCTAGATTATTTGGTCTGTTTAGCTTTCACCAAATTATTGTCCACATCCAAAATAGTGACCTCATGAGATATCCAATTTTCTCTAGTAGAAGGAGGTTTCTAACATTTATCATCATCATTATCCTTATGATTTTATCACCGGTTATCATTACACTAATAATCTTTACATTTGAAACCCTGAAGTGTGTAAGGTTCTTTATTAGGAGATGTCCTTATATTATTTTAGTACTTCTTTATCCCATCACATCGAGATTGAATTTTATAATAACCTTCAATTCTAGAATTAAAACATTTAATAGTCACTTTAAGATAATTTCGACCATATTTCCATCAACACATTGAGTATAAAGGGAATTTCATTTTCTTTACTCAATATTTGTTTATAAATTCCCTCAAATTTCATAATTATTTTATTTTATATTATTGATATTGATGGGTAACTCTAGTTTATTTTTCTACATTGATACCACAATGAAAAACATATTGATAGACATTATTTTCACTTATGTCTATCCCCCTTCAATGACATTAATTTGTGACATAAAACAATTAGTCAATATTACTTTTAGTTTGGATGATAATACCAGAATCATACATCAAATATCTTATAAATGTTTCCTCATGGGAACTAATGGAATCATAATACTTAAACATTATCCCGAGAAATTCCTTCTAGATATTCATAATAAGAATCTTTTGAATGTACATAATGAAAAATAATCTATTGAAATAATCCTTCTTCATGTATTAAATTTTTTATTCATTATTATATTTCCTGTAGTGTCAAAAAATTATGTTCATTACCTTCTAGTGGATGAAAAACCTAAATAAAATTTGCAGGTTCATAACATATGAGAATGTTAAAAACATTTACAATTGTACATATAGATTACTCAGTAACTATTTGATCAGTATACCCACTAAAAGAAGGTGAATATGGACTCATGATGGAATCAACAGAATAGTTGTCCCTCCTTTTTTCATTTAGAAGATCAATATTATTCCTAAATTTATAATATCATATAATCCTATTAATAATTGTTTCAATAAATATATCATAACATTTGGTTTCATATGTGGAAAAGCATTGAATTTTCAGTCAAATTATGTATTAACATGATTCATTTGGGTCCCAAAAAATTAAAAAAGTGATTTATATGAGAGAAACTAATCAAATATAGGAAGAACATAATGCTAAATATTAAATTCTTGGATGTCCAAATTATAACACCTTATTTTCACTCTATTAAACATTAATTTTAACCTATTTCATCCATTATAATCATCTATTACAAGCCCTCATGATGGTTCGTAAATAAAATTGGAATTTACTCAAGCATATCCCTTTAGTGTTTCAAACTAGGTGCAGTATAATAGAACAATTATAATACTATAAAATGATTGACGTGATATACTCCACAAATCCTTTCAAAAATTTGACACCTAGAATAATATTCCCCAAAATAATACATTCCTTCAATATAAAAATAAGAACATTTTATATTCGAAAAAATTATCTTTTATTTATATATACATAAAATTTTCACTATTACATAGGATAATCCTAATTATATTCACTTGTTAAAACCCTAAACTTATCAGACTTATATAACATATTAATATATTAATACTCATTACATAATATATTGACCAATTTCTGATTCATTTGGGTCTAGATCCCTTAGAAACATGGATTCATAAATAACTAATTCATAAGTGAAAGTTATCATAACATATTATGTTCTTTATAACTAGTACCCTTCATAGACATATCAAGCATAATACCTTTATTCATAACCATGGGGAACGAAACATATGAGAGGGTGACATCAGATTCTCTAAAATTTTAAAAAAGATAAATATACACATAATATTAGAGTTAGTGTATGATGACGAGTGAATAATTTTTTTTAAATATACTGTATAATTCATTATTCTTAAACATTAGATACAAAATAAATTTTGGAAGTTCATAATACATGAAAAATAATCAAATATATTAACATGATCAATTACATAATAACATTGAATTATGACCTATATTTTCTATAATCCCATAATAATAATAATAAATCATTTACTTATTAGAAATATATTTTTTCCAAAACTATCATAGTGTTATGGTTACACCCACAAAACTATCATAATAGTTAATGATTACTCACTAAGCATTAATAGTTGTAAAATTCATCTACTAAACTAGGATAACTCTACATTCCTATACTATTATGCTGATGATATATCAATCTCTACCCAATTAATTAGTGGTATATTTATTTCGCACACATTCTTGGTTAGGTTTTTTTTACCATCCATGTTTATAAGATAACTATATTCCATTGTTTTTATGTAGCCATTGTTCATATTTATAATGTTACCACCGCCCTTGGTTATATTGTAACCCTATGAAATAATAAATGTAAGAACCCGGATCTCTTTTTAGGTATGTTTTCCTTTTTTCTGGAGTTTTTTAGAAAAATTTATTTTTTTTCTGGAAATTTCAGAAGTACATGCTGTGTACTTTTTGAGTACACATAATGTACTCTTTCCCAGGCTTGAAGCCATGTACTGGACATGTCCGGGCCACACACACGGTGTGTAAGGCTGAGGTGGAGGCCGATTATTTTGAAGTACGAAAAACTTTAAGTACACATCATGTACTCCAAAATTACACGCCGTGTACTTTTTTTTCATTAAACGGACCAGGGTCGCATCTAACCCCCATATCTGTCTTCTTCTTCAGGTTTCAACCATCTGAGAGCGACTGTACGACCAGATCTTCTATGGATTCCTGACTTTCCGTCCGTTCTCCGATTCGAGCATGTTCAATTGCGTTGGAATCACAGTGGTGAGTTCTTCCTTCTGTTTTGGCCTTGTTTCCTGATTCCTCCTGGTTTCCATGTTATCGTGGGATGAACATTTTGTGCATTTTCTCAGATCTACGTTGTTCTAAGGAGAATCTGTAATCGAGGTTCACATATATCGATCTCCTAGGATCAAGGTAGGCGGTTTGTGCCTTTCTGTAGAAAGTTGATGAATATTATGTGCAAATTCCACCAATACCCTTGAACGAGGTATTGTGTGTTTCCTATTCTGTCCTTGCTACTTTCCTGCTTTGCTTGATTTCTTTAGTAGAAGTTATTGATTTTTATTAGAGTTTTTTTGTTTGTGCTCAGTTTGCTTTGTCATGCCTAGCTATAGGATTGTGGACTGTTGTTTTACTATTGTTGTTGAGCCTTAGTCGATAGCCAAGTAGTTCTTGAGGTTTACTAGGTCGATAAACACGCGTTGAGAATGTTTAGTTATACTCAGGATTGTGAGAACCCAGAGTAGTAGACCAAAGGGAGAATTGATGGAAGGGCTTCTTTAGAGTGTCTTTTTAATCACGATGTGGGACCAAGGGGAGAATTGACGGAAGGGCTTCTCAAGTGTTTCTTTAACTATGACGCAGCCCACATGGGGAATTGACGTTGAGTGCTTCCCAAGAGAGCCTTTATCACGATACGAGACTATCAGGGGAATTGACGGTGAGTGCTTCCTCAGAGAGTCTGCTTAATTACGTAGCTGAACCAGTGGGTGAGACTGGGTGTGCCTCCCAGAGGGATTCTAGTACATAGAGGTTGAACCATAGGGGTTAGATTGAGAGAGATACCTAGAGGGTTACCAATTTTCATCATGTTGTTGACTGTTTACATGTGTGCCTTACTTGTTAGAGCTGTGGATTGTGGCTGCTTCTGATTTTCGGTTCACTACTTCTGATTATTTACTGCCATGTATTCATTGACTGTTAGGCACAAATCTTTGGGTGATTGCCTACTGGAATTGTATCTCACACCCTATTTGGGACATGCTTTTGGGTCCAAGCAGGCTATGTTGTTGTAGGTATAGATAAGGGCAAGCACCCTTTTACTTCAGGATCATGACTGCACTTGGAGCTGGGGAGCATGGGACTGATCCGTGGATCGCGATGCTGAGGAGCTTACATTGTTTTCTTTTGCACTTGGATTCAGTTGTATTTAAGCAAGCTATTGTGTTTCATGTTTTCCATAGATACGTGTACGTGCTGCATCATTGTCATCATAGCTATATATTTACATTGCTTCTGTTGTTGATTTCGGTTGGTATGTGTGTGGTTTACTACTTCCGATGTTTGTTGTTGTTTTCTTACCTTGTATACCTTACCAAATGAGGGGATAGTTTCCCCACCAACTCACCAAGGCCCTCGCTGCTAGTCAGCAGCCTCTGGTGTTTAGGTAAACGCGCTTGAGGTCATGTGGTGAACCAGGTACGGTGCAACAGTAGAGGGGATCCAGACTCGGGAATTTACAAAGTGGTATTAGAGGAGTTCTTTTCTCTTGCTTTACTGTTTGGAGACTTCAGCCAGGGATAGGATGGATTCAGTACTTGGTATTAATCTGTGCTCTGGAGTAGCTAACCCATGTAAAGGGAAAGTACATACTACACTGTTAATCACAGTTTTCTAGTTTTGAGATTTATGGTTGATATGTTTTCACCTCGAGTGATTCAAATGACTTGTGCGGTTATTTTTTAGATATTTCGGGTTCTATTTCTGTCACAACTCGATGAGATGAGGGTATGTCATCTCACGAATCATATAGGAACACATTTAAATCAAATGTTATGCATTCTTGACATGCTATATAGGGTGAATTAGCGATTGCATGCAGTTGTGATAGGCTCTGTGTAGATTATGCATGCTGTTGTGATAGCTGCTTGATGGATTCTATACTGTTGTGTTAGGAAACTGTTGTTTTGTTACTTGCTTAAAATGAATGCCAAATTTTGGTTCTTGAGGCGTTATAGGACCTCTCGGATCGGAATTTGGCATCTCTTCCCTTGTTTTAGTGTTTCTAAAATTCTGCCCAGTTTCTGAGCTACTTCCCAGAAAAACCCAGAATATACAACGTGTACTTTTTGGATACACACCGTGTAGTTTTCAGGACGTGTCACTGACTGTGTGAGAAGAACACGGGGTCATGGGAGTAACTTCGTGAACATGCCATGTACCATTAGTACACTCCGTGTGAGTTCAGAGCCGTGTACCCGGCCTTGTCACAAACAACACGGGCCGGGGAAGCTCGGGTAGAACACGCCATGTCCATAGGGAACACGCTGTGTAGTCATGTCCAGGTACCTGGCTGTATCACGAATAACACGGGCCCACATTACCTTCTTTTTTACACGCTGTGTTTGTTTGGAACATGCCATGTAGTCTTTCCCATGTACCCCTTCGTGTCATGAACAACACGGGACCGTGTTGCCTTCTCCTATGCACACCGTACATGGTAGGAGAACGCCGTGTAAGGTCCAACCGTGTAGACGGCCATGTACTCAACAACATGGACCGCTGAAGCCTTGTCTAGTGCACACCGTGTTTGTTTCGAACACACCGTGTAGTCTCAGGTTGTGTCGGACCATGTGGGTTAGCCGTGTAAGGAGACTCGGGCAGGGGAATAGTTTTCATGTACACGCCGTGTGTGGTTGTTATCATGCCATGTAGTTTGAGATGTAGGCAACTTGTAGGGCAGGAGTACACGCCCCTATCAGTGGCTTAAGTAGACACGCCGTGTAGTTTTACACACACCGTGTAGTCGTGTTTTCCAATCTTGTGTGTTTTTCTCCCCTATTCCAGTTTGTGCTCTTTTTTTCTCTGTCCTTGTTTTCTTGATCTAAGGTGTGCTTTTGATTTTTCAGAGCTATTCCTCCAAGACATCCTCCGTTCGTACATCTGTCATCGGGCAGTGATTAGACGCCGGATATAGCTGATCAAAGACTTCCTGTCGATCCCCCAGCCAAACCAGCTTTGGCACCGGTTGTCATACCTGTTGTAGGCACTGATGCATAGTTCAAGGAAGGTTTCATGAGGATGATGCAGGACTTCCAAGGAGCACTTTCTCCTGCCTCGTCTATGGAAGACTTCACGCGGGTTTTCCAACAGGAACATCCTCCAACGTTCTCGGGGGAAGGAGTAACTCAGGACGCAGAGTAATGGATGGAAGCCATGATGACTATATTCGAGCATCTGAAGACGCCTACAGAAGGGCAGGTCAAGCTCGCCACCTACATGCTCTAAGACTCCGCCAAGAGGTTGTGGGACGTGATCTCACAGGAGGGTCAACAGCAGGATATGAATTGGGAGGAGTTCCAGCGTGTGTTCTACGACTACTTCTACTCGGAGACCCTGAGGGCTGATCGTGCCCTGGAGTTCATGAGCATAGAGCAGGGTACTCTGTCTATCATGGACTATTCCTCTTGTTTCACTGTGCTGAAACGTTTTACACCCCTTCAGGATGGGAGTGGGGTGTTCTTGGCGAGGATGTTTGAGGACGGGCTCAGGCGGGAGATCTGCTCGTAGGTGAACATCTTCTAGCTGACTTCCATTACTTCCATCATCAACCAGGAATTGATTGCAGAGCGCAATCTGAGAGACTCTGGAGCTGCAAGCCACAGTGGTTCTGCTTCTAGAGTTAGCCATCATCTAGATGACAGCAAGAAGCACCGTATGGAGCCTACACACGGTGATTCAAGGAAACGAGACACATCATAAGGCAGCCAGGTGACATGCTATCAGTGTGGTCGGGCATGGCACACATGGTCACAGTTCCAGAGAGAACCCATGGAGTGCCAATCATGTGGCAAGTTGGGTCACCTTCAGCATTTCTACCAGGTTTTCTCACCAGCAACAGGTGACCGGGGTTCTTCCTTGTCTCCTCATTCAGGAGCAGCACCACCAGTTTCTCACCAGTCGGGGAACTGGAGTTCATCCGACCGTTCGGACCGAGGTGGAGGTCGATGTCGTGGCGGTCAGCCACCAGTTCCATAGCACCAGCAGGGCGGTTTAGCTCAGTGTGGTCAGCCAGGGGCGCATGTCCATGGTACATGCAAGTATTTCTTCATGGAGTATACTTATCAGGAGCCGGATCCCGGACCTTCTACCATTCTAGGTACGATTTTAGTAGCATTAGTTTTATCTTCATCTGTTTTCGATACTGGTGATACGCATAGATTTATCTCTCTTGCTGTTATGGATATCCTTGGACTCTGCATCCTTTCTTCTACCGACTCGTTGACACTAGACACACCATTGAGAATGAGAACATCTAGTGTGTTCCAGTGTAGAGAGTTCCCTCTTGAGATTGTAGGGTATCGCTTCTTATGGGATCTCTATGTCCTAGAGATGAGAGGCTATGATGTCATCCTTGGTATAGACTGGTTGATTCCCTTCCGGGCAGTTGTGGACTGCTATCGCCACAGAGTGAGTTTCATTTCACTAGAAGGTGAATCTTTCCTTCATAGAGGCGAATGTGACGTTTGGGTGAGTCGGGCAGGACTTGAGCATCTTGGGCTAGAAGGGGTGACAACCCAGATTTCTAGTCTTTATCTGGATGATCAGGGGACTCCACAGTTGGACTTTCCTCCAGTGGTGGATCGCTTTAGGGATGTATTTCCAGAGGACTTTTCGGGTTTACCTCTGGAGCGTGAGGTAGACTTATCTATTGATCTCGTGCTAGGATCGGCATCGGTGTCCATTCCTCTTTCTAGGATGGCCACACCTAAGTTGCAGGAGCACAAGAAGCAATTGGAGGAGCTACATGCTAAGGGTTTTATCCGACCCAGTAGATCTCCTTGGGGTTCGCCTGTTCTATTTGAGAAGAAGGCAGATGGTACCCTTCAGCTTTGTGTGGATTATCGGAAGCTGAACCAGTTGACGGTCAAGAACTGATATCCCTTGCCGCATATTGATGACATTTTCGATCAGCTTCGAGGAGCCCGGGTTTTCTCGAAGATCGACTTGATGTCCGGTTATCATCAGTTGTGCATTAGACCATCAGATATACCTTTGACAGCCTTCAGGAGCAGGTATGATCTATACGAGTATATAGTCATGCCGTTCAGACTCCCAAATGCTCCTGTAGTTTTCATGGCACTGATGAACCGAGTGTTCCATCCTTACTTGGATTCCTTTTTCGTGGTCTTCATGGATGATATCTTGGGGTACTATCACACTCGACACGACCATGCCACACATCTTGAGATCGTTCTGAGTACACTGGGAGAGCATCATCTTTATGCTAAACTCTCGAAGTTCCACTTCTGGAGGGACTAGATTCACTTCTTGGGTCACTTCATCTCAGAGGCAGGAGTATCAAGGGACCTAGAGAAAGTTAGAGCTATAGTTTCTTGGGAGAATTCGAAGAATGTTTTTGAGGTACAGTGATTCCTAGGGCTGGCTGGACACTATAGACACTTCATTCAGGACTTTTCTCGTCTAGCATCACCTTTGACAGGTCTAACCAAGATGTGGGAAAAGTTCTTATGGTCAGATTCTTGTGAGTCAGCCTTTTAGGAGCTAAAAGGATGGTTGATGTCAGCACAGATACTAGTCTTTCTAGAGCCAGGAAAGAGCTACACTGTTTACTATGATGCTTCAGGTATTAGGATGGGAGCGGTGCTTATGCAGGGAGATGGAGTTGTTGTGTACGAGTCTCAGTAGTTAAGGCCACATGAGAGGAACTACCCTACACACGATTTGGAGTTAGCTGATATTGTTCATTCCTTTCGCTGTTGGAGACACTATCTTTTAAGAGATCACTTTGTGGTCTTCACTGACCACAAGAGTCTTAAGTATATCTTCACTTAGCATTATCTGAATCTGAGGCAGCGCAGGTGGGTCAAGTATCATCAGTCTTTTGATTTAGATATCGCCTATACGCCGGGAAGGGGCAACGCCATGGCGGATGCGTTGAGTAGTAGAACTCAGATTCAGGCAGTTTAGGAGGCCAGTAGTGAGTGGAAGCTGATGGATACGTTCTCTAAGATGCATCTGGAAGTGCATGACAGATGGGGACATACTTTTCTATCTTCTATAGTTGTTACCTCCATGCTACTTGATTGGGTACGGATGAGGCAGCTATCAAACTCAGAAGGCTTTTTCCTGCGGGAGAGTGTGTCAGGAGATGACCCTATTCCTGGATGGAAAATGGGTGAGGATGAGATCTTGCGTTTCCAAGGACGGGTATGGGTTCCAGCAGACATAAGTGAGGAGCTGATGGGGGATTTCCATTCCTCAGTTCGGGTAGTTCATCCTGGTGTCACCAAGATGTATCGGGATCTTCATCGCAAGTATTGGTTGCCAGGAATGTAGAAGGATGTTGCTGGTTTTTTCTTGAGATGTTCTACTCGTCAGCAGGTGAAAGAAGAGCATCAATAACTAGTAGGCCTTTTATAGTAATTACCCATTCTGAAGTGGATGTGGAACAATTTTTCAATGGACTACGTGACTTGGTTGCCGAGGTCACCATAGGGAAACTATGTTGTCTGGGTTGTCGTCGACAGACTTACGAAGGTTGCTCACCTCTTGCCGATCAAGGAGACCTTTAGTGTCGATGATCTGCGATGACTTTACATCAAAGAGATCATTAATCTTCATGGATTTCTGCACTCTATTGTTTCGGACAGATATGCTCTCTTTACCTCTTGGTTCTGTTAGTGACTTCAGAAGGCCTTGGGTACACAGGTACATTTGAGTAAAGCATACCATCCCCAGACTGATGGCCAGTCAGAGCGCACGATCTGGGTGCTTGAGGATATGCTATGGGCTTGCATCCTGGACTTTGGCGGTTCTTGGGAGAAGCATATTCCTCTGGTGGAGTTCTCCTATAAAAATAGTTTCCAGGAGACCATTCAGATGGCACCATACGAGGCTCTGTATGGTATACCATGGCGATAACCCTTATGCTGGCCGGAGGCAGGAGAGGCAGCTTTGCTGGGATCTCGTCTTGTTCAGGAGACTTCAATGAAGATAGAGCTGATTCAGAAAAGGATCGCTACAGCGTAGTCTTGATAGAAGTCTTATGCTGATCAGTGGAGATGACCTCTGGAGTTCGAGGTCGGTGATCAGGTCTTTCTACGTGTCGCACCAAGGGTGGGATACAAAAGGATTCGGAGACAGGGTAAGCTTTCACCGCGGTACGTCAGGCCATTTGAGGTCTTGGAGAGAGTGGGGCCGGTTGCCTATCGGTTGCGGCTACCTCAGAGGTATTGGGCCATGCACGATGTCTTCCACGTCTCTCAGCTTCGACGCTACTTTTCAGACCCATCTCGCGTCTTTCAGCCCGAGGAAGTCAAGCTTAAAGCGGATGCGTCATTCGAGGAGCATCCTATCCGGATTGTCGATCGTAGTACGAAGGTTCTCCATGAGCGGTATGTTCCTCTGGTATGAGTGATATGGCAGCACGGACGAGTATAAGATGAGACTTGGGAGAGGGAGGCCAATGTACGATCCCAGTAGCCGGAGCTGTTCGTGGTTTCTCCTTCCCCACCGCGTTAGGGAAATTCAGGTACAAATTTATTTAAGGGGGGAAGTCTGTAAGAACCAGCATCTCTTTTAAGGTATGTTTTCCATTTTTTTGGAGTTTTTGAGAAAAATGTTTATTTTCTGGAAATTTCAGAAGTACACGTCGTGTACTTTCTGAGTACACGCCTTTCACTCTTTCCCCGAATCGAAGCTGTGTGTTGGACATGTCCGGGCCACACACACGATGTGTAAGGCTGAGGTAGAGGCCGGTTATTTCAGAGAATGTCAAATTTTAAGTACACGTCATGTACACCAAAAGTACACGCTGTGTACTCTCTTTTTTTCATTAAATGGACCAGGTTCGTGTCTAACCCCCATATCTATCTTTTTCTTCAGGTTTTGACCATCCAGGAGTGGCTATACGGCCGGATCTTCGATGGTTTCCCGCCTCGACGTCCGTTCTCCGATACAAGCACGGTTAGTTGCGTTGGAATCACAGCGGTGAGTTCTTCCTTCTGTTTAGCTGTGATTCATGATTCCTCCTGGTTTCCATGTTATCGTTGGATGAACGTTTTATGAGTTTTCTCAGATCTACGTTGTTCTAAGGGGAATATGTCGTCATGTTTCACGTATATCGATCTCCTAGGATCGAGGTAGGTGGTTTGTTCCTTTCCGTAGAATGTTGATGAATATTATGTGCAAATTCAAACAATACCCTTGAACGGGGTGTTGCGTGTTTCCTATTTTTTTTGCTGCTTTCCTGCTTTTCTTGATTTCTTTAGTAGAGGTTATTGCTTGTGATTAGAGTATTTCTGTTTGTCCTCAGGTTGCTTTTCCATGCCTAGCTATAGGATTGTGGACTGTTGTTTTACAATTGCTGTTGAGCCTTAGTTGATATCCAAGTAATTCTTGAGGTTTACTTGGACGATATACACGTGCTGACCATGTTTAGTTATACTCAGGACTGTGAGAACCTAGAGTAGTATACCAAAGGGAGAATTGATGAAAGGGATTCTCCATATTGTCTTTTTAATGACAATGTGGGACTAAGGGGGGAATTGACGAAAGGTCTTCTCTAGAGTGTCTTTAACTACAACGCGGGTCATAGGGGGAATTGACGTTGAGTGCTTCCCCAGAGAGCCTTTTGCACGATACGAGACTATAGGGAGAAATGAAGGTGATTACTTCCCCAGAGAGTCTGCTTAATTACGTAGCTGAACCAGAGGTGTGAGACTATGTGTGCCTCCCAGATGGTTGCTAGTACTTAGAGGTTGAACCATAGGGGTTAGACTATGAGAGCTACCCAGAGGGATACCTGTTTTCTTCTTGTTGTTGACTGTTTACTTGTGTGCCTTACTTGTTAGAGTTGTGGATTGTGGCTGCTTGTGATTTCCAGTTTACTGCTTCTGTTTATTTACTGCCACGTATTCATTGACTGTTGGGCACAAATATTTGGGTGATTTCCTACTGGGATTGTATCTCACACCCTATTTGAGCCACGCTTTTGGGCCCAAGCGGACTATGTTGCTGCAGGTATAGATAAGGGCAAGCGCCCTTCTACTTCAGGATCTTGACTACACCAGGAGATGGGGAGCATGGGACCGAGCCGTGGCTCGCGATGCTGAGGAGCTTACATTGTTTTCTTTTGAACTTGGTTTCAATTGTATTTCAGTACGCTGTTGTGTTTTCTTTTTTCCTTAGATACTTGAACCTGCTGCATCATTGTCATCATAGCTATATATTTACATTGCTTCCACTATCGATTTCTGTTGGTATGTGTGTTGTTTACTACGTCCGCTGTTTTTTGTTGTTTTCTTACCTTGTATACCTTACCGAATGGGGGCATAGTTTCCCCACAAACTAACCAAGGTCCTCAATGCTAGTCGGAAACCTCTGGGGTTCGGGGAAACACGCTTGAGGTCATGTGGCGAACCGGGTACGGGGCACCAGTGGAGGCGCTCCGGACTTAGAACGTTACAATAAAAACAATTATTTATTGTGCTATATGATTAGAAAACCTTCATCATATCAGACCCCAATAAAAATAGGCTTCATAAATACTACACCATATCACAAGATTAGCATGATAAATAGTCGTCATACAAATTTCAATAATTTAGTATTTGAAAAATTATTGAAAGGGGAGCATGATTCATAAATATATTATATTGTAATTCTAAAAATAATTCATATAGGAAAATAATATGGATGGTATCATTGGATTATATCCCTAGCAAATCTTCTCTAACATCAAAGGATGGAATCCTATATGGGAAATAATTTAAGAATAACATTTGAAATATTTCTCTAGGATAATAAATAATTCAAAATGAATTGATTTATTTTGAATCTGAGAGCATCCAAAATTTTAATGAAAATGTTGAATTTGAATATAAAATTTGAATCATGTAAAATAATATTTTTAAAAAATATGTATCATGATAGCAGAAAATATAATTCATGTCATACACGATAAAATGAATATTCCATTCAAATTTTTGGTCTAATGTAAAATGATCCATGTTCAGAAATTAATAAGAATAATAATTTGAAACTTTTTAAAAAAAAGAAAAATATGGTTTATTTTATACTTAAATTATCATTTTAAAATTTTTAAATCATTCCTTTTATTATTTTTTAAAACATGGGAACTAATGAGAATTGATTTTCAAATAAAGAGAGAAATAATATGGATGTTTCTTAAAACATTTTTTGAACTCTTTGTTATATAAATAGTGTAAATTTAAATGAAATAATTTATTTTAATGAAATTAATATAGTATAAGAAAATTAATATTTTTCTGGGAGGTTTACCATAAGAGAATATTATAGTAAGCTTAATTAGGAACAATCCCAATAAAAATGAGATTGTCACATAAAACCATTATCTAATTGGTATATTTAAAATAATATTTCCAATTAATGAAATAATATTTAAATGGATATGTATAAACCATTATTTTTTTTGACAATAATCATGAACTAAACGCTGGAGAAGTATATTCAAAACTCAAAATAAATATGAGGTGTAAAACTAAAATGTCTTATTGAAATTAAATAGAGATGAAAAGAAACTACCACTTTTGAAACATTTGAATTATATTCCATATTAAAAAATTAATTATTAATAAAAATTAAATAAAATGATAATAAAGATATTAATGATTTAATATTTACAATTTGTTGTATATACATCACAAAAAATAAACGATTTATGAATATTTCATACATCACCATGAAATAAAATAAGGCCGAGAAATCCCATACTTTATACCTAAAATTAATTCATTCACATTCTAACCAATTGTATAATAATTAAATTTATATTAGAAATATATAATCAAAATATAATTATATATATTATACAATATATGATTCACTTAGACCCTTTTATAACTTTTTTATTATAAATTCTTTTCTTACATTATGTTTTGAGTAATAACTACTTTTCATTACATGCATTTTCTAACTTCATAGTTTAATTAAATTTAGTTTTATTATTGTTAAATCATGTTAGTAGTGGTAAATTTGAAATAATTATACTTTATATTAATTATATATTTATTTATAGCTATATATAATGTCTAGAAATAGAAAATGAGTATCATTGTTCATGGATATGGTAATTTGTAAGTGTGCATCAACACTTCTTCCATTTCCTCAATATATAAAATGAAATAAAGTTAAATAACATTAATAATATAAAGTTTAATTATTATTTAATATATATATATATATATTATACGTTCATAAAATATATCCTTATTAACATCCATGTAAATTGAATGTGTAAATGAATCACATCGCTTTGAGAGGCAATAGTGGGTTGTACACATTAGCAATGTTCTCTTATTCCTACAGAATGGATAAAAAGAATTTACATGTGATATTATTTTCAAAAAAGTATAATTATTTCATAAATGTAATCTAAATATGATAAATATATAATAATATTAATTCATGAGAAGTGTATATGGAAAAAATAATTGCATTGGTTCGGGTGGTGGTAGTTCCCCGTACAAATAATTGATAGTTTCATATCCCATTTGATTAAATTGAATATAGATATATGTTATGAAATTACTATAATAAAATATGTGTATATGGAAGATATTATAATAATTATATCAGAATATTTGATGAATATTTTAATTGGTTAGAGGGAGAAATGTAATAACAACGTGTACTTTAGCACAATACCTGTTATTCAAAGAACTCATTTAGGGTAAAATATAATTCCTTATTATAAGGGAATACTAAACAAAATAAGTACTATATGATGTAGTTAGGGTTATAAATAAGATATTTTGGAATGTATTGGTAGAACCATTTATATTTTGATGTGTATGGTGGATAGGATAGGGGTTTTACTTTTATAAGCTGAGGAGATGACATAATTGGAATGACTGAAAATAATAAAGTGTAAACTTGTTTAAAAAAGAAATGAGTCTCAACTATTAATATTTTTTTAAAACATTATCTGATAAAGTCTAAATATCTCCAAAAAAATATGTATTATATATGTTTTTTGGACTTTTATATCCGTATATTTTTAGTTTAACCTCTAATAAACCCATATTAACCTTAACCTCAACAATTATTTTTTTACAATTTGTAATATTTTTTGACCAAGGAAATATTTTTACCTAATAATTAAATATTAAATATTCTATTTCAAAATATTGAATCCAATTTTCTAAATTCTATTAAATTAATTGGAATTTTTTATTTTTTTAGAAAAAACTCATAGATGCAACAAAAAATAGGTTTTAAAAAATAGAAACATTTCATAATAATAGATTATTTTAATATCAAAGGAAGACATTAATTTTATTCTAATAAAATAAATTGGTCTAAAAATAAAAAACTCTATTAAATTTACATTGAATACAATTTTATGCATGTTGGATCTTTGTAAATTATTTAATGAAAAGGTTGTTTTTAATAAAAATATACATTTTTTTAACTAAAAGATTAACATTTGCAGAAAATATTTAAAAAATTAACAATTATATAATTATATCATTTTGATTCCAAAAAACATATTAATTATTTAAATATGTTTTATAAATTTTTTAAATATTAATTTTATCATTTTTCTTAAAAAAACTAACTATAAATCATTTCATTAAAAGAATAACTTTTGAAGTATAAAAACACCATAATAAAAATTAAAAAATTATTTAAAAATATATTTTATTTATATAAATCCTAAATAAATAACTTTATAATTTTTTTTATTCATATTCATAATTAAAATTTTAATTTTAATGATATAATATTTTAACATAAATAGTAAAATTAGTTGTATCTCATATTTTATTTAAACTCAATGTTCTGTGCTACATGAGATATCAATAAAATTTAATTATTTATACAAAATATTTTCCTAGAATATCAAGGTGTTTATTTCTAAATTCATTGAGATTATTTTCACCCTAAAAATTCCATTACATTAGTAAAAACATGTGTGGATAATTCTACATCATTAAATAATCACGTTTCCACAGATCTTCGTCAAGCTGGCAGGTTCACCACAAAAAAATGACCTGGTGGGTGGTCCGGTTTCAAAGGACATTATTTGTTCAATATATACAATCTATATGAACATTCTGAAATGAAAGATCATTCTCCAGTGATATGAACTATGATTTTTTATCTGTGAAGATTAATTGTGTACCAACACCATAGAAATACATTAAGTAAATCATGGTCATGAGAGATGATTGGTAGAAGAATAAATACATAAAATAGCAACATTATATAATCAACAATTTCAACATGAATAATATACCACATGATTTTTTCTTATTTCTGAATCACATTAAATTCCTCAATAGATATATTTATAAAAATATATTTTCATCAAATTTAAGTCCCATTTTATGCTAGTAATTTTCAAAATGAATTTTATGTTTACATTTATCTTCAAATATGTGCTAGTGAATGGATCTACCATCTAACACCAATTCATAAACTATAATATGTCTCAATATATGTCTTTCTCTAATTTCAACCCTACATGTCTATTTTTTTAACATTATTCCACATATGGATTCAAAAGTATCCCACAAAATTCACGAATGAATGATATTATTTTATGAAAACATTACTAGATGATAGGGTTGATCACAACCAACATTGAATATATAGAACAATATTACATAATATAATCTAGTTATAGAATGTGTATCTTAGATAGAACATCTATCTGAGGATGGTACATAGTGTTAAAACTCAACTCAATTGTAATAGATATGTGAATACTTCACTAGATCACCATGGTAACCCTTTGATCTTGATCAAATACAATATAATATAGTAATCCATACAACCTTACCATATCGTTAATATATATATCCATGAAAACTAACCCACATAAAAATATTTTCAGATATCAATGATGTGTGATGACTTAGTACAACTATTTACTACAACCCATAGAATATAATTTCATTTTGATGTTTTTGATAGTCTAAAGAAAAAATAAAAAGTGATTTTTCCCATTTCCATTCTAGTATGGGTACTAGATGAAATATACACTTTGTATTTGATCCCATGGACCTAACATGATGACATATCAAGGACTAAGATACAAAATCTACAATATCTCTCTTCATTCCGTGCCATGGGAAAAACTCATTTAAGTCTCTATGAATAATCATACATGTAGTATGAATTGATAATAAAGAACTATTTGATTTATATAACATATATTTCATAAAAATGGAATTTATAGGACACAAAAATAATTCGTAAACTTTATTACTCAATCACAATCCTGATTAGATAATAAAACATTTTTAATAATATTTTAATGTTCAACATCATCCTTATGCACCACTTTAATGATCACATGTATAGATGGATAAACAATAATTTAGAAATCTAATATATCTCCCGTTACATAAAAAATTTTAAATACACCCTTTAATAATTCTGAAATATTGGATTTGTTTGTTCCTCGTCATGGATAATCTTGCATGATCCTTTGAATCAAATCATCATCCAAGTTGTTTTCATTCCCAATATGGAAATGTATTGAGGAACCATAATCATTAATCATATTTAACCATATTCTATAGTGCATGATATTCACCATCTATTTCAATATATATATAATTTCTTTTCATTAGTATATATATCAATATTTTCTCCACGATGATAATGTATCCATATTAAAAATTAAAAAATTACCACACCTAACTCCAAATAATGAGTTGGGTATTTTTTTCATTAACCACCAATTGTTTTGAGTCATTAGTTTTCACTATGGATTTTTTCATGAGAACACATCCCAATCCCTTCTCGGATGTATCACTATATATTATAAACCCTTATCCACTTCATAGTAATGTTAATAGTGGTGAAATAAATAACCTTTTCTTTATTTACTGGAAATTTCCCTCACATTCACCCATTCAAAGTAACATCAATACCTTCCATTTTAATTTTGTAATTGGATTATATAGTTTCTATATATACTCCATTAAATATTGATAATATGTTGAAAAACGAAAAAAACACCATAACATAGTTACCATGGTTGGTCTAGGACAATATTCAATAGCCTCCATATTTAGGGTATCCATCGATATGCCCTCTCTTAAGATGTTATGACCCAAAACAAATGAAAATTTTTGTAACTAAATATCATGAATTATTAATTTCCCATACATTATTTCCATCATTGTGGTCTTATATAGATTTATCAAGTGATCTTCCTGATTTTATTCTCTCATTGATTATATAAGAATTTCATCTTTAAATACCATAAAAACAGATCATAAGAATATATAAATACACTATTATTTAAATCCATGATGATAGAGGGGGAATTATTATATCCAAAGAGCATCACTATATATTTATATTTTATACACCTTTGTTGAAATAAATTATATAGTATATCTTTCTTATATACCCTCAATTGATGATATACAAAATGAAGAACAATTAGGGAAAAGTAATTCTCTTAGTTCAGTTTATCAACAAGTAATTAATATGGGGTAGAGGATTCTTGTTTTCCATTCGGACATTTTTTCAGTTCATAATAATCAATTTAGAGGTACATAAATCTCTATTTTATTTTAATAAATATAACAGATTAACCCCATGGTGAGACACTTTGTGGAAAGAATTCATTTTCAAGGATCTGTAGGAGTTAATTCTTTAATTAATTCAAATAAATATGGTCTATTATATAGAGTTTCGGAATGCGTTATGAGTTTTAATAAGAACTAAACTTCACGGTTCAACATAATTTTGGGAAAATATTATTGAAATACATCAAAGAACACTAATAATATAGGAATATCATTCATTTGGAGTTTCTCCCAAAAAATCACAGATAAGAAATAATTTTGATTTAGAAATAATTCCCATAATATATATGTAGTTTATATTGGTAGATAATATTAATCACCATAGAGATGGAACATTGAAGGATGGTTTGGAATATATAATATACTTACTTTTAATGTTCCATGATATGGTTTTTTAGTTAGTGAAATCCAATGCATGCCTATGATAATATCAAATTTAACCGTAGGGTTAATAATAATATTTCCAGGATGTAAATTCCCAAAAACATAAACTGGGGAAGGAATATAGGCTTGAGAAGTGATCAATGTGCAGTTAGGTGTTTCAAATATTAATTCATCATATAATCATCTGAGCATACAATTCACCACACCGATATCATTGTTCTAACATAAATCCCTTACTAAAAATGAAATGGCCAGCATGACATTCTTGCAATATTAGTGTAGACTAATAAATAATTCATATGATTTCAATATCTTGAAACTTTCTTTACAAATATTAAACCTTATAATTATGTTAGGCCATTAATAATAATTATTAAAATCCATCATGATGGTTTTTTGAGATATTGTAGTTTTAAATAACAATTCCCTCAAGAGTGACAAAATAGGTGTTTCTGAAAGGATTGTTGTCATACACCTGAAGATGATAAACTCCATCTAAATGTTCACTTACTAGAGTTAATACTCATATGTAAAACTACAAGAGGTCTGCATACACATTTAGTATTCATATACAGATGTGATTTCATAGAAACAACCTTTCTATCCTTCACCAAAAATTTTGGACATTTTCCTCTACATAGTTTTTTCTATAGGATTGTCCCTAGTGCTATCAATAATGTCTTTTCATCCTAGTTTTTAAATGATTATGAAATGTGGATAAGATACTAGTTGTAAGGAACCTAAAATTAATATACATATATATATATATAACACATTAATATAAGAATGATAATTTGATATCATAATGACCCATTACAAAATTGTTTATACCTAGTTCCATTAAAAAAATGGATACCAAACTACAATTTTATATGATATCTACAACATTTCCCATTATTTTCATCATATTTTGATCCCTTCATAGACATAGCATACATAATAAATTTATTTAAAACCATGGGAATAGAAAAATAAGAAATGATGAGCTCATATTCTTAATGAGGGAAACATGTGAGATTTCAACATAATGTGAGCATAGGGGAATAATTACAAGATATTAAAATTTATAAATCATACCATGCATAAAATAGTTTATAAACATATGTCATGGAAAAGATCATAGAATTTCATCAGAAATAAATAATATTAGAATAAAAAACAAGATAAATGAGGGTATAAGATTGGGATAAGACATAGATTTGTTGAATTCGGAGGAATGGAAAATAATTTACCTTACAATCAAGAACAATTTTCTAAAATATCACAGTAGAACGGGTATACTCCATAAAACATCATATTATTCTAGTTTTACTACCAAGTCTATTGTAGTGGAAAAATTTCCTTACTGAACTTGTTTCACTCCCTTATATAGTCATGATCATCTCAAAAGATATAAATATTTTCCCAATTAAATATAGATATAAATATTCCCCACTCATAATTATATATCATGTAAACATTATACATTTTTATAACATAACCAAAGTACTTGGTTATAATATAATTACAATCTTGGTTATAAAATAACAACAATCCTTATTAATAAAATAGCCATTATCAATTAATGAAAAACCTACATAGCTATGCCATAAGATCCTAAAACAGTCACCATATCAAAACCCATGAATCGAAATGAGTTTCATTAATATTTAATCATGTAATAACCCTTGGAAGAGATATTTGTTTCATAATAATTTCATCAATTTAACATATCATAACTCATGGAAATAGATTAGGATTCATAATAATATTTTCATTATAATTATATAAATAAATCATCCAGGGAAAGAGTAAGGATGTAATAAAATTTCCATATTCCAATTAATTTTTATGTTACACCAATGGATTCCATATTACCTATAAAATAATTTTGAAAGATCACATTTAATATTTCTTAAAGAAGATAACCATTTTTTGTATGAAATAATGTTTTTAAATTTAATAACCATCCAAATTTTAGAGATCAAATTTCAATTATAAATATTCTTTAAAATTTGTAATTAGAGCTTTAAATCATTGAGCTATCATGGTAGTGAAATTAACCACACATTTTATACTCATTAAAAAAAGGAATACTTTCCCTTTTTGGAGAAAAATTAAAGAGTAATTTGTAATATGATAATAATATTCCATTTAAAATAATATGTAAAAAGTTAAACATGGGATAAAATTCCTCTATATAATAACTAATATATTGTTAATGTTTTCTTTAAAACATTTTTTGAAAACATTTTCATTGTAGAAAAATGATTTTTGAGTGAAGGGACAAATAACGTAATTTTTATTAAACAAATTCCTTTACAAAATAGATTATATAAAGAGAATAAAATGAAAATAAAAAATAAATTTTCCTAAAATAAAAATTTTAATAAAATATATATTTTTTTATTGAGAGGTTTATCATATGATATCATCATTGTAATTATAATCATAATTAATAATTTTGAAAACTAATATTTCAATATAAATGAATTACCACTTTGCTATCATTTGAATCCTAAGACACATGAAAGAAAGAATATATAATACAGGTATTTACATCACTAAATTTTCATGAGAAGAAACATAAAATAAAATCATAGTATTTATATACACCAAAAAATAAATTAATAGTTTATAAGTCATGTGTCCCATATAAATTATAGTTACACGAAAAATCCCTTGTAATTTTGGAATATTTTGAACCAAAAGCCCAATAAAATTATAAAATGGAAATAAATGATCAATATAGATAAAATAATGGGACTAATGATATAAATTTTCAATGGTTAAGTATATACATCATGATGAAAAAGAAATTAGAGGTCAATTTAGAATATGTCAGTGAGAAATAAAAGAGATACTATAAGTCCCTTATCATAATTCTTAACACACATTGTACGGATTAAATCCCCATGTATAATAAATATAGTTCTCTTATACATATACTATCATACGATGATTACATTTATGATTTCATATATAACCTACATAAATCTTTTCTACCCTTATATTAATAATTCCTTTTTAAATTCATGTTTTTGGTAAATAGTTATTTGATTTCTATATATGTTTTGATTTGGTATTTTCAATCCATTTACATTGATCATAATTTAATAATATTTATATTGTTAAACATGATATAATTTTTATATATGTTCAATAAATATTTATTTAATGTAATCCATAAAATTTATTGATATAAAATTAATTACACTTTTCATGGACATGGTTGGTCGTATATAAAAATAACCATTGTTTCCATTTCCTCGATGTATACGAAGAAATAAAGGTAAATAATATTTCTAATTTATAGATTAATTATAATTTCATTAATATATAAATATATATCTCATATATTAATTAAATATTTCCATATTACCTTCAATTTAATTCATAAGTGAAAATGAATCACTTCTCTTCAAGAGTTTGTAGCCATCTGTACACATGAGAGACAATATATTATTCTAATGGAATAGATATTTAGAGAATATATGTCATATTATAATAAAATAAGTAATTTCTTCATAAATACCTTGTAAATATTTTGTATTCATTGTCATATCCAACTTTGTGAGGTGGTGATGGAAAACTAATTATATTTGTTCGAAAGGTTGTAGTCTACCATACACAAGATCAAAGGTTTCATTTCCACTATGTAGGAATGATTTATAGGTATAGGTTATTAAATTAACATAATAACGTCTCATTATATAGGAGATACTTTTTATTATCACATAATGATTGAATATTAATTTCATAGGTTACAAGAATAAATAAAATTAAAATGAATAGTTACTAACAATGCCTCTTTATAGAGATCAGATTTAGGTTTACAACTACGTACCTCATATATGGGTTTCATAAACGTTATAATTCTTCTATGATGTGTGATGGGAAGTAATTAATAAATTTTGGTCGGTATTGTTCCAAACAAATTGGGTTTTTTATGTTTGAAGAAGAGTGGACAGGGGGTTCTATTTTATATGTTGGTGTACATACACACTTGGGATTTTTAAAAAAGAAAATATTTACCCACATTTTTAACATTAAAAAATTTTTAAAATTGGTTTATTCTAAAACAATAAATGAGATAAGGTAAAAATATTAATCTAATTTAGAAATTATAAAAATATTAATATAAATTTTAAAATAATCATTTTAGTTTAACCCCTCTTATCAAATCCTTTTTAACCATAACCTTGATAATTAATTTCTAAATTTTTTAATATTCATTGTTATAAAAAATTTGTTTAACATATACAAAAAATATTAATTAATCGTATTACAATTAGGAAATCCATTTTTAGAAATTACATTCATTTAATTTTTCATAATTAATTTAAAAATATAATTGTAGACATGATGAAAAAGTTTGGTGGGATATAGATAATTTTCATAAGTTTGTAATTATTTAACATCACATGTAAACATGAATTTGATTACTATTACAAAAATTCATTTATAATAACCTAAATGAATTAATTATACATATAAAATAGTCTTAAATTTTCTATATCATTTTAAATTATTTAATGAAATTTTTAATTTTTAACAAAAATTAGAATTTTCAATATTCATCGTGAAAATAACTTGGTATGAAAATTCTAAAAAATTTACCCTAAGATAAATTTGAAATGATGATTCACAAAATAATGATAATTTATTAATGTATTTTTTTAATGTTTGATATTTTAAATTTATTATATATTTAATAAATTTTATAGAAATGATTTAAAGAAATAGGTTTTAAAAGCCTATAATGTCATTACAAAAGTTATATAAGTTACTTATCGATATATTTTATAATTATACAAATTTATACTTAATATTCAAAAAAATTATTCGTTTTCATACAGTCAAATTTATTTACTATTTTATTAAATTAATTTTAAAATAATTATAATATTAATAGTAAATTATATTTCATTAAAAGTTATTTTTGGTGTAACACAATCTATCATGGAAATTACATTATTCAAAAAATAATATTTCATAAATTTTTACGGGGTTAAATCAATAAATATTTATCATCCTTGATTCGAAAGTTAACTAAAAATTACTCTAAAAATAACAATATTGATACATACTTATCATACATAAATAAGAAATATTTGTTGATTAATATAAATTATATAACCTTTGTATCCACGTAGAAATCATATATATCTAGTATATTGGGAAACATGGATTAACAAATGGTTCAAAAAAGTTATAAATCGTCACCTAACAGGTTCACTATATCTATAACCCTTTTTATACATTTGATATATAAAATTTTATTTACAACATGGGGAATGGAATCTTATGAAATTATGAGTAATTATAATATTTATAGTAAATAAGGAAGATATCATTAATCACTTAAGAACTAAATGAGCATAAGTGTATGAGAACATGAATTAAGCAATAGAAAAACAAAAAAAATATCATAGATAATATATAAGAATCACGGAATAAATCTAGGAATTTTACAAGCCATAAATCATAAATTAATTAACGAAATTGAACCATGAGGGCATAAAATTATCATAATACATTTATTTGTGGAATATATATAAGAATAAAAAATCACATCCTTAGTAGTCAATGTTCACTTCCAATACTATCTAAGTGGAATGGATTCTCTCTAAAATCCACTGTATTACCCATTTTTAACTCCAAATACTATCATAGTGTATATAATCTGATTTTATACTAGGTTTACTCTCCATTACATTTCTTATTATCTCATTATATATCTATGTTTACCCAATGCATTGTCAGCTATATAATTCCCATCCTATATGTTACATAATAAAAACAACATTTATATTCTCCAAAATAACATCAAACATACATAATATCAAAATATATGAAAGGGATACATGTTTCACAAACTTTTAATCATTACATTACTGTATAAACCATAGAATATATATGGGTTTCATAAAATAATTAACATTATTGATAGAAACTGGTTTCCTAGAAGTATCCTTAAATAATTATCATAATAATACATACAAACTATAAAAATGGATTTTATCATTGGATCACATACCCAGTAAAGAAAATGTTACATAGATTGATGTTTTCTTATAAGAAAGTGCCATCAATAGATTACATGGAATATTTATTGAGCAAATAACCATTTTCACTTTTAAATCGTAGCATTAATATTTAAAAAATCCAAAAAAAAATTTGGTGAAGTATAATTTTCAAATAACTTTATAATAATTTAGAGGAATCCTAAATTCATTTAGAATTCAATAAAGTGTTAAATTATTTCCAAACACTGTATGGTAAAATAATTATTCTAGTAAAAGATTCAGTAAAAATTTAATAGTAACTAATTTAGAATAATAAAAGATTTTTTATTTTGAAAAATTTTATAATATATAAATTATGGGTAAAATAAATTTAAACATGCATAGTGTAATAGTAAATTTTTTTAAAACAATATCATAAAACATTAACATGGATGAAAAATGATTTTTCACCGAAGTGATAAATAAATATGGTTTTACTTAAAAACATCGTTTAAGGTATCTTGAGTCATTAAAGTGAATAAAATGAAAGTAAAATATTTATTGTTTAGAAATAATAATTGGATTAAGAAATTCGTGAGATTCATGATATAGAAGTAATTGAATTTAATTATTTTAAATTAAACCATAAAAATTATCAATCTATAAAGATATTGTAATATAAAATTCTTACATCAAGTTCCAATTTCAATTAAACTAATCTAACCACTAATTCATATAGAAATATTCTTTGTACTACCCCATAATAAATTAGTGGATGGAATGTATGAAATACCACATAACCTAGGATATGGTTAAGAAGAGAAAATTATATTTTAGTAGGGATTGGTTGTGCTAAAATGATCAAAATATTTCATAAAGATAGTAGAAGATATGACATTTTATAATTAAGGGGCGAGACACTATTTTAATTATTTAAATTATTAAATATGTATAATGTAATTACCATTGATAAAAAGATACACATTTATATAATGATACAATAAAACGTGGCGGAGTAAATATACTCTATTATAATAAAATTTGAACATGTTTTGGTGACGATCACACCCTTATCATTTTGTTTTAACCATTATTAACCTTTTTGATATTAACCTAAAAACAATTTTTTACAGTTTAGGTTTCAACAATGATACCATAAAATTACAAGAGACCCATAAATGAATCCTGGATAATATAATCACCCACATCAAAGTCAGTTGGATGAAGATAAATTTTTTCATAAATTTTAAATAATTTAAAATAATATTATATATAAAATTCCATTAATCCAAATTTATGGAACTGTGCATTTAATTTGAATTTACAAAAAAATCTGATAGTAAAATAATTTGAATCAAAGACATTTCCACACCCATAATATATTATATATATATTAAAATTAATTGAACATAATAATTCATCAAAATTATATTACTTTTACTATTTTAAAAATAATTTATTTTATTTTACTATAAACATTATAAACACATTGTCTGGGGTGCGTGAGATTTTAAGTTTATTCTTAAATTAATAAAAATTTAAAATAAATTACCATGATAAAAATATTAATTCTATATAAACATTTAGAACATTACATATCCATATTGTATCCTATATAAATTATTTAGAGATATTAAATTCAACAATGTGGAATTTTATATTTATTCATTTCAAACATTTATAGAATTTTCATAGTACAGAAAGGCACCAACTGGCCATATATTCTCCTAATTTTACAAAAACGTATGATGTTCACTCCTCTAATTGTATAAAAAAAATGTATTTAGTTGATTTTTTAACTTTATTTGTTTGTTTTAACATTATATAACTATTTTACCCTTACTAAGTATATATTTTTTAAACGAAGGTAACTATTCATAATAAAAAAAATTAAATTACCTAGGTTAAAAATTTAATATCATCATATTTCAACTATGGGATACATTTCTCATTATTTAATTCTTATAATTGGAAGAATTTAATTTTAAAATAACTGTGAAAAAAACAACTATACATTTTTTATAAAAAATCTATATTTTAATATAATCCTTGATTCATCCATAAAATATAGTAAAAAAAATTCTATGAATAATAAATAATATTATTTACTATATAATATGTATATTTCATTATAATAATTAAATAACAGTTATTAATTTATCTTATTATGATAATAAACATCGAATAAAGAAATATATATTTTTAGAATAAAAACTCTTTTTATTTTATATATTTATTATTTTTATTTATAATAAATTTATTACAAATAAATTCATATTATTTATGTTTAAAAAATGTATTTTTAATAATTTAGTTTCTCTAATTTTTAACACAAAATCAATCCCAATAGTGATAACTATCGCACTAAATAATCATATTTCAATAGTATTTCACAGTTCATTTAAACTTAGTGTTACATGTATCACATGTTATCAAAGAAAATAAAATTATTTAGATAGAAATATTTCATAAAATCTTTTTGTTTTTATATATTGGATACTAAAATTTTAATTTCATTTATTTACTTTAATTATATTTTCATGGTTTATCATGAAAATAATTATATTGTTTAAATTTTTTCCCATTTTTTTATTGTAAACATTTTCATTAGTTTTTCAGTTTTTATACGTTGTATTTAGTGAGAAGGTTTTAAAAAATACCCACCATTTTAAATGCTTCATTTCATCTCTAATTTTATTTGGTGTTTTAGGGTATAATATGATGGGATATGTGAGATTATTATATGTCCTTGTTGTCATATTAGTGAAATTTGTGTCAGATTGTGATGTTTCTTATAGGACAACATATACGTCAAATGGAAAATATTAAAATATTATACAGAAAAACAACATATAATAGAACACAAATAAAATAAAATTATTTATTGTTTTTAGTATATTAGAATCAAATGAGAAAATAATAAAAAATTATATATATATTATTTTGTTTACAAAATTGATATATTATCCAAGACAATATCACACTCCTATCACGGAATGATATAACCATGTAGCAAACATAAATAAAAGGGAAATGTAATGTCAAGATATGTGTATAATGAGAATAAATATTACAATATGATAACATAAAATTTACTAAAAACGTCATGAGTTCTAAATATATTAGGATCATATATATTCATATAATAGAATAGAATAAATTACATTATATGGATGTGGTAGTCAAATTTTTTTTGGAATCCTAAAACATGTCATCATATATATTATTCTGGGATAAATTATAGTACATCATAACATAATTATCTATTATATTTTTCCTAGATTCATAATTATTATCTCTTTAGTGATAATTATTTCCTAATCGATATGGTTGTTTTATAACTCTATTATTATAAAAATAATTATAATATTTATTTTATATATCTTCCAAATATTTGATAATTAATATATCTTCCACACACATGAAAAAAACATGAAATAGGAATGAGGTACATAAATATTTCCCAAATAATAAAAATCTGATGCATAATTAAGGACCCAAATGGAAGAAGTGAATAAAAAATAAAAGAATATTATTAGTGGATAAAGAAGAATAAGTAATGAATATAGTCATCAATTTAATGAATACCTAATCGAAACTGTTAAAAGAACATTAATTAAAAAACTAAACGAGACCAGCAAAACAATTTTTTAATGAATTTAAAGGTGTTATCTCTCTCTACATGAAGATAAAATCACCAAGAGTGCCAAAAATATTCTAGAGGATAGTAATTAGAGTTAAGTAATTGACAAAACTACTATGAGTAAATACCTCAACGTGTATTTTTCAGTTGAAAACATGGAATATTATACACAGTGATATAAAAGAATATATACTAATGTAATGTAAAATTTAATATGTGTAAACATATCCCAAATATTGAAAACTATAATTAAATAAGTCACCATATACTCTTTACACATACATGAAAATGTAATTTTCCATATAAGTGACATGAAGGTGGTCTTCATAATACAAAAATGAGGCCAACATCTACCATATATACTATCTACATTTATCCTCTAGGGTTTTTCACAATCAATTTCAATTTGTCTACATGGATAAAAGGGGAATTAACATATGAGTGTGCAAGTATGGGTGAGTAATAATATATATTATGGATATCTGCATTAGTGAGTTGTGACCATTAATATATACTTCTATATGATTTATTAATAAAAAAATGTTTTTCAAAATAACATCTCATCCCTTCAATAATATATAATTGATAAATATTTATCATTAAATCCCCAATAAAAATTTATTATATAAAAAAATCACAATATTAACATATGTACGTATAATATATAAAACATTATTTTTTATAATTATAAGAAATCACCCCCATGAACTAGATCATGTTATAGATCCACAAAATAGTAATAGCATTAATTGATACACCTCTAAATGGTGAGACATTCATAGCCATAATATTATTTTTATTCATTCAAACAAAATGTTCAATGCTGAAACTCATACACACCACATGTAATTACTATTGACTAACAAAATATAACACACTTGAAATAATAATAGTCTCTTACCTCATTTAGAATTTATCCAACCTAATAATTCACCATATATGTGCTATATACCGATACTATAGAAATACACATCTCAATTTTACATATACGAAATATGATATTGAAATAAACCTCTATTATGATCTTCAACCATAGATGAAACTAAATATATAATTTTCCATAACCCAATATTATGGGTATATGAGGAATGAGTACTCATTTTATTTTATTCTCCTTAATCTAAGAGTTTTGGGATTGATAAAATGTTCACACAAATGTGGGTCATCATTATTCTAAGTGATTTTTAACTTCAATGATTCATAACCCAATAATATGGGTGAATGTGAATATATAAAAGTGTAGGTGTTTGATGACTTTTAACTAGAATAATGGGCTTGATGAGTAAATACATTGATATCAATTAGTAT
This sequence comes from Viscum album, assembly GCA_963277665.1. Classification (NCBI taxonomy): domain Eukaryota; kingdom Viridiplantae; phylum Streptophyta; class Magnoliopsida; order Santalales; family Viscaceae; genus Viscum; species Viscum album. The sequence continues at coordinate 464,780,452 of OY728119.1, forward strand.
CTCAATCAAAATAATATATGTGAGTAGAGAGTAATATGATCAACAGACCACAAGCACCATTATCTATCAAGCATTGGACCACATCATGGGTGATATTAAAAAAAATGTACCAAGTATTTTAACTACAAATTTACCCTCCTATCAATTATATCAACTATCTGTCAACATTTTCAAAATTCCATTTCAATGCATCCTATAAATTTCTACATCACTAGTTTAACAAAATCCAATGAAAATTTATTTCCAATTAGTCTATTATATATTTTACCATGTCATCATAATATTAAGATTTTAAATAAAATAAATATTGATTCACAAACAACATAATCCTATATAAATAATTATAAACTATCTATAGATAAACATAATATTCTCAACTAGTTTCCAATTCCATTTGTGACTAAATAAAGTGTTTCTCTACATCAATAAAAATGATTAATGTTATCATTATTCATTATCTTCCCAAATATTAAAAGAAATATATTTAATACTAAAAATATTATTATAGTAATATAATTCATTTCTAGAATAATTTTTATCATTATTAACTTTATTAATATTTTCATTCTTAGATGTTCTCATTAGCATTAAAAAATAATGTTTAAAGACTGATTTTCCAACATACATCAAATTAAATAATTAAATGACCTATTTTAATTGATTAAATAGATATTTCTAATCATCTTTACCACATTATGACATCATAGAGAATTTATATGGGATACTAAAGACACAATAATTCCAATTATAATTAGTAAAATAGATATTTTAATTTATTGATTTATCATTCTACATATGATAATTGATTTTTAATCTAAATTTTATTAACAAATTGAATATGAATATATAAGTAATTATTTTACTAAATACACTCTCAATGAATATTTATTAAATAATAGTCATTTCAATAAATATAATTTTATCTCAATAATAAAATTATGTCAATTTAATATTTTATTCGTATAAAACCTCTTATTGAATATAATTTTCTTCTGAAAATTATTTTTATTCCACTAAACGTTAAAAATATCATCTTTAATGTAAATACATTTTATTTATTCTATATATTTATAATATACTCATTTCTATGATATAATATTTAAAATTTAATTGATTTTAATAATTACTTTAATATCATCAAAATATAAAAATTAAAATTTCATCATTAAATTTATAATGATTTTCACTACTTATTTCTAAATATGTTTAATGGTGACATTTATACATTGTCATCTCAACGATCAAAATTCATTATAAATTCCTATAATTATAATTTGATAATGATAAAAGAATATTCAGAGTAATTTAACACAAATATTTTATTCAAATGAATATATATATAATAATTTATAAAATTTTTATTAAATTGGTAATAATATTTCATATAACTACAAATGCAAATTAAATATATAGATAAAAAATATTTTAAATGTTATATAATAAATAAATAATGAAATCATCATTAATATTTTTTTTAATATTTAATAAATTAATTTACTCTTATTAAATAAAATTAATACATTAACGAATCTCAACTCAATGCCAACACTATTTTCATGTCTCCAATATCATACAATGATGATATAAATATATTAATAAAAATTATTGGACAATATAATGATTATTATTTTACAAAAAAAATACATTAAAATAAGAATAATATTTATTCATAATATAATATATATATTAATGCCCTTTAAATTTAAAAAAAATTAATTTTCAGAATCATTATATTATTATCCTTATTTTTCTATCCCTAAAAATGTCCCCTAAATCTATTACTGTATTATAAAAACATAAAAATAAATATTCATATGTAGTGTAATATTTGTTGATAAATTCTACTATATTAGGAAATTATAAATTGTTTACTTTGGATTCTATATAAATCGATTATCTATATTCTTATATGAATCTAAAATATAGGAAAATTATAAAGGTATTATAAATTAATGTTTCATTATCCATAAAATTGGATTAGTGGTTCAAATATATCCATTATTAAGATCGATAAAAACTATATTCATCTGATTTTATCATCATGTGATATACCTCAAACTATGGTATTATTTGTGATCCCACTAGATAAGTTGAATATTTAAATACTTTTTTTAAAAATTATTTTCTAAAACATATAAATTTTAGTTTTTGAAATGAATGAAATAAAATCTCAAATTTCTAATGGGGTAACATTTATTTAAAATGCATGAATTAATGTGTTCAAAGGATTAATTGAAATTTAGTTTTTTAACTATCCCAATCTTTGAGAGATGTTTTTATTTCATTCAATTCCCTATATGATACCCCGTTTACATTTTGTAGAATTTACATGATTATTATAAAAATTTGTTCTACCTATCCATTAATATTTATATCTAAAAGGGTTCATTATTATTAAATTGTTAGGTTATTAGAATTATAATGTGATTTTGTAGTCAAAATTTTATCTAATATATAAATAAAATTACAATACAAAATTGTATAAATGAAATGTCAATATATTTTTTTACTAGAAATGATTTTATAAACAAAATTCTTTATTTCTGTAATTTTAGATTTATTCAATCATATCCTTGATGAAAAAATTTCTTGGTGAAACTTCACTATTGGTTTAACAAAAATCCATTATTTATATTTAGGCCAAAATAATTACAATTTTCTCTTACCTATCTATAAAAAAATATAGGCATTTTATTTCTAGAAAGAGAGGCTATGAATTGATAAATTGAATGGGATTAATTTCTTGGAAGTATATCATTTAATGGGTTTCACAAATAAAAATCATACCACATCTATTGATTCTTCATTATCTAATTTTTCATATTCCTCTACTAATGAACAGTATGTAAAGAGGAGGAAACCACCTAAACATAATGATCTTTTATCTTAATGAAAAATTAATATATAACTATTAAGTAAAAATATATCTATCATATCCTTTTAATATGTTTTAATATATATATTAATGCTTAATATTTTAGCACCCTTGCATTGAGTTTTTTAATAATTTATTTTTTATAATTATGTATATAAATTTTTTGGTTAATGTTTTGGACACTTTTTATGGTTTTTGTGATGTTCTTGGTGCATTTATAAGGGCCCATTGTTTGAACACTTTAATTGAAATCCATATTGAAACTATAGGAAACCATGCACCTTGAGACAGTGGAATTTTGCATGGTTAGTGCTTGGTTTTGTAATATTTCAATATAATATTGCAAGGAACCTACGTGATACAATAGAAGGTGCACAATTTTCACACGGTTTTCCTATTCGTGCTGTTAGTCAATGATATGATTAAATGGTGGGTTTTAAATAAAGAGTCTTAGTCAAGATTTTCACTAAACACACCATTATTCCACATGTCTAGCCATAACATGGGATTCCTTCCTATCCAAGGATAGGGAGGATCTCCCATAGATTTTGGATGCGATTTAATGGGTTTTTGAAGGTTCTTTTAAGGTGGTTTTCCTTCAGTAAGTCTATCTCCATCATATTTTCATGTGTTTTAATAGATGGACTCTCCTCTCTCTCTCTCCCCCAGTTTCCAAGATCTTCTTCCATTAAATGTAGATATAGGTTTTTGATTCCTATAATGGTATGATCGGGGATTTTGGATGTTATATAAAGGGATCTTCTTTGATTAGGAGGATGTTTTACCCAGATTTGGTGTGTGGTGGTATGGGGGGTCAATTTCACCAAACCCAAAAGGTAAATGAAATAATTCCCTACTCCTATTGTTATAACTAGAAGCATTAATTGCAATTAATTAATTTTTCAAAGATTTTATTTTTAATTAGATGTTCAAATATTGTTTATAACCCATTTTATGTTGATTTGGTTATTATAGGGGAAACTGTTTATTGTTGTGAAATGTTATTCGATGTTGGATTTGAAATGGGGATATTAAATTCAATGGCCTGGTTGATTTAAGGATAATAGTTTATGAAAATAGGTTTCTCGATAATGATATTGTTTTATTGATGTATATTTTTTCATGAATAAGGGAATACAAGTGTTTTCAATAATTTGGCGATTTATTAAAGTGTTTTTGTAATGTTGTTGGAATTGATAATTTTGATGTTCTTTTGACTTTCCAAAATTATGTTTGAAATGCTATTGAATTAATTTATTATGTTTTTATGGACATGATGGGTAGTGGAATGAATTTACACTAATTAAATGGTTGGAAAGTTTCATTAATTACCCCTAAAAAAGGGGAAGAATTTGGATACGATGTTCCTCCATTAGGAGTAAAATGAGGTCAGGTTTTTGGAATTTGGGAAATTTTTTGAAATGTGTATTCATCCACAGAAGGTAAAGTGAGTTGTTCTAATATGGAATGGAAAAATTGGATAAGAAATTTTTTGGTTTCTATTACTGTGTATAAATTGGTTTGTGTAAATTTGTTTTGTAATTGTTTTTTGGCCTGTTTGAATTTACTGTAATGTTTAAATGGATTATTGTAAACTATTTTATATAATCGTTTAAATTTTTATATCCTATAGGAATGAGTAGGGATATAATTTGGGGAAATCATACTAAGTATATATACTCACCCCATACTGTTTATCAATTGTTCTTTTGGAGTTGTTGTAATATGAGTAATAGGTAAAGGTAAATCATCTCATTTCTAATGTGGTTCTCCATGATGATTTGGTCTATTTTGTGGTGTTGGATCATGGATCTTGGTGTGGGGATATGGAGATTATTCTTGGAGACTTTGTATTATTCAATGTATTCTTCCAATTAATACTATTATTTTGTATTCTTATGGGATTGGATTAGTTGTATTTTTTTCACATATAAATGTGTTGAATTTGTTTTCATCATTGACATGGATCAGGTTGTTGTGGTTGGTTATTGAATGTTTGGTTGGTTTCTTTATTTCAACGGGAAATTTTTCCAAATATTTATTTGAAGCCCTCAATACTTATTTCTAACATTTAGCTCCTCGAAGATGCCTTTTATGGCCTTGTATAGCATCGAGCTCTACATAAGCTAAAAATTAAATACCCCATTCTGGACTCAATTTCCAAGTATATTTCCTGGTATAATACTCATCTAAAAATTAAATTTCCATTTTTTCCTTATTATTAAAAATTTAATGTTTTCATTCATAACCACTTTTTATATTTACCAAAACTTATAAGAGACACTAGTTAATATTAATTTCATCCAAAAAAATATGGAATTGAAATGGGATCCATTATTCCATATACATGAAACATCATTCTTAAAAGAAAACTTATAATATTATATTCACTCAATATTAAATATTTTCAACCATGAAAAACATGTAATAGAACACCCAATAAATACGTAAATATTGTTAAACATGTCCTATATGATTGAAATCCTCATTTATAACCCAATAAAATAATAAATATTATGTAATAAAAAATGTTTAATGATTAATGTTTTCAAAAACAATTCCACAATATCATAAAAATATATTTAAATTTTTTAGAGTCGAAAAGAATCATCATACAAAATTAGTTATATAATATTCAATAATGTAACATTAATGGGAGATGAGGAATCATGAATTCATTATTTATATCCATAATTTACTATAGATCATCTATATTACATGTGTAAACATACACTCATAAATATCTAAAAGATACGTACACATTAACAATTATTAAATCATAGAGGATCTGGATATATATAACCAGTATATTCAGAGAGGTACTATATTATTGTGTAGTAATTAAAAAAACAAAATCTTTTTCTCATTTTAATTTTCCATTCATCCCTAGAAAATGACCATTAATGATAAAATCTATGGTTACCACCCAAATATATATGATCATGATAAATAATCTCATGAATTATTTTTTAATAGATACAAATAAATCATTTCGATCATTGATTTTTAATTAATTTTAATTGAAATTAAACTCACAATAAAAAATACATGATAAAAATTCAATTTCAACAAATAAATTTCTTATAATAATGCATCCATCTATTTTATTAAACAAACTATAAATTGATGTCTAAAAAAGTCTTGAATTTTTTTTGTATTATATCAACATACTATTTAATGGTGAATTAAATGTATTATAATATATCATAATTAATAGTTAAATGGAATTTGAATCAAAGAGAAAAACTAATACCATATAAAATTTTAATTATACAAATGATTAGATTATGATTGGAAAGTTCGATGACCACTATTACTTTCAAAATATGAATATATGGAATGGTAATGTTATATTTCAATTACAAATGGAAATAGTTAATAATATAAATAAAATAATATAATTTTAACATGTACTATTTTTCTCACAACATAATTTTACATTCCATAGATTATTTCTCATAAAACCCATATCATATATCAATGTTATAAAAATATCCACAAATTATCAATGAACATTTACTGTAAAATATAAACACCCCTAGTGTTTTCATGAACCCAAAAATCACTACTTTCTTATATATGAAAAAGTAAGTGATTGGAAAACCTTTTGTACTAAATAAAATATATTTTTCCTTGAATATTTTAATTACCAAACAACAACATATCAATGATATCACACCATCATCATCACAATTCCATATAAATAAAACATTGACTATAACATCCTGAGATCTTAAAAGGAATCACTATGTTAGATATCATACTGTAGTGATTCCATTTTAGATCTCAGGATGTTATAGTCAATGTTTATTTTTAATGGAATGTCGATAATGATGGTGTGATATCATTGATATAATGGTGTTTGGTTATTAAAATATTCAAGGAAAATAAATTTTATTGAGTACAAAAATGACATTCTTTGGGAGGTTCAGGGTTTGAATCCTGGGAGTTTGCTTTCGAGAAGAGAATCTCCCCTGGTATCCACTCATCCTTTTGGGTCACTCGGTCTCATCTGGGTGGGAAAAATGAGGCACAACCCAATGTGCTAACAGATTTCTTTGACGAACCATCATCGATCGGGCTACCACCCTCCGGGAGGCTATGCCATCTTGGCTGGCAACAGATCCTTCCACGTCTGGGGTCTACCTCAGGGTAGTGACCTCTTAGTGGGGGAGGGTTTTTTCATGTGTGGAGGGTTATAAAAGGCCACACAAGGGAGTTACCTTTTAAAAGGAAAAAACTATGTTTGATATCACACAACATTTGACACAAAAAGATTAAAAGAAAAACTGTATATTATTATTTTAATGTTACTATTATAACCTTTTTTTTTGAATGGAAAGTATGAAAAGTATTACAAAAATTAGGAAAATACTACTTATATATAAAATTTAATGGTGAAAAATTAATTATAAATAAAAATAATACCCTTTTGAACACAAAAGAATTTTTTCCCTAAAGATATATTTAAATATACAAAAACATGTTTATAAAATAATATAATAACATTAGATGAATTAAATTAATTAAACCTAAATTCAATATTATTTGTAACATTTATTTTTGGTTTTTTCTATAAATTATATTAAGGAGATGAATGTTACGACCAAAATATATATTTTTCTAAAAAGGATTTCATACTGCCTTTTGATAGTGAAGTCATTTGAAATCAATTTGTTTACACCATTATAAGTTATAGCTGAAAAAATAAAATTATTTTATGAAAGAGAAATATTGAAATTTATTTTATATGCTTTTCTATTTTTATGAAAATTATCAATTTTTTAATTAATTGTAAAATATATTGCATTTTATCTGAAAACAACATTTCCCAGCATTTTTTATATAGTTAAATTATATTTAATATTTTTTAGACAATGCAATTATATCAATAATACATATATTATTGAAATTAATTTCATTATAATCATATTTTTATTGAAGATAGATATTAAAACAATTAAAAATATTTAAAATTTTCACTTTAAAAATTTGTTTTTTCACCCCATCATTGTGATTAATTTACCAATAATTTTATCCTATTAAGTGATTTGGATTTGTAAAATTTGATTCTATATTTTCATTTTATAGGAATATATTTTGTAAATTTGTTCCATTTAATTTTGGTCCCATTAATTTTTTACCAGTGTAAATAGTATCTATTATAATTTTTATTACCATAGTTAATGGTAAATCAATTAGTTATTAGGAATAAAAATATTATAAATTTTAGGAAATTACTCTAAAACATTTTCTAATTTTATTGCATGAGTTATTTTCAAATAAATTGATTATTTGAACTATTTTATGACATGTTGGATCCACTTAGATTACTATAAGCCCCAAATAGTATTTTACATTAATGAAAAGTCAAAGATGACTACTTATGTTATTAATAACAACAAATTTCATAATGTATGGTTATTAAGAATATATATTCAACAATAAATAGTATTTGGAAATATTAACTAATTATCTTAATAATACTATATTTTATTTTTTAGAAAATAAAAAATTAAAATAAAGAAAAACTCAATGATGATATATTAATTGATTAATAAAAGTTAATTTCAAATAAATGGTATTACAAATATTAAAATAAAAATATTTTTAGAATATTAAATTCATCTAAGAATTTTCATGATGGTCTTTATATGTTATTGATTATTTATAAGAATATTTTGATGGTATCATGTTGTTTTGATATTTTTTAAATGGTACATAATGAAGAGTGTACAATGATTATTAATTATATTTTCAAAGTAGTTAATATTTTATCAAATTATAAAAAACAATAAAAATATAAAATTTATCCAAATGATTGAATTATTGATGAAAATTTAATTCTGTTTTCTTTTATGGATTTTATTATTTTATAGTAACTATATTAACCCATAAAGATAAACATTCCATGTTTTCATGGTCAGAGTTAACGTGGATAAAGAAGTGTTAAAATGAATATACAAGTATTACAAACTAGTTTAAACATATTATTTGATTTTGAATGAGATGATTTATAATCATAATAATAATTCTATTTTAAAGAAATATGTTTGGATCCATTCTAAATATATAAATAATTTACATTAATTTAAAATTTTGAATAAATTCAAGAGTTCCCCTCCCTTATATTATAAAAGGGTGCATATTCATCTCGTTTAATCAAATATTAAAACCAATTGGGTTCCCAAAATATCTTCCAAAATAAATCCCTCTAATTCTTTCGAGTAATCCCTCACCCACCTTAAAGAACAATTATTTTGGTAATATGATCACATTTAGTTTTCTTAAAGCCTTAATCAAAGAGGATCGTCTAAAGAAGTGGTATTATTTTTAATTTAAGTGTTTCTATTTTATTTCTTATTCTCCTGTAGTAAAATAACATAAACAATGATAAAATAAAAACTCCTTTATCATTAATATAATTTTTTATTCTTATGTTAGTACCACTACATAAATCTATGTCAACTTCCATCAACTCAGAAAAGAAATTATCGTTTGTGTGTATGGTGAGCTAACACCTTATGAACTGATATAATCCATTCTATATTAACATTGATTGATAATGGTTAAAATTAAGGAATTATAGCTTCTATGATTTAAATGAAAAATTTATGAATGTATAATATATCATTTACATTCTTACCATTCTACACACATATAAATTATAATGACATTCATGTGTACATGTATATTATCACCTCTACAAACCAATGTGATAAGTTTCTCATCATCATATCACATGGATAATATATATGTAAATTTTAAGCTATACTATTATTTATATGATATTTTTATAATTATGTAATTTAAAAATCATATTTTCATACTTTCGATATTGACTATAGAAAAGAGTAAACATTACACATGTGTGCATATGGATTATCTTCTCTGTGACATTAATATATTAATTTTTTCATATAAATATTTAATATATTGATTTAAAATTATTAATGATGTATAAAATTGAATATTTTTTAATGAATAATAATCTAGATATGATTGATTAAATACCAAATTTACTATATACATCATTCCAAAATCGTTTTGGACTCAAACATTGAATATCATCAAAACATCTAAGGTGAACTTAATTAATAAGGTAATTGATATAACATGATAATAAGTTATATTAAAGGAATAAAAAACAAGAAAAATGTTCCAATGAAATTATATAATTAATATATGTATATTATTTATGATGATAATTATTTTATGTGATGATTCAGACCCACGGTATGGGACTTCATTTCAATTTTCATTCATTGAGGCATATTTTCAAGTTATGCACATATATTCTTTTATGAGGTGTATATAATTTTCCATTGATGTGTAATATCATGAATTAATTTTTAATCATGATATTTTAAGTATTTTTAAATGATAAACTTTTATGTGGTTATGATTCTATTGATTACAATGTCTTTAGGGAATTCGATACCCAATTTCCAATATTTAGGTTTATCTTATACTTCTCTATTATGTCATGCTAATTTTATGTGTGAAATAAATTTTGAATATCATGTTAATTATATAAACTAGTTTATTTTTATTCACATTAGAAACAATTAATCAATTCATTTGATTAATTCTCACTTCAAGGAAATGATATTTTTAAGGGTCTTCTTAACTAGAAAATCATTTTTAATGTTTAAAATATTTACAAGAACAAAAAAATTTCATTCTGGTCAAAATTATTAAAATTTATTTATTTAATATATAGAAATGTAAATTTTTTTCCAAATTTAAATTTATAATTTCTGATAAATTATTTCAAAAGGGAATATTTTAATGGGTTTATGTAATGGAATTTATTTTAAAAATATCATTTTTGGTGTTCCTTTTTCAACACTTTTTAACGAATCTAAAAGGAATGTTTTTTATCTTATATGGGATGAGTCATGTTTCCAAATTTCATCACAGTTTTTGTCTTAAACGCACTCAATATATGTTTCCATAAATCACTTTGAGGAAAATGGTTCCATTATTATTTGTTTGTTTAATATAATTTAAATGTGATTTTTATATAAAAATGGCATATTGATATCTAAAATTGTTGGGATAATGGATTAAAAAATTATCATGGGTTTTATTCCTGATATGTTTCTATAATATTTTCTATTATGGGTATATCCCAATATATCTCATTAAATTATGGGTTGTGACCCATTATTTCTCAAGATATTGCAGGTTGAGACCCATTATAGTCATGATATGATGAGTGATTCCCATTATAGCTCTATAATCCATCTTGTACTCTGGAGATAGAATTTGACCATATTTTTATTCTATTTTCAAGGGTAAATATTTATTTATATAGTAATGAAATCCAAAGGAACCTAGATGAATTTTCTATGAATTCCAAATGAGTTTTGAAGAAGGGGGTATTAATGTGTTTTCATGCTTTAAATGGACTAATGACTTTCTTTCATTATATCCCTTATTGAGTGTTTTGGTCTCATCATATGCTTTAAAATTATTTCATAGGGTATAATTATTATTGAGAAAAATTATTAGTTCATGTTTAAGGTTGGGAATATTTTTCCTGAAAAAGAGTCAATATTTTATTTTAGAAAGTTTTACTGTGGTTAAAAAATGGATAATGAGTGTAAGTGTCCACTTGTAAAATATGGGTTTACTGAGTAAGTGATTATCTTAAATCTCTAAAACTATAAACTAAAAAAATCCAAGAATACTAATCTCTGTTTAAATACAATATCATATGTAATGTTTAATATATGTTCCTTATAAATTGAATCTTATGATGGTTTAGATAACTTAGTAGATTATGATTTTCTCATAAGAGTTAATGATATCATCATCGTTTTATAATTTTTAGGTTTATCATAAGTTTGATGTATTATAAAAACCTTTTTTGGAAATATGTGATGAAATTTACATAATAATGTTATATTTTGAGACATTCATTTTTCTGGTAATTATGCATTATTACATTTTGGAATGCAATAGGAATGTTATGAGATATTATTTAAGGTAAAATATATTAAGGTTGTTTTATGTAATATATTATATTATTTGGAATTTTAAATGAATTATATAGTTTAATAAAAAGGACAACCAATATACTATGTAAAAAATCATCACAACCGGAATGTCCTTTAGTTTTGGGCCCACAGCCGAAATGGTGATTAGGGTGCATCACCTACCTCTGGATTATCTTATGTCTTTATTAGTATGACTTTTTATTTTTAAGTAAAATGATTTTATTGATGAATTATAAGTTTATTATAAGAGGATATGTTTTTATTGAATAGACATTATTGTAATTGAAAAATAATTCTTTATGTGATTATGTTACATCAAATATTTTTTGGTATTTTGAGACACTATATGATCATGATAAACATAATATTATTGGATTTTGTTTGAGGAATGAATGTGAATTGTATATTAGAGGATATTATGATTTTATTATGGATTTATGTTGATATATATAAATGAATTCCATATAATGGAGATTGCCTGATTTGGGCATATACATTATGGATTGAGATTTTAGGAGTCATTAATGACATTTGGAGATAAATTTTAACAACTATCTTTGAAGAATAAGTAATAAAATCCTTCAAAAATTATGGTTTCAATCATAATCTTGAATAGTTTTGAGAAATAGTAAGGTTATTTGATTATTGAATAGTTTATATTAGGCTTTGGGTATATGTATTGAATTTTGGGTGATTGAATTTGTTTTTAATCATATTGATATTTATTATTTTTGGATAATAATCTCATATTTTCCAAACAAATTTTTTTTTGTTTATATCCATTTAAATGAGTAATATATTATTATTATTTTGTGTACATATGGATCTACTAAATTTTATTTCAATGCTTTAGGTCTCGAAAAAAAATTCTGTAGGACTCTTCATTTGGAGAAAAATTCGATTTTTTGGTAGAAATTAATCAAATGATGAAACTATACATGGCTAATAAGGATAATTCCTTATGTTCTTTATCCATGTATAAAAATAATTCCATAACTCAATGAAGTGTATATCAAAAATAATTATCTATTTACTATTAATAGTTGTATTTTAACCAATAAAAAATTTATGTTTTTGTGATGGTTGACATTCACAAAATGTAGTTCAATAAAACACTCTATGAGAATTTTAGAGTTATTTTTCTCTTCAATATCAATTTTTTTAATATTGAATCATAGTATGTGTTATATGAGATGGAATTAATTCTTCTTTTTCTTTCATTTAATGTGAAATATTTATTAATCTTTCTTCTAATATGGGTTTTCAATAAAGGGTTTTTAAAATTACATCCCTATATACGAATCAATAGTTGAAATTGATAGGAACATACTTATTAAATGGGGGGTAGAATGTAATATCTTGACATTTTTATGTATACACAATGTTTAATAGAATACTATTTAAACCACATCAAGCTTATGTGAACAACCTAATAATAGTATTTAAATTTTAACATTTTTTACATTGCCTATTTAATGGAGGGTATGAATAGAATTAACTAAATTATGAAAATATGGTTTATATAATCAATTACTTGGTGACATATTAGTTAAAAATTTAATTAAAACTCTATTGAAAATAAATGGAAAAACTTTTCTAAAAAAATACTTAAATATGAACAATTGTGTTTATAAAATAATTTAATAAATGATGTTATGTTATATTAATGAAATACAAATTTAATATAATTTCAAACATTAATATTATGTTTTTTATACAAATAGTATAAGATGAAGTAAAATTTTATGCATAAAAATGTATATTTATATAAAGGTAGTTTTACACCCTTTTGATAGAGAACTTGTTTTCAATCTTGTTTTTTGAAACATTTTTTACATATATTTGATTAAATAAACTAATTATTTATAATAATAATCCATAAAAATTATAGTGGTTTAATCATTGTTAAATTTGTAATATATTTCTTTTTTATTAAAAGTGAAAAATAATACATTTTTAATTTACCACTATTATTTTGACTGTTTATTATATAGTTATAAGATATTTATAAAATTGTTTTAAAAGATAAATTATATCTATAATACATATAGTAACCAAATTTTGATCATTTTAATTTTTTTCATGTTGTACTCAGATAAAAAAAATACAATCTTTAGAACATTTTAACTTAAAAATTTGTTTTATCACCCATATCTATGTTACTAATTTGAAATTACTTTTATCCCATGATGTGTTATAAATTTTTAAAAATGGATTCCATATTTTGAATTAGAAGGTTCAAATTTAATACATTTTCCACTTTTATTTTTGGTATCGTTTTTTCATTATTCAATAGGAATAGTAACTTTGGTAATTTTTAATAACACACTTAAGGGTAAATTGGGTAATTAATGTTAAATATGATATCATTAATATTCTAAAAGTTATATTAAACATTTAAAAAAAATATTAAATTAATTATTTAGGACCAAAATCATCCTTGGCATTTTTATGACTTTTTTATCCACTTGGATTACCTTTACCCCAATTAATTTTTATTTTAAAGAAATGTCTGAGATGTCATACTTGTGTTTTTAATAACTACAAAAATCATAATATAGGGTTATTTTAAATATATAATTGACTATAAAGATTATTTGGATATATAATATATTTATATTAATAATTTCAACTTACTTATAATTTTTGGGAAATATATGATTACATTAAAGGCATACAGTAGTTATTTTATTAATAGAAAAACAAAATTAATGACATAGAAAAATATTAAAATAAATATGTTTTTATAATTATTATTATCCATGGCATTTTTAGATGGTTTTTAATTTTTCATCTATTATATGAGTTTGTTTGAATACATTATTTTGTTATGATATTTTTAAGAAGTTATGAAATAAATATTATCAAAATTGGCATTAATGATATTTTTAAAATATTTTTTTCTTAAATTATATCAATTAAATAAAAAAAATTTATAAAAATAATTATTATAATGTTTAAATTTGTATTCATGACTCATTTATGGTCTTTTTAGAATTATACAGTTTTTTTTAACCCTTAATGTGTAAACTTTCATGATTGCATGGTTGGAGTTAAAGGGGTTAATGATGACTTAATGGAAAATCATAAGGTTTATGTAATATATGAAAATAATTTATAATTTTATTTATATTATAGGGTTTAAAAACATAATCAATATATATTTAAAATAAATTTGTTTCAATCCATATTAAACAAAATATTAAATAATAATGATTTAATATTTGAAATAATTCCAACAATTCCCCTCTCTTCTCTTATAAAAGGGCGCCTCTAATTATCTTTTATTCACACATAAAATAATTATATTTGAACGGATCTAAACATACCTTCCATGAATCCATTAACACATTATAGAGCTTGTATCTTAGTAATAACACCTCCTTTTGTAGTCACAAGATGTTTATTAAAGGAGATTGTCCGAAGAAGATGTATCTATTTAAATTAAGTGTTTATGTTTTATTTATTCTTCAACCTCCCTGAAATATTCATTATCTAGGATTAAATAATAAATCCATTATCCTCAATATATTGGTATGTTATTTTTTTTATTATGACATAAATCTGTCTCTACTTCCATCCAATGAGAATCAATGTTATCAATGTTTGTACAATGAATTTCCACCGCACAAACATATATAATTCGTTTTCCATTACTTTATCACAAACTGGTTATAATGATGGAATTAAAAATAATATGTGATATTAATGAAATAATATTTAAAATATAATAATCATTTACATTCATACTATTAAACATATAATTAAATGACAATGTTGTTTGGGAATATGTGTAAATTATCAACTCCACGAAGTGATGTGATTAGTTTTTATTACTATGTAAAATGGGTAATCTATATAACTATATTTTAGGAAATAATAATATATATAATTTATTTTTTCTAAAATTTTATCATGTAAGTAACCTATATTCTTTAATGGCCATTAAAAAATTGGAATGTTACTCATGTTTACGTATGACATACAATCTCAATGATTGTAACATAGTTCATTTTAATAACCATATATAATGGATGGATTTAAATGTATTATTTATGTATAAAAGTAATAATATTTTCATGATTAATTTTATGACGGTTATGGAATAATGAATACATTGACTATTGAAATCTTGCCAAATTCATTATTGACTCATGTACTAAATACCATCAAAACATATCAAGAAAATATAAATAAATAAGTTATTATTATGACATGATAATAAGTGACATTAAAAGAATTAAAAATTAAAAAAAGGTTCAAAATAATGTAAATAATTAATATATATTGGTTATTCAGGACGATAAATAATGTATGTGATGAGTCCAGCTCATGGTAAGGGACTTCATTTCAATTCACTTTCCCGGAGTCATATTATTATGTTATTGTAACTACCTAATGTTTTCAATTGAAATTTCAGTCTAAAAATTATGTCTTAAAATCACATGGAAACACAAAATAACGAACTGCTAAGAGTTATGTGACCTTTAAACATATGTTGGTCACCCCTATGTTTGGAACATCGGAAATCTATCAAACATAGTTGTGATCAGTATATTATTTTTAGTCCAATAGGAAAAATATAATTTAGAGTGAATAGTAACATACAGTTATGAATAGTGATATTACCTAATGAATATTAACCTTACATATGATAGTTTAAAAAATATATTCATGTGATTTTATGATGCACCTATATTTTAGATTAAGAAATTGAATTCTTTAAACTGATTTTTAAAATTAAATTGTGATTTAATTAAATATTAAATTAATGATATTGATAAAATTATTTTTATAAAAAGGATTTATTTTCTGGATTTTAAATGTCATAAAAAATTTATGGTAAATTTTATAGATTTTTCTGAAATACATGAATTTTTGGTGAGTAGTAAAATATGATAATTTATGATAAATGCTATATAATGTATTTATTGAGTCATTGATGATGATCTACTAATAAAATCAAACTTGGTTCGAAATCACTTACATTTATTATTATTATTTGTAATGGAATACTTAATAATTCTTTTCTTTTGAGTAAATAAAAAATTCCTTATTATAATATTGTGAAAACCCTCCTCTCCTCAACTCCCTCCACTCACTCTTCTCTACACTACTCTAAATCCTTGTTCCATGTGAATATTAAGCCAAAATCACTCCCCAAGATCCTACCCCAAGTCTAGAATCCCATAGTATCTTCAAAATACAAAAAAATCTCCCGTTAAGATGTTATCAAAAGAGATAAACTCAAGAGGAAAACATCTCTTTCAAATTCTTTTATTTCTTTTATGTTATTTTCTTTTCTTGTTTCATTCCTCACCTCCATTCAACCATATAGAATGATAACTCCTATAACATAAATGTAGTAAAATTTTGTTATAATAATGGAATATTTCATTATCATCTCTCTTTTCTCCATCTTTTATTTTATGGAAATGAAAACCCTGTTTGAGATGTGTAAATTTAGAACCTTCAAAGAGAACAGTTTATCAATTTATATTTTCATATATAATTCTGGTGATGAAACCATTTGTGTTATGGTTGAACTATATTATTATGTATTCAATATATCCTAGTTAAGGTTCTGTAATCCGTTTGTACAAATGGTATTATGTTATAATGAAACACATGTACAGTTTAGTCAATCCTACTGATTAAACAAAACGGTTATCATGAAGGTAATATATAATAACCCATCTTCACTCCCAATAACTAAATGAATTTTTGATAACCATGTAATCTCTAATATGTTCATTAAAACAAACAAATTCAATTCTGAAAAACCAGTACCATCTTACATATTTATCGTAACATTAATATAAGTGAACTGATCATTGAAACCATGTAAGAAAACAGACTTGAACAATGAAATCGAACCTCCTAACCAATCAAAATAGTTATAAATGAACTCAAAATGATTATAATAAATATTATTAATATATAATAAGTTCTGTATTTTTTAATAAATATACATAATTTAATTATTCACCCAATTAAGTTCAAGTGAAAATCACCATTGGATATAAGGTAAGGGATCCTCTCCATTTCACTTTTATTCTGATTTTCCTCTATGTTATGTCCTTTTATGTGTTATTAATAGTGGTGGGTTATTATTAAGAAACTAACCCATAATTGTTTCTTTAATTTTAGTAGATGATAAATCCATGTCTATCTCATTAATCCCTCTTATGTACACCAGATATCATTCCGATAATATGTGTGAAATTCTACATCAACCTCCATTATTCCTTCAAGTTTCTCTATATTTATTTTTATTCAAATGAAGTTTTCCATTATTTTCATGTAAAACTTATTCATGCAGTTGATATACTCAAAACTCATTTTTATGATCTTTCTATCATTCTCTTTCTTAGACATACATGTTATGATGTGATTCCTTCTTCGATACTTCCTAGTAAGCAAACTCATTTTAAGGGAACTTCCTAATTTTTTTAACAAATTTGAAGTGAACTCTATCCTCTATTTTATTCCACCAATTTCTTTATAAAATAGGTATTATTATTATAAAAACCATATTATTTTAATTCAGGTATTTTATAAAATGTTTTCCACTTTTCTATTTTAAAATCATTATAGTATTTTCCTTAAAACATCACAAAAACGTTTTGATGCTAACACATTTTCTACATGTTTTCACTTTTTTTACATTATCTTCCATGATATATTCTTATTTTACCTTATTAATGTCCCATTATGTTCTAATTAAACTCATTCATGGAAAATATCATGATATTCCCATTGTTTATCCATTATTTAATTATTGTGGCAACCAATTCTTTCCATGGTTAACCCTTATATTTATCTATGATTTATTATGTTTGATTAGTTATGTGGAAAAACTATTCATGGAATGTATGATGGGTCTATCCAAATATAACTCTAATGCATTGGGTAAAGTTATGTCCCATTAGATACTATTTGTAGCGGTCTTGGCGGTTATCATTTACGGGTGCTACTATTGGAAACATGATTGGTGGTTAGCCTTTGCCCATACTACTATAAGAAATTGGATTAGCGGTTAGCCTTAACTCTTACTAAAGAAATGTTTTATTTTTCTTCATCATTTCTATGATTCCATGTTTATATCTTATTATTTCTTATGTTACATGCCTTTTTATTTCCTTATGTCTTGTTTTCTAACCCATGTGCTATGGATTTATTTTGTATTCATATTATCTTACTGGGATTTTAGTTCATCCCATAGTTTATGTTATCCCCAGGTTATCCTATGAACAAGTATGAGAACAATGGGATTTAGGGTATCTTAATGATGAATAAATAACGAAATGATATTTTTTTCCATGATTTCAGTTTTACTTACCTAGTCTTCAAAGACACTAGACTTCACGATCCATGGCTTGTACTCTGAAGTATAATTATGATTAAACTAATGTACTCTTTTGGGTAAAAGTATAGGGTTGTTATAGTTGTTATCAGTGGATGGTCTAGTTATTTGTAGAGATTAGGAATAGATAACTTTATTATGAATCTTAAGGATCATTTGAATTATAAGGAAACACCCATAAGTTTTGGTAAGTATAGAGAAGGTGGTTTATCAGGAAAATACATCCCCATCTGGAAACAAACTGGTAGAGGCGGCTATAACACAGATGTACCTAGGATTGAAAACTACGATAAGGAGTTTTGGGCTTGACCTAGGTTTTATTGGTACAAAATAACAAGCCTTGCTGTACTCTTATAATTGAACCACATGGGGGTAGATTTGGTAGATTCATGATCTTAGTACAAACCATTATTAATGGACAAAAAAACCATTAAAATATATGTTACGAAATTGATCCTGGATATCCTCGATTTATACATAAGGAATCACATCTCTGGACATACTAATAATTTTAATGATATCATTTTATGTTCAACATTTCATTTTTATAGTCAATATTTAAGTATTCAAGACCTTTAATTGTACGTTTATTTTCTAAGTTAATGGTGGAAATTATAGGAGTACATTCCAATTACCAATGTGATTGGAAATGTGATGATTTACCTAATGATATGCATGATATGATTGAAATATGTGCTCAAAACTTAATGAAAATACTTGCTTAGTTGGATCATGTCAGGAATAATAAGTTTAATCATATAGAACGCCATCTTCCTTAAATGAAAGAACATGTTTCTGGGGAATCCATCTTGCAAAAAACGTATCAAATGTTTAGCAGATCTTCTGATCCCCGCCTCATGGAACTATGTATTAACTCCATTGAGAATATATTCTCCATCATACAATGCTTGTAATAAGAGAAATTGGTACTGATGGTCTATTATTTTGATGGGAAAAGTAATCAACGGTGGACAATAATCAATAATAAAAATTCCAATGAGAAAATTAATTCCATGAATTGGGAGGAATTCAAGAGAATGTTTTTAAGAAATATTTTCTTAAAACCCTCCATCCAATGATGGAAATAGAGTTCCTTGGTCTCATGTAGATGTAATATGTTTCCATCGGAGCATATGAAGAAAAAATTAAAAGGCATACAATCTAGTCTTCTCTCTTTTTCAAAAAAACTAAAAGTAATATTGATAACTTATTTAGTGGGATAAATCCAAGTCGATAGAATTTTTTGGTGATCCAATACTTTGAATGTTATAAGAAGACTGACCATTGTGACTTGAAGGATGAATTAGATATTGGAGAATCCCAGTGGTCTCATGGGCCCTGTAACAAGAATAAAAAATATAGAACACCATGGGTGGTTAAACAATAAAATCCAAGGATGGAAATAATCCCAAATATCCCACATGTAAAAGTTGTAGGAAGAATCATCCTACTAATTATCTAATTGGAACTAAGAATTTCATTAAATGTTTCATTTTTGGTTATCTGGATAAAAAATACGAAAAGGATATGAAAAATCCCACTAACATGAAAGAAGAAATGATTCTTCATATCAACACTCAGCTAGTCACGTAGATGAACAACTGAAAAGAGCATGGGCATTATGAATTAAATTCCCTAATCCAATGGTTGCTAGAATAAATGATTAAGAAACTCGAATGAAACAAGGAAGGGATTATGTTATCACTACATATGAGGTGGATTCAGACAATGATTTGGTAAAATGTAGACTAGTTATTTATTCAAGAATAGAGAACGTACTATTTTATTCTTGTTATACATATTCTTTCATATCAAACACGTTTAGTAAGACTATTCAATCCCCACCTTGAAATATGAAGGAAATGTTATATGTTAGAAAAAAAAATTGGAAAATTATGACATCCCTAGTTTATAACTTTTCTCTAGTTTAGAATTGTGGACTGAACCCCCCAGAAAATATCGGCGTACTTCCTTTAGTGGATTTCGACACAATATTAGGCATGTATTTGATATCTTTATACAAGTCCAACATCAACTATTGTGAAACGGATATCATTCATCACATCTTAAAGCATCCTATGATTCATTACAATTGTAAGGAAGAAGATGAATCTTCTTTATAATTATCGTCTCATATATCGATATTGTTTCTTTAAGAGAAATAATATCTAGCTTAAATGATTGAGACAAAAGGGAAAATGATACTTGATTACATTTCCATCATAAAGGATTACACTGATGTGTACCATAAAGAGTTTTCTGGTCTTCCTTATAAACCATCGGTTGTGTTCTCAATTGAAGTTATCCATTGATCTATACCTATCTCATTGAATATTTACAGAATGGACATCGGTGGAGCTATAAGAGCTGAAGAATCTATCATAAGAGAATCTTTAGACGGGTTTTGTATGTTCTACTGCTTCACCATGGGGTGTGTCTGTCCTCTTCATCATGATGAATGTTGGATCAATGTTCCTCTACATTGATTATTGTGAGCTCAATAAAATCATTTTAAAGAACCAGTATCCACTTCCATGAATATAAGAATTGTTCGATAACCATTGTGTGACCTATAATTTCCCAAAGGTGGACCTTTGATCTGGATATCATTAATTAAAGGTGAGGAAGAAAAATATTTCCATCACTACCTTTCAAGTGATGTATGGAAACTATGTGTTCATAGTGATTCCCATAGGGCACACTAATTATCTGAAACCTTTAATGGATTTAATGAATAGTTTCCTTAGAGATTACCTCGACAAATATGTGGTAGTCTTTATTGATGATATTTTTATATACATATAGGTAAAGGAGGAACATGATGAGAATTTGAATACTATGTTAAAGGCATTGTAATGGATTATGTTGTATGAAACATACAGTAAATTTAGTTTTTGGATAGAGGAAGTATCATTATTGGGTCATGTTATCACTATCAAGGGGATATATATGGAGCCTTCCAAGAAAAAAACAATTGAAGAGTGGCCCAGGACAACATATGTAATGGAGATCCAAATATTTCTCTATCTAGTAGGGTATTATTCATTATTTCATGAATTACTTTTTGATGGTGGTCTATCTCAAGACAAAGCTAACACAAAATGGAGTAATGATTGTCTCGACTCATGAATGTGAAGACTGATTCATGGAGTTGATAAAGAGTCATACCACTATGCCAGTACTCACACTAACTAAAAGTGGAGTACAAATTGCGGTGTGCAACTGTGGTTCAAATAAGGGATTAGTATGTGTGATAATGAAAAGTGATAAATTTATAGCTTATTCTTTAATGAATCTAAAAATCCATTAACAAAACCATCCCATTTATGATCTGGAGTTGGTGGCTGTGATCATTGCATTGAAAATCTGGCGGCATTATCTCAATGGGGAGAAGTATTATATATACACTGACTACCAGAGTCTCAAATATATATTCACAAAAATATATATTAATATTCATGAGTGAATATGGATAGATCTCATCAAGTATTATGAATTCTCAATACTCTACCATCCTGGTAAGGCAAACAAGGTGATAGATTCTCTATATAGAAAGGATGTAGTGTCTTTATCAATGATTAGAATTGAAAAAGAATTTGATCTTCTTAGATTTTCAAAGGAATGACAATGAATTCATTATGTGATTAATAAAAACAATCCTTTCTCAAATTATTTCTCAACCATCCCTCATGGAGAAAATAACGAATTATCAATGAAAACATGTGGAAATTCTGAAAAGGGTGGTGGTTGTTAAAAATGGAAAATATTCTAATTTCTTGATTGATAAGGAATGAGTTTTATGATTTGCACCACGATTAGGTGTACCATCTAATACAGAGATAAAGAAGTAGATTTTGAATTACACGTGTAGCTCAACCTTCTCTATCCTCACTGGGAGCACAAAGATGAATTGAGATCTTCGAGAAAACTTTTGGTGGGACAATATAAAAAGGAGGTTTGATGATTATATAACAATGTTCCTAGTATGTCTGCAAGTGAAGGATGAGAGTCAAATTTCTATGTGGATTATGAAACCACTTCCCAAAACAGTATGGTAGTGGGAGTTCATTACTATAAACATTTTCACTGGACCTCTGACGACATTGAGAGGAAACAATGATATATGGGTTTCTGTAGACCGTCTTATAAAGGCAGCTCAATTTATCACAATTAGAGAGGATTATCCTTGGATCAACATGCATAGATTTACATCAATGAAGTGTTAATGATTCATAGACTTCCACTATCGGTTGTATATGATCATGATCCTATATTTAGCTTGATGTTATTGAAAACTCTCTAACATGCTCTAAGAACTGAACTAAACATCTGTACGACCTGTCATCCTCATACTGATAGAAAATATCCATGGACTATTCAGACATTAGAAGACATGTTGAGATCATGTTATATGGAATTCAAAAGAAAATGGGACCGAAATCATCCACTGGTTGAATTCTCTTACAAAAAACAGTTTCCACACTAGCATCTGAATGGTACCATATGAATCCCTTTATGGGGAAAGGTGCATAACACTATTTTGTTAGGATGACTTCAAGGAGTATAAGCTACTAGGAGCTAAAATGGTTGAAGAAATATAGTAGAAGGTTAAAACCATTCAGAAGCATATCAAGGCTTCCCAAATCAATAAAAACGTTATACAGACAATAATCAACAAGACCTTGAGTTCAATGTTGGAGACATGGTATTTCTAGGAATATCTCTATTGATGAAGGTCATGTGGTTTGGAATGAAATGCATGTTAAGTCTTAGGTACATCTTCACCGTCAATATTCTTGATAGTGTCAGGTTTTTGTCTTATCTACTAGAACATCCACCTACCATGGCTAAAGTACATGATGTCTTTCATGTATCCCTATTAAGGAAGTACATACCAGACCCATCACATGTACCCTCTTCAGTGGTGGTATAGTGGGAGGATGATTATTCATACGAGGAGTAGTATGTGAATAAATTAGATCGTAGAGATAATGTTATACATAACAATAATACTCACCTGGTCCAGGTACTATTGGGGAACTGGTTGTATGAAGAGGCAACATGGGAACTAGAGGAGGTAGTGAAGGAAAATTACTCACACCTATTTATGGCTTAGAATATAAAAAGGAATTTTGAGGGAGGAATTTCTTAAGGGGTAAAAATGTAACGTCCTAATGTTATCAATTGAAATTTCCTTCTTATAATTATTTTATAAAATCACATTAAAACACAACATAATGAACTACTAAGTGCTATGTAACCTTCAAACATAAGTTTTTCATTGTTGTGTTTGGAAATTTGAAAATCTAACATACATGGTTGTGATCAGTAAGTTATTTGTAGTCAAATTGAAAAAACATAATCTTTAAT
Organism: Viscum album; assembly: GCA_963277665.1. Taxonomy (NCBI): domain Eukaryota; kingdom Viridiplantae; phylum Streptophyta; class Magnoliopsida; order Santalales; family Viscaceae; genus Viscum; species Viscum album. The sequence goes on from OY728119.1 coordinate 464,805,068, forward strand.
GAATAGTTACCTGCCATTATGAATAGTAATTTACCCTAATGAATAGTATCCTTACCTATGATAGTATAAAAATAATATTAAAGTGAATGTATAATTTACCAATATTGTAGAATAAGTAAATGAATGTTTTCAAACTGGGTTTTCATAATAAATTATGAATTTAAGTAAATATAAAATTTACCATATTTTGAAAATTATTTCTAAAAAATGGATTTCATTTTTAGATTCTACACATCGAAAATTTGTTAGGGTGATTTCTTAGAATTTTTACGAAATACTTGAATTTTTATTGAATAGTAAAATACAATAAATTATGATAAATGATAAATAATGGATTTATTGAGTCATTGAGGATGACTAGTAGATGTGAGCACAATTGGTTAAAAATAAAATTAATTTATTAGTATATTTGGTAATGTAATACTTATAATTTTTTGTCTATTAATGAAATTATAAACTAATGATTATAACATTTTCAAAACTCTCCTCTCCTCCACTAGAAACCCCCACACCCCTCTCACTCGGTCTTCTCTCCACTCTCTCAAGCCTTTTTCCTTGAAAATATTCTACCCATATCACTACCCACAATCCACCCCAACATCCAACATCCCCAGACAATTAAATATAAAGATACCTCTCCCAATAAGAGGTTCTGAAATCAAATAATTCAAGAGGAAAATTCATCTATCCAATTCCTTTATTTCTTTTCAGTTATTTTCTTTTCTTGTTTCTTCCCTCACCTCACATCACCCAAAATGGCATGATAAGTCTATTAACATATATATACTGTAATGTTGTTATTTTAATGGGATATTTCATTATCATATCTCCTTCCCAATATTTTATTTGAATGAAATGATAGCAGCGTATAAGATGTGTTAATTTAGCACATTCAAGGAAAACAATTTATAAATTTCAATTATCATCATTAATTCTAGTAATGATACCATTTGTGTTAAGGTCAGACCAGATTATTATATATGTAATATATCTTAGTTACGTTTCTTCATTCCTTTTTAAAAATAGTATTATGTAATAAAGAAAAACAATTTCATTGCAATCAAACCCACTGATTAACCAAAACAGTTCTCACTATGGTTTTATATAAAAAAAGAATCTTCACTCCCAATAACTGAGTCTCTTTCTATAACCAGGTAATCTAATTTTTTTCACTAATAACATAAAACATCAATTCTGGACAACCACTTTCATCTTACATGTTTACCCAAACATGAATATAAGTGAACTGATCATTAAAACCATGTAAGAAAACAGACCTGAACAATAAAATTATACCTCATTACTAATTAAAATGGTTATAAATGAAGATAAAATGATTATACTAATATTATACCTAAATGATATTTTATGGAGTTATTAATTATTATGACTAATTTATAATTTAGGTTATTAAGTTCAATCATGGATCACTATCGGATTTATGGTAAGGGATCCTCTACATTTCACTTTTATTCAAGTTTAGTATCTATGTTATGACCATTTATGTGTAATTCATAGTGATGAGGTATGATAAAAGAAACACCCCAAACTATCATCGTGATTTTTAAAAAATGTGAAATCTATATCTCTCTCATTAATACTTCTTACATACACCTGATATCCTTCTATTAATCAGTATGAAATTCCACCTGAACTATGTTTATTCCTTCGAGTAGCTCTATCATTCATTTCACCCAAATGAAGTTTTAATTTCATTTTATTTAAAAATTATTATTGTTTTTTATATGCTTTGAATTCATGTTTCAAGATATATCCCTCATTATCTTTCGGGTATTTACATTCTTTTAAGTGATTCCTCCCACGATACGTCCCAATATGCAAACCGATTTTAAGGGAACATCAATAATTTTATACCCAATTACAAGTACACTCTATATTCTGTTTTAAGCCAACATGGACTTTATAAAATCACCCTTTTTATTATTAAAACATTTTTGGTTCAATGATTGTTTTATATAAAGTATTTTCTCTTTTCTATTTTAAAATCTATATAGTATTTTCCTTAAAGCTTCACAAAAATGTTTTGATGCTAACGAATTTCCAACATATTTTCACTTTTGTCTGAGTTGATATCACTGATATATTCCTATTTTACCTTATAAACTACCATTTATGTCATTATTCCAATATTTCATTGAAACTATCATGATACATCCATTTGTTATTCTTTATGACATCATTGTGGTACCCTATTCTTTCCATGGGTACCCCGCATGTTTCTGTAAGATAGATTATGAATGATTATTTAAGTGGAAAACATATTCAGGAAATGTATGTTCGGTGAAACCATGTAGTCCTCCAATGTATTGGGAAATGTTAAGTCTCATGAGATACTATATGCAATGGTCATGGCTGTTAGCCTTAGCATGTGATACTATGGGAAACATGATTGGTGGTTATCAATTGCCATACTACTATGGGAAATGGGATTGGAGGTTAGCCTTTTCTCGTAATAAAGACATGTTTTATGTTTCTGAAAAATTTCAATGATTCCATGTTTCAATGAAACCATGTTTACATTTTATGATTCCTTATGTTGCATGGACTTTTATTTCATTATATAATGTATTTAACCCATGTGAAAAGGATTTATTCTTATTCTTCTTCCCTTACTAGGCTTTTAGATCATCCAATTATTATTGTTATCCATAGGATATCCTATAAATATGTATGAGCATTATATAATTTAGTGTCTCTTTATGAATACTAAATAACTAAATGTTATATTTACATCCATGTTTTAAGTTCTATGTGCATAGTCTTCCATGAAACTAGACTTCATGATCCTTGGCTTGTATTCTGATGTATAATTATGCATAAAAACATGTAATGTTATATGTAAAAGAATTAGGTGTCTATAGTTATGGACCTATATTCTTTTATAATTTGTATATAATATTCTATTGACATTTAATATCATGAATTTATTTTTAATCATGATGTTTAATATTTTTTTAAATTTACTCTTTCATGGGGCATACGTTTCGGCTAATTACAAAGTGATAAGGGAATCCATAACTCAATTACCATTTATTGGTATGAACTTATACTTATTTAAAATGTATTTATACTATTATGTCTGAAATGTGTTTGGAATATCATTTTTAGTATTCTCACATTTTATGGGTATTTAAAATTCATTCACAGAATAAATTTATTGTATTAATATCCACTTCAATGAAATGATATATTCAAGAGACTCTTCAATTAAAAAATTATTTTTAATGCTCTTATAATTTACATGAACTAATCATTCTCTTTTTAGTGCATGTTTTCCAAATGAGATTAAAAAATATATTTATATGTAAATGACTATTTAAAAAATTCATTTTCTAATTCTATCAATGGTTATGGAAAAGGAATATTTTAATTTTTTAATTTAAGTCACTTTCTTTAAAAACCATTCTATAAAATATCCTTTTTCAATACATTTTAAAAAAGTCATGAGGAATTATTTTTAAACATTTAAAGCATTATCAGTTTCTCCCATATTCATGAATCTTTATTACATTAATGCTTTATTTATGTATTTTCAAAGGTTATTTTAAAGGAAATAGCCTCCTTATTATGTGTTCAATTTTTATATATTAATTGTTTTTCAAAAAAATGGTATTTTTATATATAAAAGTATTTTATCATTTTTTTAAACATGTTTTAATGGTTTTATTCCTGATATGCTCCTTATAAATTTTATTATGGGTTGTTCCCATTGTATGTCAATATATTATGGGTAAAAACTCATTATATCTCACGATATGATGAGTTATGACCCATTATTGCTCATGATATGATTATTGAGCGAAATTAAAGCTCTCCAATGCATTAGTTACTCTAGAGATAGAAGTCGATCATATGGTTTTTCCATTTGGAGAAGCACAATAGTTTATGTTCATCCCTACATATGTATAACTGAAATCTATTTAGAAGAATTATCTCTCAATCATAAGGATTCATAATCATACTCATCCATAGTAATCAAATATCCTATGTAATGGCCCGGAACTCTCCAGCCCATTCCTTTGTCAAAAATAAGGTCAAGAAGTGTTCTGGAGGTTAAAATGGACTTTTCCCACACTTTCAAGAATTTTGAAACTACACGCCCTGTAGTTTGAGTACACGCCGTGTACCCCCTTTCCAGGTATACCTCGTGTTGGAGCTGTGTCCTTTCCATGTGAAATAAATGAGTTCACACCATGTGACCAGTTCTACAAGCCGTGTAGTCGTTCCCTGCATACGCGTTACCAGTCAACGACCGTGTACCGTGTTGGAGTTGTGTCCTTGCCGTGTGCAATAAATGGGTGAATGCCGTGTGACCAGTTCTACACACCGTGTTGTCCTTCCCTGCGTACGCATTATCAGTCAACGGCCGTATACCATGTTGGAGTTGTGTCCTTTCTGTGTGCAATAAATGAGTACACGCCGTGTGTCTGAACTAAACGCTGTGTAGTCTCTCCCCGCGTATGTGTTCCCCTCAAACCGTGTATTGACCAGTCAACGGCCGCAGAGCCCTGTTCGAAGCCGCGTGGAGACAATGTGAAAGAACCAAGTACACACCATGAACAATAAAGTACATTCCGTGTACTTTTGATTCTCATGCCTATAAAAGGAGGGGTCCCCTCCTCCATTCAACTCACCCCTCTCCTCTCCTCTCCTCTGAGCAGAGCTCTATCAAGAGACTCGAAGGCTCTTCCTTCCATAACTTCTTCGTTCGAGCTCTTATTTACGATCCGTCAGCGGCAACGTGATCGTAACGATGAGGCGGAGCATTCGATCTTGGATCTGTTTTCATTCCTTTTGACCTTCCTTTCTGACTTCCACCTGAGGTGGTTTTTTCGGGACCCGACAAAAGTGACGGATGCCGACAGACGTCTTCTAAATTTGATCCAGGGGAGCGTTGTGATCAGGAACCTACTGAGGTAGGGATCTTACCTTCGTCTCTCTAATTTGTGCATCATGTGGGGTGGGTGTTCTATTGTTTACGTGAAACACTTTGGATCCAGTTTAATCAATATAATAACTGGCTTATATAACGGGGGTGGGAAGTTTTGATTGTTGTTACTTTATATCATGGGATATTATGTTGTGATTTGGATGAGCTTCTACCTACAGAAAATCATGGTCGTTGGGGGCCTTTTCTTACACAATTAAATGTTTCCCTCCCCTTCTAGATTTTCTGATGGATGGAAACATTCTGGAAATTGGTTAATCATGTAAAGTTGGTTGTTTAAAATCTGGAACCATTGTGTGATCACCCCGGTTAAACAAAATGGAATAATGAACATGTGGGTGTTGGATTGGTTTTGTGGCATGTGATGGGGGTGTTTTTGTGGGTTGTTGTGGATCAGGTGAGCAGCAGGGCTGCGGTTGACTTCGTTATGGGTTGTGTGAATGTTATGAAGGTGATGGGCATCGGGGCTGCGATAATTGGTATTAAAGGGATAATGACGTACGAGCTTCGATGTGGTTGTGGTTATGGTGGTTGGCAGCGGGGCTGAAGGGATGGTTTGAATGTAAAAGAGAATTGGGGTTGTGTTTATGAAATAAAATTAGAATAGTTAATAAATGTTAGGTCTTGGTAATTAAACGGAAATAATAATCAATGGGGTTGGATGGTTGATAAGAAGGACTTTGTTGTGCTGCTTATGTTTTTCCTAACTTGATTTGTGGATGGCAGGGATATGTTTAAGAACGGTTGATGTGGTTGGTTGTGGATAGTTTCCCAGTAGTTAAAGAACTAAATAAACTACTTCTGTTGAAACGTGAAAACTTGAAGGGGGTTGGGATTGTTTTTCGTATGCTTACTTCGTGGTAGTAGTGCTGAGGCACATGCTCGGTTTTCTGTTTAGAAGCCATAAGTTGGGCTGTGTGTTTGGTATACATATATATATCTATATCTTTTGTGTTTTATCGCACCCCACCCATGTAGAGAACTTAATGCTGAACACTCCCATTTTATGGGAGAGGTATTTTTCCCTTAGTTACTAGCTCCTTCCTGCTCCTTCTCCCCTAAGTTGTGATGGCTTTAGGAGACCTTCCACCCAAGACTCTTCGGGTAGGTTTCAATTGGAGTGGTTTTAGCCCATGACTCTTCGGGAAGGTTCTACTATTTCCCAAGAATCTTCGGGATGAGGCCCAGGTATGTGTAGGCAGGATACGTGGTTGTGAGACCCAGGTGTGTGCGGGCGGGATACGTGGTTGTGAGGCCCAGGTGTGTGCGGGCGGGATACGTGGTTGTGAGGCCCAGGTGTGTGCGGGCGGGATAGGTGGTTGTAAGGCCCAGGTGTGTGCGGGCGGGATAGGTGGTTGTGAGGCCCAGGTGTGTGTCGTCGGGATATGTGGTTGTGAGGCCCAGGAGTGTGCGGGCGGGGAGAGTGTGGTAGCGTCAGGACGTTCATCGTTAGTGAGATCAACTAACTAAAGGGAAATGGTGCAGGGTACCCAGATAATCTTGTTTCTTATATACTACTACCTGTTGTGATTGTGTTTTGGTGAGTGTGGCTGGTGAGGTTGGGTGGATAGAATTACTTTCTAGGTTTCTTCTGTTGTTCTTACGAGACATTAGGATGTCTCCCCTATTTTACACGAGAGCTCTAGGTTTCCCTACTAAGTATACTTCTATTCTCACCCAACATTTACTTTCAGGTTTCCAGGAGGACTACCAGGGCCGTGTGGGACCCTACTAGTCAAAAATTTGGAGTTATTGATGTTGATGTACCATTGTTTTCTTTTGGTATTATACTTTGAGCTTTCTTGTACTTGTACCATGTTATAAAATTGTTTAAACATGTAGGTGGTAATGGTTTGGGTTTATTTATATACACTTGATCTTTTCTTTTTTGGTGGTTGACTTGTCATATTTCCCGATATTTAAAATAAAAAGGGTAATGCCTCCCATATTAGTAAAAAACTTATACCCTTTGTGTTAGTCGCCACCTCGGGGCCTACTGGAGGCGTGACTCAGGGGTCATTATCTCCCATTCACCATTTCCAGCTCAAGAGGGGAATCTTTGGTGGGAGGGGGTCGTGAGAGAATGGTATGAGAGCCAGGTTGATTGAGAGATAGGATGGAGTCTGGAGTTAGTCACAGTAAGGATTGCATGGGATGGTAGGGCAACAGTGTTAGTTAATCTTACTGTGTGACATAGGCCAGGGAAGACCGGCTAGGTCCCGGGATTTTAGGGCCCCCATGATCTGATGGAAGGACTCTGAGCCTACTAAACGTCCAAGTGAAACTACATTGATTGCATTGTAGATACCCTAGAGAAGGTACATTAATCATCATGATTTTGTTTTACTTGATTTGGGTGTTCTGGGAAAAAATTGAAATAAAATGTTAAAATGAAACCATTAGTTTTTCCTTACTACTTGGGCTTAGGAGATCCTTGTATACCGTACAACTATGGAACCTGGATGTCGTCCCCGGGTAGCTCAGACGGCCGAGCCCCAGCAGATTTAGGTGGTCAATCAGTTGAGCATTGACCGAGAGGAGGAAGATAGCCAGTGGCAGAAGACTCTCTGTTCTTTCCAGCAGAAGAGCCTCAAAAATTACGAGGGTAGTACTTCAGATACGGAGACGGAGGTGTGGCTTGAGGATCTAGGGATTGCTTTTACCTTGATCTGTGCTCCGAGGGAGTACTAGTTTCCCGTAGCAGTCAGTCAGCTGAGAAGTGCGGCGTGACAGTGGTGGATGCTCTACCTCGGAGAGAGGATAGAGGTAGAGGTTCTATTGGCTGACTTTGAGAAGGAATATCGAGAGGAATTCCATTCTTCCATGATCAAGGAGGAGAAACGACAAGAGTTACTCTCCCTTCAGCAGAGGAGTATGACGGTAAGAGAGCTGGGGATCACGTTCAATGATCTCCTGTGCTTTGCTCCAGATCTCTTTCTGGATGAGGAGTCTCGGGCAAGACGTTTGGAGGAGGCGCTCCGTCCTTCGCTACAGTATGTTGTCACCCCCTTCACCCTTCTTATGTACTTGGCAGTACAGAATATGGAAGAGGTTGTAGAGAGGATGCACTCGTTGGGAGGTGCACCCCGAGAGGGGATCCAGCCAGGTTCGTCGAAGGGGAAGGCGGTCAGCAGCAGGTCTCCTACGATGGGACCTTCCAGGTTCAGGCCATTGGGGAGCAGGCCCCAGCAGTTCCAGTTCAGATCTTCGGATCCTCGTCCCTTTTTAACGAGCCCAGGACCGAGGTGTTTTCCTTGTGAAGGTTTCAGGCATGTTCAGAGTCAGTGCCCGACTGGAGCTCAGTACGGTGGAGGTGGGAAGTTCAGCGCCAACCTCAGTATCACCATTTGTCGGTGAGGCCCTTCCAGTAGCAGCAGGACCATGCTCCTCCGAGGGCAGACTTGGAGGAGGAGTCTGACCTCAGGGTGCTCCTCCGGGACCTCGACCAGGGCATGGTCAGGGAAATGGACGACATCAGAGAGGCAGACGAGCTGGGCGTGGATAGTTGCACGCGGCAGAGTTGACAACTCCAGCAGGACCAGAGGTGGTGCGAGGTACGATTTGTTTGTTCAGCACTCTTATTCCTGATTTGTTCTATTCAGGAGCTTCAGACTCCTTTTTTACGCCTGGTCTAGCCCATTCTTTGGGACTAGACATAGAGATACATTTTGTACCACTGGTACTGAGTACACCAAAAGGAGTCTAGACTAGCATATCCTGTGTTTGTCCGGGATGTGGGCTGACGTTGGGACAACATCGATCTAGTAGGGACCTTTTTCTATTGCAGATGCATCCAAACGAATTCATCCTAGGCATCGACTGGTTTTTTTATGTTAGTGCCGTTAACGACTGATTCCGGAGAAGAGTCGTGTTCTCTGACGTGGATGGGCAGCACGTAGCATTTTTTGGTGAGAGGAGCTATCAGGTGGGAAGTTGGCATGTTGAGCCTCTCTATTCGTTATTGGGCAGGTTATCAGTGGTTTCAACTGATACAGAGATGAAGGATGTCCCAGAGGTTGTTGGGGAGTTCCTCGATGCTTTCTTGAGGAGTTTGTGACTCCCCCCCCCCGACGCGACGTTGTGTTCGGGATAGACTTATAGCCTGGTGCCCATCCGATATCGATAGCCCCATATCGGATGGAACCTTCAGAGTTGTGAGATTTGCGGATTCAGATTCAATATCTGATGGATAAGGGTTTTGTTCTACCCAGCGTGTCACCATGGGATGCTCCTGTTTTGTTCGTGAAGAAGGTATATGGTGGTCTCAGGCTATGCATAGACTACCGAAGGTTGAACCAGGTAACGGTCAAGAACCGTTACCCCCTTCCAAGGATAGATGATCTCTTCGACCAGCTAAGGGGAGAAGGTTGGTTTTGTAAGATTGTTCTGCAATCGTGGTATCATCAGCTGAGGGTGAAGGATAGTGACATCTGGAAGACGACTTTTAGGTGCAGGTATGGACACTTTGAGTTTGTAGTGATGCCGTTTGGAGTTACGAATTCACCAGTTGTGTTCATGGGACTTATGAACCTTGTCTTCCGGGAATTTATTGACCGATTCATCATTGTGTTTATCAATGACATCCTGATCTACTCAAGATCAGAGGAGGGGCACGTTGAGCATCTCAGTGTAGTCTTGGAAGTCATTCGACATCACCAGCTTTATGGGAAATTGTCAAAGTGTAAGATCTTGAAACAAGAAGTACACTTCCTTGGGCACGTGGTGTCTCAGGATGGAGTGTCGGTGGACCTGTTGATGGTGGAAGTAGTTGTTTCTTGGGCAGCACCCAAGAGTGTGGAAGAATTTCATAGTTTCCTGGTGTTAGCATGTTACTATCGGAGGTTCATTCTAGACTTCTCTCGAGTTTCTGCTCCATTGACAGCTTTGATGAGGAAGAACCAGGTCTTACTATGGAGCAAGCAGTGCCAGAAAGCTTTTGACTACCTAAAATAGAAGTTGGTCAGTGCTCCCGTACTAAGGTTACCAGAGGATGGGTTGTTGTATGAGGTGTTTTGTGATGCTTCTGTCCTTGGTCTGGGGTGCGTGCTGATGCAGAAGAAGGGTGTGATCTATTATGGGTCAAGGCAGTTATACCCTCATGAGCATAACTATTCCACCCATGACCTAGAGCTTGCAGTAGTAGTGTTTGCACTGAATTTGTGGCGATATTACCTCTTTGGGGAGCACTTTGTGGTCTTCTCAGATCACAAGAGCTTGTGTTATATCTTCTCCCAGCATGACCTGAACCTACGACAGCGGAGATGGGTCGAGTTTCTCCAAGACTATGACTTTGATATCTCTTACACTGAAGGTAAGGTAAACGTTGTGGCTGATTCCCTGAGCAGGAAGTCACCTTAGGAAGTGGTTCGGGAATCTGCTAATGCTTGGAAAGCGATGGGAGATTTGAATGCCTTGCACTTGGATGCAAGGGAAGAAGGTGTTAGAGGCTGTTTGTCTGAAATGACGGTGAATTCCTACTTGTTGTAGTAGGTGGTAGAGTCTCAGTGGGGGGGCTCCGAGGTGGAAGTGATGTGGGGTCGTGTCGATCAGGGGAAAGCTCTAGAAGGATGGTCAGAGGACAACTGACATTAGATGCTTTTCTATGGAAGGTTGTTTGTTCCAGAGGCAATGCATGAGGGAGTTCACCGTGAGTTCCATAGCTCATCCTTAGCTGTACATCCAGGAGTTTCAAAAATGTACCGAGGCCTATGGGAACAGTTTTGGTGGCCCAGGGTGAAATAGGCAGTGGTGGAGTTTTTGGCTAAATGCCTAGTGTGCCAGCAAGTGAAGGCTGAACACCGTGTTCCCGATGGTTTGTTGCACCATTTAGATGTCCCTTAGTGGAAGTGGGATGACATCTCAATGGGCTTCGTCATAGGACTACACAAAGCTCAAGGAGGTTGTGATTCTATCTGGGTGGTGGTGGATTGTCTGACGAAATCAGCTCACTTCTTAGCGATCAAGGAGTCGGGCCCGGTGAGTACCATAGCACAGAGTTACGTAGATGAGGGGGTGCGTTTTCTTGGGGTCCCAAAGACTATCGTCTCAGATCGGGATTCTAGGTTTACCTCAAGATTTTGGAGGGTGTTACAACATGCTTTTGGCACCCAGCTACGCCTTAGCACTACCTTCCACCCCTAGACCGATGGGCAGATGGAGCCGACTATCCAAACGTTGGAGGACATGCTGTGAGCATGCATTTTGGATTTTGGAGGATCATGGGTACGACACTTGCCTTTTGTAGAGTTTTCCTAAAAAAACAGCTTCCACTCTACTATTAGAATGGAACCGTTTGAGGCTTTGTATGGAATTCCATGTCACTCACCCATTTGCTGGGCAGAGGTTTTTGAGATAGGTTCTCTTAGGCCAGACGTAGTGTAGAGCACCACAGAGAAAGTCCAGCTTGTACGTGAGAGGATGAAAGAGGCTCAGGACTGACAGAAGTCTTATACTGATCGTCGGAGGAGGCCCTTGGAGTTCAAGGTGGGGGATCATGTGTTCTTGAAGGATTCCCCTCGACGGGGAGAAAGCTCTCACCTAGGTTCATTGAACCTTTTTAGGTGTTGAGGTGAGTTGGCGAGGTGGCATATCAGCTAGCCCTACCACCTTAGTTGGAGAAAGTTCATGACGTCTTCAACGTCTCCTAACTTCAGCGGTACTTACATGACGACTCCCACGTTATCGACTGTGGAGTGATAGACATGGGAGATGACGCGAACTTCATGGAACGACCAGTAAGAATCGTTGATCATAAAGAGAAGGTTCTCTATTGACGAACCAATCCCTTGGTTCATGTGTTGTGGAGGCATGGCGGCCTCGAGGAGAGCACTTGGGAGCGGGAGACTCAGATGCATGCTCAGTACCCAGAGTTGTTTTGACTTGTGTTTTCCTTTGTTTTCTGAGCAATGTGTTGATGTTTTACTATGTACCTTTGATATATGAAATTCTTTGCTTGTCAGTTGTGAGACCATTTGTTTCCTTGTTCCCTGGTAATGTGTAACATGTCCAAATGTGTCGAAAAGGGGAAAACCTAACCCTTAATCGATACGCATTAATGCAGATGCGATTGAACCCGTGCGGGAGAGTCAGTGCCGCCTAAAGCAGATAATATCTCGACATAGGAGAAGAAATTTCCAAAAACCACGTGTTTGGGAAGTGTGTTGGTTATGTGGTGTTGGGGGTAGTTCGAGTTGAAAAAAATCCTAATGTATGAAAGTGGGAGACTCAATACTTAGTCGAGATGCATTAATGAGGATGCGATTAAACCTGTGCAGGCGAGTTAGTGCCGCCTAAAGCGGGTAATATCTTGACATAGGAGATGTAATTCCTTACACATATGATTAGGGTTGTTGGTTGGGTTCCTATTATACTGAGAACCCTAAGAGGTATCTTGTTGGGTTTTCTCTGGGTTGGTTTTGAATTCTCGGGGATGAGAATGTTTTAAAGGGTATCTGATGTAATGGGCCAAAGCTCTCCGGCCCATTCCTTTGTTAAAAAGAATGTCAAGAAGTGTTCTGGAGGGTAAAATGGACTTTTCCCACACTTTCCAGAATTTTGAAACTACACGCCATTTAGTTTGAGTACGAGTCATGTACCCCCTTTCCGGGTATACCCTGTGTTGGAGCTGTGTCCTTGCCATGTACAATAAATGAGTACATGTCGTGTGACGAGTTCTACACGACATGCAGTCCTTCCCCGCGTACGTGTTACCATTCAATGACCGTGTACCATGTTGGAGTCGTGTCCTTATCGTGTGCAATAAATGGGTTCACGTTGGGTGACCAGTTCTACACACTGTGTAGTCCTTCCCCATGTACGCATTACCAGTCAATGACCGTGTACCGTGTTGGAGCCGTGTCCTTGCCGTGTGAAATAAATGAGTACACGTCGTGTGTCTAAACTACACGCCGTGTAGTCTCTCCCTGCGTATGTGTTACCCTAAAACCGTGTGTTGACCAGTCAACAGCCGCGGAGCTGTGTTGGAAGCCGCGTGGAGACCGTGTGAAAGAACCGAGTAAACTTTGTGTACCATAAAGTACACAATGTGTACTTTTTCTTTTCACACCTATAAAAGGAGGGGTCCCCACCTCCTTTCAACTCACCCCTCTCCTATCCTCTCCTCTGAGCAGAGCTCTCTCAAGAGACTCGAAGGCTCTTCCTTCCATAACTTCTTCGTCTGAGCTCCGATTTACGATCCATCAGCCACCACAGGATCGTAACAACGAGGAAGAGATTCCGATATTGGATATGTTGTCTTTCCTTTTGCCCTTCCTTTCCGAATTCCACCCATGGAGGTTTTTCTGGGACCCGACAGAAGTGGCGGACGCCGACAGACGTCTTCTAAAGTCGATTCGGGGGAGCGTTGTGATCAGGAACCCTTAGAGGTAGGGATCTTACCTTCGTCTCTCAAATTTATGCATCAGGCGGGGTGGGTGTTCTATTTTTTACGTGAAACTCTTTTGAACCGGTTTAATCAAGATAATAACTAGATAATATAACGTGGATGGGAATTTGTGATTGCTATTACTTTATATCATGTGATATTGTGTTGTGATTTGGATGAGCTTCTACCTACTGAATGTCACGGTCATTGGGGGCCTTTGATTACACAATTTAATGTTTCCCACTCCTTCTGGATTTTCTAATGGATGGAAACTTTGTGGAAATTGGTTAATCATGTAATGTTGGCTGTTTAAAATATGGACCCCTTGTGTGATCACCCCAGTTAAACAAAATGGAAGAATGGACATTTGGGTGATGGCTTCTTTTAGTGGCATGTGATGGGGGTGTTTATGTGGGTTTTTGTGGATCGAGTGAGTTGTGGGGCTGTGGTTGACTTGGTTATGGGTTGATGTGGATGTTATTAAAGTGATGGGAAATAGGGCTGCGATAATTGGTATTAAAGGGATAATGACGTACGGGCTTCGGTGTGGTTGAGGTTGTGGTGGTTGGAAGCGGGGCTGCAGGGATGGGTTGAATGTGAACGGGCTTTGGGGTTGTGTTTATTAAATAAAAGTAGAGGAGTTAATAAATGTTGGGGCATGGTAATGAAACGGAAATAATAATCAATGGGGTTGTTTGGTTGATAAGAAGGACTTTGTTGTGCTGCTTATGTTTTTCCTAACTTGATTTGTGGATGACAGGGATATGTTTACGAACAGTTGATGTGGTTGGTTGTGGATAGTTTCCTAGTAGTTAAGGAACTAAATAAACTACTTATACTGAAATGTGAAAACATTAAGGGGTTGGGATTGTTTGTCATATGCTTACATTGTGGTAGTAGTGCCGAGGCACGTGCTCAGTTTTCAGTTTAGAAGCCATAGGTTGGGCTATATGTTTGGTATACATATATATATATCTGTATCTTTTGTGTTTTATCGCATCCCACCAATGTTGAGCACTTAGTTCCGAACACTCCCATTTTATGGGAGAGGGTGTTTTTACATTAGTTAATATCTCCTTCCTGCTCCTTCTCCCCTAGTCTGTGATGGTTTGAGGCAACCTTACAACCAAGACTCTTCGGGTAGGATTCGATTGGGGTGGTTTTAGCCCATGAATCTTCGGGTAGGTTCTACTATTTCCCAAGAATCCTTAGGATAAGGCCCAGGTGAGTGCGGGCGGGATACGTGGTTGTGAGGCCCAGGTGTGTGCGGGTGGGATAAGTGGTTGTGAGGCCAAGGTGTGTGCCGGCGGGATACGTGGTTGGGAGTCCCAGGTGTGTGGGGGCGGGATATGTGGTTGTGAGGCCCTTGTGTGTGCAGGCGGGATACGTGGTTGTGAGGCCAAGGTGTGTGCGGGTGGGATATGGGGTTGTGAGGCCCAGGTGTGTGCGGGCAGGGAGACTGTGGCAGCGTCAGGACGTTCGTCGTTAGGGAGAGCAGCTACCTAAAGGGAAATGGTGCGGGGTACCCAAATTCTCTTGTTTCTTATATTCTACTACATGTTGTGATTGTGTTTTGGAGAGTGTTTCTGGTGAGGTTGGGTGTATAGAATTCCTTTCTAGGTTTCTTATGTTGTTCTCATGGGACATTAGGATGTCTCCCCACTTGTGCACGAGATATCTAGGTTTCCCTGCTGAGTGTACTTGTATGCTCACCCTACGTTTACTTTTAGGTTTCCAGGTGGACTACCAGGGCCGTGTGGGACCCTACTAGTTGGACAGTTGTAGTTATTGTTGTTGATGTACCTTTTTTTCTTTTGGTATTTTACTTTGAGCATTCTTGTACTTGTACCTTGTTATAAAATTGTTTAAACATGCTTGTGGGAATGGTTTGGGTTTATTTCTATACACTTGATCTTTTCCTTTTTGGTGTTTGACTTGTCCTATTTCCCTATCTTTAAAATAAAAATGGTAATGCCTCAAATATTTGTGAAAAGCTCATACCCTTGGTGCTAGTCGCCACCCCGAGGCCTACTGGAGGCGAGACTCGAGGTCATTATCTCTCTTTCACTGTTGCCAGCTCAGAAGGGGCATCTTTGGTGGGAGGGGGTCGTGACATCCTCCATCATAGAAATCTATCAACTTGACAAAAACTAATAATTATCATTATTTCTATGTAACTTTGATCAATCAGACCCCAAAATATTTCAAGGAAATGTCTTTAGCTATTGGTGTGCTAGATCTCATACAAAAACAACGGAAATATTTGAATCAAAAACATCTCATAATACGAAAGGCCATGGGTCTAGGGCCAAAACCTAGTGTATAAATTTAAATTATTTTTTAACTTATTTGGAATGTTCGTAACCTAGGTACATGGAAAATATCATATAATATCTTGAATTAATTATATAATAGTCTATCTCTATGGTGGTCATTTTAATGCTGATGTAGGAATTGTTTTGCATAAAAGAGTGTTCTCCACAATTGATGTTTAATGACTATATAAACAAACACACACCAAATTAAACTTATGGTCATTGTAGAAATAATATATGACTATTAATATTACCATCAATTTAGATAAATTTACGATAACTGGAATCATAATTGGTAATATACATTTTCACTTCACATTCATTTATGCCATGTTCGAAGCCCAAGATAAGGAAGATTTTTGGAAGCAATTAGACTCATTTAATCCAAACTACACTCCTAGGAATTTGGGTGAGAATTTTGTCATTATTGATTACCCAGAGGTGAAGTATGGAGTTAGTGATTATCCTAGAAGATCCATCCAATATTTTACTTCTGTCAAGGACAGAAATGGTTTGATGGTCCCAGGATTTATAGGGGACCACTTCACAAGGTTTATTATTCATTGATAAGAATACATAACTTTGTATAATCATGATTGGTTGTTGGATAAAGAGGAAACAATATCAACATTTGTATACGTAAAAGTATCCCATATGGATGGCTTCTTATCATATGACTTGTCATTGTGGATATCTTTGACATCTAGTCCAGTGAGAGAAGTATTCCCATAGTTCATTCCAATTTTGATACTAGATCTTCGTTTCATGAATGTTGTGAGGAAATCATGGAATCAAAAATGACAAATAATTCCATTGAAATATATAAAAAACAATATCAGGTGTCACGAAGTAAATCATCAAAAATGGAGAATAACACTACCCATTAGGGGTGGACCTACAATCTATCAGTAGGGACATTGAATGAAATGAAACTCATTTGAAGAATAAATAGAACGAGATTCATTTTTATGATATGACAAATAAAAATAACTATATGAAAAACACACTTATGGTTTAGGAAAATACATACCAAGAAGGATCAATTGTTAAATAGATTCGTGAAACAGGTTGAAGCACAAGTTTTATACATTCATTAATTAATGAAAATCAATGATATAAAATACCCAATAAATTCATGGAGGACATGTCTTATTCAAATGACCAAGAAGAAGTATGGGCAATGGAAGACTAATATATTAAATCAAAACTAGTATTCCCTAACCTAAGAATTCATTTTGGTTACCAGATACGATCATCAGATATCATTGAGTCATTATTAAGTAATGTATCTAAAGATGCTATTGAATCCTTTATGAGGGTCCCATAGAAGATGGAGGTGTTATAGAAAATATATATTCTTCATCTAGATAGTGCACTAGGGTTAGATAGTTTTCTTATGAAACTATAGATTTCCTTATGGGATAGTATAAATAGGAACATAATTCAAGATGTTCAGGACATTTTTAGGGGTGACATTCCCTGAAAAATATGTGGTACAATGGAAGTCATGATTACAAATGGAAAAAACCCCCAATCATTAGATCATTATCAGAAAATAAGCTTTTGAAACTTTCCATAAAAATTTATCACATGAATTCTGAATATAAAATTTTCACCATACCCACTAAGCAGGATAGCCCCTAAATATCATGGGTTCATTAATGGTTGGACAATATGTTTGGGGTAAGAGGTAATTGATGAAATAAATATCAAAAAAATTGCGAGAAGAAAATATATAATGATTTATATGGGAAATTAATATTTTAGAGTGGAATGAAGATTTATTTTAAAAGTTTTACCATGTTAGGGATCTCTGACTAGGTTATCGACTTCCTATTCTGATTATTATGCTCGACATGACTATCTATCTTCTCTATGGGAAAAAATTCGGCATCATTTAAAATTAAAGGGGTCTTAAACAAGGAGACGCCCTATCTCCCTCTCAATTTATTCTATCTTAGGATTCCATGATCCGATAAATCAATCATGAAATTATATTGGGATGGATATTAACTTAACATAATAGATACACAAATATGAGAATTTATCATATGATGTTCACTAAGGAAAAAATAATTTTTATCAACAGATGTAGCAGTTCAATCTATGGAATGAAGAAAATAATGGACGAATAAAATATTTGGAGTGGGGAAAAGATTAATCTGGAGAAGATCCATTTTTTGATGCCCAATAATATTTTATATATAAGGATATGGAATTTGGAAGGAATATAGAACTATAAAAGATGGTCTTTCCTAATATAATATTTGGGTGCCTCGGTAAGCCCAAATACCCCATGGATTCATCACTTTGACGAGATGATTTCCAAAATCTATGGGCGTATTTAGATATAGAGAAAGGATTTTATTGTTTAGAGTACGTATAATGCTGATAAAAAACATATTATCTTACATTATGAGGCACATATTATCCACCATGAATGTACCAACTAAATTGATTGAAAAAATTGATATAATGATGGTTTCATTTATCTTGGATGGGAAAATATAGGGCTGACACCATTGTGCATCATGGAAGAAACTATCAAGGACCACCTCAAATGTAGGTATCAATCTCATGGGTTTCTGGGAGACAATGTTGGGATTTCATGCCGAATTATCATAGGAGGTAGTAGAAGGTATTTCCTAATGGGAAAATCTTGTGTCAGAATTTTATATGATAATTTTACATGTACAGATAGTGGATTCCTCTATTATTTCGAAAATGGTTCTTCCCTAATGAGATATAGTACAACAACATTCTTACTAGATATTATAAAATAAAATACCAAATTATTCTTAATAGACATGGTTGGATGGTAATTATGGTCCCTAATGTATCCATCACCTAAAATCACCAATAAAGAGGCTTTCAGCCATCCTATATCTCCTTAAGAGATTCTAAATGAGGAATAATATGAAATAGTGGATCAAATTGTCTTATAAAAGAAACTAAACATATATGTTTATACTGGTTAAACATTCGGTAACTTCATAATGAATGATTTTCTCAGATTGTGGATAGAATCAATCATTAATGATAGCTGGTGAAAAATGTTATAGTGAAAAGAGCTTCATTTAAAATTAAATGCAATCATATAACTTATGACAAACAAATAAATGCCTACAGAAGAAAATATTCAATAGTTGGGAATTAAGAATGAATCTAGATGCAACTATTGTAGTGACACAAGAATTGAATTAGTTAACAATCTATTTTTTAAAATTGAATGGGAAAGCATTGTGAGGAAATCATTCATAGGGTATATGGGCTGGTCAACACGGGTGGCATCGCTTGAATTTTTTATTACCCGATGCTTCCTGGGGCTGGAGACCATATACAAAAATGTAAAGGGAGGGTGGTTATACTCATATTGGGATACTAGATTCCTAGAAATTCAAGGAAGTATAGAAGAAAAAAAATCATCTTCAACCAAAAGATATATTTTATTTAAATAATCATAGTTCTCAACCTGATTATATTGCGTAAGATTGATGATGAAGCCCCCTAAATTAGATAAATGTTTACATCCTGCCCCACCTCTAATATGTCCACCACATAAAAGATGTCAATATGGGAAACATTACGTCCTCATTATCAGGTTCTGAAGCTCAATACTGACAATTCATAAAATATGAGGCTTATATGTGTTGTATGGGTAATTGGGGGTAGGTTTTATTCAGTCATTGAAGATTTACAATCATATTATTGTTAAGGATATTAATCCTAATAAGAAGTATTATTAACTTCCACATGCATAAAGTTGTGTCATAAGATTAATAACTTAATTATAGAAAATGATATAGACTCTATGACAACTTAACATTCATTTGATGGAAACTATAATATTCCTTGGGAGATTATATACACAATTTGAAGATGTTGGAAGCTAATTGAACATAATTTTAAGATTAATTATATGAGGTCATAAGGATACATGGTAGCTCAATTTCAAGCATCAAAGTCTAAAAAAAATAATAGAATATTATTTTTCAATAAATTTGGATCTTTCCCGATGTAGGGGATCAAATTTGTACGAGCAGACATTTTATAACTACACTATTTCAAAGCTCAATGGGGTAGGGCATTCCGAGACGAATTTAACTTTATTAAGGTTTATATTTTTTATGAACATAAACTAAAAAATAAAAAACATTATTCACTATCTATAGGTGAAATCCAAAATAATTAATTGAATAATTTAAGGGTAAATATTTAATTCATTGGTATCCACCCAAATTATTGGAGGCAATACCTATAATTAAATCATTCACCTTAAATGATGAAATTTTGTCTACCATGATATAGATGAAAAAAATAACTTATTGTAAATAATGTGTATATGTATATATATATATACACTAGTTTATATAATAATCTAATGAATCACTACATACTAGTATCAAATCTATAACAAATGAAATAGTAAATATTTAAAAAAAATTACAATATAATAAATATTCCATCAAATTATTTTCCATATCCACTATCATCCTTTATTCCCAAGGAACACCCATCACATATAGTAGAAAATCCTAATAGATATAAATGTCAACAATACATGATAGTACATGTAGGGGGAGTAACAATAGTCTATACAGTTGTTTGATACATTGAAATATATTACAAATTTCTCATGTATACATTAATCACCAATTGAAAATTGCAATAAAAAATTAATATATTAACAAATAAACCATAATGTCACAATATTTAAATAAATAAATATATTTATAACATTCATCTTCCTCACTAATTAGACACACATTCATAATAAATACATAGAAAAATTTATTTGTAACCAAACAGAGTTATCAAAAGTGATAATTTTTCATGGAATTAGATCAATGTGATTCTATGATACAGGGTAAAAATATCAATCCACAAAAACAAATAGAGAAACTTTCAGGTTAATTTTGTTCAATCATCCAGAAATATTTCATCCACCCATTCCAAAAATTTTATGTGAATCTGAAAATACGTTTCAAATTATGTCAAGCCATCACCAAAATGTTACATTAATAAAATGAGGTGTCACTAGTAATCACTAATATAACTATATCATTAGATAAAGAGTAATATATCCATGATCCTATAGATTCATGTGTATAAAAACATTAGGATATGCATATTTTCTAGAAAATTCTATGCTAATTTACTTATAAAATCCATTAGTATACCAATTTTCATATGGTCTTCATGATCCTATATCATTCCAGAAAATGAAAGTGGTGTTCCTTATGATCCAAGATTGGATTATTTTCACAATATACTATATAGTAAATTTTATGGATCTTGATCTAAAATTATATCTTTTATTACATAAGTAAATACTGACCTAACATATAGACTCACCCTCATTCATGATACTAATATGACCATGTTTTTATCTCACTAATCCATTAATGTCCCTTAATAAGGAGTTTTTTATTATGTAACATATACTAAAAATTGGTATATGCACACATAGGACAACCAAATATGGTTATTCATGATATTTAATCTAGTGAAGAATTCACTAACATTATTTTTTAGCTTCCATAGCTTATGAAAAAAATTCATCAATTTTAAGGATTGTGAGAATAAATTCTTAAAATGAATGGATTCAATTGAGAATATTCCAAACATAATAATTGTGAAATAGATAATATATACCCACATGAATGAATATCTATAATAGGGTTGTAAGCCATTCTGCATTATTAATCCCCTATAAATTGAGGAATATCTTGACTTAATTATATATAGGATACAAACCTTTCCTCAATCCGAATAATAAGATGACAGTTTGGAGTTACTAGTTGAAATTTATTCCCTTATCTCAATTATATAGGATTAATTTAGTTTCTCAAACAAAAAAAATTAATATTCATAGTTATCATCATTCTTAACAGTTAAGCCACTAAAATTATATTTCTACATGGACCTTCTATGTCCAACAAATTTATACTATCATGTTAATAACCAAGTTCATGTGGCCCATCTAAATAATTTATTATTATTTTTATTGAAATGTACTATTTTTTATGAGATGTAAAATTTATTACCCTTATTAATGAATTGACTGTGATAGTATAAAATTCATGCATTCCTAAGAAAATTTCCATTAATATATATATTTGATGAGTGGAACAATTTCTATCCCAATACACTAGTACCAGAAAATTTGAAATGATAACCTAAGACATCAAAAATAATTTAACATTCTAGGTATAATAAATGGGGGAGATATCTAAATAATAATATGATATGATGTGTTAACAAATATTCAATACATATGTAATCAAATAAAATTTTCTTCATATAACCATATATCGAATTTACACACTAATAGAAGTTATGTGAATATAATAAAGCTTCATATCTAGTGAAATTTTCAAAAATTCTGTCACTGGTTCATATATAAATGTGTCCTACAACCCTTCCCTATTGTATAGTTAATAATAGATAAGAGATAAATCAAAAATTTATATTTATAAAATGTAATACATAGTCTTATCTTCCTATATGTTTACACACCCTTGTCATCTATCATCCGTTATATTTTATAGTAACTATTTGATAAGAGAAAATCTAAATTAATAATCAATTCAATGTGTGCACTGATCTTGTCCTCATACATTTTTACATACCAAAATTTCCAATCGTCATTCCAATCAATGTAGTCATTAATTGATTTGAGATGAATTTATATTTGATGTTGGATTTAAAATATTTTCACAATAGATAGAATCAATAACTTATATAATAATAATGGTATGAATTCTATATATACTAAACAACCCTAAAACCAATATCAAAGAGTTTGTGTCTACTATTTTATAATTATAATATTAAATGTGGTCAAATCATTATAGATATATTAGTTTAAAAGTTATAGAGAGACATATATATTAATAATTCTCCATTTACATTGCAGATAAATTTTAAAAAATACTTATAGAAATCATTCTACATCATTGAACCCATTCAATGGATTTCTCATCGAATCATGTGGAATGGAAGAAAAATAATATTTATCTCAGGATCATAGAAAGTGTAAGGTATAATAGAATATATTCGGAGTCAATTACGAATAAAAAATATGGAAATTTAAATAAAGTAACAAAAATTCCATTTTATAAATAATAGAGACATCATTATTAGATAAGGAATAGTCAATATGGAAAGGTAAATATCTGAAAAAACATTTCATCTAATTGATATCTTGAGAAAAAAATGAATCCATAGATAATATCACATCAATAACCTCATGGATAATAATAAAATAATTATCAATAATGGAAATTATGTATATTGGATGTCAAGATCTTAGATATCGTGATAAATATATATTATCAAGTCCATTCTTAATACATTTTAAAACATTGATTAAAACAAATTTAATTTAGATAGTTAATTTTTCACATGAGACCTACTAATGAATCAAAGAGATATATAACTCTATGTTCTAGCCATAACATCAAGTTTAATGAATTATTCAAATATCAATAGATATATTCAACTAATGAACAATATTCCATATCAAAAAAATCTATATTGAGGAATGAATATATATTATCATTATTTTACCCATTAATCAAAAAACATTCATATTACATACCATAGGTATAAATATAGAACTATTTTAAAAGTAATATAATTTATGATACAATGAATGTGGACATTTAATATAAATGTAGTTTAGAATGAAAAATTATCACAATAAAGTGATAATGTCAATATAAAGTTCACAGTCAAAAAGTTAGTTAAATATTGAGTGGTGACCATTATTTTATAATTAATTTACGTTGTTTCAAATAAATAAGGACATTTTCTTGAATAATGTGAATGAGTTTTATATTTAAAATTATTTATTAATAAAATATTTATCTTTTTAACATTAATTCCCCGACCCATGAAAACAAGATCCAACAAATTATTTAATTATATTGGCATGATTACAAAAATCAAATCCTGAAGGAATGATTAGTTTTTCAGTATTGGAAGGCTAGATTACATACATATTACCCACAATATATTGGGGAATAGAATATAGGAATATGATACATAATAAAATGATATAAAATTCATCTTTTAAATCTTATTTAGATATTTCATATTCATAACACGGGAAAAGGAAATATAATAAGGGTGGGCTAAAATGTATAGTAAGGCTATGTAAATAGGAATAAATAATTGATCACAAGAAATAAATTAACATGGAAATGTAAATAATTGATAACACATGCCATTAAAATAACTAGATAAGGAAATATTAGTATGTTTGGGTAAGAATCTAAAACTCATAAAATCAAAATAAATAAACTAATAATGAAATGTATCCATATATATTTTGTCTGAAAATTTCATGGGAAAATAATAACTGAATGAAAATGAAATGTATCAATTGACTTGTGGACACAAAATTCAATGAATGAATAATAACAACATATATGTGAAAAAAATGCTTAATTATGGGATGCCATATTCCCTAGGTACATGTTACCATTAATGTGAAGTCCTTTAGAATGATAGTTTACAAAATTTAGGGTAAACCCCATCTAATTTGTCTAGGTGATTTGTCACATTATACAATCTATTCATCGAGGGGATATCTATAATCAGGCCACACTTTGGTCGTACAAGTCCAAATAATTCCCCATATATCAAATAGATAATATTCCTTATAATATATCCATATTGAATAAATAATATGGTTTTATCAATAATATCTCAAAGGATGCTATGTAACAATAATGGTTGATAATGATAATGAATTGAAATATCATTGAAAGAGCACACAAACAATCATGAGGGAAATGAAATTTTAAACATTCAATGTGTCCCATAGCACATTAAAACATTTATATCATAACCCCCAGGAAGGAATAATATTAAATGAAACTTATAATACCATTAGCGTATTTATATTCCTGATATAACTTGTTAATTCTAATCAAATGCAGAAAGAAAAATAAATAGGAACATAATATCAAACAAGACTCAGTGTAATGTAAATTGAGAAAAAATCCCATACATTAACCTCCCTTTTGTTGTGTGGTATTAATATTAATATATAGTTGATTAAAATATGTTACTAACTAATATTTTAACTAAAATTATGTTGATAATATCATATATTAACCTCTTACAATATTGTATTACCCATTGGATTACACTCTTTCATTATTTTAACTATTTTGGGTGTTATTTGCCAAGTTTTCTCAAGTTTGTTTTCACATGTGATGTGTTGTTACTAGTTAATAGATCATGATTTTATCATCACCAGAGTTTGACCAATGAATTAGTTATCAAATATATTCATTATATATGTATTTATAGTAGTCAATAATATTTTTAAATTACTAATGAAGTGCACTGTTCACGGAGACAGTAGACCGTATATATGCTTGAACGCTACATTAATTTAATTTTATTATTAAAATAATGAATGATAAATTATGAATATGTATATTATAATTACGGTAAAATATAAATGTCACATATGATATATATGTTTATTAAAACAATACTTTTATGTTTTTCATGTACTGAATTAATGATTCATATCACTTGGAGGGGGGGTTGTCTATACTAACTCAAAATAAATTATCATATTTACACAAGATGTAAAGACAAATGTTATGTTTTAAATAAAAATTAAATAAGAATAAATAAATTAAAAAAAACATATATATTATATATAAACATTGTGTCCATCATTATGGCCCAATTGGGAGGTCATAATGGAAAAATGAACAATCATCATTTTGTGAGGTTGTACTTCACTGTACACAGAAGTGATATGTCCATTACCCATTAGATGGAGGTGTGTGTAATTTTTGGTAGAATAATTTAAATAAATTAATAATTCTAGTTTGAGTATAATGTTTTTTTCATAATAATTTAATATATATATATATATATATATATTAGGGTGGGGAGAATGGAATTGAAATAAAAACTCTTGGGAGAAGACATTACCTCTTAATTTGGTGACTGCATTTTTTTTAAAAAAGGGTTACTTTTAATTATTTAATCATAAAATGGGGGATTCATGGTCTAGTATAAGGTTTTTTGGAAGAAAATTTGTTCTTATATTGGTAAAAATTAAGTGGTTTTAGCAGTCCGAGGAATAAAGAGAAGTAGTGGCCTTTTATTGTTTAGAAGGAGTGACACTCTTGTAGTATTTTGACAAGGGAATTCCATGAACATTTTTTATGTTGAAATTTGATCCATTAATGGAGAAAATTCTAGAAAAATGAGGATACAGTATATATAGGTCCATAAAATGGGCTTTATAAACGTTTCATGGTCATTTTAGGCATTATGTTTAAGGTTTAGTTCCATAATAAGCTTAATTTAACCCTAATCATTGTAAATAATTTTAATCATCTTAATTAATTATTTTATTCAAAAAAAAATTATAATTAATTATATATTAAAAATGATTCTGTTTAAAGCATTATTGAATCCTTTTTTAAAAAATGACCATTATAGAAGTGGTAGTAATTAATATAAAATTAATCATGCTGGTTGGAAGACAATGCAACTATATTTAAAGTTAAAAAATCCTAAGGTTTTAAATGTTTCTATAATTAATTTAATATTAAAATTGTTGAAATGACATAAATTATATTAATATATTAAATTCATATCTTTATAAACATCAAAACTAATAAAAATTATAATAACATCTTATGAATAAATTTTCTAAAGTTGTAGTTTTAACTAAAATTCAGTATTTTTAACAATGCACTAAAAATTGATTCTTCATTGATAAATACCAAAAATTCAGCCTAGGATTATTTTTATGTTTATATATCTATGATTAAGATTATTTTGAATTATTAGGTATATAGAAATGAAAAAAATTGGATTTAAATGGGTTCTACATTAAAATACGATAAAACTACTTTTAATTAAAATATATTATTTTATGTGTGATATTGGGTTTCTTATTTATATTATGCCTATATAATATATTTTTTATGTGAGAAAAATTATATTTTTGGATGTATAATAAATACATTTATTATATAAATCCTCTAGATGTGATATAATTTAATTTACATTGAATAATTTGACTAAATAACATTTTGTTTAAACCGGGTGTTCTGTGAATTGAAAAGGTATGAACAAAATCTAAAGGAAAATATGGTAAAATTTTTGTGCGATATAGTCTTCACTGAAAAGAAAATTCAATCCTTTATTTTTTAAATCTAAATAAAAATATGGTAGTTCTCCTTCATATAATTTTTAGGTTTCCATATTCCTTATTTTATTTTCTGATTTCTCCATAGAACATTTACCAGACAAGTCGTCTGATTCCACAATAAATTCTCTCTAGAATCATGAATATGGATGTGTAATTCACAATCATAAAGGTTGTGTTCCAAATATATCTCATTATAGGTGAGCACTTATGTTTTTTTATACTTTTATTTCTTCATCATAGATATATGAAAGACATTATTTACCTCTAACAGATTTGGAATCATTTCCAAATGATAAGCAATGATTCCGAATCTTTGACCAATTTCAATGGGTATAATATATATGAGACTCATTTTACCTTTCCTACCAAACATGATTTCATCCGTCCCAGATGATTCCTTTCATAAAACATGATCTCTAACATAGAACTCTAAATATCTCTTACTATCATCATAACTCAATGGCCTACATTGAGCAGATTTATCATGATCTTGGATATACATTAACTTATCCATCTCATCATAAAAATGTTCTAGGCCTATGAGATTTATTTTCACCAAATACAACCCAAAAATTTGATGTAAAACATCTCTTCCCATATAATTCTTTATATGGATCCATTTTGAATACTTGAATGGAAACTATTATTAGAGAAAAACAATACCAATGGTATGTACTTATCCCATATAGCTTGAAAGTTGAGTCATAATGATCTCAACATGTCATTCATTGTTTGAATTGTTATTTCTGACTATCCATTTGTTTGAGGATGGTAGGGAGTGCAAAAATTGATAACGGTGTTGAGGGCCTTCTGAGGTCTCTTCCACAACTTTTCTTTCACGCGAGAGGCTCGATAAGAGAATATTGATAAAGGTGTGCCATGAAGTCTTAAAAATTAATTTATATTGAGACTTTTGAGGTGGTAAAGAGGTAGGTACTCTCACAAATCATGAAAATGTAAAGATTTGGTTAACCAATCAACAATAACCCATATTGAATCATTCTTTTTATGAGACTATTGAAGTCTCATGAAAATGTACAAAGTAATTTCATCCCATTTCCACAGAGTAATAGGAATAGATTTCAAGACTCCATTTAGATGTTTGTTTACAATGTTAATTTGTTGATAACCCCAATATATATAAAATATTGTGGAATTTACCACTTCATGGTATCCCGCCAAAAGTTTCCTTTCAAGCCCCTATGCATCATTGTGCTACTGGGGTTGTATAAAAAAATTTGATCTAGTAGTATCATCCAACAATTATATTTTTAGATCAGTTATATATGAGACACAATGCCTATTTCAAAAATTTCGAAAAGTAACTTCACAAACAAATTTTTCAAATTTCCCTTCATTCAAAGCATTTATTTTATTCTAAAATTCTTCTTCATTAGATTGAGAATTACTTATAATCTCTAATAAACAAGGGTTTTATATCATTTCAGGGATGATATATGTCTCCCCTCCCTTATAAATTCCCATTTACATATTTACTAGATATATAAACATAGGATGTACTCAATCCAAATTTTTGTTAGAACAACATGATTTTTCATACTTAATGCATCTAACACTATATTGTTTCCCTAGGTGGTAGTTTATTGAGAAACTATAATCCATAAGTAGTATGAGCTATCACATCTGTATCATGTTGAGATATTTCTATAAGAATATGTATCTATGCCTTTTATTATCCATGTATATCTCATGTCATTTTCCATAGAGATAATTTCTCTATATTTTGAAATAAAACATTAAAATTTCTAAATCCATTTCATCGGTTTGGTAGTTTTGTTCATGAGTATGAAATTTCCATGATGTATAAGAAATATCTTTATAATTTTTCCTAAAGGCATAACCCATACCCTTATTAGATTAATCACAATATATGAGAAACCCAAAACTATTAGATTATAGAGTCATTACCAAAGAATTGAAAAATATTTGATTTAGTTCATCAAAGCATTGTTTATATTCCTTTTTCTAGGGAAACATAACACCATTACATGTAATTTTATTTTAGGGGGTAGCCAATCAAGTGAAATTATTAGTGAATCAACTATAGTAACCTTCCAAACCAATGAATCTATGCACATTGGTTAATGTTTTTGGTATAGGCCATTCTATGACTACCTTTTTTTGCAGGATCAACTAATATTCCATCCTTAGAGAAAATATGGATAATAAAAGAATAATATCGAAGGAAAAAAATCACATTTACTAAATTTAACATATATCACATCACTTTTAATAGTTTTAAGAATGATCTGAAAGATATTATCATAGTCCTCATTACATTTATAAGAAAACAAAATACCATCAATGTGTACCAAAAAAATAATTATGATATTACTTTAATATTATGTTCATTATGTCGACAAAAACAGATGTCTCATTAGTCTATTTAAATTGAATTTCCATAAACACATAATGTCCATACCACATCTGAAAATCTATCTTTTTATTGTTTTAATTATTCACTTGTAATTGGTGATACTTAGAACAAATATCAATCTTTGAAAAAATATTGGGCTCCATAAATTTGGCTAAAAAATTCCCCAATGCGAGGTAGATGATACTTGTTCTTTACTTCAATGTCATTGATTTCCCAACAATCAATGCATAACCTCATAGATCTATTTTTAATTTTAACATATAGAAAATTATATCACCATGGTGAAACACTAGCGGGGAAAAACCCCTTATTACCAAAATCTTCTATTTGTTTCATCAATTCCAAAAATCCCCCTATGGACACTCTAAATGGAGTCTTTGATATTGGTCTTGCATCAAGGACTAAATCAGTTGAAAATTTAACTTTATTCCTTGGGGGATGTCTAGGTAAAACCGTAATACATACATCAAAGTACTCCTTCAATATTGGCACATCTTTAATATTAATATTTCCTTCTTATTGAGTACAAATTGTTTTCCCATTTTCCCCAAAAATTTCATTCAGCAAAGCTGCTGAGGGCAGATAGAAATAAGAATTGGATGAGGATGATTATTCTCTAAAGAGTAGGGATTATAAATCTTCTTCTAAAATTGTAATTTAATTTCTCTTCAAATAAATTGTTTATTTATATTTTGAGATCAAATCCATACCAATGATAATATAAAATTACAGAATAGTAATGAAAAAATGGACATCACATAAAGAACATTTTTTTGTTATATTTGGAACTTACTGACACATCTTTGTTATAATGAAACAGACCATAAATGTTTTTAATTAAAAATAAATTATGAAATTGAATGGGAAATGTATAATTTTATTTGAATCATGGTAGATATAAGATAGTGAGATGATATAGAATCCAATATCATAGTGAAAAATTTTAAAATAGTGTTATTGTACCTTCTACAACATCATTTGGTTCTTCCACCTCTACTTTAAGGATTTCATATTCTTGGACATCTCTCTATGGCCTCTTCTATGGTGGAATCCATTGAAGAATAAGTAATTTGTTTTCTTCATACCCGATATCCTCTATGATTTAACACAAAATATTGATGTTTTAATTAGTCCCCCTACATTCATTAATACAACTACATTTTTCTCCACATTTATAACATACAACAATTCACTACAAGAATTTCCCATGTTGATTATTTCTATAATTATTAGATGAGGGGAATTTTATATTATTTCTCTTATTGTTTGATTCATTCTCTTTATATTGGTGCTCAGTATACCGCTTCTTTCTTGGGATTCATTTACATGTATATGATATTGATTAGTCATTCGATGTCTTCATGGAACAAAAAACTATATCTTCATATTATGGAAATTTATATGAAACTATTTCCCTTCAGATATTCGGATAAAGAACCTAAAATAATTTTCCAATTTTTCAAACATTGTTTTTTATATAATATTTAACAATCCTATACAACCATGTAATTGTAGATTCTTAATCTTCAACAATTTCTTCTCCCATTTTTATTATGTTAACAATGTTTCTATTCAACTAATTTTATTAATCATGAAAGAGGTATTTATCGATGAATATCTCCTTCAAATTCCTCCATTACATGTGTTCAATTTCTTATAACTCAATATTATTCTAGATTAGATAACACCACTGATATGGATCACTTTAGAGATAATATAGTGTAAGTGTAACATTTTATATTTTACTCCATTCATAGGCCGTAAATATATTCTCTAGAGACATTACTCATTTGTCAACTATAATTGTATTAGTAGTCCCACTAAACTATGGGGAATTCATCTACCTAATATTATCCAAAATTAGATATTCCTTCTGTGGAATATGGTGATCCATTTAGGAAAGGTTATTTTTTAAAACCTGACTAAGAAACAGTATTGTTTCCATAATATTATTTGTTCCAAAACTAGCAGTTTTTTAATTCTCAGCAAGGAAATATCTACATTTTCCATAAGTATTAATACCATTCGTTCATCCATGTTCCATTTCTAAATAAATTTCATATAAAAAATGTATCATTAAATCACAAATCTCAAATATGATATAACACAACATGAATTCCTCTTAAACCATATATTTTGTCACTTTCATGGAATGTTTAAATTTAAATCCATCATAATGTTAGGTTAAGATAATGTGAATTATCCTACGTGTATACCCCATGAGTGTCAATCTATGTGTATAGTAAGGCATGTTGTTGTGTATTAGGCTACCCAGATTCCGGGATGAAAGACATTATCAGAGTTGTTACACTAAGGTAAATATATACCAGAACCACGTCCAATTGTTGTATGCAGATAGAGATGTATTTCTATAAATAACCACACAATGTCTCCCCTACTTAAATTCTAGAATGTTCAGGTATACATATCTTTAATTTCTAACATAGTATTGTGCTCCCTAATAAATTATTTCTAAATCAGGTTTTCAAGGCTATTTGTATACATTATCTGATACAAACTATAATTCCTTAACCCTAGATGAGAGGATCTTGAGAATTATTTTATTACATTGGCATGATTACATGTAATCAAATACCACATTACTAATCCATTAATCAGTCTTGTTTGAATATATAACATAATTGATACAAATAAAACATTATGAAATAGAAAATACAAATATGAGACAAAATAAAATGAAATAAAATGAATCCATGGTCTCTTATTCAAATATTTATTATTCATAACATGGGGTAAGGTAACATAATTAGTGTGATTTAAAATTCATTATATTGGTAATTGATGTTGAAGCAATAATGGGTCAATATGAATAAATAAACCTTGAATGATAAATAACTGATAACACATGCCATTCAAATAACGGAATAATGATATACCGATATGGAAACGTATGAAACTGAAAATCATGCCATCTAAATCAATAAACTGATGAATAAATGATTATATATATATATCCACAAAAAAACTCATGGAAAAATAATTATATAATGAAAATTAAATATCTTAATATATATGTTGAGATAGAATCTCATGGATGAATAATAACTAAATATAAGTAAGGGAAATACATAATTATTTTATACCATGTATTCTAGGTACATTGTATCTTAACCACCAATACCATTCACAAAATGGTTTACAATGTGTATGGTAAAAACCTATCTGATTTGGACACATGATTCATTTCAAGAGACTATATATAGATCGGGGGTCTATTTATATCCAGTCCCCACCCATGTCATACCAGTTCAAATCATTCCTCGTATGTAAAAAATTAACACTACATTTCAAATATCAATTTTCAATACAAAATAAGGATTTAACAAAAATAAAACATAGGAGACTATGTAATGACAAGGAATTACCATGTAATTTTATTTAAATAAATGGTAATTTTACGAGTCTGTTAAAATTGACAGCGCGTGATTCTGAGGCCCAAAGTGCCCGGAATGAATTTCTAAACCTTTTTCGGGTACTTTTAGTAAACGTACGAGAAGGTTTATCTAACTATAGAATTGGTTCTCGGAATTGAAATTTGATGGCACCGTTGAACTCGCAGCGCCAGTATTGGCTTAATGAGTCATTCACCTCGACCATAGTAGGTCAGGGATGGAAGATATATTTTCACATATTCATGAAGGAATTAAATGAAATAAAATGGTGTAACTTTTTATTTTATTTTTCTTTGGAATTCCCCATGTGGATATTTCATAGGTGGGGACTACCTGAACTAAAACCTTCCACGAGTGGTTACAGAGGTGGGTACCACCAAGCCTAACCAATCCTTAGAGGTTACGGTGGTTGGGATAACCAGAGGTTTAAAACACCTTGAACTCCCTCATTAGATAGGGGGAGCCTATTAATTAAACATCCCCACTTAAACTGTGTCACTCCCCTTAAATTTATTATGCCAACCTGGTTAATTATTTTAGCCAATTTGAATTTTTTGCCAGCAAACAAAATAATATAAAACATAATATATTATTTTGGACTACCATTCATTTTGGGTGAATTGAGGGAAAAGGCCTCGAAAAGGGTAGAACATTTGAGACTTAGGAGAAAGCTCTCCAATGAAGAACGTTGATGCATGACTTCTTCCTCGGGGCATACCCCAACATGGGACATCTTCAATTGATGTTATTTATTTCCTCCTCTTTGACTTCAACAAGTAATCAAATGATGTAGGTGTTTAATTTGAGTATGATTATATTCCCATGTTATTCCATTTTTCATTCTTGATGACACTTCATAATTCATGAGAGTTTATATCCTCTTTCAACCGCTCAAATGCGGAGTGTGCAGGCCAAACAAATATGTGACGTCCACTACGCAATGCTTGTGAGGATTTGTGGTTTTTTCACGATAGAGTGGGGTCGCCTATCAACTGCGATGAAGGCGACGATGGAATCGGTGCCTCCGCCGCCCTACGGCACTTCGCTACCTGCCCTGCGAGGCTCTGATGCCTGCGGCATCCACGCCCCATGGTGCTCTGCCACTTGTGGCCTCCGCACCCCGTGGCTCTCCACCGCCGCCGCCGGGCTGAGCTTCCGCCGCCATCTGTGCCGCTGCCATAGGGCCGAGCCATAGCTGCCGTGTGGTCCGAGCCACCGTCGTCGTCCGAGCCACCTCCACCATCTAAGATGAGTCATCACCACAGTTAGAGCCTCCGCTGCCGTCTGGGCCAAGCCGCTGCCAGGCCACCACCGTTCAAGCCACCACCACCGTCCGGGCCATGATTCTGCCCGAGCAGCCACTTCCCATTCGGCCGAACGGCCATGGTAGAGCTTCCCCTTGGCCTCGCACCCTTATGGAACCCTCTACTGCCTCACGGCCACCCGTGGACCTCTGCAGCCCCACATGGCCTGCCAGGATGGACCCAACAGTTCAGTCTGGGTCAACCCAAATAGGGTCAGCCCGGGCCTAGTCAGGTCGGGTCGGTCCGACATAGTAGGACCAGACCGAAGCCCACTTTGACCCATTTTTCCTCTTTTGGCCATAAATTTGTCATAGGACATTCATTTGACGAACTATCAGTAGCGCTAGAAACCTCAGAGTGAGATGTTCCCTTTGTGTATACCCCACTGGATATTTGGATTACTTTGGGGTATGGTCAGGTTGGATTGAGAATGAATCCAACTGAGCCCCAGGAAAAATACTATAATAACTCGCATACCGGGTGTCCGATTGACGCACTGTCTATTACAATAAAACCCCATGATGTGTTAAACCATGGATATTATTAATTGTGGGAAATCATGTTAGATAGTGAATTGAAAAGTGTCTTGGATAATAGACTCTTCCGAAGACATGGATTCCTAGTAAGGAAACCTAGTAGCTGACTGTGATGAGAAGAGTGCTCCTTGTAATCTTGTGGGGGTCAGCTCTTTGTGATCCTAAGTTGGTCACCTCCATCGATCCTATGTGTGTCATCTCCTAGAAATCCTGTGTGGTTTAGCTTATATCGATCCTATGTGAGTCACCTCATAGTGATCATTTGTGGGTCAGCTCCAGCGATCCTGTGTGGGGGAGCTTTAGTGATCCTGTGTGGGTCTGCTCCTATCGATCCTGTGTGGGTCAGCTCCAAAATTCCTGTGTGGGTCATCTCTATGTGATTCTTTACAAGTCAGCAGTAGAGCCTCTTAACGAAATAAGTTGATTTATTATTTATGACTAATCATCTCTACTACTATACCTAAAGATATACCTGGTGTGAGATGAGTCAGTACCTCTATGTTTTCCTGATGACTAAGATGGATTACTTGATATCTTAGGTATATATATTAGAATATACCTATGTAGGGTTATCTATTGATTTCATACATTGTTGTTTATCCTTGGTGGATTTTGTGAGACCATAAGGGTCTTAGGGTCCCTACTAAGTATCATTATACTCACCCATGCATGGACTATGCTTGAACCTTGTTGTGTTGGATGCGGATGACAGACAACACTGAATGAGGACAAGGGTACGAGGACTGGACGGTTCTCGGAGGTGCACTATACGACGTGTCAGTTTTCATTGGAGATGAGTGGACGTGGAGTGCTGAGGAGGTGATCAATACATACCATTCAGGTAGGAACCTCGGAGGACCATACAGTAGCTTTCCTTCCCTTTATTCAGTTGTATTTTATTTCAGTTTTACTTGTACCTTTACTGTTGGGTTGTATTCTGGCCCCTTTTACTTTAAAAACTCATTTGGTTATACAGTTTTCTTGTGTTCGTATCTTTATTTGTTCTTGGTTACATGACCTTACAAGTTATAAAGGCATTTCCCTCCCTGTTTTAGTGAATATCCCTTTCAGTGCTAGTATCCATCCCATAGCCTATGGAAGGCGGTCTTGGGGTAGTCACAACACGAGACCTGGGCGACAGGTCGAGAAAAATTAGTATTAGAGGATTCAGTTATACCATAGAACATAGCACTATGATCTTTATTTTTAATGGAAATAGGGTTATGTTTAGTGAGTGTGGTT
This sequence comes from Viscum album, assembly GCA_963277665.1. Lineage (NCBI taxonomy): Eukaryota > Viridiplantae > Streptophyta > Magnoliopsida > Santalales > Viscaceae > Viscum > Viscum album. The sequence goes on from OY728119.1 coordinate 464,840,828, forward strand.
ATTCGTTTAGGGAATCCAGTGTTGGTGTGGCGGCCGATGTATCCGTACACCAGGACCCTGACATCCGGTTTCCGACTAACTGAAAAAAAAACACTGATTGTGTATGTGTTTTTTATGTTTTCATTGTGATATTTTGAGTCAACTCAACAATTATAACATATTAACCTTGGAGAACCGGTTACTTTTCAGGACGCCTCCATGCAGACAACCATCTAGGGTTCCGAGAGTTGTACGCACTGATAGCCCACAGAGCAACGAGGCCTCAGTGTAGGGCCACTTTCTAGTAGAGGCACTAGCAGGGGCACAAACATTACCATTATCTATTGGGACACTGATGCCACTATCCCCAGTAGAAGATAGTGCACGCCACTTCATAACGTCGCATGAGTTCTAGCACCAGAGGCCACCCATGTTTAGGGGAGATAGGTACCCTTAGGTAGCTGGGTATTGGTTGGAGGATTTAGTGAGAGTCTTCCGACTAGTAGGGACACCAAGATACCTCCTGGGGATCCATGCTACCATAATTCTATAAGCAGTGGTAGGCAGATTGTGGAGCTTGATGCTCCAGGTTCACGACGAGGTGATGCTTTTCTGAGAAAACTTTGAGAGCCTGTTTCAGGAAGAGTTTCCCAGCGACTCTTCGCACAGTGCACATACATGAGATTTTTTATCTATAGTACGGTAGCAAGAATGTAGTGCAGTACTCAGTGAGGTTCACTGACCTCTCACGCTACTCAACTAATATGGTGCGGGTCACATTCTTCCAGGCTCGAACCTTCGAACAAGTACTCATGTGGGAGATCAGGGCTTCGATGATCTCACATATCATCCCGACACAGGAGGGGGTGTTAGAGAGATCCCACTTAGCGGAGAGTTTCCTTGATGAGTAGTCACCAAAAGTGAGATCCACCACCAGTCATCACATAGCAGAGTCTTCTGCAGCTGGTAGAAGACATATGTTTCAGACGTCCAAGAGTACCAGACCTGCATGTAGACAACTGCATGACTCTATATCGGTTGTGCATTGAACCCAAGGCGGAGCCAGTCATACCAGGAGCGAGCAGTGTTACACATGCGGTGGGTAGGGTCATATGGCTCTTAACTATCTGACCCGTTGTATGGATGATCAGCAGATGGTCGAAGGACTACCCAGGATGAGGCAGAGGTTCTACAGGGGAGGTCCACAGGGAGGAGGAAGATGTGGTAGAAGAGTCAGTCGTGCAGCTGGCGGTGGGAGACGATTCGAGATATTACCGCCACCACCACCAGGAGGTCCACCTCGACCATAGGGAGCAGTGTGACAGGGGAGAGCTCAGCTCCAGGCAGCTGAGGCATACAAACATGGCGCTCCAGAGATGATATGAAGTACGATCCATGTTTACTCCATCTTAGTTGTAGTTATTGTAGACATAGGTTCCAGTAATTCTGTTATTACAACTACCCTCATTCAGAGTTCGGAGATTCCGACAGAGCTGTTGGCTCAAACCATATAGCTAGAGACTCATATGGGAGAAGAATCGACGATTAAACACTAGTACCTATAGTGTGACCTTACTGTATGAGATGAGAGGTTCAGCTGGGATCTCCTAGTAGTGGCGTCGAGGCCTTACAACATCATCTTGGGTATGGACTATTTATCTACAGTCCATGATCTGATTGACTGTATTAGGTGCAATGTGTGGTGTATCCACATGGATGGGACTAAGTATAACTTCAACTACAAAAAGGGAGCCTTTGCAACACAAGATGAACTTATATAGAGATGAGTGAAGCTGATCACTCATCAGTTGGCTAGCCTTACCCTTAGAGTAATTGATGCGGAGAGTCCAAGATGTCCTGTAGTGGTGGACTAGTACGTGTATGTCTTCCCTGATGATGTTCTAGGTCTACCTCCTCAAAAAGCGGTGGAATTTTACATTGACTTGTACCCCAGGATGGCTCCGATTTCTACACTATCATATTGGATTCCTCCTGCAGGGCTTCATGAGCAATGGGTACAACTAGAGGACTTGTAGGGGAAGGGATTTATTCATCCCAATGTTTCTACTTGGGCAGCCCCAATTATATTCAACAAGAAGGTGGATTGGAGCTTGAGACTTTGTGTCAACTATTAGTACCTTAGCTAGGTGACCGAAAAGAACAAGTACCCACTTTCAAGAATTGACGACTTCTTTGATCAGCTAATGAGGGTATGGTGGTTCTCGAATATAAACCACAGATCAAGATATCACTAGCTCATAGTACGAGACGAGGATGTGAAGAAGATGGATTTCATATGTCGGTATGACAATTATGTGTTCTTAGTTATTCCATTTGGTGTAACCAATGCTGCAGAATTGTTCATGGGACTCATGAACAGGATAATTCATCCATAACTTGATCTCTTTGTAGTGGTCTTTATTGACGACATTCTGATCTACTCGGCAACTGAGGATGAGCATGCCTATAATTTACAAGTAATACTGGATACACTCCAAGAGCACCATGTTTTTGGTAATATCTATAAGTGCCTGTTATGGATCATAGAGGTTCACTTTCTGGGACATGTCATATTGGAGGCTGGAGTTGCAATGGATCCAATGAAGATTGAGGCAGTACTTGCTTGGGAGCCACCATGGAGTGTTATGGAGACTCGGAGTTTCTTGGGTTTGGCTGGATACTACCAGAGTTTTGTACCAGAACTATCCAGAGATGAAGAACCACTATCATCATTAATGAAGAAGGGGAAACCTTTCGTTTGGCGGACAAATTCGAGCAATGTTTTCCAGAGCTGAGTAAGAGGTTGACTAGTGCCCCCATCTTGAGGATTACATAGGAGGGCATAGGGTACATAGTCTACTATGGCGCTTTAGGGACCAGACCTAGGTGTGTCCTGATGCAGGATCGAACAGTGATCGCTAATGGTTCCCGACAATTGAGAAAACATGAGCAGAACTACACTACCCATGAGATGGAGTTAGATGTAGTGGCCTTCACCTTCAAGATGTGGCACCATTATATGATGGGACAACGTTTTACAGTGTACTATGATCATAAGATTCTCAAGTGTATCTTCTCTCAGAATGATATGAACCTGAGACAATGACATTGGCCTGAGTTCCACCAGGAATATGACTTCGAGATAGTATATACTAATTGGAAGTAGAACGTTGTAGTAGATGCACTCAGCAGGAGGTCTGGTATAAATCTACTTGGAGAGGTGATGGAGCTGTTGGCCACATTGTACATATCCTTTGTGGATCATGATGGAGCAGCTTTTCTTTAGTCTCTTACATTCACTCCCCCACTTCTTTAGTGAGTCAGGGAGGAACAGAGTGGGGATGCTGACTGCAAGACACGATGTGCTTAGATATCCATAGGACATGCACCTGATAACTTTTATATATGTGGGGATCATTTCATTCTCTTCAAGGGATGTACTATGGTACCAGTGTCTCTTTGGGAGGATGTGTGAGGGAGTTCAATTTATTCCCTCTAGAGGTACATCCAACAATTGTGAAGATGTACCCAGATCTCCAATGACAGCACTGGTGGCCGGGAATGAAGAAAGTAGTAGAAGAGTTTGTTTCTCGATGCCTCCCTCATCAGCCAGTGAAGGCGGAGAATTAAGTAATAGAAGGCATGGTTTTGACATTAATGGTTCGAGAGTGGATGTGGGACGGGATATCCATGGACATTGTGACAGGACTTCCACGTACATATAGGGGTCATGAATCGATTTGGGTGATGGTCAACTGAATCCGTAAGTCGGCCAACTTCATACAGATCAGAGAGCATGGTTAAATAAAGAGCTTGGGACTCCTCTATGTGCAAGTGATTGTATGGATATATAGAGTACCCTTGACTATTGTCTCTGATAGTGATGCAAGATTTACTTCCCGAATATGGAAGGGGTTTTAGGAGGCTTTCAGGACACAACTAAATTTAAGAACCGCCTTCCATCCTCAGACGGATGGTCAGACTGAGCGGACCATTCAGAACCTCGAGGACATGTTGTCTGCCTATGTCCTCGACTAGCTCGTAGCTGGGAGGATCACATTCCTTTGGTGTAGGTTTCGTACATCAACATATATCACTCCACTATTGGGATTTAACCTTTCAAGGCTTTGTACAGGTGACCTAGCAGATCACCCTTGTGCTGGACTGACCCAGGGGAGTCAGCACTAGTGGGACCAGAGATGGTACAAGTTTCCACAAAGAAAGTGCAAATTAACCTAGAGCAAATGAAGACTGAACAGAGCATGCATATTTCTAATGCTGATAGGGGAAGGAGACATCTGGAGTTCACGGATGGAGACCACATCTTTCTATGGGTCTCACCTCGATGAGGGTTGTAGGGATTTGGCCGGGGCAGCAAGTTATCTCCAATATTTATCATTCCATTTCAGGTCATTAGCAGAGGTGGCGAGGTTGGGTGCCTCTTAGCTCATCCACTTGAGTTTCACTGGGTCCATGAAGTATTCCAAGTATCCCAACTATGAAGATGAGTGCAAAACCCTTATCACATCATCGACCATGGTGAGCTAGATGTCAATGATGGGGAGACATTTACGGAGGTTCCAGTAGAGATTTAGGATAGATAGGAGCATGTTATTAATGGACGTTCGATACCTCTAGTGCACGTTTTCTGGTAGCACGGGAACCTCCGGGAGAGCACCTGGGAGAGAGTGGCCCAAATGCGTTCTCAGTACCCCCACTTTTTTACCTAGTTATGAGTTGTGGCTTAGGGGAACATAAATCCCTGAGGTGGGGAGAATGTAAAGACACAAAATTTCCTTGTTTTTTTAAATAATTCGAAATTTTACGAGTCTAAAAATTGAAGTCACATGATTTCAAGGCCCGGGGTTCGAAGGATGAATTTATGAAAAAAAATTCAATTATCTTATTTAAACTTAAGATAGTGTTTTTCTAAATTTTGAAAAAGTACTCGGAATTGAAATATGGGGGCACTGTTGAACTCACGGTGTCGGTATTCACTTGAGGAGACCTTCACCTCAACCGCCGAAGTTCGAGGGTTGAATTTAACATTTCACATATTTTTTAATGAATAAAATAAAATAAAATGGTGTAACTTTTTATTTTATTATTCTGTGGAATTCTCCATGTGAATATTTCACATTTGGGGGCCTCCTGAACAAAAACCTCTCACGATAGGTTATTGAGGTAGAGACCACTATGCCTAAACTCCCATGAGAGGTTATGGTGTTGGGGACAACCTGAGGTTTAAAACCCCTTGAACTACCTGATAACTATGAGGGAGCATCTTAATCATCCCCACTTAAATGGTTCCACCCCCCTTAAATTTAGTATGTTAACCTAGTTAATTAAGTTATCCAATTTGAATTTTGTGCCAACAAACTAAATAATAGATAAAATAATCTATTATTTTGGGATACCTTCTATTTTTGTGGAATTGAGGGAAAAGGCTTGGCATAGGGGAGAAATTTAGAGACATGGTAGAAATATATCCAACGAAGAACGCTGATGCATGAATTTTTCTTCGGGACATCATCCAACATCGGACGTCCTCAAACGATGTATGTTCTTTCCTACTCTTTGTTGTCAACAAGAAATAAAACAAGGTAGGGGTTTAATTTGAGTATGATTATATTCCCATGTTCATCCCTTTTTAGTTCACGAATGCTCTTCATAATTCAACTGAGTTTATAGCTTCTTGATACCGCTCTAATGCGGAGAGTGTGGCCCACAAATACATGGTATGTACTCTCTGTAATTCTTGTGATGATTTTTGGTGTTATTCATAATGGAGGGGGTTGTCTATCAACTGTGTGGAAGGTGATGAAAGAGATGAAGGAAAAAAGGGTTGCCCCGCGGTGCTATGCTACCATCGTCCGAGCCACCGCCACCATCTGGGTCGAGCCGCTACTACCATCCAGACTGAGCTGCCACCACCGTAGAGGCCATACTGCTTCCGAGCCATCGCCGCCGGGCCGAGCCATCGCCGTCGTCTGAGTCGTCGCCACTATCCAGTGCAAGTCATCATCGTTGTTTAAGTTTATTCCACCATCCGGGCTGATCTGCCACCCGAGTCGCCGCTCATCCGGCCGAACCTCCTCGGTCAAGCCGCCCCATGGCCTCACGCCCTCACGACACCCTCTGTAGCCTTGCGGCCAACTACGGCCCTCTGTGGCCCCTTGAGGCCTGCTGGGCTAGACCCAGTGGGCTGGGCCACACAGTGCACAGAGCTGGACCCAGTGGGTCAGGACGGGATGACCCAAACATGGTCGGCCCTGGCCGGGCATGCACGTGTCGATCCGACCTAGTCAGACCAGACCCGAGCCCACTAAGATATATTTTCACTCTTTTTTCCATAACATTCGTACCAGAAAACTGTTTGAAAAAGACATCAACAGTCCTAGAAACCTCATAGAGACATTGTTACATTGAGTATACCCCACAGGATTTTTGGATTATGACGGGATATGGTCCGGTTGGATCGATCAAGAATCCAACCGGTCCCTTGGGAAAAAATGTTAATAACTCATAGGCTGGACATCGAATTTACACAGCATCTATTGCATTGATACCCCAATGTCATGTCAAACCTTTGAGATACTTTTTTTTGGACATCATGGTAGTTGGAGAATTGACTAGTGTCTTGGGGAATAGACTCTCTCGGAGATGAGGAAGCCTAGTGCGTAAACCCAGTAGCTGGCGGTGATTAAAAGTGTTACTCTAGAAATCCAGTATAGGTCAGCTCCTAGAGATCATGTGCAGGTCATATCCTTGAAATCCTATGTGTGTCAGCTCATTTTGATCTGATGTGGGTCAGCCCCTAGCGATCCTGTGTGAGTCAGTTCCTAGAGATCCTGTGTGGCTCAGCTCTAGGGAACATGTGTGGGTCAACTCCTAGAAATCCTGGGGGGTCAGCCTTGAGTGAACCAGTGCGGGTTCGCTCTAGTGATCTTGTGTGGGTCAGCTCCTAATGATCCTCTGTGGGTAAACTCCAGTGATCCTAAGTGGGTCAGCTCCTAGCTATTCTGTATAGGTCAGTAGCCGATCCTCTTAACTAATTAAGATGATTCAGTATTTGTAACTAATCATCTCTACTACCATACCTAAAGATATACCTATTGTGAGATGATTTAGTACCTCTATGTTTTCCTCATGATTGAGATGGATTACTTGAAAAATCAGGTATACGTACGAGCATATACCTAAGTAGGTTTGTATGTTGATTTCATAAATTTGTGTTTATCCTTGTTGGATTTTATGAGACCTTAGGGGTCTTGATGTCTCTACTGAGTATCGTTATACTCAACTCTGCACGGGCTATGGCTGCACCATACCATGTAGTATGCAGACGATGAACAACACTGATTAAGGACGAGGGTACTAGGACTGGACGATACTCAGAGGTGTCCCATACGACGATTCGTTTCATAGAAGAGATGGGTGGACATGGAGTGCTGAGGAGGCAGTCTGTACCAACCCTTCAGGTAGGAACCTTAGAGGATGATCGAGTAGATATCATTCTCTTTCTTCAGTTGTATTGTATTTCAGTTGTACAAGTACCTTTAATGTTGATATTTTATTCCAAACCCTTTTAATTTTATCCCTATTTTGGTTATACAATTTTCTTGTGTTCGTATCTTGTTGTTTGTTAGGTTACATGATTTTATAGGTTATAAAGGCAATGCCTTCACAGTTTTAGTGAATATGCCTTTCAGTGATAGTCACTAGTCTCTAGCCTATGGAAGGTAAGCTTGGGGTAGTCAAGACAAGGGACCCAAGGGATGGGTCGTGATTGTCTATATATATAAAATGTTTTTTCACCTTTGTTAATTCTAATATCATTGACTGATCATAAAACCTATTTTGGGGAAAATTTAATTTTAAACATTCCAAAGTTTCCCTAACTCTATTGAAACATATAAATAAAAAACCCAAAGAATGAATAATATTAAAGACAACATATAATATTATAAGAGTATTTATATTTACAATATGAAATGCTAAGGGTCAGTATATACACCAATTACACCTGAATTGCAACATAACAAAAATGTCTTAATGGAATGTATATTGTGGCGAAATATTTTACCTAAACCTTATATTAGTGATTTAGACTTTATTATCCAATATAATTGTTTAAAATATGTTAATAACAAATAAAATTTCTATACATATGTCCATGATATCATATTTTAGCTTCTTAAGATACTTTATTATCCATTTTTAACACCCTGTCATTATTTTAACTATTTCGGGAGTTAATTTCCTATTTTTTTATGTATGTTTGGACTTGGGATGTGTTGTTAAAATTAATCACACCATTATTTAACAATATAGAGAATGTATCCCATGACTTAATTATAATATATATATTCATTATATATGTATTTTTAGTAGTCTATAATATTTCAAGAATATAAATGATGTACACTATTCATGGAGACGGTAGGACGTACGTATGGAAGAAGGCATCATTCATTTATTTTTCATATTAATAGAATGAATCATAAATTATTCATATGTATTATATAATTCAACTATCATATCAATTTTATGCATGGTACATAGGTGTATTGAAACCGTCCTTTATATATTCAATGTATGGAATTAACAAGTCATATCGTTTTGACGGGGTGGTAATCTACACTTCTTCAGATGAAATTAACATATTTACAAAATGTGGGAATAATAAAGATATGTTATAAATAAATAGTAATACAATATTAAAGTAATTATAAATATCATATATAAAATATATTAACATAGTGACCACCATAATGGCGACAAAGAGAGGTGGATAAAGAAAAATGAACAATCGTCATTTCATGAAGAAGTAGTTCATTGTACACATAAATCGCATGTTTTTTACTCATTAGATGAGAGTTTGTCAAATTTTAGTTCTAAACCTTTAAATAAAATCATAATATTATATTTATGATAGTGGAGAAGTGGAGGCAGATTGGTTTCCTATTATATAAAGGATTTGTGGCACACTTGTAATATTTTGACAAGTGAATTGCATGTATGTTATTCATGTTGAAAATGGATCAAATAATGGAAACAATTCAATAAAATAGATTATATGGTAGTTATATGGACAAACAATGGGCTTTTAACAAGTTTATAGCTCTTTTTAAGCATTATGAATATGTTTTTTTCCACTATTATGCTGAATTTAACCTTAATCGTTGTAATAAATTTTAATCACCCCACTAATATTTATTGTTAAAATAAAATTTGGCCATATTAGACATTCAATATTATTTTGAATCAAAATATTGAATCCATTTTTCTAATGTCGATTCATATAATTAACAGAAATTAATTTAATATTCATCCCCTATATAGGAAGACAATGCTGGTGTCGATCCCCTATGTTCGATAGCGTACCCGATACACAACAAAGAGTTTCTTTGAAATCTTACGTTGCACGCTAGTAATAAAACAATATTATTTTAAATGTTAGTTAACACGTAGCCGTTGTATTGGCGAGAATGAATGGAAATAACTAAAATTTTATTATATATGTTTGTTAAATGTTTTTACATTTATCCAATAAAGGATAAAGGTTTAAAATATGAAAAGAATTAAATTTTAGGCGTATATACTCTAATTTTCACTAAAGGTCCACTTATCAACATTTGATGGCGAACCATCCTTAAATATAGTTTTGTTCACTCTTATACATTCTATTGGCCCAAATAAAATTCTTCTTTAGAATCGGGACATCAAAATTTACTTTGTGTAAATTTTTGGTATTTTTCCAATAAAGATCATTTTTTAATGAATATTGAAAAATGTTGTATTTTAATTCAAAACCTCTTTTTAATCTAATTTATTAATATTATTAGATTAACTTTTGAAGTGGTTTTAAAGTGAAATTAGAAAAAAAAATTACCATTTAATCCAATAGTGGTCGTTGGAATTAATTTCACTTTGAAATCGGACTTGAACTAGTGTCGATCTTTTGATACATTTTGTTTCAAATAAACACGATATTTGTTTTGACAGTGGGAATTAATTATTAAATTAATTAATTCTACTTATATGTTTTGAATTTTTTAAAATAGACATCATTTTTTAATTAGAAATATCAAATATAGCTTAGGGTTAATTTTTGGTATTTTTCTGATAAACTTCAATTTTTAATGAATAGTGAAACCACTAAGTCGTACATAAAAAACTGATTTTTCATTTAAATGAATCTTTACCACCTCTGTGTTCTTAATTTCAAAAATCTGACATACATGGTTGTCATTAAGAAGTAAAATTTGGTTCAATGGGATTAAAATAATTTTTTGGTGAATAGTAACTTTTAGGTTTTTAATCGCGATTAGAGGTAATTAGTGTAATTTAAGATAAAAATAATGTTTTAATAATATTAAATGAACTTGAAACATGTCCTACGCTTATTGGATGTGTCATGGCCGACCAAGAAAATCCATGGGTCAACTTGGGGACCCCATGGAGCCACTTTGGTAGGAAAATTACATTAATATCTTTTTATTTAATGTTAAAATAAAAATGTCACAAACATGAGTGTTTTTACTAAAACACTTTTTACATGGTGATATAAAAGTCAGAGTTTTTACTATAAAAATTCATTGGAAATATAAAATAATTTTCTACATCATAGTAATTTTTTTATAATTTTTTACATTAACTAAATTAAATTATTTATGACACCATGATGATGCAGCGATTACCTCATTATTTAATGATTTAAATAAAATGGAAAGATAATGTACAATCTAAGACCTACACATGTCCAAAACCAATTGTATGGGTGTATTTCGAACCCTTATCACCTTATCCTCAAAACACATCAATGCGGGATCATTAAAATTCGAAAGACATTCTAAAATAAAGTAACATTTCCATACTTTCCAAGAGTGCCCCTCCTCTCCTCTTATAAAAGGACTTCAACTCTACCTCCTTACCCACACCTCTCATGCCTTTTTCTTGGCCAACCCCTGCCCATTTTGTATCTACACATCCCAATATTACTCCTAGAAGCCTCTATTTTGGCAGAAGTCTTCCCAAGGAATCCTTTGAGCTCAAATCAAAAAGAGTTACCCGATTCAAAGGTAGTGTCTTCTCTTGTGTTCTGTTGTTTTATTTTTCTTATCTAACCCCATAAACTCTTTTTATTCCATTCTTTTGTAGCAAATAATATATCTTCAATATACTAGTATGTTTTTATAAACAGGATTCTAACTACACATACACACACCTTCATCTAATGGTTAAAGAACATACTGTTTCTGTGGATGGCGAATTTCTACCTCACGAAACGATGATTGTTCAAGACTCATATAACACCTTCAAAGGTGGACATTAAGATTTCACTATATTTTTATATGATATATAATATTTTTATGTTTTACTTAAGCTTCTGTATTTTTCATTTATGTCATACCATTATGGTTCCCATTATGGGTAAACGTGATATCTTCATTTTAGGAAGTGCGGACTACCACCCCCTCAAAGTGATTTGATTCGTTAATGACATATGTGGGACGTATAAAGGATGAATTTAAAGTTATTATATATGATTTTATACTATAATTATAATATACCTTTATATCGTTATTATTGTCTTTACATTAATGTATGAGATAGAAATTAATGTAGCGTTCATGCGTATGTACAACTTACCATCTCCATGAACGGTGCATTTCATTTCTTATCACCAAATGTAATGTACTATTATAAGTACATATATATAATGGATATATATGATGTATGTTACTTATAAATTATTAATATAATTATGGAATTAAAATATACATATCTCTCATTTAGCTTTAATTCCATTAATATGACATAGAAATGAAAGTAGCGTTCATACGTACGTACGGCTTACCGTCTCCGTGAACGGTGCATTTCATTTCTTACCTCTAAATGGTCATGTAATATTATAAATACATGTATATGCTGGATATATATGATATATATGATATCCAAATCATTAATATCATTATGCATATAATGAACCTTTGACCACACGAACAACATGTAATTGTAAGAAGTCCACTTTCGACTTAAGAACCAAATATCAACAAAACAAACACTATTAACTTAAATGATTAAATAATGTTTATAACATTGTAATAAGTGATATAAAAGTAATAATGAACATGAAAAGGTTCATAAGCAAGTATAAATTAACTCAAGTTTATTATTCAAGACGTTAAAGAATGATCGAGTAAAGTCGGACCCGAGGTAAGGGACTTCGTCTCAATCTCCTTTCATTGAGGCATATTTAATTTTATACACAACATTCTTTTATGCAGTATATAAACCCCTTTGACTTTTACTTTTATACAAAAGGAATCTTTTTCTATGAATAATTTTACTAAATGACGAAAAGGAATGTTTCTTTTAACATATGTTGTGACAACGACCTTTTCTGCCGCCATGAGTATTATTTGATCTTTGGCTTCCTCAACAAGCCGTAGTGTTTTTTAAAATAAAATAAATACCATATTATCTTTAATGTATTTTTGTATTGAAAATGGTTTTGATAAAGGATTCTATTATGTCAATATATTTAAATGATATATTGTGATTGAAATGTGGAAATGTTATCATTCCTTTATATTGGTTTTATGTTTTATAATTTTATAATGGTACTTGGACATTTGACAGGTGGTTACGTGATAAAACATATGACGGGTGGTGCCGTGAATACCAGGACTGGTGGTTACGTTATAACCACCAATGCATTGGGTATGGAAGTCGGTGATATCGCTATTCCATTTAGTATGTATGGAATTTGGTCGAATCGCTATTCCATTAAGTGAAATGTGTGGAATTCGACGGTATGGTTATTCCACTTAAGTATGTTTATGTCCCAAGATACCTTTATATGTTATGTGTTCTTTATAAGGGTTTTATGGTAATCCTGTGGTTAAAAATGGGTATGTAATGATATTTTATTCAGTTTAGAGTTTTTACTACTTCATAAAGGTGAAGGTATTACTTTGATACAGTATACATGGTTTACTTATTGTTGTAAAAACTAATAGTTTTCATTCTTTGTGTATACCTTACTGAGCTTTTTATGCTCACCCTAAGATTTCTTGAAATGTTTTTCACAGGACATAATGTGGAATAGGGTCGAGGATGGGATCAAGGGAATGTCATGTAATCTAAAACATGGAACTAGACGTGTTTCTTTTTAAGAGTTTCTATTTTATGGAAACATAGTAGAAGTGTCTACTTTGTAATCTTTTGAGATGTAATAGTTATGTCCTAATTCTCTAAAACACTAAACCTGAAATGATCCTCAATGTGTATTATTCATTTAATTCAATATTAAGTAAGGTTTAAGGCCAGGGCCTTATAGTTTGTATCAGAGGTCAGTTTAGATAACATTAGGAGTTAGAGTTATATTTAATGATTATCCGAAAAATATTTTTTTAATGGTCAAATTGAAATGATATAGCATTTGAAGATTATCATGTTGCTTCATCTAAGACATGTTTGTTCAGAATGGTTTTCCGAAGAGGAAACATGGATGTTGTGCTATGACGATATACAGATGGAAATGAACTTCTAAATTGGCATCCTGAGACGGTTAGAATCAGAATTGAATAGTTTGTTGCAGTGATGGCTCAGTTGACTCAGGTGATAAATCATGGTTGTGTGTACTGACTATATTTTGGTTTATTCAAAAGGTAAAGATGAGCCTGAATGTCATTTAAGGGTTATTTTTCAAACCATGAAAGAAATGAAATTGTATGGGAAATTCATAAAGTGTGAGTTTTGGTTGCAAAAAATTTCTTTCCTTCGTTATATTATTTCTAAAGATGGAATAATTGTTGATCCTGCAAAAACAATGGTTGTGGAAGAAGGGACAAGACCCACAAATGTAACAGAGATTTGTATTTTCCTTGGTTTGGCTGGTTACTACTGAAGGTTTGTTGAAAATTTTTCATGGTTATCTAGTCCAATGACTAAGATAACTCGGAATGCTGTTAAGTATAACTGGACAAAAGAATGTGATTCTTGTTTTCAGGAGTTGAAAAGAAGAATGGTGAATGCTCCAGTTTTGGAACTTCCTTCCAATAATGGTGAGTTTGTTATATACAGTGATGCTTCGTTGAAGGTACTTGACTGTGTCTTTACGCAGAATGATTAGGTAATTGCTATGCTTCACGTCAGTTGAAAACTCATGAGGTAAATTACCCTACACATGATTTGGAATTTGCTACTGTTGTTTATGCTCTAAAAATTTGGAGGCATCATTTGTATGGGGTAAAGTGTGAAATATATACTGATCACAAAATTTTAAAGTATATATTCACTCAGAACGAATTGAACATGAGAAAGAGGAGATTGCTTGAATTAATCAAGGATTATGATTTTACAATTCATTACCATCCGGGAAAAGAAAATAAAGTGGCTGATGCTTTGAGTCGAAAAAGTAATTTTTCTTTAACAATGTAGCATTTGGAACGTGATCCATTGGTTAAGGATTTGATGAACTTTGGCATAGAAATTGTTGGTGTAAGATGACCTACTATTTTGTTTCAGGTATCAGTGAAATCTTCTCTATCAGACAGAATTATGCAACCACAGAAGCAAGATAGTGAGTTGCAGAAAAAGGTAGAGCTGGTTCAGAAGGGTAGGTTTCCTGAATTCAACATTGATAATGATTATGTTTTGAGGTTTGGGAAGAGATTATGTGTGCCGTGTAATTCAACGTTGAAGAATTAGTTGTTATGTGAGGCTCATAGTTCCCCATTTTGAGTTAATCCTAGAAGTACTAAGATGTACAGAGATCTACGGGAGTATTACTAGTGGGATGGAATGAAAAGGGATATTGTTGATTTTACTGTGAAGTGTTTGACTTGACAGCAGGTTAAAGCAGAGCGGCAGTTACCGAATGGGATGCTTCATCCTTTTCTAGTTCTAGAGTGGAAATGGGAAAATATATCCATGGACTTTGTTGTGGGATTACCGAAGACATCTAGAGGTAATAATGAAATCTGGGTTATTGTTGATCGATTGACTAAATCTGCTCATTTCCTTCCAATTCGAGATACTTTCTCTTTAGATCAACTTTCACGTTTGTATCAGAAAGAGATATTCAGGTTACATGGAGTTCCTCTCTCCATTGTATGTGATCGTGATCCTAGGTTTAATTCTAACTTTTGGAAAGGCTTTCAGAAGTCGCTGGGTACTGAATTAAATTTTAGTACAGCTTTTCATCCTCAATCAGATGGGTAGTCAGAACGAACAATTCAAACCTTGGAGGATATGCTACGTGCCTGCTCTATGGATTATTAGGTAATTTAGGACCAACATCTTTCATTGGATGAGTTTTCATATAATAACAGTTTTCATTCCAGTATACAGATGGCTCCATTTGAAGCATTATATGATAAACGGTGTTGAACTCCAGATTTTTGGGATGAAGTGGGTGAAAGGAAGCTGATGGGACCAGAATTGGTAGAAGAGATGGAAGAAAAAGTTCCTTTGATTCAGAAACACATGAAAACAGCTCAGAGCAGACAGAAAATTTATGCGGATAACCGGAGGAAGGATCTATTTTTCGAGGCAGGTGATCAGGTTTTTCTCAAAGTTTCACCGTGGAAAAGTGTGATGCGATTTGGTAAGAAAGCAAAGCTAATTCCAAGGATCATTGGACCATATGAAATTTTGGAGATACTTGGATCAGTTTCATTTAGAGTGGCATTAACTCCGAGTTTATCTCAGGTACACAATGTTTTTCATGTTTCGATGTTGAGAAAGTATATGCCAGATCCATCCCATGTTTTGAGCCCAAAGGTAGTTTAGTTGGAAGAGAATCTCTCTTATGAATAACAACCAGTTAGATTCTTGACCGAAGAGTGAAAGTGTTGCGAAATAAGGTAATTAACTAGGTAAAGGTTTTGTGGAAAACCATATGGTTGAAGAGGAAACGTGGGAATCTGAAAATTCTATGAGGGATAAATACCCCCACTTATTTTGATAAGTGAATAAAATTGCGAGGACGCAATTCCAAAAAGGGGGGAAGGATGTAACATCCCTGGTAAATAATGAATAATGCATTTTCATATTTATTAATATTTGAGAATTGAATATTAATTTTACTTTCAAGGGGTTTCTATGTTCGATAGCATACCAGATACGCAACAAAGAGTTTCTTTGAAATCTTACGTTGCACACTAGTAATAAAACACTATTATTTTAAATGGTAGTTAACACGTAGTCGTTGTATTGGAAGAAATGAATATAAATGACTAAAATATTATTATCTATGTTTGTTAATTTTTTTAACATTTATCCAATAAAGGATAAAGGCTTAAAATACAAAAATAATTCAATTTTAGGCATATATACTCTAATTTTCACTAAAGGTCCACTTATCAAATTTTGATGGGGAACCGTCATTAAATATAGTTTTGGTCACTCTTATACATTCTATTGGACCAAATAAAATTCTTCTTTAGAATTAGGACATCAAAATTTACTTTGTGTAAATTTTTGGTATTTTTCCGATAAAGACCATTTTTTTAATGAATAGTGAAAAATGTTGTATTTTAATTCAAAACCTCTTTTTAATCTATTTTATTAATATAAGTAGATTATATTTTGAAGTAGTTTTAAATTGAAATTAGAATATATTTTTACCATTTAATCCAATAGTGTTCGTTGAAATTAATTTCACTTTGAAATCGGACTTGAACTAGTGTCAATCTTTTGATACATTTTCTTTCAAATATACACGCTATTTGTTTTGACAGCGGGAATTAATTATTAAATTAATTAATTCATCTTATATGTTTTTAATTTTCTAAAATAGACATAATTTTTGAATTTGGAATATCAAATATAGCTTAGGATGAATTTTGGAATTTTTCTGAAAAATATTAGTTTTTGATTAATAGTGAAACCACTAAGTGGTACTTAAAAAACTGATTTTTCATTTAAATGAAATTTTACCTCCTCTGTGTTTTGAATTTCAAAAATCCAACATAAATGGTTGTCATTAAAATTTATAATGTGGTTCAATGGGACTAAAATAATTTTGGTGAATAGCAACTTTTATGTTTTTAATCGCGATTAGAGGTAATTAGTGTAATTTAAGATAAAAATACTATTTTAATAATATGAAATGAACTTGAAACATGTCCTACCATTATTGGATGTTTCATGGAAGAACAATACAATCCATGGGTCAACTTGGGGACACCATGGAGCAACTTTGGTAGGAAAATGACATTAATATCATTTTATTTAATGTTAAAATAAAAATGTCCAAACATGAGTTCATTTACTAAACCAATTTTTACATGTTGGTATTAAAGTCATATGTTTTACTATAAATATTCATTGGAAAGCTAAAAATATTTCCTACATCATAGTAGTTTTTTATAATTTTTAGAGATTATCTATATTAAATTATTTATGACACCATGATGATGCCTCGATTACCTCATTATTTAACGATTTAAATAAAATGGAATGATAATGTAAAATCAAAGACCTAAACATGTCCAAAAACTATTGGATGGGTGTATTACGAACCCTTATCACCTTATACTATAAGTAAATCAATGTGGGACCATTAAAATCTGAAACTCATTCTATAATAATGTAACATTTCCATACTTTCCAAAAGTGCCCCTCCTCTCCTCTTATAAAAGGCCCTCACCTTTACCTCATTACCCACACCTCTCAAGCCTTTTTCTCAGACAAACCCTGACCATTTTGTCTCAACACATCCCTCTATTACTCTTAGAAGCCTCAATTTGTGCATAAGTCTTCTTAAGGAATCCTTTGAGCTCAAATCAAAAAGAGTTACCCGATTCAATGGTAGTGTCTTCTCTTGTGTTCTTTTGTTTTATTTTTCTTCGCCAACCCCCTAAAATGTTTTTATTTCTATATTTTGTAACAACTCCAGTATCGTAAATATATTAGGATGCTGTTATAAAAAAATAATTCTAGCTACACACACACACACCTTCATCTAATGGTTAAAGAACATTCTGTTTCTGTGGATGGTGAATTTCTGCCTCACGAAACGATGATTGTTAAACACTCATATAACACCTTCAAAAGTGGCCATTAAGATGTCACTATGTTTATATATGATATATAATATGTTCATGTTTTACTTAAGCTTCTGTATTTTTCATTTATTGCATACCATTATGGTTTCCATTATCGGTAAACGCGATATCTGCATTTTAGAAAGTGTGGACTACCGCCCCATCAATGTGATTTGATTCGTTAATGCCATATGTGGGATGTATAAAAGATGGATTTAAAGTTATTATATATGATGTTATAATGGAATTATAATATACGTTTATATCATTATTATATTTCTTTCCATTAATGTATGAGATAGAAATGAAAGTAGCGTTCATGCATACGTACGGCTTACCGTCTCCATGAACGGTGCATTTCATTTCTTATCCCCAAATGTAATGTACTATTATAAGTACATATATATAATGGATATATATGATGTATGTTACATATAAATGATTAATATAATTCTAGAATTAAAATATACATAACTCTCATTTAGTTCTAATTCCATTAATATGACATAGAAATTAAAGTAGCGTTCATGTGTACGTACGGCTTACCGTCTCCGTGAATGGTTAATTTCATTTCTTACCTCTAAATGATTATGTAATATTACAAATACAAGTATATGCTAGATATATATGATATATATGATATCCAACTCATGAATATCATTCTGGATATAATGTACCTTTGACCACACGAATAACATGTAATTTTAAGAAGTCCATTTTCGACTTAAGAACCAAATATCGACAAAACAAACTTTATTAACTTAAATGATTTCATAATGTTTATAACATGGTAATAAGTGATATAAAAGTAAAATGAACTTGAAAAAAGTTCATAAGTAAGTATTAAATAACTCATGTTTATTATTCAGGACGTTAAAGAACTATCGATTCATATCGGACCCAGGGTAAGGGACTTCATCTCAATCTCCATTCATTGAGGCATATTTTATTTTATACAAAACTTTCTTTTATACAGTGTATAAACCCCTTTGACTTTTAATTTTATACAAAGGCAATCTTTTTCTACAAAGCGTTTTACTAAAAGAAGAAAAGGAATGTTTATTTTAACGTACGCGTTGACAACAACCTTTTCTGCTGCCGTGAGTATTATTTTATCATTGGCTTCCTCAACAAGCCGTAAAGTTTTTAAAATAAAATAAATACCATATACTCTTTTATATATTTTGGTATTGAAAATGGTTTTGATAAAGGATTCTATTATTTCAATATATTTAAATGATATATTTTGATTTAAATGTGGAAATGTTATCATTCCTTTATATTGGTTTTATGTGTTATAATTTTATAATGGTACTTGGACATTTGACAGGTGGTTACGTGATAAACCATATGACGGGTTGTGCCATGAATACCAGGATGGGTGGTTACGTTATAACCTCCAATGCATTGGGTATGGAAGTCGGGCGTATGGCTATTCCATTAAGTATGTATGGAATTTGGCCGAATGGATATTCTGTTAGGTAAAATGTGTGGAAGTCGACCGTATGGTTATTCCACTTAAGTATGTTTATGTCCCAAGTTACCTTTATATGTTATGTGTTCTTTATATGTGTTTTATGGTAGTATTTTGGTTACAAAAGGGTAATTAATGATATTTTATTCAGTGAAGAGTTTTTACACCTTCATAAAGGTGAAGGTATCACTTTGATAAAGTATACATGGTTTACTTGTTGTTTTAAAAACTAACAGTTTCCATTCGTTGTGTATCCCTTACTGAGCATTTTACGCTCACCCCAAGTTTTCTTGAAATTTTTTTCACAGGACTTAATGTGGAATAAGTTCAAGGATGGGATCAATGGAAATTCAGGTTATCTAAAACATGGAACTAGACATGTTTCTGTTTAAGAGTTTTTATTTTATGGAAACATAGTAGAAGTGTCTACATTGTAATCTTTTGAGATGTAAAAGTTATGTACTAATTCTCTAAAACTCTAAACCTGAAAATATCCTCAATGTGAATTATTCATTTAATTCAATATTATGTAAGGTTTAAGGCGGGGGCCTTATATGATATGTTTTCATAATCAACTTCAAAGTGAATTTGACTCAAATGACATAAAATATATTAATTAATAAAAATATAATATACATAAAAATGAAAATAATTATGAATTTTAATATTGACTTTAAAAAAAGTAGACGAAAAATATGTTTTAAACTAAAATTCATTATTTTTATGTATCTTCTACTAATTGAATTGTCCTAAAAAATATATTAAAACATCACTATAAGCTATTTTTTATGATTAAATATCAAAATTGAAGTATATTTCGAAATTTTATTTTTATTATAGGGTCAAAATTTCGATTTAAAATTGGTTCTCCATTAATAGGTGACAAAACTACTTTTAATTAAGATATAGTATTTTTTGTGTAGTAATGAGAATGTTATTTAACTTATGCCAATAAGAAAAAATTAGATGATTTTTAAAAAAATATATTTTTTGATATATAATATATAAATTTACTATATAAGTTCTCTAAATGTTTTATAATTCAATTGATTATGAAAATTTTGGCTAAATTATGTTTTATTTTAATATTTTGTTTTTGTATTGTAAATATATAAACAAAATAAAATAGAAAATATGGTAAATTATTGGGGTGATTGATTATATCCATTTAAAACCTGTATAATTAGAAAAATTATAAAAAAATTTCCGTTAGGGGGATGTATTTTAGCACATTATAAAATAAAAAAAAATACATTATGAATGTTTTAAATTAAATTTGAAAGGTATATTTTATAAAATAGTAAAAATATTATTTTATTCAAAATTTTTTAAACTTCATGGACAATAAAAAATTTCATAATAATTAATTTGACTTGAAAAATTAAATCATAAATATTTTTTGGAAAATAATGAATTGTAGGGGAAAAATATTTTATTTATTTAGAGAAATATCTGTTTTTTAGAAATTTCATTAATTTTTTAAAGAAAACAAATAACAAAATTTTCGAATAAAATATTGAAACATATGAAATATCTAGTGTATATGAAAATTATATGACCTAATAAAGGATATTATATATGATTACATTAATGAGAGTAAATGAAATTCCAAAATAATGTGAGATTGTAAAAAAAACATTCTTACCAATTTGGTATCTTAAAACTTTTAACCGATTGAAATAAGAGACATGAATTAAAAAAATATTTAAGAAGAATAAATATTTATTCATGTTAGATACCATAATGTAGAAGAATATAAATCACATAAATATGAATATGTTCATAATAACAAATATTTCTAAATTGAGTTGAAACTGAGATGAAATCCCTTACCTAACACTTCCTTTTGGATTAATACAATTTAATATCATTTATATTGGTTTAAATCATGTAATTAATTTAAAAATGAACTATATTATCTTATATATATTGACATATATGATCATGTTATAACACATTACCACTATTTCATTTATAATATTCTATTACTACAATTGTTTCAGGTGTTAATTATCTTCTTTTATCAGGCACGACATTCCATTAAATGTATGGTTATAATATATAGGAAATTATTAAATTATATACATTATTAAGTTAATCTTACAAAATATATAATATTTAAATAAATTTTTATTACCATTATTTAATGTTGGGCTTGTGAAATGAATCACATCACCATTTGGAGTGGGTTGGCTATATGTACACATGAGCGATTATATCATTCCCTTAATGGTGAATGGGTAAGGAAGTGGATGGAATATTAAATTTATATAGTCAATGTCATGTAATAGGTATTATAAATGATCAAAATTTCCATAATTTTCACTATCCATGTGTGTTGGTGATGGAAAACACATTACATCTATTTGCGATGCTATATTAAACCATATAGATAAGTGATACCTATATATCCCATTTGATGCATAATGAGATGAATTAATATTATAAAATAAATGTAATAACATAGAATAATATGAGAGATAATGGTGTCCTTATATTATATTTTTTAATACATATTTATCTGTTGTAAGAGAAAAAAAATAAAAATGGGCTTTATTAAGATGAATACATTCTCCCAGATAACCTCTTTTGTTTCTCTTCTTAAGGATCCTAGGGTTCGTCTTTTGGGAATGAAAAAATCCAATAGAATGCCTATATTTATTTCTGGGAGTTATGTTTCTGGGATTTTGATGATCTATTTGGCTTTATACAAGTAAATAAGTGAGCGGTGGGGGTTCCCTTTAACAAGCGAGGGAGGCATACCCTGATTACAATTAAATCAAAATTACTAGAAATAATCAAAAAGGATAATGAAATTACCAAGAAAAATAAATCAAAATGACCTAATATTTTGTATTTTAAATATTATAATGTTTCAATATTTCTATAAAATATTATTTTTAACATTTTAATTAGAAATCATACCCGTATCCTTTTGTTTAACCCCTAGTAAGCACAATTTAACATTAACTGAAGTAATTAATTTTTTAATGACTTCACTATTTATATAGACCAAAATTTATGTTGAATTTATTAACTAATATTCATTTTCATTATTAATAATAAGGTATCCATTTAAAAAAAATTAAATTTATTGAAGTGGAACATTTTTATTTAAAATCATACCAAAGATTGTGTAAAAAAATTGTTTTTCAAGTAATATATTTTTCAAGAATAAGATGTAATTATATTAAATATACGACTAGTAATCATCATTAGATGTAGATAAATTATTATATTTATATATATAGTCTATTAATATTATTAAAATTAATTATTATTAAGGATAATTTAAATTAAATAAAATAGATAAACATTATGTCTTCTGACTCAAAAACAATTTTTTTTGAAAAAGATACAGTTTTCTAAAAAATATTCCTTTTTACATCAAAATTATATTTAATTTATTTATATAATACTGATAGTTTATAAACAATTAATTATTTATATTATTAACCATTATTACAAATAAAATTGGGAATGGTTAAATATTAAATTTTTTATCATTCTTATTGTCTTATTACTAGGTAAAAATTTAAAAAATATGTTCCTGAAATATTCTGATAATGTATGTTCAATGTATATTTTCATTCAATGAAATTTTAATTTTTATTCAATTAAATATTAATATATTATTTTTATACTATATTTATTAAATAATAATTTTAAAAAAATAATAATCGAGGCCCAGTTTTTAAGTTCTTCCCACGTACAAAACTATTGTGCACAAGTTTTTCATTGATATTCACTTTTTAAACAAATGAGGTTGGTCCTTCTTTATAACATCATATGGTTCCATGTTTCTTTTTCAATTTCATGTCTTTTTTAAATTACCATTACCCACTGAGTAATCTGATTTGTTAGTGATTATTCTTATATATTAAGATACTATGTGGAATATTTATTTTAATATAGACCGAGTTCCAATCCAATTTCTCTAGATTTGTGAAAAAAATTGTTCTTGAATATACATTTTTCAAAATAATATATGTTCCACATAATGTAATTTAGAGATCATTTTTTATTGTCCAATTGTTAAAAAATAAATCTAATACATTTTAACATTTAAAAGGGTCCGATGTACATGCAGCTCTATTCCCATTCATACCAAGCCTTATGATTGCATTCCATGTATGCAATTTTAAGAAAATGTTATAACAAACATGAAATCCCATGAATTTCCTTTAATAATAATTATATATACTTTTACCACATAAATCAACTTTAAAATGAACCTAAATATTATTTACAATGGCCTTTGTCTCCTCAACATGATCAAGTCCTAAATTTTTTTTGTCACCGACATTGTTTCAACATGCTGACCATGAAATGATATTCTATATAAATTTATATAGGGTTCCATTTGAATACTTTAGTGTAAAATATTATTATAGGAAAACTCCACCAAAGAAAAATAATAACCCCCATTAAAATTAATGCCATGTTAGCATAACATCATCCTTTACTCTAGTATTTTATATTCCATTCCAATTATTCAATTTTTCGAGGATGTTACTTGATGCTAAAATAATGATCAATATCAAGATCATTCTAAAGAAAGTTTTTGAATTTTGATGTAAAATCATGATCTTGATCAGTCATAATTAATGGAGGTGAACCAATAAGTAAAATAAATTCATTAATATAGATCCATGGAAGCTGATCATGAATTAAAACATATCATATAGTAAGTAAATGTAACGATTTGTATAGGTGATTAATAATAACTTATTTTATATTTTCTCTATGAATATTTTTAAATTATGTTACAATATATAATTACAAATTCATTCCATTTCAATATAGGAATAGTAAGAGATAATCCACTAGGATGTTGTCTCCCACCATTCACATGTTGAAAAACCAAAAATCATTATAGATATTCACCAATGTTTTTCTTTATGATATCCCAAAAAAATTGTTCCCTCAAATCCCTATACATATTGGTGCTTCCATACTGAAGAAAGAAATGTTATCTATAAGAATAATCCAAACATTCCATTTTCAGGTCATGTATAGTTGGAACACATAGTCAATTACCAAATTCTATAACTCCATCTTCAAAAATTAATTCTAAAAAAATTACATCAATCTTGAGGTTAATTTCCTAATGAAAACAATCACCATTATATTGAATTTTTTATATGTTTTCATAAAGGCAGTTCCACAATAAATTGATAAAGGAATGTATTATACCCTTTCTTAATAAATCCATTATCTATATTTATTATATCTCTAATCATAGGATCTCTCGCAATAGAAGTTTGGTTCTGAACTAAATTTCTATTCATACATAATGACTCCACTACATTATTTTTTGTTTCTATAGATGGTATTGTGTTGAGAAATCATAGTCCTTTAGTAGCTATGATCATTTTCTTTTCCATATGTCTATATATTTCTATGAGAATATTTATCTTAATCATTTATGATATGTATATATCTCCCATAATTATGTATAGAGATAATTTCATTATATCATCAAAATAGAAATTATAACTACCAAATAAATTTTATGAGTTGGATAGTTGTTTTCATTAGTCTTTAAATAAATTGATGCATATGAATTAAAATTATCATTTTTTAAAAGGAAAAAACTAGGTACCATCATTGATTCGTCATTATATATCACAAATTCATTATTTCATGATGGTGGAGTCAAAATTATAGCATGGAACAATCCCCTATTCAATTATTCCAAACATTCTTCAATTTTTTTTCATATGAACATAATCTATTAAAATGTATGATTAGTTTATAGATTATCTATCTATTTGCAGTTACCAATGAATAACTTTGAGTAAATAACCAAACAAATTAAATTGTTTATATTAGTTATGTTATATTGTGTAGGACATTATATTACATCTGTATTCATCATAAGATCAACTGACATTCCATTGATGGAGACAATATAGTATTCAAAAGAATCTTCCAGAAGAAAAAAGTTACAGTTACTAAATAACCCATATAATTATTTTCTTCAAATATTATCATGAATGATCCAAACATGATCTTCATGAAACTCATTTCTTGTATATTAAACCAATATTTCCTCAATGAATTCCAAAAAATAATCATTATGACATTAATTAAATAATATATAAATTAAATTTAAAATAATTTGTTTAATATTCATTAAAAATAAAATTTCTATATAATATTATAGTATATAGCTCATTTATAAGGTTGATTTAGAAATTTATTATTTCATTAATCACATATGATGATACCAAAATCAATATCCATTAGTTGAAAAAAAAACGAGTTACATGAAGTTGATCAAATAAGTCATCATTGTGGGGATGTTGACACTTGTTCTTTGTCATTATATCATTTACATCAACATAGTTAAAAGAAAAAATTCAGGGATCTTTATTTCTTCATAAAAAAACAAGATCTCCACATTGTGAAACTGTATGGTTAATAAATCCCTTATCTCATAAATCACATACTTGTTTCCTCAATTACACTAATTCCATAGTGTCTACCCAATAGGGTTTCCTTGATTTTAGAGTTGCATAAGCGATCATATATTTGAAAACAATTTTTCATACTATGGTTTCTTGCTAGTAATTAAATAAATAAATATTTCAATATATTCATGTACAATAGCTACACACCCAATTTGATGACCACTTTCTCTATCGACAGATTGTGTTTGATATTATTCCTCAAGAATCTCTTTCATAGGAGCTACCAGGGATGGATCAAGAAATTTCTATAATGATGAATTATCTTCTCCTAGGATACGTAAATCTATATCTTCATCCTGAATCGTAATTTATTTTTTCATAAAATTAATGTTTTTATAATAATATAAATTCTAGTCTATAAAACTAATTATACCAAATTAAATTTAAGATATAATAATAATGTCTACCAATAAGGAATATTTATGTGTCATAATTGAAAAATCCTTACATATACATATGGTAGTGAAACTTCTAAAAGTATCTTTGACTAAAATCTCCCTCCTTATAGTGATACAGAGATATCTAATTTTCAATGAAAATGTAAATGATATAAATTAGTGAATAATATGGAATCAAATAATTATATGGTTAAATTTGAGGATATAATTAATGTTTCTGCCACCATATCACTGGTAACCTCCAAAATAGAAGTAGTGATGACATATGTATGACCTTCTCCCCTTTGGACTCTTTTGTGGAATATTCCCATAACATTTGAGACATTGTTTAAATAAATCGGTAATTCTGCGACGTTTAAGAATTTTATATAATTGTTCAGTTCCTTTACATTACAGTTATGATCCAAATAAATATTGTGGATTACATGTAACCAACTTACATTCCAATCATGAATTTTTTAGGATTTTTCATTCCATGATTTTCACATGATGGAAAATTCTTCTTAATCATCATCTTATTTTCACATTCACTTTTTCTATGTATCCAAAATATCCTATCCTCCTTTGATTCCCCTTGAATATATTGTATCTATATAATTATTTATCAATATTTAGATCTAATTTTTTTATATATGATAATGTTTTTTAGAAAATAGTTCTCTATGGATACTTGGTTTAATACAACAAAAAAATGGTCAATATTTCTATCGTTATTGAGTATGTAATCCATAGAATAATTAGAAAGTCGGGTAAAGGTTCCTTTAGACTCATCAAAACATTCTTATTTCATTTTCATTTAACAATATAAATTTTTCATAATTTAATCAATTTTTACAAGGGAAATATGTTTCTAATAATGTCCCTTTAAAATCTCTCCATTTCATTTGTTCTATTTATTATTCATCCCAAGAGTAATGTATAAATAATACAATTGGTCAACATCACCCTTTACATTTTATACTTCTAGATTAACCTTTTATATTTCATCACATCATAGGGCCATAAAAGTTTTTTACGTAACTTAAATGAATTCTCAACTACCAAAATTCTGTTTGTCCCACAAAATGATAGGGGATTCTAATGTATAAAACAATAAAAAGAAGAAGAATATTTTTATGGAAAATATGTTTCTCTATTTTGGTATGTTGATTATATAAAACCTAATTTAGATACCTTTAAATCACAATGAATTACCTAGTTCTCATACTATGTATTTTTTCTTACTCTGTAGGAAAATATGTATATTGGTCATGAGTGTTAATACCTTTCATTCATACATGAAATATTTACAAAAAATAGAATATGATGGAATATCATATAAAATTATGAATAATAAATCATAATGTGAATTTCTAAATATGTTGTATCACTAAACATAAAACAAAAATTTACACATTATTAATCATATAATATGAAACATGGTTTCTCTTGGGATATCAATATTTCCAAATCCACAATTGTTGTTTGTATAGAAAAAATAAATTATCATAAAATTATCCCCAAATAGTGTCCAACCTATAGTGAAGTAAGGCACATATTTGTATTCTAGGTGATGATCCTTTCAAATCCCAATGTTTCCTTTTCACAATTATTACAGCTAGTGAAAATTATGCTAAAACTAAATCCACAGTTAGTATCAGAGAATTGAAGTATTTCTTGGAAAACCAAGTAATATCATCCATAAAAAACCATTAGGATTTTATTCTACAAATATACAGAAATTTGTAAATTTGGTTATTTTATCTAAACTATTTTCTCTATAATTTTGTTCCCCTAGTTTCCAATAAGCATTCTTGGATTCTAAGGCTAACATCCTTTAATCCAGTAACCCAATGTTGATTTATAATTTATTACAATGATACAGATATAGGGGGTTAAATTCAATTTTTCATAAAATTTTAATATTATTTTAGAGGTATATATATATGATACTAATTTTACATTGGGTATTAAATATAAAACAATGTAATGGATAGAATTACACATATTTGGATTCATTGAAGGAATTATTCATTATATCCTAAGGAAATGAGGATAAACAATGAGGCACCAAAATTTAAAGTATGAAAAAATTAAATTAAATTAATAAATTAGATATCATGATTTGTAAAGTAATAAACAAAATGTCAAGGTCAATATCTAAAATCGGAATAAATTTAATGAATAAATTAAATATAATATTCAACCTTTGATAATATAAATGAAATAATATAAAAGATTATAAATTTTTTTCAATAAATGAATTTATTAATAATTGATTTCATAACCTAAAGCATCATGATACACTAAAGGAATCATGGATTTTCCCAAAGAACATATCATAAGTTTTCCCTATATATTGTGATGTGTTGTTATACTGATGTTTATTCTAATGGTTTTCCACATATATATTTCTCTTATATTAATTTTTTCTTGTTATCTAAAATATTTTGTTTGATTACACATATGAAACAATCTATTTTTTATGGGTTCCTGTTGATTATTCTTGAGTATTAAATTTCCCTGTACCAAATAAATCATATGTGGACCTTTTATATAAAATTAATCATGTGATGTATTGGTTTTTTTATTGATGAAACGTTGATAACATAGTTATTGATGACTTTGATTTTAAAATTTATTCATATTAAATTATAATGTCTTATAAATTGATTTTTTTATATGAATATATGTATGAGATTCCATGGACATTGATATATATTCTATATTTTTTTATTCATAAAAAGGTTTTTTTATTTGTTAAAAATCAAGATATTGAAAATGTGTTGAATTATGGTATGCTATTAGACATCTTATAATAGATTGAATATAGTGGTTAATGTGAATAGGTGTTCTTTTGAAGTGAAGTTGTTTAAATTGTAATTGTGTAACTATTTTTTTTTGTTTTTGTAATAATATAGATGCCATATAAGATTATTTTTTTTGTTATCATAGTGATATATGGATATTTATATTCTACCCACTATCTCCTGGAAATATTTAATACAATCATATTTCATTCCCTAATGAAATTTTTGTATAAAGGGGACTCACATTCCCTGATGATTGTAAGGTGTGGTGATGGATGATGTAGTGGTTATTGATTATTGAGGGTTAAACATTATACTTTTTGTGTAGGAATACTAATGTATTAGATTTTTCATTTTTGGGAAATGCATCCTTCGTGTCAAAAATGTTTAATGAAATTGTATATGAATTTATAATATCTATTTTTTATTTTATTTAGTAATCTAATATTTCATTAATATTCTACATAATGATTGAAAAGACGTTATTCTTAGTATAAAAAATAATTTTTTTAAAATTTATAATATTTTTCATAAAGCTTTTAATATTCTACATCATTATTGAAAATTTATAGGGGGTTTTATTTCATGGTCGAAAAATATGAGGTAGAAATGTGAGTCCTAAGAAATATGATTATATATTATACAAAATGATATGGGGATCTAACCCAAGTAGAAGTGAGTATACATGAACTACCGTAAATTTCATCAAACTGAACTAAAATAAAAGAAGAATACTATATTGATCCTAATAAAAATAAATTATATTGTAATGATAAAAAATGAAATAACTTAAACAATTTTTAACAAAACCCCAATACGCATGCACCGACCCAATCCAAATAAAAACCCACAACCAACAAAACTAAATCAACTAGATGAATACTAATTATAAATAAACAAAATGCTGTTAAACTGATATTAATCAAATATAATATATTCACATTGAACTATTAATCTGTTCTACATGAATTTATTGAATATTTATAACCTTAGTTTAAAAGATAATAGAATAATACATGAAATATAAAGATAAATTATAACCATGATTTTGTGTTGTATTATGTATATTCATTACTCATTTATATAATGGAAGTCAATATCCTGGATTAATATTTATAGTATTATTTTATCTATATAGTATTATTATTAAATATGTTATATTATGATTCTCATATAGACTGGTTTTTCAGTAATCATTTCATATAAATTTAATATAACTCTTTTGTATTAATATATTTCTTATTAAAATTCAATCTTATTTTATTTATTTTAGAAATTGACGTATACTTATTTTTAATGATGGATATAATTTGGAAGTTTGAAACAGATTTAATGTGAAGCTATTTTCAGAACAAGCTGGACATAATTATATATTTTTCATTTTTTAATGATACAAATAGTGGTAACATACATTGCACATGTTATAATTGTTTCATAATACCTTAATGGAGTTGTGTAGTTGTTATCAACCATATTAACTAATTTTGTTATAAAAAAATATATTATGTGTCGTATTTAAATGTTAATAAAATACACTCTAAAAATGTTCAGGACATAAATGAGAGGAATAGATTAGATAATTTTTTAGATGTCTAATTTATGTGTATTCATTATCATGAAAGTTAAGGTATGTCAACCCAAGAATACATTGATACTTCAACACATGACGAGTCAACTGAAAATGATGATGTATATAAGATGTAAAAATTTAATGTTGATGCCCTCACTCTAATATATCATCATGTTGGTAAAATTAAGATGATGGAAGTTTTAATTAGATTATTTTGTGGGAAAACAATGTATAAGATTTTTAATATTACCATTGATTACAATATTATTTTTATGAAGTAATTCCTATATATAATTTAGGTATTCTCTAAAAACACTCTATGGAATTGAGGTATGTTTAAGAATATTGATTTAGAAAAAATAAAATCCTTGATTTCTTTAAGGATTATATATTTTCTTGGGAGTCAATTCTTGAAAGGAATCATTTTATAAAATGTGGAACATCACAATCGTAGCCAATTTTAATATAAATCCATCCCATGTACCTTATAATTAATTGTGTCACTTCACAATAATCCCAAAACTCTAGAATATTTTCACATATAATGAAATATAAATAAAACATTTTATGGAATGATATCAAGAGAAATAAGAATATTTATATGTTAGTTCACTATAATGATATATTTACATGGCATTGATTTTATGTTTCATATCTTGATTATACAGTTGTCATTCATAATCTGAGGTTATGTCATTCATTTGATGGTTTTGATCAGTTTGATAAAATGTTTACATTTCAAATAACATGGATAGTTTGCCAATATATTTATAATCATCATACATTGATTTATATTAAAAAACAATTAAATTTCAGGAGTTTACTAATATATTTTTCTTTTTATCTAGGAAATAATATTGATGTATACATGAAAACATTAATAAAAGAGTAGTAACATATTATGAATGTGGGAGTGGAAATATATGATGCATGTTGGAAGGACATATTTTAGATGAATGTTGTGATTATTTAAAAGGTCAATTATTTTAATACTTATGCACTAACGTATGGATAATGCATGAAGGAAAAAATACTATGTCTTATTTGATTATTAACAACTCACAATACATAAGACTAAAATATCTCTGTAGTTTCACCTCTATAAAATATCGATGATTCTTTCCAATAGACAATCCACATAGGAACAATCATCAATGATTTGATAATAATATAGAGACCAATAATCTGACTTAGTATATTTATGGAAGTAATGTTCTTAATGAATTAATAGATTTCAATTTTTCAGTTAGTCATAGATAGAAGAAATCTAAAAATAGGAAAAATGTTTCCTCTGAAAACTGATACAGTTGGATGAAGAAGATTATATTCATTTTATTTTTCTTATTGGTCAACCAATTTGGTATTTCATTTTATAGACCTAATTCACATTGAAAAAAATATATTTGAAATGTTAATTTTAATTTTTCTAAATGATCAAGGAAAGTAAGAAAGATTATTAGTGATATAAGTATGACTTCGGGGATTCAGGAATCAGACCAAAAGTGCATCCAATGTGTATCAATGAACAAAGGAAATTTCCATGTGATACATATGTGATGACACCTTTAGTAAAAAAATAAATTTATTGACGTACTAGAGAATGTTAAATTTCTAAATGGTTATTGAAGAAACATATCAAAATGGTTCAATAGAAGAGAGTTGAAGACGAAATATTTGAAGACTCATGATTAACACATCCATCATAATGAATTGATTCCAATAGAAATCTAACATTTTATTTACAATAATTTAAGGTGGTCAGTTATTTAGATGTTTCCTTTATTTATTGATATCTAGGCTAATAATATGTTGACGAATTTGGGAAAAAATGTTGTTATTGGCACCATTAATTTTTAATGAGTTAGAGAAATAAATTCATCTATCATTTTTCACAAGCATGATCAATCTAAATTTCCATATTCCAAACAAAATTATTCTTCGAGAAAATATTGAACATCATTGGATGTATCAAACTAAATGAAACATGTTGACATTGAATTCTTATACCATGAATAGAAATTATGTAGAATGTAATGTCATCAATGGTTATATGGATAAAAATTCTATGGATTTTGTTTCAATTTATTTGCATGATTTTACAATAAGATGAAACATACCAATGAGAAATGAAGATGAATATTATGGAATTATTGAACCAACTTTTCAATAAAATTCATAAAATAGGTTGAATTTTATAATCATATGCATTGACAAAATTATGAGTTGAATAGGCGGAGATGACACATCACACTTTTTTTTAATTATGATCTATTTGATGACTACATAAGGAAGGTAAATTTAACTTATATATCATATTTAATCTCATGTAATTTGTTATATATGTTAAACATTTTCTTTTTTTCAATATGTATAATTAAAAAATGATAAATAGACAGCATTGTTCTTTATTATTTTGAAGGATATATGTAACAGCCCGAGATTTTATGAAAAATATTCTTTTTAATTTTATTAATGTCTTGTGTTGTACGGTACACCAAGAGGAGCTTGCACAACATGCATCCTTGACTTTCCTTGCATTACACACAATCGCAACCTTCCTCGATAGCGTGTGTAGTACGCAATACTGAGTTTCACGAAACAACGATATGCTATTAAAATATTATTATAACTAGTCGTTATGAATAGTAATAACCACCTTTTAAAATTTTAGAAATTTTAGCTCTCAAAATGGACTTCATTTTTGGATTCGGAGTATCGAATTTAGCCTAAGGTGAAATTTTGGTACTTTTCGGATAACTTTCATATTCTGATGAATAGTGAAAATTACTAAATTATAATTAAAAACAACTTTTTTAATCAAAATAATTAATAGTGATAAATTATTAATTTGAGTGGTTTTAAAGTATATTTAGAATATATTTTTACAATTTAATACAATGTTGTTCATTGGATGTAATTTCACATTTAAACCAGACATAAACAAGTGTCAATCTTTTGATAGATATTGTTTCTTAAAAACACGCTATTTTTTTTAACAGTGGGATTTAATTATAAAATTAATTAATGCAACTTCTATGTTATGAATTTGGTAAAATAGAATTCATTTTTGAATTCGGAATATGAAATATAGCTTAGGATGAAATTTTGGCATTGTTCTGAAAAACATCAATTTTTGATGAATAGTGAAACTACTAAGTGGTAGTTAAAAAAACTGAATTTTTCATAAAACATAATTTTACCGCTTCTGTGAATGGAATTTCAAAAATCCGAGAGACACGATTGATGTCAGTAAGTAAAATGTGGTTCAATGAGATGAAAATAATTTTTGGTGAATAGTAACTTTTTACTTTTATTTACCACGGTTAAAAGTAAATAGGGTAATTAAGGGTAAGAATGATATTAATATTACCCTAACACATGTCCTAATTCTATTGGACAAGTGTATCTCGACCAAAAACAACCTTAAGTGTAAAATATTATCATTTAGGCCGACTTGGATTAGATTAGGACATTTATTATTAATTTATTTAAAGAAGGGTTAAAATAGTTAAAATCAAAGTTTAATAAGTAAATCATTTTTAATATGGGGTTATACATAAGATACATTAGACTATAAATACTCATTAGAAATCTAAGAAGATTTCCTACATAATTGTATTTGATTAATAATTTTTATACATTAAATAATTTAATTTATTTATGACACAATGATGATGCAGTAATTATCTTATTAATGAAATATTGACATAATTGATGTTATAAACACCACAATAAATGTAAATTGAGACTTTTTATGAATTACACTAATTTTATAGGTTACTATGATATATTAGTGTTGATTTAATCAACTTGGTTCGAACATATAATTCTGTTATGACTTTCACAAAAATCATATATCAAATAGTGTCAAAATTGACACAAAATAGTTTTTAAAGAAAATATTATATTATTAATTGTTATTTTATTTCACAAAATCTAAGGTTCGCCCAAATGAATTATATAAGGATATATATATTAATAATAAACAATTTGGGGTTCGTTTGCCATGTTATAGTAAGTGTATTAACCATATAGTGAAAGAAAACAAAAAGACACGGTAAAAGTTAAATTATTTAACTTAGAGTTATATCTAATCGATAAGGTTAAAATAATACCCTAAACTTGTCTAAATCCTATTGGTTGATAGTATTTCGACCCATCCCCACGTTATCTTCGAAATAAGACCCTTTGGAACCATTATAAACCGATTTTGACTTTAATATAAAATAATATTTTGAGATATTCCTGAGGTGCCCCTCTCCTCCCTTATAAAAGGGCACCTCCTCCCCCTCCTCCTCACACCAATTGGAGAACTCAAGCTCGGCCAACCCCTACCAAAATCCCTTCTCCACTTCCCTAGAATAATCCTAGAGGTCCTGGTCTTCTTCAAAGACCAATCTTAGTTCCCTAAGTGGAGGATTCAAAGAGGCGTTTCAAAGAAGAGGTAATAACCATTACCAAATTTTCAATTTCTTTCTTCTTCAACTTCTTCTTCTTTAGTTGTTTCATGACAAAGTAATAACATCAGTATTACTTAAATACTGATATGTTATTATAAATATGAAAAAACCCTAATTCACCTTCTATCCATCCTACGGAAAAATGAAATCACCGCGTGTGCGTACGTACGGAATATCGTCTCCACGTCGTGGTGTAATCTATTTTCCTCCACCACATTAATTGGATGCGTATAATGGTGTAATGAGTAACTATATATTATTATTATAAAGTTATATTGATACTGAAATAGTATACATAAACTTCAACACAATTCCACGACCATGGGAACGATATCATCGCTCGTGCGTACCTACGGACTACCGTCTCCAAGACGCGATGAGATTAATTCTCCATGTTAACCATTTAAGAATGATTATAAAGTATATATATGAAATAATAATGAAATATATGACATTATAAAGATACTGTATTTATGTATATATATATATATATGTATGTCATCTACTTACTTCCATTCAAGACAATAAGGAAAGGAAAACAGCGTTCATCCGTACGTACGGACTACCGTCTCCATGAACGGTGTTTTTCATTTCATTTATCTATCTATTATATATATATATATACTGAATATATATGATATATAAATCATATTTTATATTCTGGAAGTATGTAAATCATGATATAAGTAATAATAATGTCAGGAACAACAAGTCAAAACACCTACGATAAATGAAACAATTTTACCCAAAACGCTTCTTTAACATGGAATTTACAAAAGAACGGGTAATATAAAGTCATAAGTGAACCATATATGATATACTAACAGTGAATATGATTCTGTAATAAGTCAATGACATTATTTAAATCATTATATAGGAGGTTCGTACACATACGAAGAAAATCGGACCTAATGTAAGGGAAATATCACAATCTCATTTTTATCTGAAATTGTTTATTCGTAAGTATTTACTGGGGTGTATTTTATCATCCACATCCATGTTCCATCAATATGTAATATTGTTTCCATCCAATTACAATAGTTTAAATCCAATTTTACCTTTCGGTGAGTTTTTAGTAAAGAATATGAAAGGAATCTTTTGTCGTTTTTTTCATACGAGGTACTTTTTGACTTTTCCAACAAAAGTACGAAGAATGTTTTTTTAACTTATACGGCATGAATGGATTTTAAAAACATCATTTCCAAGAATCGTCCTTTATAATTTTTCAATTTTATTTTTAATCAACTTCTATTAGTTTCTAATTGTATGACATGTTAAGAAAAGAAGAGTGTTTTTGAAGAAGAACGGATATTTTCCTCAAGAATGGAGTTCAAATATTTTATCAAAATTATTTTCCATCTAAGATAATAAAGGGTTCTGTTTTTATCCCTATTATTACATTGATTTTATTATGTTGTGAGGGAATTATTTTTATGAAGTCATTTACCTTATATGATTTGTTTTATGATGTCATGATGTTTCAAGAATCCCATTTTTGTTACATGTGTTATGCGATGATGTATGATTTATGATTATGTGGCACACATAAGAAAGGATTAATTATAATATGGGTGGGACCTATATCTCCCTCCAATGAATTGGGTAATGATTTTATATCTCATGAGATAGACATGGATGGAACGGTAGGTTATACCGGTTCAGTGAAACAGGACTGGAACGAGGGTGACTCGATTCAGAAAGGGACTTTGTTCACTAAGATAGTCTTGGAAATGAGTCTTGACTAACAAGAAATGATTCTCCATGATTATGTGTGTATGCCACAAAGTTTCACGTTTTAAGTTATGATTATTGGGATTTCATTTCACCACTATGATTTATCCCATGATATGAAATTATGCTCTCTTTTGCAGGTTAAGATTTCCAAAAGTTATTTTCTTATGAATATGATGTTATTGATTTTTCTTTTGCTTACCCTTACTGAGCATTTGAGCTCACCCTTTTATGTTTTCTTTTCCCCAGGATATAAAGAAAGGTTTTAGGTATAAAAAAAATGAAGATCTTTATGGGAGATGTTGAAGATCTTTCACCACGATTAGAAGATTACGTTCCGAGTTTCCAAAGACACTAAACTATTACGGTCCTTGTGTGTGTGTTTTTGTTATGTACTAAGAATTCCGCAAAAGTAATGTAATTTCAATGTACGTCAGGCTTCGGGTCTCTACAGTTGGTATCAGAGGAACGGTTTAGTCAACCTTTGGAAACTAGGACGCGAAAACGTTAGTGAGATCCCTAGAGATATTTCTAAGGTATGTATAGGGATGTCCCTAAGGTTAAGTATACGTATAGGTTATAGTACTAGAATTACGCTAACGATCATAGAATTAAACCTAAGATGTTAGATATTGAAGGTACTCCACCTTTATTATGTTGTTTTCCCTAGCATGATTTTTGCCTCTCACACTATTCTTTTTGGTTTTTAGAAAATGGCTGGAAACAAGATGATTCACAATAATGGAGGATATGATGGACAATGGAATGATATTCTTCATAATGAAATGGGATTTGGAATTCCAAACATCATTATTATGCCG
The DNA here is from genome assembly GCA_963277665.1 of Viscum album. Classification (NCBI taxonomy): domain Eukaryota; kingdom Viridiplantae; phylum Streptophyta; class Magnoliopsida; order Santalales; family Viscaceae; genus Viscum; species Viscum album. Next base: position 464,878,588 of record OY728119.1, read on the forward strand.
AATCAGCAATCTAATAATATGATCAATAATGTAAAATTTGGTAAGTTTCCTGACTCGGCTAATAAGAGAAAGATGGAGTTTCATGATGATCATAGAGGAAAGAAAGTTCATTTTCCCCTATGTAAATCATGTGGGAAGAGGCATCAAGGAGAATGTTTCAAAGGAACTGGAAGATGCTTTGGGTGTGGAAAAGAAGGACTCAAATCAAGTAAGTGCAAAGGAAAAGGTTCAGTTAACATCATGGATGAGGATAATGGTATTGCTACGACATCAACAATGGTTAAATGCTTTAAATGTGGAATGTACAGGCATTATGAAAACCAATTCCCTAAGGGAAAGTCTCATGAAGAGAATCAGTATGGTCGTATGGGAAGTATTTATGTTGATGATGATGAAGATACCACAAATGATATGTGAGATGAAATAATTGTTCAATCTCAGTCAATGGTTTAGGAATGTAGTGGAATGATTACATGTTTATCATGTGTAATGTTGTATAAGTAATCTCATGGAATAAAGAAACATATAAGGATTGTTACACTGTTGTCTTTCCTTAAGTATTGAAATTGTATGATGAATGGTACCAGTAACCATGAAAGGTTATTCAGATACTTTTGGAAAGTAGATGATATGCGCATAATGAAAGGATAAGAAGGTAATGTGATGTTTGATTGTATTCATAAGCTCAAGATTGATATAAGGACTAAGTGATATCATGGTTTGAGTATATAGAATTTTGAGGATTTTGGTATGTGGAAGGTTTTAACTTTTAACTGCATTCATGTTTTCACTAAGGTATTCAAGAGAATATATGATTAAGGACTTTGAATGTTTGGAATGTGACCAACAAAACATATCTTATGATATATGGGGATCAACGATGGTATTAAATCTCTGGTAATCGTTTTCACTATGTTATGAGAGTGGACTGCAGTATTATGGATAAGCCTAAAGATTGGAATGGATTATGTTGGACATAAGTTAGTATTGTTTAAGGATAGAAGTTTTTTCTATATTATTGATGGGATGTTATAGTAATATAGTTTTAGAAAAAAAGGACAACCTGCAGGACGGGCGACAACCCATCGCGTCGGAAAAGGTTGTGGAAATCGAACCCAAAACTGTAGTGCGACTGGCCTTTATCGCATACCATTGTCCTACAAGAAGTCCATGTTTAGTAGAAACTAGTTTTATTATATTAAGCAGTATGATATATGAAGTATAAGTCCATTTTAGGAACCATATATGATTAATCTCACTATAGATCGACTTATGTATATAATTTTTGCTACCCTTTTGTTTGAGACAGATGGAATGACTCATCATTCTATCACATGATCTGCTAACACTTCACGAATAAAAAATTCAACTTCATTTATTTAAGAGATGAAGTGGAAATTGTTCAAGGCACGAACAACATTGAGATTGTACCAAAATAATGTAAGTATTTATTATAATTCAAATTTTCAGCTTTAGGGAAATGATCTTGAAACCCAAAAATGTTGTCCTAGTGATCTTATACCTGATGAATCAGAGGGTACCTTATATCATCACAAATCTATGGATTTGTGATTACTAGCTTTTACATAGCCATGTTCTCTACCACTCTCCATTAGAACATGATGGTTAGATTTCTCTTCCATATCTATATTTTCACCATGTGGAAACCCAGTGATTAGTTTATTTGGGTGATCGTTAAATTTCATACTTTAGTTTTTAAAGCCATGTTTTGGTATTCCTTTTTACGATGTGGGTTTCTATTAAAGAAACTTTCAAATAGTAAACCATTTATAACCCCGACGAATTTCGAGGGCGAAATTCATTTTAAGGGGGGTAGAATGTAACAGCCCGAGATTTTATGAAAAATATTCTTTTTAATTTTATTAATGTCTTGTGTTGTACGCTACACCAAAAGAAGCTTTCACAACATGCATCCTTGACTTGGCTTGCATTACACGCAATCACAACCTTCTTCGATAGCGTGTGTAGTACGCAATACTGAGTTTCACGAAACAACGATATGCTATTAAAATATTATTAAAACTACTCGTTATGAATAGTAATAAACACCTTTTAAAATTTTATAAATTTTAGCTCTCAAAATGGACTTCATTTTTGGATTCGGAGTATCGAATTTAGCCTAAGGTGAAATTTTGGTACTTTTCGGATAACTTTCATATTCTGATGAATAGTGAAAATTACTAAATTATAATTAAAAACAACTTTTTTAATCAAAATAATTAATAGTGATAAATTATTAATTTGAGTGGTTTTAAAATATATTTAGAATATATTTTTACAATTTAATACAATGTTGGTCATTGGATGTAATTTCACATTTAAACCAGACATAAACAAGTGTCAATCTTTTGATAATATTGTTTCTTAAAAACACGCTATTTGTTTTAACAGCGGGATTTAATTATAAAATTAATTAATGAAAATTCTATGTTATGAATTTGGTAAAATACAATTCATTTTTTAATTTGGAATTTGAAATATAGCTTAGGATGAAATTTTGGCATTGTTCTGAAAAACATCAATTTTTGATGAATAGTGAAACTACTAAGTGGTAGTTAAAAAAACTGAATTTTTCATAAAACTTAATTTTACCGCTTCTGTGAATAGAATTTCAAAAATCCGAGAGACATGGTTGATGTCAGTAAGTAAAATGTGGTTCAATGAGATGAAAATAATTTTTGGTGAATAATAACTTTTTACTTTTATTTACCACGGTTAAAAGTAAATAGGGTAATTAGGGGTAAGAATGATATTAATATTACCCTAACACATGTCCTAATTCTATTGGACAAGTGTATATCGACCAAAAACAACCTTAAGTGTAAAATATTATCATTTAGGCCCACTTGGATTAGATTAGGACATTTATTATTAATTTATTTAAAGAAGGGTTAAAATAGTTAAAATCAAAGTTTAATAAGTAAATCATTTTTAATATGGGGTTATACATAAGATAAATTCGACTATAAATACTCATTATAAATCTAAAAAGCTTTCCTACATAATGGTAGTTTATTTATAATTTTTAGACAATAAATAATTTAATTTATTTATGACACAATGATGATGCAGTAATTATCTTATTAATGAAATATTGACATAATTGATGTTATAAACACCAAAATAAATGTAATTTGAGACTTTTTATGAATTAAAATAATTTTCTAGGTTACTATGATATATTAGTGTTTATGTAATCAACTTGGTTTGAACATATAATTCTGTTATGACTTTCACAAAAATCATATATCAAATAGTGTCAAAATTGACACAAAATAGTTTTTAAAGAAAATATTATATTATTAATTGTTATTTTATTCCTAAAAATCTAAGGTTCGGCCAAATGACTTAGATAAGGATATATATATTAATAATAAACAATTTGGGGTTCTTTTGGCATGTTATAGTAAGTGTATTAACCATATAGTGAAAGAAAACAAAAGACACGGTAAAAGTTAAATTATTTAACTTAGAGTTAAATATAATTGATAAAGTTAAAATAATACCCTAAACTTGTCTAAATACTATTTGTTGATAGGATTTAGACCCATCCCCACTTTAGCTTCGAAATAAGACCCTTTGGAACCATTATAAACCGATTCGAACTTTAATATAAAATAATATTTTGATATATTTCTAAGGTGCCCCTCTCCTCCCTTATAAAAGGGAACCTCCTCCCCCTCCTCCTCAAACCAATTTGAGAACTCAAGATCGGCCAACCCCTGCCAAAATCCCTTCTCCACATCCCTAGAATAATCCTATAGGTCCTGGTCTTCTTCAAAGACCAATCTTAGTTCCCTAAGTGGAGGATTCAAAGAGGCATTTCAAAGAAGAGGTAATAACCATTACCGATCTTTTCAATTTCTTTCTTCTTCAACTTCTTCTTATTTAGTTTTTTCATGACAAAGTAATAACATCATCATTACTTAAATACTGATATGTTATTATAAATATGAAAAAACCCTAATTCACCTTCTATCCATCCTACGGAAAAATGAAATCACGGCGCGTGCGTACGTACGGAATACCGTCTCCACGACGTGGTGTAATCTATTTTCCTCCACCACATTAATTGGATGGGTATAATGGTGTAATGAGTAACTATATATGATTATTATAAAGTTATATTGATACTTAAATAGTATACATACACTTCAACACAATTCCACGACCATGGGAACGATATCATCGCTCGTGCGTACGTACGGACTACCGTCTCCACGACGCGATGAGATTCATTCTCCATGTTAACCATTTAAGAATGATTATAAAGTATATATAAGAAATAATAATGAAATATATGAAATTATAAAGCTACTGGATTTATGTATATATATATATATATATATGTATGTCATCTACTTACTTCCATTCAAGATAATAAGGAAAGGAAAACAGCGTTCATGCGTACGTACGGACTACCGTCTCCATGAACGGTGTTTTTCATTTCATTTATCTATCTATTATATATATATATATACTGAATATATATGATATATAAATCATATTTTATATTCTGGAAGTAATTAAATCATGATATAAGTAATAATAATGTCAGGAACAACAAGTCAAAACACCTATGATAAATGAAACAATTTTACCCAAAACGCTTCTTTAACATGGAATTTACAAAAGAACGGGTAATATAAAGTCATAAGTGAACCATATATGATATCATAACAGTTAATATGATTCTGTAATAAGTCAATGACATTATTGAAATCATTATACAGGAGGTTCGGACACATACGAAGCAAATCGGACCTAATGTAAGGGAAATATCACAATCTCATTTTTATCCGAGATTGTTTATTCATAAGTATTTACTGGGGTGTATTTTATCATCCACATCCATGTTCCATCAATATGTAATATTGTTTCCATCCACTTACAATAGTTTAAATCCAATTTTACCCTTCGGTGAGTTTTTAGTAAAGAATATGAAAGGAATCTTTTGTCGTTTTTTTCATACGAGGTACTTTTTGACTTTTCCGACAAAAGTACGAAGAATGTTTTTTTAACTTATACGGCATGAATGGATTTTTTAAACATCATTTCCAAGAATCTTCCTTTATAATTTTTCAAGATTATTTTTAATCAACTTCTTTTAGTTTCTAATTGTATGACATGTTAAGAAAAGAAGAGTGTTTTTGAAGAAGAAATGATATTTTCCTCAAGAATGGAGTTCAAGTATTTTATCAAAATTATTTTCCATCTAAGATAATAAAGGGTTCATCTTTTATCCTTATTATTACATTGATTTGATTATGTTGTGAGGGAATTATTTTTATGAAGTCATTTACCTTATATGATTTGTTTTATGATGTCATGATGTTTTAAGAATCCCATTTTTGTTACATGTGTTATGCGATGATGTATGATTTTTGATTATGTGGCAGACATAAGAAAGGAATCATTATAAGATGGGTGGGACCTATATCTCCCTCCAATGCATTGGGTAAATATTTTATATCTCATGAGATAGACATGGCTGGAACGGTATGTTATACCGGTTCAGTGAAACAGGACTGGAACGAGGGTGACTCGATTCAGAAAGGGACTTTGTCCACTAAGATAGTCTTGGAAATGAGTCTTGACTAACAAGAAATGATTCTCCATGATTATGTGTGTATGCCACAAAGTTTCATGTTTTATGTTATGCTTATTGGGATTTCATTTCACCACTATGATTTATCCCATGATATGAAATTATGCTCTTTTTGCAGGTTAAGATTTCCAAAAGTTATGTTATTATGAATATGATATGATTGATTTTTCTTTTTCTTACCCTTACTGAGCATTGGAGTGCACCCTTTTATGTTTTCTTTTCCCCAGGATATAAAGAAAGGTTTTAGGTATAAAAAAAAGGAAGATCTTTATGGGAGATGTTGAAGATCTTTCACCACGATTAGAAGATTACGTTCTGAGTTTCCAAAGACACTAAACTATTACGGTCCTTGTGTGTGTGTTTTTGTTATGTACTATGTATTCCGCAAATGTAATGTAATATCAATGTACGTCAGGCTTCGGGTCTCTACAATATAGGCTTTTCCTAGAAAATAGTTTTCATCTTTATTGAAATTGAAGGTAGATATATTACTTTAAAAATTCACCAAAACAAATATTTAATTATGTTTAATATTAATTTATATTTCAGGTATTGATTTTTATTACTCGCTTTGTCTCTGTGGAAATGAAATCATTAGCTTTGAGTCATAATTCTGTGGTTCCTAAATACAAATAATTTTTATCAATTATTAATGAATTATTATTACCAATAGAGGGAATAACATGAGAAATCAACATGATCGTCTTATATTAACTAAACAAAATATATTGTTATACCAGTGTTTCAAATAATTTATCTCAATCCAAAAATTCATCTTACTATGGATTAATTGAGAAAATACTAATGTTAGATTGTTACACTCATGGTCGAGTAACTGTGATGAAATTTATGTGGTTCGATTATATGATCTGTCATGGAACAGTAATTAATTTTTATGGGCTTTTTGTTATTGACATGAATCATATTATCTTTAATGATGAATAATATGTATTAAAATAAATGGTGAAATAATTTTTTATATATAATCTCATCTTCGACAAGAAATTGGTTTCAATGTTTATGTAATTCCAAGGAATATTCTTGATGATGGGAATGAGGTAATTGACACCATCCATACTCCCATTATCCCCAAACCATTTATTACTTTTGATTTCTACAATACATCAATTGAAAAATATTATTGTGAACTTGAAGATATAGTGGGAAATATATAGAATCAACCATTTGGGTTCTCAGTATATCTGGATTAGCTAAAATTATGTTTTTCGGTTGGTTTTATAAAATTTATTTACAACTGATTACAAATATTTTTTATCCAACAAGACCTTTAGGTTCATTTTCAATATTTACTGGTTGTATATATTATTGAGTTGAAATTATAATCTTGAATTTAACTGTATTCAAATATTAAAATGAAAAAAAATCCAAAAAAGGTAAATATTTGAAAAAAAAAGTTGAATTGAATTTGAAATATTAAACTAATTGATATAAAAGTAAAAACAAGTTAAAATGATATAATAAAAAATGGAAGAGTGAAATAAAATAAAATATTAACCAACTAACCTAAGATAAATACATATTGATAAATGACATCATAAAAATAAGAAAATGAACCCAATGACAAATGAAAGAAGGAAAACAACCTAATAAATTGACCAAAATGAACCGAATGACCTAAACAACACTAAATTGGGTAGAAATGAAATTAGAATAAAACTATATCATAGCCATGTTAAACATGCTTATTTGAAAGTATTTTTTGTTTCTATGAAATTTTATATGTTTTGATATTATTTTAAGAATATATAAAATGGGTTTCTATCACATTATATCATGTATTGGATTTAAAAATAATATTTATTAATTAATTCTGCCACATATTATTTCTTATTTTTTTAAATATTATTTAGGAATTTTTTTATTAATTATATCATTTTTCCATATGTGGGAAATGAAATAAACTTAAGAGAAATAATGAAAAATTAATAATTCATAGTAAAATCACTAGAATAGTGCAATGGGAATCTATTATCTTGGGCTTATTACGAGTATTTCATTTCCATATAAAGAATAAATAACATATAATGTCAAGCGATAAATATTTTTATTCACCTATAATCAGGGTCCACCACAAAGGCATTTGTTATTCACAGACCATCATAGTGTTTCCAATGCTTAGGAAAGAGATTTAATGATGTGGTACTAATACTAGGTTATCTTTTTGGTGTACCCATTCACACACCATCCCCCATGACATACTATCTACCAAACATTTTGATCTCTTGGAGTTATTACTAAAACTCAAGATAAATATTCCACCAATTGTTTCTCCTCTATTTTTATTTGAGCCTCCCCACCTATAATTCATGTATCTGTAAATGATTACTTCTCCTCATTCTTATTATTAATTTTCCAAACAATATCATCATATTATTTTTCTTATACTTCTTCTCACAGAGATACTACATTATTTATTTTCTGATTATTGCTTTGAATCCTTTTGAACTAGCAGAGCAAACACTTGGATCCACTACATTAGTAACATTAGATTTTCCTATAGTCCCTAGGAAGCCAGGGATGTCCACTAAATAAATTTCATCGGGTATATTTATTGAACCATAGTAAAAAATTTACCGTAATTTATTTTCATTTTACGATGTATTGCTATAATATTTTTTCTTCTTTAATATATAGATTTTCCAATAAATGAAATTCGGGTACATGAATTCTTGTGCTGTGGAACCACTAAATCGAAATGATGGTAGAGTACCATGAAGGTAAAAACAATGGTTGGAAAAATAGGACAACAATGTAAGTATTTTCATGATATTATTTCAAAATACCATGACACCATTCTTTCTCATTCACTCTCCCAGCAAAACCTACCGAATGAAATAAAGGGAAACACCTTAGAAAAATTAGTAGTAATAAATTCATTTTATTTATTGTTATATTGTTATTTTACTTATTTTAATTAATATTTCAGTTCCAACATTGTTTTAATTTTCCCATTAGTGCAGCTGTGTGGCCAGCACATCTTATGGAATTAGGTCATATCTTTAGAGGATATAAAGATACATTGTATTGTAGAAGTTATTCTAGAGTTTTCTTGTATTTAGCGGCCACACTAATCATGGACGATTCTCTAGAAGAATATTATCATGAAATGATTTCTCATTATCTGTGTATCGAGTTCAATGTATTAATTAACTATGGGGTTTAAAAATGAAGATTACATTGATTTTCATTATTACTTATTATAGTAATGTTTAATTTTTAAGTAATATTTACGAAAAAATAGAAAAAATATTCCATGAAAAAATTCCTTAGTTTAATTTGGACTATAATGAAAGCCCATGTTATGAAATAAGTACGAAACTCATTTATATAGACTCAGTTAATATTTTATATCTCATAAAAATATGGCGGTTAATCAAATTACAAATTACCTTTCCAAAAAACAACACCTAGTTGAATATTTTATAAGGATATTCCCTAAAATTTTTTGATCTCTTCGATGAGAAATTTTATCAGAAATTTATCTAATTTGATTTTGAGGTATTTATCACTCTCTATAGTCTTCTCCCCCTCACACACACACCCTTTTTTGAACTGGATTTATAAAATGGATATCTGTTAATAGACATGATAGATAAACATTAAACACAATGATATATTCATTCTTTAATGGTTTGGAATACTTATATAATTATAAAATATTATTCACTCTAATGTAATTTTTACTAAAGATGAATTGTTCTAGTGTACATTTAATGTTATGATAATTCTACCCATAGGAATGTGTGACATATTGGATGTTATGAATATTCTACCCATAAGAATTCATGAAACACTAGTTATAAACACATGTTTTTAAATACATTCTCAAATAACCTTAATAAATCCTAAGAGAGAATAAAAAATGGAAATAACATATTATATGAGTAATTTTCTTTCTTCGATAAAAAGTGATAATAAAAAAATATTCTAAAGATATGGTGACATACCAAAAGGTTATACTACTCAATATAGTTATTTTAATTATTTTGGAAATATTTATTCTCAATCATAGGGATTCTCTCTTTATACTATATGCACTAATTTGAAGATGTATCTGTTTGTTTATATAATTGATAGTCTATTAATGGTCAATATAGAAAACATGAATGGAGTGCATCTTAAAATCAAAATGGATGATTTATTGACTTCTATGATTTATACACTCTTGTCCATAAATAAAGATAGGTTAAACTCGGTTGTTGAATCTTATGTCATCCACAACATCTGCAATAATCATCCTCTGAATAAATATAATTACAAATTAGAATTTTTTTACCCACTTTTTAGGCATATAGTTTAGGAGATTTAGTTTTAATAAAATTCATGTTATTTTACAACTTATAATTTATACGATTAATAGAATCTATGTGTGGCCCCCCATCTATATTTTTTCTAGTTATTTAAAATCCCTTATGCTTATTTGTAACGTTTCGCTTCTTCTATTTCAAAAAATATTCCCCTGATATCTTCAATCCTCATGCACTGTTATTTAATTACTTGTCCATTATTTATCCCATCCAATTATGTTACACATAAAAAAAGAATACTAATAATCCACAAGATGCTCATTCATTTTAAAATATTATTAACCACAAAAGAAAACATATGACATATATTCTCTTGTATACTACACATAAAATATTTTTATTTCACCTATCCAAATTCTTCTACTCCAAATATATAATATGTATTCAATATGTTTCCCTCCCTTTTCAACATTTTTACACCATCAAAAAATTTATGCATTTGTTAAATTTTTTTACATATACAATATAATGCTTTCGTATATTTTTATATTTTTCATCTTAAATCAAATATCATACGGGGTTCTAAAAATATGTTATATATATAAGTAACATCATAAAATAGAAAAAGTTTAGTCTTAGACTAATCCGAAACACAGTACATGGTTAGGGTATTTATAGATTCTCAATATATTTTTCTAGAATAGAAAAATCTATATAAGAAAGAAAACCACATGTTCAATGGGATTTTATCAAATTCAAATCCATATCTAACTTATATTCTCTCTATATTGTTCAGTACAATCGAGAAGCCAAATTTATCATCTTATAGAATAATTTTCAAAACACATGAATCAATTCCGACCATATAAAATAACTCTTCAACTATAAATTTACTATTAAAGCACTACATATGTGATATTATCTTTTTCTCCACAATAGAACTTCACCCTTATATGTCTCTATCATTGAAGATTCAAAATATTCAACAACTTTTTATTATCAATCCGGCTTCTTCCATAAAAAAATATAGATTTGGGATTCACTTGAATAAATTTTTATGATTTTACATCTTATGTATTTATTCATAAATCAATACTATTGATGTGAATCCTTCACAACATAAATCTTTTGTTTCTATGTGTATGTTTACCATTTTCTTCTTCATTTATTAATATAAAACACCATAACATCTCACTCCAATATTCAAGAACATGTAAAAGTATCCAACAAACATATTATTTTGAATAATTCCTTCAATAATATAACTAATAATTTATTTATTCTATTAGTTGAAAAAAATATATCATGAAACTTATATTTGGTTAAAATGAGTTTCATTATTCCACTGTTGTCTTATAATACCACTAGGGTATAGCAAAAAAAATTTTTTATGATGTTCCATATTTACATTATAATAACACCCAATAAATCCTTATATATTCGTCAATTATTTCTAATACATCCCTTGGAACATGATATTAAAACTATTCTTAACTTTAGGGTAGCCATTTTTGTAGTGTTCTAAGTAGTGGAAAAGTTGTCACACCATTTTATGATAAAACTATACTAGGTGAATAAAATATAAATGAAATGATTCAAAAAAATACATAATTAAATATGTTAAATAACACCAATATTAACAAAATATAATTAAATGTAAAAACTTAAAAAAAAATTAATGCAACTAAATCGGCCTGGCCTCAATAAAATGAAATTATTGTATAACTAAAAAAACAACACATAACCTAACATGATGAAGTAAAATTGAAAAAAAATTCCTTAAAAACATAATCTATAATATATAAGAAATTTTTTATATAAACTCAAAATATTTAAATTAAATAAATTATAACAAATTAAGATATATCCTAAAAAATCATTATCATGTTATAACTAAAGGTGTCAAAATGATCTGAATGAAATATCAATGAAACAATCAAAACTAAACTAAAAAAATCATTTCAAAAAATATAATAAAACCATCTCAAAATTAAAAAATATATAATGGATCTGGATTAGGAAATATCAAATGATGAAATATATCATTTAAAAAAATAACAAAACCCAACCAGTATAAAATATGAATAAACCAAACTAATATAAATTAAATTATATAAAATAATATAAAAATTAAATAAACAGATTATAGGTGAACTAAACAATATTTATGGAAAATGATAAATAAAATCCAAATAAATATGATTTACCCTAAAAAATGTGATAACCCCACCCAAATAATCCTAACCCACAAAATAATATTAGGAATCTAATTGAACAAAATAAATTATAAATAATTTATCAAAAATGATGATAAGGGAACCAAATTGAGATAACTCAAGAAATGATATAACCAAAATATGATCCACACATTTTATATATCCATGGTTAAAATGGGAAATAAAATATTTTCTACCTACCTTTTAAAAAAAATACAATAAATTGAAACATATATTTTACTTATTTAATGGATGTATGTTTTCTTGAACTTCAGTTAGCATAATATTCTTTGAATCTGAAATTTCAGTGGATTTTATATCATGTTCATTTTTAATTGTATCATTATCTAGATTCCATTCATTATAATAATTTAAAATGTCATTGTAGAGAGTGTTTTTAAATATTTAATGATGCATGTCTCAAGAAAAAACAATATCTAGATCAGAAAGAAAAAACATGGATGTGTGGTAAATGAAGAAACATAGTAGTGAATTTTACATTTTATATTGTTAATTTTGATATATATTATTTATTTTTATCTTAATAGTCTCTTTTTATTCGTAACCATCTGATTTGGGGGGCATTGATGTTCAGGAACTTATATCATTAGCCCAATTGGCCACTTAAATAAATTTTTGGGATATTAGAAGCATGGTATAGTACATTTTCAACAAGGGATGAGTATTGTCCTGAAAATGTATTAACACACATTAGGGGAGTGTTCTAGTAACATCGATTTTGAATGGGTATCACATGCTGAGGATAAAGAATAAATACTAAAAAGGGACATATAGGTGGGAGAATGGGCTTAAACAGAAAACACTAAATTTATGAAAATGATGGAAGTATTATATCCATTACATCGTCTAGGGAATATAATGGCTTACGAAGAATGTATTTTTAGGATGTGTACATTATATAGTTAATTGTGATGCAGTCCATGTGGTCGTTAGGAGGATTGTATTCCAAGAAGTGGTGATGGAAATGATGGCCACGAGAATTATGCTGGGGATGATGGACATGAAGAGGGAGGGTATGATAATAATGAATTAGGAGGGGATGATTTCAAGGAAGAGGTCCTTGCAAAATAAAATGATAAAGAAGAGGATGATAATGAGGAAGAAAATGATTATAGTGATGGTGTTGAGAAACATATTAATCTATTTTATTATTTTCTGATATTTAAAACAATTTTTGTTTGATTATTTTGTTTGAATGAATATGTTTGATATTTTTTACCTATGTTTTCATTTGTTAAATATATCATTGTATTTCCTCTATTATCAATATTTATGTGTTTGTTTGTTTTTAATTGAGGATTATATATTTGATACATTGATATATATATATATATCTGTGTGTGTGTGTGTGTGTATGTTTAGGATTTCTTGTTTGGATTATAGTAGTCCTACTGGTGTTATTTTTTTATTTTATGTATATTCTATGCTGAATATTTTTTAATTTTTTTGGTTGTCGGTGCTTGTAGGTTCCATTACTATGCATTGTGTATGTGTCTAGGGAGCTAGTGGGGGTGTGTATACCAATAGTTTGAAAACGTTTGGTATAACTATATTATAATAGTTCAAAATGATCCATTGATAATATTAAATTTAAGGACCTTGACCAATAGTTCAATGCGAACTGTCCATATATACATTTCCCAAAAGTTCAGAATCCTTGTGATTGAGCTATCCTAATGATTGGAACTATTGGAATAGATTTATGACAATGACTCTGAAATATTGGAAAAATCATATAATAATGATTCATAATGAATCATTGGAATATTGATATCTTAACCAACTTATACCAATAATTCTCTCTAAAACATTGGCATAGGGATATCCCGAAGGCCCACATACCAATAGTTTATGAAACCATTGGGATATCCCATCCAAATTGTTTTATGGTCCATCCTAATTATTTTAAACCATTGAGATATGTTGCATTTTCAAGGGTTATATCTATATTGCCACTATATTTCACAAGATAGCAGAAAAATATAGTAAAACCCCATTTATATTTCTAACTGAGAAATCACCTATAAAATACTGATGAATCTAGGTGTTATATTTTCTATGCCCCACCCATCGATGAATTTATAAAGAATTATTCATATATGTAATGATCGATTGAATTCATCTATTACATGACTAATCTATAAATATATGTGTTGAGGGAAGAAAATATATTTAAAAATATCTATCTACTAAAACAAATAACATTCAATGTAAACACAATATGTAAACATTGTATACAGTTTAAGAAACAATCATATCCATGATACAAAAAAGAATAATACTTTAGGGAAATGTAATTTTCAAATATAAATTATTACAAGAAAGTGATCATGTAAATAAGAAATCCATAATCACAAAATTAATCATTTAATGGGATTTGGCCATCAATTCCTGTTGAATAATAATATCTTTTTAAATAAAATAACTTCATTTGTATGAATAAAGGGAATGGAATTGATATTTTTATATGATAATTTAAAAAATAGTTTTCTATATAAATTCATTAAAATTTATACAAGTATCAATTTTTTAAATAGTGAATATAGAAGCAATGTTTTTTTCATAGTAGACATTAAAAAACTCCTTTAACTTTTTTGAATGAAAGTAAAAAAATTCTAATTTTCATAAAAGAGTACATTTATTCATATAAAAACATTTTAATAATATTCATTTATAACATAATATGTATTGAATAATTTATTTGAATAAATAAAATTAATTCTATATTCAAATTTTGGAAGACAGGGACTTAGAAACAAAATATACCCTATTTAATGAGAAATATAATAAATGAGTCATCAAAACATTTATTTTCTGAATTAAAGTGCCAAGGTGAAGAAATATTTTTTAATTTAATTGAAATACATAAATATCTAGTGTATATGAAAATTATAGGAGTTGATGGAGGTTAAATGATATGATTATTTTAAAGAAATGAACGAAATCCTAAAATAAAGTGAAATTTTGGAATATATTCTTACCTATTTTGTCATAATGAATTTATATCCCCATTAAATAATAAAATTTAATTTAACATACAATCATCATGAATCAAAAATTATTAATGGCATGAAAATAAAAGGGGAAGTCTTCAAACTGAATAAAATTTAATAGGTGTATAATAACAAATATGTCTCAATGAAGTGAAAATTTAGGCTGAATCACTTACCTCACACTTCTATTAAATTGAAAACACTATTAATCCAATATAATGTTTCCAAACATATGGTAACATATGAAATAAATATATTAAATTACTATTTTATTATATAATTTTCTCTTATATAATTGTACCATGTATTCATTATCAATATATAATTATTAAAATTGTTTTAGGTTTTAATTTCCATGTTTTCTCATGTGTTTTATACCCTGAATGTCATTATTATTATGTATAATATATAAATAAAAAATATAAAAAATGATATTAATGTTATAAAAATAATATTTAATCAATTAATATTTTTTTAAAACATTCATAAATATTGTACATTGAAAATGTATCACATCCCATTATTGAGATAGTATGTTGTGTGAAGGCACAAGCAATGATATCATACACTAAATTGTTGAAAGGGTAAGGAAGTGGAAGGTATATTAATTTTCCATAATCAATATCATGTAATGTAAATTATTTATATTCAATTTTCAATAACTATGACTGTCCATGATATTTGGTGATGGAAACTAAATAACATCATGTTGTATGGTGCTTGTCCACAGTACATAGATGTGATGAATTTGTATTCCTTTTGACATGGAATGAGATTGTTAAATATTATGAAATAAAGATAATAACATCTCATTATATGTAATATATTGGGGTTATAATTTTTTAATTCATAAGTAATATTTTATGGAAAAAAATGGCAAATTAAAAATAGCATCGGTAAGACGATTAACTTCTCCAAGATAAACAACTTTCGATATCTTTTTATGGACTATAGGGTTGGAAATTGGGAAATACCATAACCTCTATAAAATGAATAAGGAAATTGGGGGTGATTAATAATGTTTTTTATATATATATATGGATTGATATGTGTATATAAATGAGGGTAGGTGTGGCATTTATCCATTTGGGAGGAGGATAATCTTGGAGATTATATCATAATTTCAAAAAAAAAATCCAAAAAATAACAATATCATTCCTTATATAATTTCATCTTAAAGACCATATATTTTAATTTTTAATAGTATAAATTTAAAATCATTCCCCCAAATATTATTTAAAATTTTTTCTCTCAAAACAAACACTTATCCTTTTCATTAACCCCCCCCCCCATTAAAATATATTAACCTTAACAAGAGCAATTAATTGTTTCTATTATTACCGTTCATTTTGGCCTATAATTAAATTTAATTATTACCGAATATTAATTTTTATGATTAAATATATGGAATCCTTTTTACTGAATTAAATTTATATATTTTAAAAATATTACATTATAATGATCTCCGAAAATGTGTCGATTAATCAATTTATAATGGATTGAATTTCTCAAAAAAAAAGAAGATTATGTATTAATTATATTACAAGTAAAAATAATTAAATGGATTTATATTCACATATTTATATATCTAATCTATTATGACCATTAGTATTATTAAACATTAATATTTATTTTAATTACTTATGAAGGACATACATTATTCCTTTTTATACAAAAATAGTATTCCAAAAAATAAATTTTTTTTAAAACAATTAATATATTTTACATCCATGTATTCTTAAATTTATTTAAAAAGTATTTATAATTAATAAATAGATAATTAGCCATAATATTAAAAAAACATTGACAAAAAATAGTGGAATTATAAATATATTATTTTATTATTCAATAATGATTATTTCGACTGAATGATTCAAAAAATTATTTCAGTGATTATTTTTATCAAGTATGTTTAATTTCAATATTCATCCTATAAAAATGGGATTTTTTATTCTTTAAAATATTAAAATATTTAGTGGATTATATTTTTAATTAAATATAATGTTGAACAAATATAACTTAGGCTCATTGGTTACATGATACGAAAAAATTGAACTAAGATGCACTTATATGTTGAGGATTTTATATATTAAATACCCAAATATATATAGTAAGATTATTTAATGAAAAAACATTAAGATATTTTAATTGAGAAATATATTTATTGTAGATGATACTATTTTTTCTTGGTTAATATTGGGTAGATTATTTTCTTAGGAAAATCCATCCAATAAATTAATGATGCTTCCATTCAATGAGATAAAAAACAAGTCATCAACAACTGATTTAGAACATAAAAACCTAGTGTATAATTGTATAAATCTTTTAGGATCCCATTCATAGCCACTCAAGGTAATAGTATCAAACCAGCACACAAAATGGGATGTTTTCAAATTCTTCAATAGTGTAGAAGTAAATAAGTACATGAATAGAAAACATTAATTTAAAAACTAATTTTATGTTAAAAAATTAATTAATTCAATAATATACCATGAAAGTCATGGAAATGAATCTATATGTGTTTTATCCATTATTTAATTGAATTATATTCATAAAATATATATGTTTAATATTTAGAACATGATTAAGGAAGAGGAAAATTATCAATTAATTGTCACATTAATTGTTTTGTGAATGGATTCACATAATCAATAATAATATTAATAAAAATTTAAAATATAATGTTAATAATTAAAAAAATTAGAATAATTATTAAACAAAAAAGCAGGTTTTTGTATTTTATAAGTGAAGTAAAATATTTAAAATAAAAATAAAATGATTATATTATATATAAATATAATAAATATATATATCCCATTTCTTCCCTCAAATCCATGTCATATAGGTTTTTGAAGGCCCTTATGTTGAGAAGAAATCCTTCATGTTTTCTGATCACCGGATTAGGAAAACATTTGGTATGTGTGTATAGAATTGGTTTTCAAATATTTAAAAGTATTCAAGAATATCATTCTCTCATCTAATTTTTTGGTGGATATGGATTCATTGTTTTGTGGTGAGCTATGATATCCATCTCTTCTCTGTGACGGCGTCAACCTCTACATCGGTCCCACTCCCACGGTGGGGGAGGGATATTAGACGACCAACAAGGGTGTGGTCCCATCTTTATCCCCATTTCCTAACCCTAGTCATCTTTGTAACGACCCGAAATTTTGAATAAATCTTCTTTCCTAATTTTGTGTGTTGTTTAATTTTATTTTTATACTCAACAAAAATGTTTCATTTGTTTACACGAGACTGTGGGATTTTGACTGTTATATGACTATTGGTCAATATGACCGCTGTAAACTAATCATTTTGATTATTTTATCTAAATACAAGTAATATTGGTTAATTAATATAGAAAGAAGATTTGATGGCCTCACCCAGTAGTATTGGACCGATCGAAGCCCATCTAATAGAACTTGGGAAGAAGGTAGCACAAATGGGATTTGCTCTGTACCAAACCCAATCTGAACTTCATCGTGTGAAGCTAGAATGGATTCGCCTTTGCGAGAAGTTCAAACTGATAGAAATTACTACTCGTGCGATGTTGGCTGAGCCTCCCTCGGATTCCCTCAGCTTAGCACACCTTACACTTAGATCATATGGTGGTGTGATAAGGGGCTATGTAAGGAGACCGTAACTGCCTTGTGTAATCCTTTGTTTTAAATAAAAATTGGGATTTATTCTTATGATGAAATTTATGAATTTTCAAATGTCCGGATAAATATAGTATGCATATTTTTGGTGAATTTTAGAGAAATGATATTTTAAAAAAAATGTTTATGTAAACCTTAAATAATTAAAAATTTGTAATGATTTTCAAAAAATGGTCTTCTACAGTTATGTCTAGTACGAAATATGGAGTCTAATAAGATCAACATGATTCTTGATGAATAGAAAATTATGAATAGTGATTTTATGATTAGGATTAGTAATGTGTCCAAATTGATTAGTAATTTCACATAAAGAAAGTATTAATATAATCTAGGCACCTTGATTATGTAATGAGATTCAATAAAATGGTTAAATAACAGTTTCATAAATTATTAATCAAGTATTAGTTTTTTTGGGTGAATAGTGTTTTTTAATTAAAAATTAAATTAAAAATATTTAGAAAATTATTTTTATAAAATGAATGTCATTTTTTAACTCAGAGCATCGATATTATGTTAAGGTAATTTTTGGGAATTTGTCTGGAAAAAATGGATTTTCAGTAAATAGTGTATTTATTTAAAAATATAAATTAAAAATATTTAGAAAAATATTTTTTATAAATTGTAGTTCATTTTTGAAATCAGAGCATTGATTTTCGTTTAAGGCGATATTTGGGGATTTTTCTGAGAAAGTTGAATTTTCAGTGAATAGTAAAAATATAGTTTTAGGGTTTCGTTATGTTTAATGACATCATAATTGTTTCATGATGATGTAATGAGATATTTTATGGGTTGGACGACAAAATGTGATAAATTTTTGTATTGGGGGCCCCATGTGGCCTAACTTCATGGGAAATAACCTCGGAGAGCACATGGTTTTGAGAAAACCACTTTTGAGGTGTCTCTTTGCCATTAATGCCTTGTCCTCTCACATTCCCTATAAATAATATGCCCTCCTCTCATCCATTCGACTCCAAAAACATCCTCAACGAATTTTTGGTCTCCTTACCTCCCAAGGAGTCCTCCCAAGGTGCCCCCAAGCCCTCAAGGTCCAAACCATTGAGTTTTAAGAGTTACATTTTAAGGTAAGCGATCTGACCTCTCTCTTTCTTTTCAAGAAATCTCTTTTATGTAATTTCTTTTATGATCCATGTTCTTATGTTAAAGTATGTTCTTTTATACTCCTATTACTTCCCTATTCATGTTCATATAATTAGACTTCCCCTCTTACTCTCATTATTTCATTTTATGAAGTTTAAAGTGGCGCCGTTAGGCTGTCGAAATATTTGTAACAGATTCTTTCTCCCTTCTAATTTTGGAAGATCTATTTTCATGTAAAGTATTTCAAGTTCATTTTTATTATGTTGGGGTATTATATCTAAATTTATCATACTGATCTTTTATGATCATATATTTCGAGACCCCATTTGATCTCTTCAATTCAGTATTTTGAAGTTTTAAGTGGCGCCGTTAGGCTGCCGAATTTTTAGGTGGTTCTTTCACCTTTCTCCTTTTTCAAAGTTCTAATTCCATGTCAAGTCGTTCAAGTTCCTTTTTATTATGTTGGGGTAGGATATATAAATCTATAATACTGATCTTTTATGTTCATTTTATATGAGACCCTATTTGATCTCATCAATTCATTTTTGTTGAAGTTTAAGCGGCGTCGTTAGGATGCCGAATTTTTAAAGGATTATTTCACCCTTTTTGTTTTCAAGATCTATTTTCAAGTAAAGTCTTTCAAGTTCCTATTTATTATGTTGGGGTATGATCTCTATGTCTATAATACTGATCATTTATGTTCATATTATGAGATTCCCTATTTGATCTCATCAATTCATTTTTGTTGATGTTTAAGTGACGCCGTTAGGCTGTCGAATTTTTAAGAGATTCTTTCACCCTTCTCGTTTTCAAGATCTATTTTCATGTAAAGTCTTTCATGTTCCTTTTCATTATGTTGTGGTATGATCTCTATGTATATCATACTAATCATTTATGTTCATATGATGAGATACCCTATTTGATATCATCAATTCATTTTTGTTGATGTTTAAGTGACGTCGTTAGGCTGCCGAATATCTAAGGGGTTCTTTCACCCTTCTCGTTTTCAAGATCTACTTTCATGTCAAGTCTTTCACATTTCTTTTTATTATGTTATGGTATGATCTCTATATCTATCATACTTCTCATTTATGTTTATATGATTATAGACCCTATTTGATCTTTTCAATCCATTTTTGGATGGTTTAAGTGACACCGTTAGGATGCCGAATTCTCATAAGAGAAATCCTGTTTTTGTTTTCTTTTCATGTTCTTAATTTAATATGGTATATCTTTAAAATTTCATTACCATGTTCTAAAATCCATTATATTCTGTCCCCCTACTGTTTTATGTATCATTTATGAATGTTTGACCCATGTCTCCTCTATTTTAAATGTTTTCTAAAACCTCATAACATAGCCTTTATGATACAGAATTTATGTTTTAAAATATCTCCCTCATTTTATAAAGTTAGTTTATTTTATTATGTGAATACTCAAATATCATTATTCTAAAGGGGTATTGACATATGTATAAAAATGTTCTATTTTAAATTCTGGGATTTACATACATGAAACCCGCTCTCCCCTTCTGTGGGTTTAAAGTGACGTAAAGATCATGTCTTTAAAGCAGTTTTTAAAACGTTATGATTATGAAATGAAAGCCATTTATTTTATGCTATATGGGTTATTAATGAAATGTTTGATGATGATATATGTCGATCACATGATAATAAAAACAAATTTAAGGTTGCACCCTGATATCCCTCTAATGCATTGGGTAATGATGTAACAACTAGAGATTACAATTTTCACAATATCTTGGTGAATAACCTTGGTAATTTTCAAATGACACCTTGGGGATGGACCATGGTGATATGTTCATGATTGTCTATATTAAATGTTGTATACACATCTTCATGTTATGAAAAATGTTATTTTTATTATGATATGCCGCATGATTTCATTCTCATGCCTTAAAGTTCTTTTCATGACTTTATTGATGTATCTCAAAGTTCATATGTAAAATGTTTCGCTTGTTTCCCTTACTGGGCCTTCTGATCACCCTTTATTTTGACGTATGTCCCCAGGTTATGAGATGCAGTAATGAACCTATGATGAACATAGGGAGAATCCTTTCAAGTGTTTAAGAAGAATTTTTTTTTCATGTGTTAAGGTCCTGGTTTACAAGACACTAAACCTTAAAGATCCTCAGTTTGGTATAATGTAGTGAAAGTTTATGTGACAAAAAAGGCGGGATGCTATAGTTGGTATCAAAGGGAGGTTTAGTTATTTGTGGAAATTTGGATATGAAAACTTTAGGAATAAGCCTATAGAAAAGATTATATATAGGAAATCTTCCTGGTATTTTGGTGAGTATGGAGTAATGGGTTGCTAAGCAAATACATCTCTGTCTAGATACGAGAAGGTAGAGGTGGCTCTGGCACAGATGTATATAGGAGTAAAACCTTAAAACACCCCTTTGAGCTAAACTCAAATGGGAACTTGTACACAACAATGGTCCTTGCTGCACTCTTGGTTACGACACTCCCGTGGGATATTCTTTGGTAAATTCATAAGCATAGAATGAACCATTGTTAAAGGAACAAAGATAAAATAAAATAAAGAGTCACATAAGAAAATATGATCATGGATAACCTAGATGGGAACCTAAGGGATCACAATTTAGGGTATACTTTTCTTCTACAAGTTATCCTTATATGCTTTACGTTCCTTTCCATAATTATTGGCTAAGTACTTAATCCCCTAATTATACTTTATCTTCTTAGTTTATGGTGGGAAATGGAATAACATGTCCCAATATCCAATGTGATAGGAAATGCGACAATTGCCATATTAATATGACAGAGTTGATTAGGGGATTAAAAGATGATTATTATTTTGGAAGAGGTTCACTATTTTAGAGACCCTATTTGATCGATGTAAATAGATTAATACGGTATTTTCATTGAGGAGTAAGGATGACTTATATTTTGAAGAATCGATGAATTTAAGGTTGACTTATAGTAATTTAGGATACTTATGGGAATGATTAACCTGTCTTGGGTAAAATATGTTTAGGTTAGCTACTCTTGTTATAAGATGTTAGGAGTGGTTGATGTTGTTTGGAGATGAACAAAGATGTATATTTTGGAAGAATATGTTATCAAATCCTTATTGTATTTGGGTTTCAATCTTAGTTTGGTTTATTTTGAGGAATCATAAGGACCGTTATTTATGGAATGGTCTATAATGAACTTTGGGTAGTACCTTGGAACTTGGATGATTTAAAATTAGTTTCAATTCCTATGGGATTCATTCTTTTTGAAGAGTTGTTTTACCTTAACCTTTCTGTTTTTGGGATAATGTTTAAAGATAGAAGAAATAGATAGTTAATATTTTTTGGATTATGTGATTCTCAAGAAGATTATTCTTGTGTTTTGATGAGAACAAGTAGTTTTGATTGCTCATCGTTTGGAGAAAAGATTAGTTTTGGTAGAAACTTATTAAAGGATGAAACTCTACCTGAAGGTAGGTATATTTTCTTATGTTTTAGTTCTATGTAGTAAATTAATTCCTCAAAATTTTGAAAAGGAACGTAAAACAAAAGCATTGTTGGTGTACATTTCCTACTTGGTAATCAAATACCATTTACACATATCATAAGTTTGGGATTTTCTCGTGGTCAACTTTCTCCTAATCTTGTTTTCTATCACTCTCCCCCAGAACTGGACCCTTTGTTTTTTCTTCCATGTCCATGTTTTTCTACATGGGATCCTAGTATGGGTTAACTCGAGTGACCTTTTTACTTCCCTTTCTTTCTTTTAAAGTAATAATTTTACTGACTCCTTTTCTGATGTGGTACTTTCAATGAAATTTCAAAACCCAATTTTAAAAATTGCGAGGACACAATTTCTTAAGGGGGGAAGATTGTAACGACCTGAAATTTTGAATAAATCTTCTTTCCTAATTTGGTGTGTTGTTTTATTTTATTTTTATACTCAACAAAAATGTTTCATTTGTTAACACGAGACTATTGGGTTTGGACTGTTATATGACCATTGGTTAATATGACCGCTGTAAACTAAACATTTCGATTATTGTCTCTAAATACAAGTAATCTTGGTTAGTTAATATAGAAATAAGATTTGATGGCCTCACCCAGTAGTCTTGGACCGATCGAAGCCCATGTAACGGAACTTTGGAAAGAGGTAGCACCACTGGGCTTTGCTCTGGACCAAACCCAATCCGAACATCACCATGTGAAGCTAGAACGGAATCACCTTTGCAAGAAGTTCAAACTGATAGAAATTACTACTCGTGCGATGATGGCCAAGCCTCCCTCGGATTACCTCACCTTAGCACACCTTACACTTAGTTCATATGCTCGTGTGATAAGTGACTATGTAAGGAAACCGTAACTGCCTTGTGTAATCCTTTGTTTTAAATAAAAATTGGGATTTCTTCTTATGATGAAGTTTATGAATTTTCAAAGGTCTGGATAAATATAGTATGCATATTTTTTGTGAATTTTAGAGAAAAGATATTTTCAAAAAATGTTTATGTAAACCTTAAATAATTAAAAATGTTTAATGATTTTTGAAAAAATGGTCTTCTACAATTATGTCCAGTACAAAATTTAGAGTCTAATAAGATCAACTTGAATTTTGATGAATAGTAAAGTATGAATAGTGATTTTATGATTAGGATTAGTAATGTGTCCAAATGGATTAGTAATTTCACTTAAAAAATTATTAATATAATCTACGCACCTTGATTAAGTAATGTGATTCAATAAAATGGTTAAATAATGGTTTCATAAATTATTATTCAAGTATAGGTTTTTCAGATGAATAGTGTTTTTTAATTAAAAATTGTATTAAAAATATTTAGAAAATTATTTTTATAAAATGGATTTCATTTTTGAACTCAGAGCATCGATATTATGTTAATGTAATTTTTTGGAATTTTTCTAAAAAAAATGATTTTCAGTGAATAGTGTATTTATTTAAAAAATTAAATTTAAAATATTTTGAAAAATATTTTTTATAAAATGGAGTTTATTTTTGAAATCAGACCATTTATTTTTGGTTAAGGTGAAATTTTTGGATTTTTCTGAGAAAGTTGAATTTTCAGTGAATAGTAAAAATACACTTTTAGGGTTTCGGTATGTTTAATGACAGCATAATTGTGTCATGATGATGTAATGAGATATTTTATGGGTTAGCCGACCAAATGTGATGAATTATTGTATTGGGGGCCCCATGTGGCCTAACTTCATGGGAAATATCCTCGGAGAGCACATGGTTTTGAGAAAACCACTTTTGAGGTGTCCCTTGGCCATTAATGCATTGTCCCCTCACTTTCCCTATAAATACTAAGCCCTCCTCTCATCCATTCGACTACAAAACCATCATCAATGAATTTCGGGTCTCCTTACCTTCCAAGGAGTCCTCCCAAGGTTCCCCCAAGCCCTCAAGGTCCAAACCATTGAGTTTTAAGAGTTACATTTTAAGGTAAGGGATCCGACCTCTCTCTTTCTTTTCAAGAAATCTCTTTTATGTAATTTCATTTATGATCCATGTTCTTATGTTAATGTATTTTCTTTTATAATCATATTACTGCCCTCTTCATGTTCATATAATGAGAGATCCTATCTTACTCTCATTATTTCTTTTTATGAAGTTTTAAGTGGCGCTGTTAGGTTGCCGAAATATTTATAACAGATTCTTTCTCCCTTCTCATTTTTGAAGATCTATTTTCTTGTAAAGTATTTCAAGTTCCTTTTTATTATGTTGGGGTATGATATCTAAATTTATCATACTGATATTTTATGATCATATGATGAGAGAACACATTTTATCTCTTCAATTCAGTATTTTGAAGTTTTAAGTGGCGCCGTTAGGCTGCCGAATTTTTAAGTGGTTCTTTCACCTTTCTCCTTTTTCAAAGTTCTAATTCCATGTCAAGTTTTTCAAGAACCTTTTTATTATATTGGGGTATGATCTCTAAATATATCATACTGATCTTTTATGTTCATATGATGAGAGGCCCTATTTGATCTCATCAATTCATTTCTGTTGAAGTTTAAGTGGCGTCATTAGGCTGTCGAATTTTTAAGGGATTCTTTCACCCTTTTGGTTTTCAAGATCTATTTTCATGTAAAGTCTTTCAAGTTCCTTTTTATTATGTTGTGGTATTATATCTATGTCTATCATAATGATCGTTTATGTTCATATGATGATATACCCTATTTGATCTCATAAATTCATTTTTGTTGAAGTTTAAGTGGCGTCGTTAGGCTGCCGAATTTTTAAGGGATTCTTTCACCATTCTCGTTTTCAAGATATATTTTCATATCAAGTATTTCAAGTTCTTTTTTATTATGTTGTGGTATGGTATCTAAGTCTATAATACTTATCATTTATGTTAATATTATGAGATACCCTATTTTATCTCATCAATTCATTTTTGTTGAAGTTTAAGTGACGTCGTTAGGCTGCCGAATTTCTAAGGAGTTCTTTCACCCTTCTCATTTTCAAGATCTACTTTCATGTCATGTCATTCAAGTTCCTTTTTTTGTTGGGGGTATGATATCTATATCTATCATACTTATCATTTATGTTTATATTTTGAGATACCCTATTTGATCTTGTCAATCCATTTTTGGAATTTTTAAGTGACACTGTTAGGCTGCCGAATTCTCATAAGAGAAATCTTATTTTTGTCTTTCTTTCATGTTCTTCATTTCATATGGTATATCTTTCAAATTTCATTACCATGTTATCAGATCCTTTATATTATGTCCCCATACTGTTTTATGGATCATGTATTAATGTTTGACCAATGTCCCCTCTCTTTTCCATTTTTTCTAAAACCTCGTAACATAGCCTTTATGCTACAGAATTTCCGTTTCAAAATATCTCCCTCTCTTTCTAAAGTTCATTTATTTTATTAAGAGAATACTCAAATATATTTCTTCTGAAGAGGTATTCACATATGTATCAAAATGTTCTATTTTAAATTATGGGATTTACATACATGAAACCCTCTCTCCCCTTCTGTGGGTTTAAATTGACATAAAGATCATGTCTTTATAGCAGTTTTTAAAACGTTATGATTATTAAATGAAACCCATTTATTTTATGATATATGGGTTATTTATGAAATGTTTAATGATGATATATGTGGCTCAGATTATAATAAAGGAAAATTTAAGGTTGTGCCATGATAGCGCTCCAATGCATTGGGTAATGATGTAACCACTAGAGATTACAATTTTCACGATATCTTGGTGAATAACCTTGGTAATTTTCAAATGACACCTTGGGGATGGACCATGGTGATATGTTCATTATTGTCTATATTAAATGTTGTAGCAACATCTTCAAGTTATGAAAAATGTTATTTTTATTATGATATGCCTCATGATTTCATTCTCATGCCTTAAAGTTCTTTTCATGACTTTATTGATGTATCTCAAAGTTCATATGTAAAATGTTTCGCTTGTTTCCCTTACTGGGCCTTCTTCTCACCCATTCTTTTGATGTATGTCCCAAGGTTATGAGATGTAGTAATGAACCTAGGATGAACATAAGGAGAAGCCTTTCAAGTGTTTAAGATGAATGTTTTTTTTTCATGTATTATGTTCCTGGTTTCTAAGACACTAAACCTTAAAGATCCTCAGTTTTGTATAATGTAGTGAAATTTTATGTGACAAAAAAGGCGGGATGCTATAATAATCACCCTTTTTCTCATGATCCTCTATGTCCTAATGTCTAGGATATGTTCCATGGGTTCCCCAATATCCCAAACTTGATTATAGGGTTTAATGAAGCCTCTGCCTTGCTGAATATCACACTTATATCTCGATTCATGTAGAATCACACCTCGGTTGATTCATTCGATCAACATTTTTTTACATCATGGTATTTATATGAGTGATATATGGTGTTTTTTATTGAAAACAAGAATATAATGATTCAATTTTCATCAGTGGATGATTTAATCAGAGCCTAGCCCAGTGCTCCACGTAACTTCAACGAATCTCAGTTTTACCTATTTCGTTGGACTTATGAATTTCATAGTCAGTGTGATACCCCTATAGTGGCACTTTGTGTGAGTTACCTTATCCTTCCCCTTTCATTTCAAAGCCAATCATTAATTATAATGCTTGGTAACTTAGTGGGTGGATACCATTGCTCTGATATCCACACAGAGTCCCTTTTCCACCCTGGTAACCCATGTTTATGTGTGGATGTGGATGTGTGTTGGGTGGAATTTGGGTATTTAAGGATTATAGTTGGTGAAGAGATTATTTGAAAGAAGTCGTTGGTCAATGAATCATGGTATGAGACATGTTTATTCTGTAAACATTAGGATCATTCACTGGAAACCTGTCAATGGGGGTATATGACTCATTCTAATGAAATAGATTCAGAGAGTGGTAATGGAACAAAGGATCACGCATAGATATAAGTTCCTGGTTAGAAACTAGTGGGTATAGTTTCTGAGTATAATAAGGAAATTTAAGTATCATGTGGATCATGTGATGTGAATAATTTTTCGTCTAATGTGTTCAATAGTTTGAGTAAAGATTTGTGTGTACCCTATCCTCCTCCCACTACTGCTTTAGGTCATAAAGGTTATTTTGGGTTGGAGGAGAGGTATAGAATTGGCATCAACATGGTGGATCCAAAGCTGGTGGATGAGGGAGGTTCATAGTTTCATATGGCTGCCTCTTATTTCATGGATGTGAGTTGAACTGCTGATACTAGTGCCAATTGTCAGGGTTATTCTTCCAATTCCATTTGGTTGAGGAAGGGGAAGGGTGGCCCTCAACCAAATGAGCAGTCTTCATGGATGCATAGGAGTTCAGGTGATGTGTTTCCTACAGGGGATATGGACCCTCCACTTGATAGTATCAAGGGAAACAACATGCATATTTTTTATGGGTTTTGATGAAGGTGTATGAGGGTGACCTGAGGACCCCAATGAATGTCACATAACCTAGATGTGGTAAGGTCCTGGAACAAACTGAAGAGTTTGAGGTTGTAGTTAGGAAGAGTTCTAGAGAGGTGGAAGGTATAGTTCTGCGTAAACATTTTGATATTCTTTCATATGATAATACCTTCCAAAATTGTGGATATGACCCAGTAAAAACATATGTTGATGTGGAGAAGGCAACTGAGAAAGAGTATAGTGATGATCATTCTTGACACATTTAGGTGATACAGAGGATGAGGCTTAGGGGAGAATTTTCCCAAGTCTGAGGAGGGGTAAGAATAGGAGAGGTATCAAAAAAGAGAAAAATGAATAATAATATTTACCTCTACCAATGCGTACCAGATCTATAAATATTACGACGTAAAAGCATATGAATTGCAGGACCCACCTCTCCAGGGTGGTCTTCCAGTAGTAGAAGGTTCCCTACCACCCTTTAGATTTTCTTTTGAGCTCGAAAATGGTTAAGATGGAAACTGTTATGACAATCAATGATCTTAACAAAGAAGGATAAAGAATGATGGGGAGGGAAATTAAGGTTCCCACAATGAAAATAAGGACACTTGGATCGAAAATCAGTACTTTATTCTAGTTAGGGGCTTCAACAATGAATGTATCAATGTAGTGGAGTGCATCCAGTGTTAGGACAAGATGGAGTTCATGCATTTGGATCATTTAATGGAGGAACCATACCCCCAGGTAAACTAAAACTCATGGAAACTTTTTAGAGAGATTAAAATTTTTAGGCAGCAATTTCACTTTAATGGCTTAGTATTCTCTTTTAGTTCTTTACTTGGTTTGTCCCTTTTTTCCTTAAAAGTTTTTGATAATAAAAATTTATTTGTTAGTGTGAACTAATTTCAAAACATGAATAACCTCCACAATGATATAATTAAAATTTGTATTATAAGAACAAAACTATGAACATGATTCACTCCAATATCATTTAATATTTTCAAATTAAATTATGTATTCAGATGATATACAAAAAATGGTGGGATTAATTTTCTCTGTATTATATATGACCATAAATTTATATATCATCTTGGGACTAATGTATCTAATATAAAGAGAAATAATTAGCTTTGTTCAGGGTATGATTAGAATTGAATTATTAATCTATCTACCATTTTCTGACATTTAAGCTTCATTGGATGTATATTGTATATTCCACATACAATTTAGTTACTTGAGGTTCAATTTTCCTTTTCACATAAGTCACGATTTTGGATGACCAATTTTTACATCATACTAATTTAATTATATATCATTATATAAATAAATATTACACCTCAATTTAGTAACCTAGAAATTAAATTTCAAATAAAAACCACATGTAAAATATATTCCACACACTGATGTTTAAAGGAATATATATTAAAATATTTAAAAATAATAATTTCATGGCTAATGAGATTTTAATTTTGAATTTTAAATTCATTGATGTTATCATTTTTAAAAAATAATATACATTTAAAATGAATGAAAAATAAAATAATATATAATTTAATTTTCTAGTTAGAACTAATAATTTTTTTCTAAACCTCCCAAATTTCTGTCAAAAAAATTTTAAATTTCAATTCCACCTCTAAACACATTTATGAATAAAAATATTTCCACCAATATATCACATTGATCAATCACAAATTATATAAAATTATTATAAAATAGAAAAAATATAAAATTTTATATTAATTATATTCCCATTACATCCTTTATCTTCATCATTAACTTTAATACAATTCCAATTAAGTTGAAATATATGTTTTTCATTATAACAGGCATTGATATTGATTTATTTATAGAGAACAAAATTGACATTTGGGGTTAAATTTAAATTTCAATGATTATACGTGTATATAATTTATTTGTTGTGTTATTTAATGACAATAGAAATAAATATATCACCTATTAGATATATTACCATAGAGTAACTATAAAGAAGTTTTGTACACTACACATTATGTTAATTCAATGATATATACATGAGTTTTAAAGCATATCACTGGTAAAAAAACAATATATTACTTATATTCGTGTTTTGAACGATTTGTATTAGTTCACTAAATTGATCCATAGTGTACTTTTTCCATTAATTTTTAAAATAATTCAATACTCAAATTAAAATTAATGTTATAAAAAATATTCAACATTGAAAAATGATCAAAAGAATTCAATATCACACCCCATAATCCCAGGGAAATTCATTTAGGGATATTTATGAACATTATTAATATATTCATTGTGAAAAATCACATTGGATACCAATGCATACAAAACTTATTCTCACGGTGTCAATATCAAAATATTTTCAGAATCATGACATGAAAAATAATTTGAGATACAGTTTTCATTTCTAAAAATTATATTGTGATAATAAAAGGATAAATAGAATATGTTGGAAGAGAATAATAAAAAATTATTAAAACTAGGAAGAAATAATTGGATAGAATATCACATAGTTTGGAAATTAAGACTCAATACCAATAAATTAATCATTCTAGATCAATTTCAAATATAGTCTTCACATGGATGGGTGAAAAATATTTTTGAACTCTACGATTAATTTGGTTCTATTGAAAATCGTAAATATCATCGGCTCTTATATCTCTAATATCAATGACATTAATTTTTCATTAAAAACCCAAGGATTTACCATAACTAAAATATCAAATGTATGGATTTCAAAAAAAATATTTTTCATTTTCTATTAGAAAATGAGAAAAAATGAAAAAAATATATCTAAAAATATTCCATCATTCATCTTTGAAATTGAATATTTTAAATTCATTTACACAAAATTGACCTTGAAACATATTGAATACCATGTTTCATCATTTCTCAAATTTTAATTTTCCCCAGTTTGATTATATTAGGATTGAGTATCTTTTGGGATTGTCAAGAATGCTTAGATTCTTGACTCGTTAATAATTATATATGTCTTAGTGAGAGTTTTAATCATTATGAATCATGGATAAATCTATATTAAATGGATTGTAGTGAATAATAAATGATAACATAATGATTTTTGTTATCCACTATGATTGAATACCATGTGACAAAGAAAGACCATTATTTTAGGATTGGGTTGGTAAGAATTAATCAATATAGATTAAGAGTTTTAATCAAACTCAAATTATTTCTGTAATTCTATGGAGAATCTATTTCATCATAACAGATGTTTCAACCTCAATTATGTCTTGTTAAGTGAAAGGAATTCATATATGTTTGATGTTCATGATTAATTATAATGGTTCAGTGAGTATTGGTCATGAAAAATCATCAAAGGTTCTGTTATATATATATTTAACAATAATTGAAAAAATCATTCCATGCGAATAATTGAAATCAAACTAAACATGTATTAAAAATATAACTAATCAGGCTAGGTCACCATGTAATAACACACCTCACCTAGCCCAAAATAAGGATTTAGACTCATTCCTGATCTCTTTGGGATGTACACTACTATCAACCATCAAATATAATCCAAGTGGGAATGATTTTCCCCTAATACTAAATAGATAAATAAACCAAAACAGATCCCACAAAAAATATAATAACTAAAATTTAATAAATACACAACTATATCTATATCCAACAAAAACTATTCAAAAGAGAAACTAAATACAAAAAAATGAATCAAAAAATGACATGATCTCCACATGACCTCTTGGAAAAAACTATATAGAAAAACAATCTTCTTGAAAAGAAAAATGAAACTATAAACCTGAACCTAGAAAACATGTATGGTCTAAGAAAACCAACTGGCACAAGTAATGTGTAAGAAAAAGCATCCTAGTATGTTATCACCCAAATTTTTGTACATATTATTTCCTAAAATAGTAAATAAATAATTTATTTGAATACCTTTATAATTTAGGGTTTATCATTTCAATTAAAAAAATTTCATTTTTTTAAAACAACATTCATCACATTCCACTTTTCAAAAAATATTCCTTGTTTAGAACATTATTTAAATAAACTCAGTATAGAAATTGGGTACAGAAATAGTTGATAAATATTTGTTCCAAAAAATGAATAATATTTAGAAATCATGTATATGTAAGAAGACGAGATAACCAGGTAAAGTACAATAAAATAGATGATACAGATATTAATCAGGGGAATTTCATAAAAAATATCTAGAAGAGATCCTTAACAATAAGTGTTTTAGACTCACCAAAAATTGAATGGTGTATCTTCATTTTAAATAACAAACTATCTACTATAAACTAGAAAATTTAGTGGCATAACCCACCTAACCACTAAATAAATCTTATGGGTACCAACTCATCTAATCATTGATAATATGAACTTTTCACTTGAACATCTAAATAAAACCTTGGAATTCCATGATAAATATATGATGTAATGAAGAGTTCATGACACACAATTCATAAATAAATAACCTACAATTTCTACCATGCTTCCCTAGCATAAACTCCGACACCAACTATGCGATGAGAATCTTCTCAGAGAGACCTCCATTGTGGTTCTCATCATAAATAGAACTATTAAATGTGTAAATTGTGTTTTCAGATCAAAAAAATATAGAATGGAAATTTCTAAAACAGACTACTATACCTACTAGG
This sequence comes from Viscum album, assembly GCA_963277665.1. Lineage (NCBI taxonomy): Eukaryota > Viridiplantae > Streptophyta > Magnoliopsida > Santalales > Viscaceae > Viscum > Viscum album. The sequence goes on from OY728119.1 coordinate 464,912,010, forward strand.
CCTTTGAATTTTCAATTTATATTCACATTATAGATCCATTTTTTTACTCCAAATGGAAAACACACAATACTCTTGAAAATTGTTAAATAGGGATTCATTTCATTTAGTTACCAATTTACATCCAAAGATGTCAAACTGAACATGATTTATGAAAGAGATTTTGAAAAAACTCTTAAACTCATTTTTTTAACCGGTATACTATTTAGAAATGACGTAGGGGCCTAGATGATTCGTTTAAAAAGAATATGTCTATGGAATAAAAGGGTACTTTACTACCGCAGTAGAAGGATACTGTATCAGTACTATAGAATTGGTGGAACTGTAGTAGTAACGACACATTAGTGGGATAGGTACTGTAGAATGAGTTGCACTGGAGGCATTAATGCCACAACCCTGGTATTGTAGATGTTCTATTTACTAGAGGGTTCTTTAGGCCATTAATTGTCCTTTGATGCCCATGAGACTTTTGGTTATGTAATGGGTCTCCCCTAACTAGAAAAAAGGCTTATTTTCTTTCCTGGAATACTAAAATGAGGAATTTGACATAACCATTAAAAGAGAGGTAAATGGAGGGAAAATTCATTTTGAGATCTACGGTTTAAGATGCATTCCAATAAAAGACAATTTTTTATGTCATTCCATACAGAAACCCAATGAAAATATGGTTATTCCCACATATTATGGACAACATTCTAAATGAAATAAAATTTCAATGGTTTTAATTTAAGAATCGCAAGGAGAATTTCATCCCATTTCAAGAGTCCATACATATGTTCCGAAACTATATAAGTCATCAAAACCACATACCATATATAATTTCACATGTTCATACAAAATTCCAATTTAACGAAAACCCAAATCACATGACACACCTTTCAAAAATCCAAAATTCCTTTGAAGGATCAATAAGAAATTTAAGAAGCGCACTACATACATATATTTACTGGCATAATCATGAAAATCCTTCAATAACCTGGTTCCCTAAATCACTAATTTTGTAACACATTAATGATTCAAATAAAAATCAAAAATCATGATTCAAATATTATACAAACAATTTACGAATTCTATTTAATCACGATTATTCTCTGGGAAGTAAACCAATGATATCAAATACCTCAACAATGAACAGATTCGTCAAATCAATTAGAGGTTGAATAAAAAAATAATAGGCGGTAATTAGCACACCCTTCCATAACCAAGACAAAATACCAACATCAACCTTATCTATAGGGTTAAGATAAGAGAGATAACATCATAAAAGAACCATGTAAAAAGGGAAGAAGAAGATAAGAGGAGGAAACTGATAATGAAACACAAATAAACTAACCGTTGATGTTTGGATTACAATACATAATGGGTGGATAACCAAAGGAGAGGGTCTTAGGTGGCCCTATCATGTGACATGGTTAAAAAAGGAAGAAAACATGAAATGGGTTAAAAAGAAGGTTTGTTAAAAAAAATCCAAATTTTTTGGAACAAAAGAAAGTAGAATGGGTTGGATGAATGGTTTTCCAAACCATACACCATCCCTGCACACCCTACTAGAGAAAAAGGGCACACATAGGGGCTAGCTGATTTACTTGGTAAACCATGTTACTACCTTGAAAAATGGTTATTTCAAATTTTATAGCCTCCTTATACATTTACCAAACTAATTCCTCTATACATGTTTTAGATGTTATATTATATTCGAACACCATAGTTGGTTGCATAGTTTGTTTTTGGCCTCGCATGGTTTCAAAAAAACAATTCTCAAACTATGAATAAGGCCAAAAAACACAAAAAACCACAAAAACCCTAAAACTATCTCCATAAACATGATATGAACCACCAAAAAAACATTCAACACCAAAAAAGGTATAATTTAAAGTAAAATTGTGGCCAAGGGGTTAAAATTCACCCCACCAAATACGGGTTTTCCCCCAAATTGTCACCAAGACAAACAAATATTTAAACGATATCCTAAAACTGAAAAATCCAAGAGAAACCAAGAACCTCTTGGGGGTCATTCAATCCGCATGCCACTCATTGCCAACTATAATACAAACCAAAATGAATAAATACATGATAAAAATAAGATTGTTCTCTACACAACAAAAAATATATTATACCCAAGTAATATGAATGTGAAATCCCAACCGAATCCAATCCACAAACATCACGGCCCCAAAAACCCAAACCAAACACTGTATCATATAAAAATTCATACTTTATACAAACATAAACATCTCAAAAATTAAAACAACCAAAATCCCTAATAGAAAGTTATTCATAAGTGCAAACCACATAGGATTATCAAAATGAAACATAGCCATGAAAATTATATGAAGACAAAACAGTTATGACCTTTATAGCAATGGAATTGGATTATAATAATTTATATAACTACAATGGGAACAAATAAAACATTCCCACTTCAACATAAAATTCTATTATATGATTTGGTACCCCACACCCATAATCCCTTACTACATGATAATATTAAATTTGGGTCATGTTATTGGATCCCAGATGTGTAAAATAATTTCCATACCAAATTTCACAAGCTAAAAACATAAAACAAATAAATTTTCCTCAGTAAACATTACATGAAAACATATCTATATATATCCCAAATGAAAACATTGATAAAAACAATTTAGATTATTTTTGGAAGTTGACTTTATATTGTAGACCCAAACACACTGGAGAACATGAATGAAAATTCCATTAAATGATTATCTAGTTCCAAAAAAGGGACGTCAGAAGAATATTTTCATATGGTATACTCTTCTCACTAGCAGAGGAATTTTCATGACCACCAAGAGTAACCAGAATTCCATCTACCAATGACTATGCTATGAGAACCTTATTGGAAAGAAATGACTCTTCCACCAACTCCCCTAAGAGAACATCCTCAGAAGAAATGACTCCCTATTAAAACAATATACAAATACAAAAAATTAATAAAGGATATTTCATATGATCCATTAATGATTTGTCTAGAAAGAATGTAACCAACTCCTTTACATGGTCAAAATATTCTTTCACAGTTTGTTAACCCTAATAAACTCCCAATATATAAACCACTATATTTTCCTTCATATCCTCAGGTATATAAAATTGGATATAGATGTATTCAAAGCTTCACAACTCATCCCATTTTATAGTGATGCTAGAATGATCCCTTCTACTAATACAATCCTAATCCTTCTAATAAACCCGGATCAAATTTCCCCCTCACCGCTTCAGTAGTTCAAAATAACGTGAAGACACATTCAAATTATTCAAGACAACCTACAACCTCTACTGAACCTCAATCACCATGGAAAACCGCCCACAACAAACAATAACAAGAATCTTCCAATCTGTTATGGAGTTTTGGAATGGCCAAAAATGGGTGGAGAGTCACTAGAAACATTGGATAACTTTATGGGAATCCCATTATAAGCCTTAGAAAATCAATGAATCAAAATAAACTCCCAACAAATACTCAACCGAAAGGGACACACCATGAAAAAACAGCAGCCACATAAGCAAAAAATACAAAATGAAATCAAAATATTTCTTTAAAAACCCCATTACCACTTCCAATATAATACCATTTATAATCCCAAAACCACATTTCATAATACCCGACTAAATTTTATATCAAATTAAACAAAAAAAACAATATTTAAAGACAAAAAAATCCTTAAACCATTATCATTTTGAAAAAGCTTTTCAAATATTTCACATTCCCATTGAAATACAGTCTTCCCAATAAAAACTGAGACAAAACATACCTCACCCCTACCAAATGGAATAGGAAATTAGTGTCCGTGCAATACTTGACCACATGGTTTAGCAGACCATGGCCCATGCAAGAAAAAAACAATTGGAGGACCCTGAACCATGAAGCCAAACTCCACATGGCTCAATACTCCATGACACACAAATGCACATCATCAGTTCACCCTCCCCTCTATTTTCATTCCTCATCCACATAGAGGCCAAAAAAACGACTCAAGTCCAAGAATACCCTTGATAACTCAATGTTCAAGATGAGGAAGAGTTAACATTTCTTTTCTCGTGCCTACATAATGTGTTTTTTAATTATTAAATATAAACTATATTATTTCCCATATAGAAGGGGGATACTATTATACCACATTCCATGAACTTGGCTGGGCTTCCATTGCCTACAAATGTAGACTCGATCTATCAAAAAATTGCAAGTGGCAATATAGATCATCCTAGGATAGAAAAGAGCATATGGAATCAATGATAATCCATGTGGTAATGAGATTTCCATATACAAAATAGATAAATAAACCAAAATAATGCACACCAAATGATTAACAATAACCTAACATCAATAATTACACAATCGGGTCTAGATACAAAAAATAGAAATTAAAAACAAAACTATAACAAAACAAATACTGAAATTATATCAATGTGAATTATTGGTCACAACCAACCGAAAAACCAAACCTATCAAAAATAAAACCGTAACCACAAACCTAATCTTGTTAAAAAAATATGGGGTCTATAGATGATGGGTTACACTAGTATGATGTGACCATAAACATCCTAGTAGGTACGAACCACATAGTGTGAACATTTTCATTCCCAAAACAATCCATTAAAAATATATTTAAATGCATAATGAAAGTATGTTATTATTATTTAATGAACCAAAAATAAGTTTCTCTATTTTTAAAACAACACACAACAATTTCAACTTTTAAAAACTTCATTACACATTTAATACTCAGTATAAAAACTCAATACTGAATTAAAAAACCAAATAAGGATATAAAAATCTCTTTGAGAAAAATAAAATAATCATTGAAAGTAGATTAAACACATAAAAGTAGATTAAGAATTCCTTAAGAATGAAACAAAATGTACTAATAGTAATCATGAGAATTTCCTAAACCACTCTAGAAGAAATATTGAATGAACATTTTTTGTACCCAACATCTAGCATATTGTGCAATTCCATATTTAATGACCAAATAGATACTATAAACTATCCTATCTAAAGGAAAAACACACCAGACATCTCAAATTATCTAGTGGTACCAACCCATCAAATCGGGGTCAGTATGAAATATTCACTTAACCATATAGATGATTAACATATATCGAATTATAATAGTATGTTGATAATTAATAGGTCCTCACACACATGGAATACAACAATATCCCAATAATTCCACCATAAATTCCTTTCCAAAATTCCAACACCAACTAAGTGATGACCCACTCTTTAAGGGACAACCATAGATGTTCCATTCATATATAAAAATTATTAATAGGACAACTAAACCATCACGTCATGAAATATTTAAATTTAATTTCAAAAAAAAAACTAAATGATTCCAATAGTGATTTCATGTTTTTAATTTAGATTCACATTCTAGAAAAAAAAAATTAAACCAAAATGAAAACAGTAATCATTCTCAATATGATTCAAATTAGAATTCATTTAATTTAATTGCAAACTCAAATTCAATGATTCCCAATGGGTATTGATTTAGGTAAAAAATTTAGAAATCACTATTAATGTAATTTTTTAACTAATGGACCACTTAGAAAACACATAGGGTCATTGAAGAAACCATTGAAAATAATTTGGATACAGAAAAGAGGGAGGAGTTGGGAAAATAATATTATAAGATCTATGTTTTAAAAATATTTTCTATAGAATATTTAATAATTTTTGTGGCTATTCATATGTTCACCTCATGATTATTTGGATATTTATACATATAATTAATGACTTACTAAAACCCATAATATACTATGGGTTCCAATTTATGAATCACAATGTGCTGTGAATCCCATTTCTAGATTCCATGTGTATGTTCCAAAATCATTGAAATCACCAAAAAAAGAGACCAAATATTTTTTCAAAATTTCACACTAAATCCATATTAAACCGAAATAAAAATCACACCACACACATTTAAAAACACTAATATCCATTTGGGTGGACCATTAGAGATTTTAAGAAACACCTTACATACATATACATATAGGCATAATCATGGATATACATTGAGAACCTCTTTATCAAAATAATGAAATAACGAGAATGAATCAAACTAATATGAAAAAATCATTACTAAAAAATAGAAATAGTTTTGGAAATCTAGAGAATCAATGGAATATTCTAGAAAAGAATGTAATTAAAACACCTACCTCAATAACATTTACCTATAGTGAATATCTCGATGGAGTAAGAACATGAATTAAGATATGATCCACACACTTTGACAAAAAATGAACACATGATAAACATCAACCACAACATATAGGGGTTTTCTAAGAGCAAAACCTCCAAGAAAAAACCAATCAACAAAGAGAGGGATAAGATATGTGGAGTAATTATACCATGACACCTTCATACACTACCCATATAATCATGGAGATTAATTCATAAATGGAATAGAACTAATGAATAGGGATTAGGACTCCCTCTCATGTTCCTAGTTCATGGAAAGGGTTGAAATCACGAAATGTATCGAAAAGAGATAGGAGACAAAGAGAAATATCCTCACTTTTAATAACCTAGGAATGTCACATAGTTTCCAAAATCTAGTTCCTGTATTGATAACCCTACAAAAGATGGATGACACCCTCAAGGGTTTGCTTCACATTTTGGGAAACCATGCACTAACCATGAAAATGGCACAACAAAATTACATATCCTCCCTAGAATCTTATCAGACGATTTCCTATAACAGTGGGAAAGCAATTCACTTTTTCCATCACACCAGAATTGGGTTTCATGGTTTGTCCTCAACCTCACATTGTTTAGTCCAAACCCTTATCAAATCATGCATAGTGAGAAAAAAACAATATGAAACATTAAAATTCACATATCATTCACTAGAAACAAGATCAAAACTTCTGCCGAAATAATCATCAACAATAAAAGGATAAAATAAAGTAAAAACATGGTTAGATTATGAAATAAAAATCCATTAAAATTTCCATAATGCATCTCAATATTACATATAACACATTATAAGAAATTATTATTTTTTATATCATCATCATCTATAAATTGAGGTCATAAAATAAAGAAGTTATGATCACAGATCTTGTTTCTAATAGTTTTTTCTAGGTTCCCATTCATATATCAGATGAATGAGATAAAATTTTATAGGATGGGATTCTCAAGAATGATGTGCGGTTTTTTATTTTGACTTAATGTTTGATTAATTTTATGAACAATTATGTATGTATGGATTATTATATTTTTCTTATGTTTATAAATATATATTTTTGATAATTATAGGTACTTGGATACTCTATTGAACATGTACCAAATAAATTGATGTGGTTTGGATATCCTCCAACCCAAAATCAAAATACATAAAATATTGAATGAGGTTAGAAATGTCTCTCAGATCACATAGGTATATTGAATATTTTTTCTCATCATTTTTATCAATAATTTAAGGATTAATTTTATCTTTTAGGATTTCATGCTTGTGTCCCAAGATGGTGTAGATTATATTAACAGTCAATAATAATTATTTACTATGAGAGAAATAGAATATTAATGTACACAAGTATGTAAGGTACAATGATAAATAAGATATGATTTTTACTACATCAATAAGAAAGATATTTTTTTATAAATGAGAAAATATTTCCCTTTATCTGTTTTCCTCAATTAATGTCTGCATTTTCCCCTCAATAGTTGAGGTGATGGTGTAGTATTCTTGGTTTTTTTGGTGATAGTGTTTATTTTATTTTATCCTTCTATTTATTAGAATATAAGGGTGGTTCATCATCATTACCATGAGATTATAAATAATAATAATATTTACTAATGGTTGGTTATGTGTTTTCAATGGATTTATTACTCCTTAAGATATCTACATAATTTAGTTTCTTAAGAGTGTTGTGTATAACCTGAATCGCACCATAAGGGTGATGAAGGGGTCTCTAACATGAATAGGTTCCTTAACAATTTTAAAAATTTTGAACTAAATATTTATATAATACTTAATAATTTATTATTATTGATTTTTATGAATAATTTATCAAGTAAAGACTGTATAATATACAAGAAGGGTAATGTTTGTTCACTAACCCTTAGAGGATAATTGGTTTTTAAGGTTTGTTTGAATTAAATTTTAGGATATAAGAATTATTATTTTTGGAGAAAAAATTTATTATGAGTTTTTATATTTTCAGTTACTTTTATATTTTGGAAAATCCATCGATTTTATCATTTATTATTATAATAATAAAATAAATTATTATTATTGTACTTTTTATTAAATGTTTCTTGTTTTATTATTTTTAAAATATAAGAAATAAACTTATATAGACATACCCCTAGAAGTACCTCCACGAATAAAATAATGGTTTGAAAATTAAGATTCCTATGGTTATTTTTATTAGAAATTGTGAAAATGTTTCTAGATTTTGAAATCATAGATATTCCAACGGTATATCAATTTAATAAACCAAGAGTGGGATGTATATTAAGATCTATGTATTTCATATTCCCAAATAGTATACATCCCACTAGATTTGTGAGTTTTATTATATTATTGATATGTACAACATATTTTGTTTTCTTCAGGAGGACCGTCTATATATTGTAAGAATCACTATGGATTTTTCCTAAAGATCATATTTAATATAAAAATAATGAATTTTTTGTTTCTATATGGCCACAAAAATTTGTGTTTTATTTTTTAATTATTTAAAATTGTTATAAATTATTATAAGTCCTTTATGTTGACCAATATAAATATATTTATGAAAATATATGGTCGATGTGTCTTGGATGTTTGATTAGAGAAGATCAATATTGCTGAAGAAAAATTTTGAATAAGAAGTTACCATATTTTATTTATTATTATTTTGAGTGTCTAATGGTATTGAATGATATCAATTTAAATTGATTATATGATATGGATGACATATCATCATTGATTTGATGATTTTTTAATATTCTTTTCATATGTCTTATTTGAAAGTAAATAGGATGATGTTCATTCCATGGAATTTCAAAGAATATTCAAATTAAATAAATGAAAAGGGGTGATTTTAAGAGGGCATGTATTGAGTTAATTCATGTATGGAAATTATAGACTAAGAAAAGAAATTCAAATGACAATATCATTGAAAATCATAATATTCGATTAGTTTTGTTTTCTAGCCAATCCTTTTATATATCCGCTTTCATCAAATTTTTATTCACCATGACTAGTTGATTATATTTTCTACTGATATTATTATCATAATTTATCTATGTATAATCATGTCTATATAAGTACTAAATCCAAGCGATCAATTTTTTCAGTTGGGTGAATCCACATTTATAGTGGTTTGTATGTGTAGTAGATCAATGTGGCCTCATTCGATTGATGAGACCAATCTATATAGTAAATAGTTTATTTAGGTGGTTTATCATCTTGTTTAACATATTAGACATTCTATTAGTCCATAAATAGTAGTTGAATGTGGTTTATCCATATTTTTATATTTTTAAATAGAATATAGGGTGAATATGTTGTTATTGTGATTTTGGTATTTGAAGATAAGTTTGATGAGTGGATTATTGGGATATATTAAAATCTTTAAAACATCATATATTATGTATGAATCATGGTTTGAATTATTAATAATTGATATTGGTTAATGGAAATGAATGTTCTGTGAAGGATACATAATTTATATATTCTAATTAATTTTAACATTGATGAAGTGTTGTATACTAGTCATTCATGAAAATAAATATTACGATAATTATTATTTTGATTTAGGAATATTTAATAATATGAATTAAAATTTTTGAGGATATTTTAATCAATAAATAAAGGATTCTGTGACTGTGACATATGATTTCATATGTATGATGTGTAATTTAAAGGGAACTTTCATGGAGAGAGATGAGGAAGTATATAAATACTGAAGAAGGATAAAGGGTCTGAGAGTATTTGTTTTTGATTTTTGATTCCATGATTTCATAAAATTTATCATAACAAACAAATATAAATCATTGACACACGTTAAATTGAATTTTAAATACATTTGAATTATAATTTATAAATTGAAAATAAATAGTTTTGGGTGATGAGGGTATGTTGTGATCGAAAATACAAGTACAAACTATTATATATGGTTTTCAATGAGAGAAAATTTATCATTGAAATTCTTAGATCCTAATGTAGTTTTAATTATTGAGAATGTCGTTAAATACTAATTTTTAGAGAAGAAATAATATATATATTGATAAGGGTAAAATATTAATAGAGTAAACCCAACTAAAATGATTAATATTTTATAGATATATATTATTGAAAAATACTTTTTTTGAGGTTGATAAAATTATTTCATGATGATTTTTATTTTCCATGTGAAAAGATATATCAAACAGATCATTCTTGTAAAATATAATTATTTGAAGATTGAGAGGCTCTATGTAGTTCTCTTACATTGGAAAAATCTTTCTTATTCCATATAATTTGAATAATTACTCATTATTGATGTAAATGTACAATTTAATGTTTCAATGAACAAATGTACATGAAGAAGAAGAAATGATATGAAGTGTCCATGTTGGTCCTAACATTCACAAATGTAGAATAAGACAGTGTGTTGTGGAATCATATTTGAATATAAAAAGGATATACTGTATCACATGAATATATAATTTTATATCAATAAGGATATCTTGTGGATCTAAATTTATATTTACAAAATAAAAAAGAGTAAAAAAATTATTAAAATTAGATTTACCACTATGAACAATAAGTGTAAATTGAAAAAATTCTTATTTTCAGACCAAATAATATGACTCGCATGATTTATATAATAAAAGTGATCAAAGTTGAGGAAAAACATGAAAAGTCACATAAAAACTAACAGTGTTTAATTTTTTTTCGTCTTATATGTTTCCTATAAAATTTTATGATTATAAAGGTATGGAATTTACCAAATCAAAAGATGCATCAAATTGTGTTATGAGGATTACGCACTCACACTCTATTTGGATAATATAGTTTAAAGCTCACATGATGAATCATATGGATAATCTTATCATATAAAAATCCACACCCAAATACTGATTATCCCTATAATGTTATGAGAAATACCTTTTACATTAATGATCCTTGAGTGTGTTTGTCTATTCAGTTGTTCTATAAGAATGGGAAATCTCAAGTGGAGAGAATAACTGAATAAATTAACCTTAACAAATGAATGATTTATAATTATAAGGGATTAAAATGATAAAATGTATTTAAATTCACAAATAGATATTCACCCCCCATTGTGTGTTATTTTCATTCAAAATTGGTCCCCTTATTATGAACTAAAAAAATGTGATGTATAATCCATGGGATCTCTCATATGTGTATGTGATGTGAATCTAATCTCTCAACAAAAGGGATTTATTCAATTTAATTATAGAAAAAATATAAATGCATGATACCCGAAAAGGTCCCAAATGGAAGGGGTTTATTCCTACCATATTATTTCTATATAAAGATGAAAATTCATAACTTAGAGTAAAAAGTATGTCTTGAAGTTATATAAATGGTATAAAATGAGGATTATAACAAAATATGAATTATCATTAGATCTCAGTTAACCCATATTTTGAATAATTTAATCTAATTTGTTCTGTTTCATGATTTTATGTTTCATTAATAATTTATAATTAAGTATATTTTTGGAGGGGTGTTATCTGTTTCTAATCAGAATTTATTTTTTAAGACTATATTGAATATGAAAAATTTGTAGAAGAGGAATATAGTAATTTTTAATCTATTTTATAATAAATAATTTCCACTATTCCATAATGCCAAATAAGATATGTGTGAATACAATAGTCAACAATATTTCATTAAAATTACCTTCAAAGAGAAGTATTATCTCACTACCTCTACTGCTTCAATCCATTTAAATGATCATGTGGTTTGTGATTGTTCAAATATAACCTACACATAACAAGAATAACCTTGAAATATTGATCATATATTCATTGATTATTTAATTAATTCAATGAATATTAAGATTAATTGTTTTTTTAAACAAAAATACTCTATTATCTATGGTATTTTTATGGTATGCAGAGTGATTTCACTTTTGTTGAAGAGGAGTTAAGAAATTTCAAGAAGGCATTGAATGATAAGATTTCAACTTTTTTATGTATCTTTAAACAAGTTGGAGACAAATTATTAATAAATATGATTCATCCTAGAATTAGTTCAGGGTATAAAGAATATTGTATCAATATAATCTCATAAAAGGATGATTCCACAAATGAGTTTGAATATAATATACATGAATCTAAAGAAATATTGAAAATAATGTTTTTTTCAAAAAAATTAAAGAACCATTTGGAATCATAAGAGATCAATAAAATTTAAAAATTGTCAAAAGATAATGTTAAAATGAATGAAAGAGATGTTGGTTAGATGGGAAGAGATTGTTCATATATTGTGTAATATATTGGTTATTAGAATGATGATCTCAATATTGTGTCTCTATAATTGGAAATAGAATATTGCATTTTTCAAATGACACATGTTGAGACTTCATTGTTAAAGAAGAAATAATCTAATACCATATTTTTTCAAAGGATATTAGATCTTTTTTTCACAAATATGATCAATACATCACATGATAATTTTTATCAAATCATGTCAAAGAATAATTTACCAACCATTCATAGTTAAAAATGTAATACTATATGTATTTTAGTAAAACATATATGTTAAATTGAAAAGTATTTTCAAAACAAGGATTAAGAGAAATTGAAAAGATGAAACCACAATTTCTATGGTTAATAAATAAATTATTAGTTTCAGTTTTCTATGAAAAACCTAATAATTAGTGAATTAATCATGAATAATGTATGCTTCAAAGTTTAGTAATCTAAAAAAACTTGTAGTGGGGAATAAAAAATCAATGTATTCTAGAAAATCTAGTCATTTATAAGGTTTCAGAATTGTTCATATGATTTTTGGTACAATCCACTCAATTCATAATCATAATGGAATCCAACGATAAGTGTGAGAAACCCTATTAAAAACAACTCTCAAGAATGAATTAAATAAATAATTTTGGTTTAATATTATTTCATGTACTTGGAGATCTCTACTATGTTTTCAGTGGTGGTGGTAACCAAAATTATAAATGATCATATCATTGTGTATCCAATTAAAATTGGAATAAAATACCATTATATAAGGTTAAGAGTTAAGTTGTGTCCCTTATAATTACATTATATAATTATGAATATTGTATTACATAAAATTTAATTGTGAATAAGGCATTCCTTTCATCATTTATATATAAATATTAGATGTTAAATATGACTGCATCATCTGAGATGAATTATGATAAGAATTTCAATCATATAAATATTTTTGGGGGACACAAATAAGCCTTGAATATACTAGAATAAATTATTAAAAAGTTTTAATGTGGTTTTCTAGAGATCAAAGAAATTGGAAAAATAAAAATAAAAATAATGTGTGAATGAGAAATGTGAATGTCCATTTTCAAGAAATAAAATATTATAAGAGGTTATAAATATATTTTAGAACATGTGTTAAAGAATACTTTTGTGAGAGGTAAAACAAAGATAATCATATGACTAATAAATATCTAATTATACTACCAACACATGATAAATTCCGACATAAAATGAAACCTGTACATGGAGAATCCTTTTATTAAAGGGATAAAAAAGAAAATTTCAACCTATATAAAGAATATGAAGATGTGAAAAATACCATGTTATCCACAACCAAAATATATCTGAAAAAAATTTGTATTTAATTACATGATCAACAAGTTTGAGAAACTATTCCCAACCCTACTATTCATATTTTTGAAAAAGGGATTCAACATATTATTTAAAGATTGTGTATTTTATTCTTAAACTAAAATTGATCAATGTTGAAGCATTTTTTATGGGTATAACCTGATATAGTGGATGGGTTGTCATGATAGAAAATCATCCTTTAAAAAATAGACCTTCCTATAATGATCCCTCAATTATAATTATATAAAATATGAGAAATGGGTCATCCTTGAAATAATTGATGTGTGTGATGTCACCGCTGGAAAAAAATTGAAAATTCTATCTTGGTTTGATGTACCATTTGGTATTTCAAATACCACATATCTTAAAATAGATAATATTTGATAAAAATGTGGAAAAATGAAAAATTGGATGACCATATTATAATTATCCATTTGGGTTCATTCATACAATAAAATCTAATATGATTCATCTTTATAATAAATGATATGTTGTGCAGATCATGGGATGTACCTTATTGGGGGGAGAGAAGGGAATAATGATGAATAATAAAAAATATTTTTTCCCTCAAAATCTGTTTATTATGGATTTTTCTTTAGGTTTATGTCATTAAAGAAATATGATTTTTTACTTTAGGCCACTTGTTTGAAAATTTATATCTTTATATACATGGAGAGAAACTCAATTTCTAAATGTAATTGATGGCTGTGGATGAATAAGTTAAATGTATTTTCTATATTATTCCATGCATTAATTTTTAATTTTAGTTTTCATATTGTTGAAATAAACTCTGTTATAAAGTTAAATGTTTTCCAAATTGGTAATAGATATCAAAATATGATTAGTTAGAAAAAATCTTGAGGTATGTTATCTCATTTCATATGGAATCATTGTATTTTATATGTGAATTATTTTTTAGTTTAGACCTTCTTGTTTTTTATAACAAAAACTGAACCAGAATACTAGAGTGCATTGGTGTATATCACTCTTCTATGTATAGAATGATATCATATTTTCAAATTAAATCTTATATATTTTTAATAATTTATATAAAAAGAAAAATTGCCTTTTTGAAATTAATATGTGTTAATATTGGATGTGGTGATAAATGAATGTGGATTATAGTGGAGTTCACATATTAATAAATCATTATAGCTAGGTATGGTCAAAACATACAATTTTATATATTTTTTAAAAAACATAATGATTTTTATATTTTTCCTCAATGACTTCCAATGGGTATAAATAATAATGAAGTGTTTATCCTGAACAGTTTTAGTATTTTTGAATATAAATGAGGTTGATTTAGTATATATATTTTACTAGAAAATGAAAAAAAATTAATCATATTGTGGAATGATAAGTTCCAAAGTTTTAAGTTTGTTGATTTTGGGTTCATGATGATTTTAATAAATATCACTTTATTTTCATGATTCAATTTGAATATATGATTGGGATAATTTAATTTTTTTTAGATTGATACTTTCCTTATTTATATAAAAATTAAAAAGGATGGAGTTATTTACATTGATTTTCACATATTGACCATATTTATATTTGAAAATGTGTGATTTTAAGAGTCCATGGTCTAAATTGATACATATGTGGAATTTCATGATTGATATAAACTCACATATTGTTAATTGATTGATGATCGATAGTTATGTTCAACTGGTTTAGTTATGTGGACGATTCTTTATATGGTATATTTATTCACAAATTTGTTTGAAATGGTTGATTCATACATTTTTTTCAATTTTTATTAAATTATTATAGATAAATTTCATTAAAATTATGGTTTATTATTCTGGAAGGATTATTTAAAAGATTCAAAAATCATTTTTATATTCTTATACTAGATCATATGAAGTTATATGACCATCTCTATAAAAAATATTACATCATTTCAATAAATACTCATGATTTATAACAACAATATAATCCTAAATTAAATATGAATACACCTTGAAATTAAGAAATAATACATTAATCTCCATAGATTCAATAATACCACTAAATGCTCAACTTAAATAATTTTATAAATAATTTTCCCTAAAATTCGTCAAAATATTCTTGATCAATTTTGACACCTGAAGATTTGACATATTTGATAACATATTTTTCAAAAAAATGTAATATTTATCTCAATGTATGTTTAATCATTAATAAATTATCATAAAAAATTGATATAAAGTAATAATATATTAAAAAAACATGGTAATCCTTTTCCAAAATAACCTAACTCACTAGGATATTAATCTATAATAAAAATGTAAACATAATATTAAAAATAACTAGATCTAACAATTTATTATATTATATAGTATCCCTAAGTGTTATTGATACATCAATAATTAATTATATAATGAATATCTTTAAATATGTCACATTATAATAAAATGGATTTTTATGGTTTCAAAAAAAATTATCGTTTGTTTCCAAAGGATTACATAATAATGTATAAAAATGTGACATAAATCCCCACATAAGCTAATGAAATTTCACTCAGATTAATTTAGATAATTATCTCAATAATATAGAGAATATAAAATATATCATCAACAACTAAGTAACAATACCACAATTCAAATCCCATGGTTATCTATATCTCATTAACATATATTCCTAAAAGTATTTTCCCAAAAGACATATAATTATAACATTATAGAAAATAACTCTATCATAGAGGTTATATATATTATGATCATGTACTATTCATAAAATTTAACAAATATTTCCCAAAAATATCATTCAATTACAAATGTCCTCAAAAGGATATATATATATATATTTAATATATGATTATATTTTAACATATAATTCAATAAATATAATATGACTACATCCTAACTCTAGAAACCCTATAGATAAATAATTAAATCATTCAATGTGTATAAAAAACATTAACCAAGAATTTATGTTTTGTACCAAAAAAAATCTTCCCATTATAAAACAAATGAATAATGTTCTATAATTCATCAATATTAATCTAATCATTTTTTCCTGCTTTGATCATAAGAAAAACTATTAAAATATTTCATAATGTTTATATGTAATTCATAGTTTCTTCATCTTGAACATATGATCATGATAGACCATTATTCAAACAATATTAATGATAGACTTTATAAGCATTACCCTTACTACATTGATTTTCATATTTTCTATACTCACCACATTAATAGATTCAATTGATACATTAGGTATAATGTTATTACCCTCCATTTTGTTAAAAAATTTATTCATTTATTCATTGATGTTTATTGATATATTTAATCTTTTCTATATATAAACCATCTTCTTATTATATTGATACATTTTCTTCAATTATTCTTCCAATATTCATAACATGTAAGAAATTTAATGTTTTTACCATTATGATAATTATCAGATGAACACACCTGACAGTCGATTCTCTCTAATTTGTTGTATTAGGAAACTCACCTACATTTATGTTCTTAATAATAACTCAAGATAACTATTTATGTATCTCAAATATGTAATTTACCTTCATCTTGTACCCCATTATCTTTCACTTAAATATTAGCAATGAATTAATTGTCACATTTTGTTGATAGTATGATTTTTCTAGACTCTGGCTAATAACTAAAGCCTAAATGAAAATGAAATAATCAATAATTAATGTGTGAAATAATATGGTTTTGAAATCAGTCAGTCTAAAACCTATAGTAAGATATATTCTTCAAATTCTATAACAGGTAATGTACTTCATATATTAATTTTTTTATCATAAATTTCCAATGATTTTATCCTCTCATTTACAATAACATAATATGAAAAAATATTAAAAAATGGTTTGATATTAACTAAATAAGGCCATGAATCACTGATATAAATTCTATATCATTTTTTTGAAATATTGAAAACATGTCACAAGATTAAAAGCTGAAGAATCATATTTATTTAGTGTTTTTGTATGCTAAATACAAAAAAAATATTTTTTTCATGAATGATCTTTAACATTACATATTACTTTATTATCATGTTTTAGCATTTTTAGAGATTCATACATTAAAAATTTATTTATAACATGGGGAAAGTGAAGCATAATAATTTGTGATATTACATTCATAGTAATAAAATTTTGATAGAAATCATGAAATGATCATAATTTAGTATATAATAAGAATAAGGGTATGAGAAAATTATTATAACATAAAAATTCACTATATCTCATATACCTTAAATTTTGTATCATGACATATGTATTTTATGTAACCTATGGTATTAGTCATCGGAGTGTGTAATCATGAATAACCAACAATAATATATTTTATAATATCATAACCATAAGATATAAATATGAATTATATATAATCAATGAGAAATAATATCCACTGTCAAGGATCATATCCCTGATTATCATAGTGTAAAGACAAACATATTGGTTAGTGTTCACAACAAATTCCTATAACCATAGTAATCATATTTAAAGGCTAATAAACATGACATTTATCATTTAGTAGGTCTGTGTTAATAACCTATGTACCTTCTTATTCATGGGATGATACCCCATATACCCTCATAGGATTTTTATAAACAACTATTCACCCACCTAGACTCATGAGATTTAAAATTTACTAATTTGTGGGAGGGATATAATATACTATCACCTGGACCATACTAGGCTCAATCCACAACTACTAAAGCCCGCCACTACAAGCTAGGGGTGGCGACAATTTTTAAAGGCATAAAAATCATTGGGGCCTTTTCTTATGTTCCTATAAACAGAGACAAAACCAAATCAATGAAAACATTTAGTTGGAAGGAAGTAATAGATGAAAACCATTATAAATAAACAAGACCTAGCATGGACCACTATGCAGTACGTGTATAACAATGTAAATAGAAAGGGAACATGGGGAAAATACATGCCCAAACAGAATAGTCTCCCAACCTGATAGAAAACTGGGAAAGTAAAGTAACTATGACATCCATCCTCTAGAGACCTAAACTTTTACAACTGCATGTAATCCAATCACGTGTATCCTTATGCTCTATAAATACATGATAAAACCAGTCAGTCGTCTGCAGAAATCATGATTCATGTAGGCAGAGCACATACAATGGTGATTATTTATATACTTAGTAGGATTCTCAGAAAATATGGTGGATCATAATGAGATACAATAGAACATGAACAATATTATATGGAAAAAAGTACATTAAAATAATATATCTCAACCAAAAAAGATTGTGAAATAATGATCATTGAAAAAATAAACAGCACAAAATGGTTAAAAAAAGGTTGACACGGAACACCCATGGAATACCCTGTGCGTCTTGGCCTCTCCTAGAAGGAGAGTAACAAAAAACCAAGGAGTGGGTAGTGAAATAGGTTATATAAATATAATATCTAATCGAAAACAACCCCAATGAGAGAGTAAAGGGATCTCCATATCCCATATCATCCCAAATTAAAGTGTCTTCATCAGTTCCAAAAGTAACCACTATCAATTCCAAATATCACACACATCTTCACTTAACATGTGATATAGCGGGGCTCAATCACTACACCTTGATACTATCCACTTTAGGGAGGCTCTATCAAAACCGTATGTCATTAGAATGTGTCACAAGTATGCATCTCGGTGGGAAAATAACTCCTCTCACTAATGAGTCCAATATAATGTAAATGTAAATCTCACCCCAAATCCATAACTTAATGGAGATCACTCAAATTAGATGAAAATCACCATAATATGTTTGGAGGATTCCACTCTGAATTATTGAGGACTCGCATCCTTGTGTGTTAGGATGATTCCTCTCAGATGTAGCGAATATTGGACCCACACCTCAATTGATGGGGGATTCCAATGTAATCGTCATTGAGGACCCACACCCTATTATTTCAGTTGAATTCGACTATGTTATACATCATAGATGACCTACTCTCTAATGTGTTAGGTGGATTCCACTGTAATTCCTTGCAGACATGCTCCATCCTCTGTAGGGGGATTCCAATCAGAAGCCTTTGATTGCATCTCCTCATCACAATAGTTATCGAACACAACATAAAAATGTTTCATGTTTCAAAATCACTACTTCATAAAATATATGATGTATTGGAGGTAACAATCATATTCTCCAAGGAAAAACGCTCATGATAGGCTACTTGCATGCCCAAAATGGGAAACTAGTGAAAAGGGAACTTTTCCCCGACACAAGCCGGAATTGGTCGTTGTGGATTTTGTCTCTCAGTCCCAAAAATAAAATTACAAAATTGATCTAAAAAGGACCGTCTATAAGAGAGGGTCACATAGCAATAGACAAAATTTCAAATATACACCTAGTTTATGAGATATAATTTTTTAGGAAAAATAGAAGGGGGTCCCTAGGTCAGTGGACTAACTCATGGTCTATCAGCCAATGACTGATGGCCCCACAGTAGAATGTATGCGATCGATGGTTCCATGGTATCCTATCTGAAGTCGAGATCCCCATGGTCAATTTTCTATGGTCAACTTTGCATCTATTCCTGGTCGACCGGGGATCCGAACCAGGTCCATTGTGTTGGACCTACCGGGTTTGGGTATGACCCGTTAGCTTGGACCAGCTTGTTATGGATGGGATGGAAAATTATAACCCATAACACCTACCGATAAAAGCCAAGATAGCTATTAAATCTACCCCAACCAATCATCGTTCATCAGCCTTGTCAACACAGCAGACCAGCCACCGCCTAGGTGGCCCATTGGGAACCCAGATAATGAAATAGACGATCTACATGACACTGATGCACTATGGTGGTGGGAATGTGGTCCTTTCCTTGGACCTCCAGACAGACTCCATTTTCTAGATTTCAAATCGTTCAGCAGATCAGTTATCCTTATGACAAGGGATTCTTATAACTAGCCTTTACTCAGTGATCCTAAGTCAATTTATCATTCCCAAAAGTAGGTGACAATTATTGTGGATAATGAACGTTGAATGTATAATATATGGGATTTAAACACGTATTTATGGACATGTTCATGAGGCTATCTAGGATTTATAATTAAAATTACTAACTAAATAGAAAATAAATTGATTTTCTATTTAAAACACTAATTAATGATAAGAAATAGAAGAATGAAACCTGAATATATCAGTTAATCACTACCTAGGTGTTTTTCACTCTCCTTCTTTAATATTCTTATTTTTCATCAGGGAAATAGCCCTTATTAAATGAAGAATATATGAGAGAGATAGAGAGTGTTTGGTGGAGATATATAGTATTAGTTCTAATCATAATCCTGAACTCTTAGGCATCTATTTAGTGGAGACCCAATTGGAAGAGAATCCCAATATTCCATGCTCCTTTGTTTAAAGTCAAACATGGGTAAAACACGTCATTTATAATAGATTGGCGGTATCAAATTTCAAATCTGTTTCCCCAATAAAGACTTTTTTACAAGATATCATGGGTAAAAAATTAATTTTAATTATTGTATTTATGATTTTCCATTTAGTGACGTTTCATAGAGAAGTCCCACAATGATAGAAATTACACACCTCCTAGGGTAAACACCACATTTAAAACACAACTATGGACTCAGATTTAGAAGTTATCCCATTTTCTTCATCCGTTTAGTTTAAAATATACTGATTATATTTATTAAAATTATTCTGGGCACATCAGGAATCATAATTAAACATCGTATTTTGGACCAACATTATAGATATATATATAGATATATTTCAAAGCAATATAAGATCAAATATAGGTTTCTACATCACTACATATTTCAATATTTTCATCCTCAAAAAATAAAACAAGCAAAATAACTCAGGATACTGAGCCCTTATCTTGATCTCCCATTCTTAGGAAATATATTGTACATTTCAATGCTTCTACAACACATAAACCAATAGAATGGACCATCTATTTAAGGTATAATCATGTATATCATAGATATCCACTAGGAGCACTATAAAGATGAATCCATGCTCAACGTCCAACTCACCCATTCGGTGACTTTCATTCGATCATGCACATATCTCCTCACCTGTGACAAATAGAAGAACTCATTCACCCGCTCCAGCTGTGGGGGAAAGATAAGGATGTAAGCAACATATCCAACCCTCCATATGATCTCGAACAACCCAATGATCCTCTATGATAGCTACTCCCAAGCTAGAAATCCACATTCTTCATCGCGGGGATGCATTCAAGAATTCACGGTCTCCCTATTTAGCCTCCAAGGGCCAACGATTGTGGTATAACTATGATTTCAATGGACTTTGGGATGTCATCATCCATTCAAGGGTGGTCTGCACATTCTCTATTAACACTTGCACCAACTCTGGGAACATGAATTCTGAATCCCCTACCTCTGTCCATCATAATGGTGGCCTTCAAGGTCTCCCTATAGGGCCTCAAAAGGTTCTATATTGATGGTAATGTAATTATTTTTGTTTCACAAAAACACATCGTAAAAAAGATGTTCCTCCCATCTCCAGATGAAATCCAACATAGAAGGCCTCTTGAAATTTTCTAGCACTATGAGAGTGTGGAAGGTCTTCCCATCAGTCTGGGGATGGAAAGTTGTACTCATCTATTTTCAGGTCCCAAATGCCTCACGCATTCCTTTCCCTAATCATGAGGTAAACTACCCATCACAATCTGATAAAATTGCTGAGGGTACCCCATGATGGAGGACAACCACTTGTAAGTACAACTTATACAAACACTACATCAAACTATAACCCTAATAGCAAGTAAGTTTACTAACATCATGGGTTTGTCCACAATAACACAGATTGTTTCATGCCCATTTGTTATGCGTGGAAGCCCTATGATGGTGTCCATATATATTTCATACAACTTCCACTTCAGGGTCACAATTGGTTGCAGAAAACCCACTGAATCATAATCCTCATCCTTCACATGTGGATAGTTGAGGCATCATTAGATGAAATAAGAAACACATAATATCCAACCAAATGACAAAAAATTCCATTGAATATCCTTTTACTTATTCCCCAAACATAGATGTACTACTAAGGGAGAATTAAAAAAATCCCACTTCACATCCTCTTGAATCGCGGCTGGGACCATTATTTTCCTATGAACGAGATCTCATGATTTCCTTCTAAAGAATATATATAAATGTTATCGCATATTGATATGTGATCATGACAAATATCATAGTTGATATATCCCAACTGGGATTATCTCACTTTCTCAAGGATTGAAGGAGTCATCACAACTGAACGTAGAAAACTAGACGCTCGTTCTCCACTAGGGTCAGCTGTAGGGAGGGTTACTGTTTTAAAGCATCCCGCACTAGGATTGATCGAGATTTCCTATTAAGGGAATGTGCTAAATTGCTTTCCTTCACTATATTATATACTATCAATAAGTTTTATTCTTCTAGAAACCATAACTAGAGTCACTGCCTCATATTCAAATCTCTCAGGGTAAAGATTGACCTGAGGCTCTGGTGGAATAAGTAAACCATAATGTGCTCTCCCAGAAGGAAGTGTCTTCACATCCTCATGGTGAAGACTACTAATGTGACCTCTCGGTTAGGAGTCACGTAGTTCTTCTCATGTGTTATCAACTGCCTCAACCAATATGTGATAACTACTTGTCTTTGCATCAACAAATCCAAACCATGAAGTCCTAACAATACACTACAAACTCAATTCCCTCCTATGGTAGTCTCAGAACCAGAGTGCTCGTCATCCTTTGCCTCAATTCCTCAAAGGCCATATAGCACTACTCATAATAGGTTAATAGTTTTCCCTTCCACATTAGAGTAGTCAAAGGGGCTAAAATCCAATAAAATTCCACCAAAACTCTCTTTTAGTTCTAATCCAAACCCATAAGGTTTCACACCTCTCATACCACTTATTCACCACCTAAAGTATATTGAGCTCGAGGTGAAACTATCGCATGGACACCTTCATATTCCAAGGGTGGTGAGAAGCTCTGATAGCACCCCAAATTTAGGGAGGAATTTTCATATGTACCAATAAACACAAATATACATCTTTTTTTAAAAAATACATAGGGAAGGATGAAAAATATGAAACCTTATATAAATAAACATCATCACACATTAACCACTAAGTCTTATGTTAAAAATAATTTAATCAAAATATGAAAAAGGAAAAAATACATGCTTGACATGAATAGTGTCTCAACCTGATAGAAAACATGAAATGTATGGTAACTATGAATGCCCTGCTTCAGGAACCTAATATCGAAAAACAAAAAACGGTCCCAAAACCATTAACCCTAAGCTCCCTAATGTTATGATCAAATATAATAGTCCTATTAAAAAATAATGATTTGTGTAGGAAGATCCCATGCCTGGGTGAGTATTATTATACACAGTTGAATTACCTAATAATTATAGGTTGAAGTAAGAGATAAAATTCAAAAGGGAAATCATTAGGTGGAACAAAGTATAATAAAACATTGTAGATCCACCCTAAAAGGGAGTAAAAGAATTCTCATCCAAAACACAAGGACCGCGAAATAGTGAGAAGAAGAACATCTCAATGATTCTTTGCTAACTGTATAAGGAGAGTATACTCAATGAACCATGATAATATAAACATGGAATGTACATGGAAGACCTCATGCGTCTTCACCTCTCTTAGAAGAGGAGTAACCAACACTAAAGGAGTGTGAACAAAAAATGGTTTATAAATATATGCTCAAACCAATGTAACATAAATGAAATAGTAAGGGGATCTTAATATCATAGCTCATCCCAAGACGAATAGTCACAAATATGTTAGGAAGTATCCACCATCAACATCAATCATCCCACACATCATACCTAAACACTTTAGTTAGATTTGATCAATCACCACACCCTGATACTATCTGCTCTAGGATGGGTCTGTCTGACCCACACAATTTTTGGTCACATCTCAAGGACACATCTTAGTTGGAAAATATCCCCTATTAATCATGATTCTAAGGTAACATCAATGTGTGGTGAAAAAATGATCTATAGATGTAATGTTCATACTTGAATGAGAGGAACCTTTCCATAATACGTCATGGAGATTCTGCTTTTATTTATCAAGGATCCATACCAAAGTGTGTCTGTGAGATTCCACAATGCAGTTGTTGATAAAGGACTAACAACCATGTTTATCGGTTATTACACTATTATCATTTTATTTTAATGACACACTAGAACATCAGAAGGATTCATCTCTATTACTCATTATATTGGTCCCATACCCTAATATGTCTGGGAGGTTCCACTATAATTCATCAAGGAACCGCTCCCTACCAAGTATGGGATTCCACTAGGATGTTTTTATATCATCAGCTCACCCCTTATGTCATCGAAAACCACGTGAATATATTTCATAGTCATTAACCCTCATATTATAACCTGGATGCCACTTGAAATGTCACTGTCATATTCTACTTGAAAAAAATACGAATGGCTATTTAATTTCCCAAAATGGAAAACGGCTGAAAATGGTGCCTTTCACCACAACATGGATGAATATGTTATCATTGGGCCGACATCACGCTACTGAACATCAAATTCTAAAATTTAATTCTTAAGTTCAATATCAAAGAGAGGATCACATATCCATACATGGAATTTTGAATAGATGTATGATTTGTAATATACAGGTGTTTAAAAAAATGGAGTCGCGGGGCCAGTGGATCGACTCATAGTTGATCCACCAACGGTCGATGGAATTTTCCCTACAGATGATATGTGAAACCATTCTACAACATCTTAAGCTGCATCCTTGATCAACTGCCATTGTCGATTGTGCCTCTACCCTGGGTTAGCCTGGGATCTAACATGAGTCCAACCCAGTCCATTGGGTCTGACTAGCTGGGTGTGGGCTTTAGCCAGCCCATTAAGGCTAGGCCCACCTAATGTGGCCCAACCTACCTACTAAATACTATACAGCTCACTGATGACACTAGCTTGACCTAGTATCGACACTAGCCAAACCCATGGCTGGTTGCTATTTGGGTCATATCACATGACCCTGCTCGGCCAATATGCCATCCTACATGGTTCCACCAGTGCCAGGATGGTGGTCCCTTCCACATACCACAAGACTCACTTTGTTTTCATATTTTCGAATTCGTCTTTCAATTGGTGATCCTCATGAATACGACTTCATTGAACTATCCAATGCTCAATGATCTATCCTTGTTTTTCATGCCCAAAATTTGGCAATGATTATTATGATGAACAAGTGATGGTTGGAATTAAACATGGTTTTATGGTCATGATCATGTTTCCATCAATGAGTTATAATTGATATGGAATACTAAAAAACTAGGAAATGGATTTTCAAATTAAAACTCTAATTGGAGTTAAACAAAAGAATAATCCAACCTCAATTGATTTTTTTATCACTACTGATACATTATTCACACTCCTACCTCGATCAACTAAGGTTTCATCAAGGAAATATCCTCAATTTGATGAAAAACATATGATTTTGAGAGATTGTGTTTGGGAGAGAGAGGGTGGGAGGGAGAGAGAGTGTGTCTATGAGAGAGAGTGAAATCATCATTGGCCTTGGTAAAACACACAGTTTTAATCTCAATGATGGCCTCAGATTTATAATCTAAGACCCCATTCAAGAGTTATTCAATACAATGTTAGGGTGGAATTATTTAGGTTAAATTATTTTAGTTAAGAGGATTCCCCTAGGTGACTGTTCACACAGAAGTCCAACGTTGAATAAAAGTTATGCCCCACATTGGGTTTGCATTACATTTTGAAATCATCATTGGCCTTGGATTTCTAATCTGAGCATCCAATTAGATTTTATCCCAGTCTATTCACATGTATGGTATATAATATACATATTATCTATATAACATTTATTTGGGGCACATCATGACATGGAATAGCATGTTGTCCTAGTTTTAAGATTTAGAAATATATATAAAAATATTAAAAGGTCTAATAAGGCTAAAAGTGAGTATCTACACAAACCATCCCATACCCACGTATGTGTTGCATATGATATCAGTAATTAGTTATTTTTTTCAACTCAATTAATCTTGGAAATCTTATTTGGTTCCATTGTAATATAAATATAATGTAATAATTTTTTCATCACATAATTTAACCATGAAATGAAACAGGTTTCTTGAAAACTACATCCAAAAATTACCGTCATAATTCATAAATAGAAATAAATTGGGTGGTATCATAATTTAATGACTCAAATGAATTATAATAATCAAATAGTGATATAAAAATTTATCAAAAATACTCTTATAGAATCATTAGAAATATGAGTTGAAAAACATGAGAAAAAATACATTTCTTTAAATAAAATTTAAAAACAGAAAAAAATTCATAAAAATGGTTAGAAAATATTCAATTAAAAAAATTTAAACAAATACATTATAATTGATATAAAATATTATTTTTGGTGGTGGGACAATATATTCTGACCATAATTTTTTAAAATAATTATATTTACACATTTTTAATGAATGTTAAAAGTGATTAATATGAAAAATGTATGAAAAGATTCATTTAATTAATTTCTATTGAAATTAAAAGTTTTAATAAAATACCATTACAAAAACCATTCTATGTAGATAAAAATAATAAATTTTTTTAATAACATTGATATGGATGTAAATGATAATTGACAAAAACAAGAATTATATGTTTTGTTTCAGAAAAAAACATAATATATTTATTTTAGAGAACCAAATAGAGTAAAATAGGTTATAATACTAATAAAAATTAACATAGGATAAGTTTGTAGATAGGGTTTTGAAAATAAATATTATATAATTTCCAAAAATTCAAATGGATGCATAAAAAATCCGGATTAAAAGATAGATTATATCTAAATACCTTATAGCTTTCACAACATTTGAATTAAAAACCCTTGAAAGAGAAATATATAT
This sequence comes from Viscum album, assembly GCA_963277665.1. NCBI lineage: Eukaryota > Viridiplantae > Streptophyta > Magnoliopsida > Santalales > Viscaceae > Viscum > Viscum album. Next base: position 464,939,678 of record OY728119.1, read on the forward strand.
TAATAAATTCAAATTATTTTCAGTAATTTTATCATAAAAAATAAATGTGTTTTATTTAAAATTTCCAATTAAAATATATTGATGAATATTGAACATATATCAAATATGGAAATTTTAGATGAAGATACCTATACAATTTGGTAATATCATTAATTGAAATCTTGTGAATGATAAATGTGATATATATTTTAGAATAAAGTTAATTTCATAAAATTATTATAAAAAATCAAAATAAAAGTATATTAAATAGAAAAAAAATACGGTTAATATTACATTTGTCTTAATGAAATGAAGTTAAATGGGAAACCCTTATGAAATTTATGTAATTTGATTCAAAAACACTTTCAAGGATAAAAAATAACATAAATACAAAATATAATGGAAGTGAATTAATCAAGATATAATCCGTAAATAATTTATTATATAAATTGTATAAATAAAAATAATTTAATTTTACATAACTTTCCCTCAAGAAGAAAATTTGATAAAAATCCCTTACCTTTGTCTTCCACTAAGATGAACACATTTTATCCACATTTATAATAAATTTAAATATATTATAAATCTATACAAATCTATAGTAATACCTATATTATTATATGTCATTCACATTTAATTTCAAATTTCCCATTTATTAATAATTCTTTGTAAGGATTTATATTTATGTGTCGAAACATCCATTTTATATGCATATCTCGGTTCGATGGTTCTAGTCCTTACAACATGTTCTAGGTATAAAAATATAAAATAATATTAAACATTTTATAATTATGATATTTATAAATTTAATTGAATGTCTCAAATGTCCAATTATTGTATTTATGAAAAATGAAATACATTATTTCATGGAGAATCTGATTTATATATACAAATTCAAATTTTTTTAACATTTATAATTAATGAAAATAAAATAATATATGAAAATTACTAAAATTTAAAAATAATAATAAAAATATAAAATCAATATTAATTACATAAATTAATCCTTATGATTAGACATGTGAGATGAAAATGAAACATAAAATACATTGCATCATAGAGATGTTAGTCTATACATATAAAAGAGTGATGCCTTCATATTTAAATAGATGAAATGAAATGGATTTAAAAAATAATTTACCTACACATAGTCATAATATAATCACAAATATCATATATTTAATTAAATTGATAGATATAACCATGTGGGATAGGTAGTAAATAAAAATAAAATACATTGTTTCCTGGATAAGTAAGTTCGTACGTACACATAATTTTTTTTTCATTCCACATTAATGATTATGTAAACAAAAATGGTTGTATCCTCAAAATACAAAACATATTAGATTATATAATCTTATTTCAATATGTTTACAATCTTATATATTTTTTGGAGATGGTTTATGAAGAAAAAAAAATGAAAAAGTTTGGTAAGAATATATTTCTTTTCCTTGCATAATATCCATTGAAACCACCATAAGGAAATTTGCATCGGTGTTTTGGAAAATATATATATATATATCACGGATAAAGAATTTTCCATGTTAATTTTTTACATCATGTAAATGATATGGGGATCAAGAGGAGAGGTGAAGTAAAAAAATGAAGGTTCCCTTTTCAATGTTATTAAAGTTGACACCTATAAGTTTTAAAAAATTATAATATAGTTCTTATATATTTCATTTTAGGTTTCAAAAATTTAACTCAATTTATATTATTGGATATGGTATGTTTAAAAAACTATCATTCAATCAATCTTATATATGTTTAAATAATATTTCAACTATTTCATGTTCAGTTAAACCCCTCATTTCAACAATTTTTACCCATAATGCTGTTATACCAAAAAGTTTAGTCAGAGGCAAACCTCCGACCATTTATTTAAAATAAAAGAAAAAGAAAAGTACATCAGACAGGCACAACAAGTTGAGAACAACAATTACATATCATAAAAGTCAGACCCATCGCCACATCCCTGATATACTATTTCCTCTTTGATACCAATTTGTCACGACCCATCCTCGGGGCTCGTGCCGTGACTACCCCAAGCCCCCCTTCCATAGGCCAAGGGATGGAGAATAGCACCAAAGGCGTAAATCCAGATAACTGGGAAGGAATTGCCTTTATAAAGGTAAACAAAACTCCACAGAGTACAAGCGGAAGTAAACACTAAGTACCAAAGAAGTGTTGAAAAGGAAAAGGTCCAGAATACAAACCCAACTGAAAAGTAAAGCATCAACTGAACGGAAGTACAACAAAAAACACAACAGCTGGATGAAAGGAATCAGCTCCTGGGTCGTCCTACTCGGATCCTTCCTGAAGTGTAGGTACAGATAGCGCATCTCTTGGATCGTCCACCACGGATCCTACCTGAAGGGTAGGTACAGATAGTGCAGCTCCTGGATCGTCCACCACAGATCCTACCTAAAGGGTAGGTACAGATAGCCTCTAAAACGCTCTTGCCCGTCAATCTCCTCCGAGAATCATCTCGATGTGAATTCCACCTCCTGATACTGACTCGTCGTGAGGTCCACCTCTGGGTATCGTCCAGTCATCGAACACATGACCTCCGTCAACACTGCCCATCATCTGCAACCAACACAACGAGGTTTAGGCATAGCCCGTGCAGGGGTGAGTATAACGATACTCAGTGGGGACCCCGGGACCCTTAAGGTCTCACACGAAACCAACCGGGCCCTCGGAGCGGAAACGCTTATAACTTGAGCTCCGGACATCTGATTGACGTGTCGTTGACTTTGTTGGATTCCTCTTGATGAGACAGAACTTTTGGTATACTTCGCCTGTTATATGATATTAAACATTTTTACAACAAATTAAGGATAATAATTATTTTGAAAAAATTAAATAATATTAATTTATCAATTTTAAATTATTTAGTTTATAGAGGTTTTTAAATTAACTCTTCTATTTTCACAAAAAATGCTATGATTTTTTTTTTAATATAATTTTATGAATAAAAATGATTTTATTATCTTTCATTCCAAACTAGAAACCATTAGGTAGATATTAATAAACATTACTGAATATATTATCTACATATTTTCATAAAATTATTTATTAATATTTTTTAATTTAATTTATTAATTAAAAAATAATTTTCACATATAAAATATTCTATGTGAAAAAATGTTATTTTACCGAGAATTAATATTTTTATTAATTATTTTAAATTGATATATTTAAATAATAATTAAATTTTCTCTCTATGTAGAAAATAATATTCCATATTATTAATAATTCATGTAATTTAAATGGTCTTTTTAATTAAAACATATATATAATAAACAATTCTTGTAATAAAACATTGTTATTTAACCAATAATAATTAGACTATTATTTTTTATTATAATATTACCATTTAGTATATATTATTAATTTATTTGATTATTAAATACATCAATTTCATCAATATTTTTGTTGATATTATTTCACAAATGTATTAAATATAAGAAAAATATATAATTCCACAAAAGAGTTCGAAATATTTTTTTAAGAATTTATGGCATTTACTTATATGAGTTTGATCATTTTCAGGGAATTTTTTTTCCATATATATCATTTAAGTGCCTATTAATTAATTTAATTTTATATTTAATTTATAACTACATTATTGAATTTTTTGTTACATGCATCATAATCCATTAATCAAATGATATTTAATAAAATAAATATTCTATAATATCGGGGAGCTACATTCACCCTAGAGAATAAATTCCATTGTAAAAATTTGATTTTTTAATTAATAATTTTTTTTCATGAAATAGTAATAGAATCTCATGAATATTTCTTAATTATAAATATTTTCAATGTCTCCACTATTAATCATTGTATTTATTAACCATATATTTATACAACATTTCATGTATCATTTATGGAACACTCTTTTTAATTAGTTTCCGAAATCATAAATTGGTAGTTGGGTGATGTTTTTCATGTAATTTCTATTATATTTTATTTTTCTTTTTATTATGTTGAGGAAATTATTAAACCATCAGGATAGATAAATTTAAAAAATATACATTCTTGCTTAAATTCTATTCCATAATCACAGATTTATCATTTGGTCATGTTTCGAGTAGTTTTTTATCCTTGTATCATCTCATATTCTAAATGGTAAAAAAATTGATTATTTTTATTGAATAATGTAAGAATATTAAATTTTCATAGAACATTGATCGACAAAATGGGTGACTTGTTATTCCTCCTCTATTAAGAAATTTATTTTCCCAAAAAATGGTTAGGATATTTAATGATAATACAAAAATCAAATATGATAGAAAACATTGAATTATGGAATAATACAATAATAACAAAATAAAAAAATATTAAATTTAATTATCTATATAAAAAATTTGATAAAAATTTTACTCTAATGCTCTGAAAAATATTCCCTATCAAATTTGAAACTGCATGATTTGACTGATTTTATCCCATATTCCTGCTGTGTCTACGTAACATTTTTTCACAAAAAAATAATATTTCAAAATTAAACATATAAAAAATTTATCTTCATTTATAAAATACTCTCAAAATCATTCTACTATATTCATATGATAACGTGAATCGTAATGATATATATTAATATAAATATGGAAAAAAATTTCAAATAATTATATGAAGCTCGTTCTTAATTGATTAATTACTAATTTTAAGGTCTATCTGTAGCTATATCAAGCATTAATAAATAAATAATTACCAAAATATCACCTTTTGACAAAATTATATTTCATGTTTATCAAAACCTTTTAAAATATTTTTCAAATGGTTAACCTAATAATTCAAAAAAATTGACATAAATTCATTTATAATGTCATAAATTTCTATTCACCATAACTTATAAAATATAATAAATAATATGTTGAACATAAAAATATATATTTAATCACTTATTATAAAAATCATATAGCAAATAACATGTCTATTGGTATCTCTTTCACATATGGTCTAAAAACATTTGAGAAAAATAACCACTATTATAAAATCAATGCATCAAAAAATAATGTTTTACTATCCTATAATATTTTATTCATTAGAAATAAATATAATTATTTTCAAAAAAAAATTCTATTAATGTAAACAACAAAATTATATCTATACTCTTCATCTAATTGTCATTTTTAAACATTAATCCTATTGAAAAATACAAGAAAATAATAATTCTTAAAACACAATATATAAACACCTCAAACATTTATCATCCTTCAAAAACCCTCAAAAAATCAACGAATTCTTATTCCTTGACACATCCATCAAATATTTAAAACCATGAATATTATCTTAAGATTCATTAATCTCAATATATCCATGTTTTCATAATTAACTATTATAGAAAAGGTAAAACTATTTAATTCAATATTTGTCATGTTTTCTAATTTTTATCATCGATATATGACCATGGAAATACATTATGTTTAAGATATTACAAATTCACATAATGATATTTAATTTGAGGAAATATGGTTTCCAAATTCCCATACTCCCTGCATTTAAAACATTCCATTAATACCTTATAAATAAATATTCACCTCTTTCGTCCAACCGAAATCATTATTTTTCCTTATATGTTTATTTATTTATTCCATTAATTACCACATATTAATCACCTTCTAATTCCATTAATATATTTTTATAGGATTTTATTCATAAATTTTCGACACATAATAAGTTAAAAGTTCATACCTTAATTATCATTATCAATTTTACTATCATGTGAATCCATGTTTCTTTTATTTGTTTTTTTAAGAATCCCACTATGATTTATGTTTTTAATCATTTATCAAGAGATATGATTATGTGTAACCATATGAGTTTTCACTCTATCCTCTACACTCTTCATTTTCTATGAGGATAGACATAGAAATGGATTTTAAATTAATTGTTAAAAGTATTTCGCCTTCCAAAATTGGAAAAAATTGAAAATAATGAAATTATTAATCATCACAATGCCTAATTATATACTAATAAAAATAATTTCTACGATAACCTATAATTTAAAAAAATTTATTAACCTATAGTACATTAGTTTCATCCATAGTCACCTTTCATAATAATAGGATTTCATTAGATTTATCCTATTAGTGAACATAATTTAATCTCTAAAAATAACTATACCATACTTTGAAACCAAATAATTTGACATTGGCATCATTTTTAAAAATATTATTTTATTTTAGATTCATTTTAAAATCATCTCACAATAATACTTAACCAATAACTGTAAATGATTAAGGCCTTTGGAGGCAATATGCATGATCAAAATTTATTCAGTAAATATCTTTAATACCTATCATAATGTTTTTTCGCACATAATAATCTTCTTAGAAATATCCTTTATAAAACATTTCATCCTCAACTATTCAAATAGTATCATTAGAAATGGTCGGTTTAGTTATTGAATAATCTTAAACATGATAGATTTAAATCAGTTACCATAACTGATCAAAAGATAAGCATTAGTGTATGAGAACATCATCAAAAAATAGGTTTACAAAGACAATAAATATTATACTATAAATCTTGATTCCAAGCATAATGATTTGGAATAAAATAATAGATCACTTATATGAGAATAAAATCCTAAATATATAACCATTATCTTAAAGAAAATATCATAAATGTAAGATATAAATTTTTTTAATACATATTAGTATATGAAACTCATTACCTTGGTCAAGGATCATATCCATGTCCACCATAGTAAATAAATTCCAACAATGAATTGATATTACTTAAAATATCTCTAAATATAGTAATCATATGTCAAGGATATTAACTATGAAATTAATCAAATATCATGCTTTGGAATACTATAGTTTTACCATCATTGACTTTGTCCCACCATTCGTATACCCACATCGGCTTGGGAAAATAGCTTGTATACCCTCTTGAGCTCATGAGGTATAAACCTAACCAATATATTATATTATTTTAATATAAAAACCATTAATATTCATTGATATGTGTTCTATAGAATATTAAACATTTATAACTTCTTTGAAACATAAATGACCCATGTAAATGACAAGGTTATATCATAATTCCATTTGAAAAAAATAATTCCAGCATTTCTTAATTATCCCATGAAAGGAAAATGGAAGATCTAACAGGAAACCATCACGGTTTTCCATATTAATGTTACATTTCATTCATCCATATAGATTTTTATATATTGATAATCTGAAAAAATTTGTTACCAACGCATTACCAAATGTAGAAGGCTAGATAATGTCTGACTTTTCCATTCCACATATATATTTTAGGGCTGAAGAAAATATCCAACACCTATTTCGCAACTATGAGTATTATATGAAACTCGAGGAGTATGTAAACTAGATTTTTGATCTTGAGCTAAATGTAGGTTGGTAGTTGGAAGAATTCATGGGCTCTATTACAATCACATGAAAATTTGACATTATTGAACATCTTATTCAAGGATATGTAGCCTCCATCTTGTCTTGGATCTAGATAGATCACGATAGAGGACTATTTTATAATCAATTTCCTTATCTTTATGCTCGAATAATGGTTATTCATATGGTGGTTCAAGCTAAGAAAATGGTTCCGGTGTCTTTAATTCATAGGATAATTAGTGATTTTAATACCCTAAGTCTCTTGGGTGTGGCAAGAACAGATAGGCAGTCCCTTACCCACTAATCTAGGAAATGGATTCATCCAATTAATCCACGGATAAATTTCAATGTTGTTGGTGTGGCCTGCAGCATTATAAATACCTTGGGATGTTGATTTATTTCTATAACCCAATATAAATTGCTCAATGAATTATTCCCTTAGTATATTGGAATTAGAACGACTTAAGAATTTAAGTAATGGGAGGTCATGTATGTGATTAACATGATTTTGAATTCAAGTGTACTGCCTTGTGGAGAGAATTGGACTATGAATATGGTTTCAGGACCCTAAAGGAGATAACAAGGAATTTTTATCATATTATATTATCTCACTCGATTCAGTTCATCAAATATGCCACAAAAGTTCATCTAATTTAACACATGAAAATAGAGAGGCTATATAGGTGGTAGATGAGTTTTCTGCGAGGAATATTATAGAAACTAGTTCGATGTAGGAATTAATTTCTCCATATTATTGTGAATATTTAATTGATGATCATATGAGAGGGGTGTTCACTACCATGTTTGTAAACTCTTTTGTAATGTTTAACCTTTTTTGTTTACATTTTCTTTAATAATTTATGGGAATGAATTTTCCTAGATCCTATATTTACTTGGTAATTATTTCACGATGAGAAATAAGTTTCATGAAAATATCATTAAAATTTAATGAAAAAAAATTATCCGGATAATGAAGGCCCTTGGGATTATTATATCAAAGACACACATAAATGTTTAAATTTTTAAATGATGGTGGAATAGATTAAAAATATATTCAGATGAGAACTAACAATATTATTTTTAAAAAATGAGCACGAAACATTTAATTTCGATATATTTAAAAACAAAAACAAAATTAAAAAAAGAATAATATTTAATTTTTTTAAAAATGGAAACATATAAAGGTATAATTATATTATTTAATGATTCTGATGGTAGGAAAAATTGTTCTTACCTTGTATTTTAGAAAAAACATATTCATTAGTTTTTATGAAAGTTAAAAGATAGACTTTCCAAAAAAGTTAAAAAAATTATTTTAATAATATTTAAATATAGAAAAATCTATTAGAAATACATAAAAATCATTTGAACAATTTTTTTGAACATTTATGTTAGAGTACAAATATTACTAACAAAAAGAAAATTAATATAGTCATTTTTTCATGGAAACATCTTTTTTGTAATTATGAGCACCATAGTGAGGAAAATGGTTGTAATATTTTAAATTACCATTATTAAATATAGGATTGAAAAATATATGATGTATATGAAATAAAAAACATATAGGTTCCCACAATTTTAATAGAAATAAAAAATCTTCATACAAACAAATATTACACACAAATCAATACAGCTTTGGTAAAATTTGAATTTCATCCTCATGAAATATAGACCATAATATGTAAGTGTAAATCCCTATAATTATCATTAAAATTATCATAATATATTTTCATGGGTAGTAGGTATGGTATACAAAAAAATGACTAGGAATGAAGAATGTTTAATTTATTGTAAATAGAAATGAGGAAACCATAACAATACTAGTATCTCATGGATCATAAGTAAAAGAAATATAGAATTCATGATTGATTTTTGAGTCACATTAAATTAATTAATGTGAGATAAAAATATATATTGGTATTATATACACCACATACTATAAAACATGTGGTGAATATGGAATATGTGTTAGAACATGATGTTTTTTTTTGACATTTCTTATATAAATTATGTTATTTAATTGCATGATTTACATGAAAAACTAGGTTAAAACAAAACATATTAGCCTTGGTTCCATTAAAAATTATGAATTCTAAGAACAGAATGGTCCAATGAAAAATGGGTTGAATATCTAATTTATTTTAAGAAGGGGATGACATAGTTAATTGATTTCACATAAAGTTGCCTATTTTTTCCTTCAATATAGGATGAATTGTTAGAATATAATAGTCTTATGGAAACTGTGATATCTATATATTTTTAAATCATGAAAGGCGGTGACATAGTGAAATGATTTTATGTCAGATTCAAAATTTTATCCTTAAAAATATGATAAATATATGGTTATTCCAAGGGTTCAGGATACAAGATGCGTCATGCCTATAATTGTATACTTATTCACTGATTACATAGTCTAAACTAGTTTAATAATTTTTTCCCTCATTAAATGATTGATTTTGGGGGTTTATAGTTGAACAATCATTAACACAACTCTTATTTTGTTCATTTTTTATATAAACTCCAATTGGTTCCCAAATCCATAACTCGCAACAAAACCCATTTACAAAGGAAGGTTTTCTTTTAGGGTTTTATTCCCAATAAGAGTTACGAATTCACATTTGATAAGAGGATGTGAGGTCAAACTCATCACACCCTTTTGGGGGGATTATATCCCATTCATAGGCTCTATAATATATTTATGATATGATCATGAATATTTTAAAAATACAGATACAAGAATTGTTTCCCTAATAAATGATTTTTTATTGAATCATTATATCTGTAATGTTGGGTTCCATTAATGAGGCTATTGTTATATATCTAACGTTATTCATCAATTCCCTATGATTTCTTAGAAATGGGTATCTGGTTACATTTAGAATCCATATAACAATGTTCTTTGGAGATTAATTCCATATCAGTAGTTGATTGGTGTTTCAGCCAGTGAAGTTTAATGTCTTATGGAAAGGACATATATGGGGGCACAAAGTCATCAAGTACTGAACTCGATCTTTTAGAGGTGACCTCTCTGTAATTTTCAAAATAGGATTCTGATTCAATATAGTTCAGGCTTTCCAATGCCCATTGATTTGTGGTCGCTCATAATTAATTCATGAGAGTTTTATTTCCGAAGGGTTTACCGATAAAGATATTACATTTTTACATACACCAAGGTGAATGACTAATGATGAGGCAATCATATCTTATCACTAAATCAGGATTTCCTCCTATGGTTTATCATTATTGGGTAAATATATTATGATAGTGATATGATAGGTTCAAATCCCTAAATTCATTTGATCTATGCTCAATGTGGTAAACAAGGGATATCAAGTGATCAGTCTCGATGTAAATGGATACTGAGATTATGAATTGGTGAGACACAAGAGGGGTGCTTGAATTAGATCTCATGTCATCAGAAGGTATCCTAAATATCTTACTTATAGATTGAAACAATGTTCTCTTAGTTCCATTAGTTTCTCAATAGTTTGGTGGATGATGAAGATTTATGATCCAGTATGAATGTTTGGGTTATATGATTTAGAGTGTCAGAGATATAGGGGGATGTAAACCAAGATTGATTGTAATTAGAGCTAAATCCTTAGGAAGACATCTTATCTACCCTATTTATAGAAGGAATCAATGTTCTCATAGATTAGTTAGGTATTCATGAATATGTATAATAAACAGGTTTATGACATCTTGGGGGTTCCCAAACATTCTTGACATGTCGATGGGTCTATGCCTGACATATCTTGGGTGTCCTCCAGACATGTAATGATTATCTTTCAAACATGTACTGACTATAGGAATTCCATGTTTTAGGTCTATATTTTACATGTCTGACATTTCACAAGTTTCATTGAAATTTATTTATTGATGTTGGATATATTTCATATGAATTGATTGGAACATCTAAGGCTCTATGTGTGAATAACACCTAAATGTATATGGGTGTCACATGTCTAATGCTTAAATATAGGGAGGTAGTCACTTGATTTAGATAAAATTTTGAATATATTTTCATTACATTTCCAATATGTTGGGAGTAAATTTCATGACATGGATGACATGTCGAGATGACTTCACAAGACATAGATGATATACCTATAGGATTTTGAGTGGCTTAGTGGAAATGTCTAAATGAATTCTTATATCTTGTACAACATGTTCAATTGGAATATCGTGAACTAGATAGATCATGAGAATTTAATTACACCTTCTCATGAAAATTAGTGTATACATTATTTAATATAGTTTTATATTTTTCATCCTTTATTTCATATATTCCATAATGATTGTCAAGAATAAGATTGATAAGGTTCTACATAACCAAGATGGCTGAAGAAGATCATTCAAATAATCTAGATTACATGTAGAATGTACATTCCTGGTCAATTGGTTGATAACATGATGAACATAACATCTTAAAAAATCCCATAGGTCATTACATGGATTTTACATAGTGGAATACACATCTAATGATGTGGTTTTCTACATTGAGAAGTCAGATGTTTTGTGTAACCGTGTGTATTCCAAGGGTATGATCAATTTTTGGTGTGGTTATAGTATATATCTGCCTCACCAACCTATTATATTACATCATACACAAAACATATAACAAATATATGATCTTGTGTCAATGAATTGATCTCTACATCACATTCTCTACATGGTCATATTCTGGGTCTCCCAGGGTCCCACTTTATAAATAAATACATTGAGAGAACTCCATAATTATATTATTTATTAGAAATGGTCTAATTAATTGGATTCCATGTTATCTTTATTACTTGATAATTATATTTCTAATGATCATGTTGAGAAACCAAGGAGTCCTCATGAGATCATGTAACTTGTTAAAAGGATTTCTCATTACCAAGTTAATCATCCCTAGGGCCCTTGATGAGACCATGTTGTCTTCTCAGTGTGCCTTTCTAGAGAATAATGGTGATCAAATGGGAAACATAAAACTTTTTCCTCAAAATGAATATGACTTCCCTTCATGATACTATAATTCCTTTTCAAAATTATATTTTCTAGTATACAATACTTCCAACATTTTAAAATTGGTTTTATTTTTGGATGTCATATGATCAGTTGTGATGGAATGCATGCAATTTCATTGATAGTCACTATATCACTCCATATTTCATCACATTATTAGTTTGACATTTAAAAGGGACCCCAAAAGATAGGGTTAATATGCCTGGGTGTATTCATAAGATCGAGACACTTATTGAAGAGGTTATAACATGATGAAAAAGACATTTCTAGATCCACTATGAGATCGATTTGGATTCTCAATGTTTCTTTATGAGGTCAATATGTAATGTTAATGTGGTTAATCTGGATTAATGGAGATCACATGATAACACAACCCCATCGCATGATATGAAATGTAACATCTTATGCACAATATATGCACCATTTTAATCATTATTTCATTTTTTTGTGATGGTATTTGGGTGATATTTAGGAGTCGTTAAAATAAGGTGTCTTAGGATTAGATGATCTAATTGGGAAACATCCACATGAGCATTAGTTCTACACTAAAAATATTCTCAACAATAATGGGACTTGTTTAAGGAGATTATTGTCATCCTTGGTAGATCATGCGAAGTGTATGACCCATTTCCACAGACTTCTCAGTGTTATGTGATAAATTTTCATCCTAGTGGTTACATGATTATAATGATTTTGACACATGGACTTCATTTTTAAATAACATTATTCATTTATCATATATTGATAATAATACCCACGCATTTTGAATTTATTTATTTCTAGAACATCCAATTCACATTTATTGAGTTTTAGAAAATCTACCCCATATGTGCAAGGTCTGTATAAACATGGAATAAGTTCTCACTAATGTAAATTCCCAATAGAGTCTCTGTGAATTACACTAATCAATTTCTTAATTGATGTTTGGTCTTCTAGATGTCCTTTGTCACTCCTTTGGGAATTCAATAAATTGGGTACCTGGATAGACATTCATTCCACTAGTGACTCAAAATCTATTGGTATTTCAATTTCATTCTTCATTTGGCTAATTTTTTAGAATTCACTATAGGAACAGTTTTTCAAGAACACAACAGAAAACCAACTAAAAGAGTTCTTTCTGATATTTTATCACATGATCCTATTGTATTGAATCCTAAGATGAATATTTTTTTAACAAAATCTATGAACCAACTAAATGTAATTTTTTGAACCTTAACACTTGTCTCTATTTTATTACTCCTATGATTTCCCAATCACTACATAGTTCCCATTAATATCCCATAGTTATGAGATGAGAAGTATTTTTTTTGGTCTTGTGCATGAAAGATTCATCATGTATCATAAAATTCATGAGATCTGGTCATGTGATCATGAATCTATTTATGGCTCATGCAAATCAAATTATGATTTCAAGGTCATACACCTCTATTGAAGGGTACCTCACACATACGATTTGTTCTTATTACTAATTACATATGGATTCAAATTCTCAGAAATATATTAGAGAATATTTCTATAGTTTTATGATTTCCTAAAATCATAATTCCTACTATTGATATAAAGTATTCTATAACAATGAGGCTTTGAAGGGGATTTTTATTCCTCGACATCAGGGTTATCCACAATCACACCAACATATATTTCTTATATTCAGTTTGTTTTATAATCTTCCATTACCTCACCTCATTACAATATTTCCTCTAACTTATTGTCATATTCCCTTTACTATATTTATATTTTGACTTATCAAATACTTCAATTGGTTGTAGTAGCACTCTATGGTTTTCTTATATTTTGGAATAATCCACTAGGGGTCCATACAATAATGATATTTTCCATCCTCCAATTTTTAAATTTTGTTAGAAGATACTCATATACTCCATGAATAGTTTGAGAAGTGGTTGGAGATCTATGTTGGAATTAAGACATTGTGGTAAATTCTTTTATGAATGGGCCTTATCATTCTCGGTAAGGAAGAGCTACCTAGGATTTCCCAACAAACTAAATGTTATAAATATTTATGAGGTGATATGGAATTATTAGTTTTTCATGTATCATCTACAAGATCTTCTCAATAAGCTGCCTAGATTGGTTTGAAATAGCACAAGCTATAATTAGGAAATCCATGAAGTTTAATAGAATACCTCATGTGTATATTGGGTGAGATCAGATGTATCCTCAAGCCTCTGGTTAGTGGTATTTTAATCTATAATTCTCTATGGGTGGCATTTCATAAATATGGATTCACACTTTGGAGTTGTATTTGGCATATCAATGATGAAAACCTAAATATTAGAGGTGATATTTTTTAATTTAGCAATGTAAACTCTCCCTTCCATTTATTATCTTTTTGGTCATATCTAGCAGGGAAACATCCATTATTGGACTTGTGACCCCATCATGTTCTTGTCAAAATTGATAGGAATTCATTTACATTGTTACAAATGTCATAACACTATTATAATCCCTTAAGATTCATTCCCCCCCAAGGGTATTGACATTTTCAATGGTTGAGGCAATCTCATTATGTCATAATGTGTTCAATGATATATACATTAAACATGAGAATCGGAATTTCATGTCATATCCTGCATCAACATGTATGATTATCAATTATGATGGTGGATCTATCAATTAGTGGTAATATAAAATATCTCTTCAGAGAGGTCATATTATGGCTCATTATGATGATCTAATCATTATTTGACTAAATAACTCCTATGAAATTCCACACTAGTTAACATTTATTCAATGGATTTATCCTCTCCCATTAGTTGGCATGTGGGGTAAGTGATATACTGGATTAATTAAGAAAATTGGATTTTTGGGAATGTGAAGACATAAATGAAACGATTAATCATATACCTATAGATTTCAATGCCTTAAGATATTTTAATTATTCCATTATTTTGTTGAATCCTACATTGTTTTTTTATTAAATTGATTATTACATCAGGTGGAAAAGAAAAATGCATCACCAAAACCCATATTGGTAGTAGGAATGGAGTTGATTACAGACATGGGAATCCTCCAAGGAAGTGTTAATTTCATGTTGATGTTTTCTATTATAGGGATAATGTTTGTTAAGAAGTCAATACATTTGATACTGGTGATTAATGAATCACCGAAATAGGGGAGAATACATTATAATTCTTATCTTTCCTATCCATCAACCCTACCAATAAATATTATCTCAAAATACCCTCAAACCACATTCCTCCACCAGTTGTCCCACTCTTGTGATTTTATATGACCTTGTACCCCAAATTCTAGTCAAATAGTAGATCCATACCTTGATGAATGAGAATTTCTTAGAGGTTTTTTATGGTCAAGAAGAACTCCTTCTCCAACTCTTTTGTGATTTGGGGATGGGTGGATTTTTTTGTCTATGGTTATATGATTTTAGGTTTTATATTATTCCATCCCAAAAAAAAGATCTATAGTGATAAGGATATAAATTAGTTCGATGATAGTAATTCATTGACCATGTTAATAAAGTATGCATTGAAGATCTTGAGAAGATTCATCAAATAGTCTCTGAGAAATATGCTCAGATAGATGTCTTGACTGCATAATGTTTAGATTACGAATATGTAAAGTTATCATGGTATCCCATATCTTGAAATTATCAACATTATTATCAAATACCAATAATAAAAAATATAAATGTTATCTCAAATTATGAAATTGTGTCCTTAAAATTAAGCTAAAGTAATGAAGTGATTGACACTTTAGTGCTCAATTAACACCTCTCACAAAATAATGTATATTTGGAAAACACAACAAATTAGATTTTACTATGACATGGATATGGGTGCATATGTTTTTTCATTCCTATTTAGTTTTTAAAACATTTTGATAGTCTCCAAAATGTGGAGACTCCACCTATTTCAGATTATAAATGAAAAAATCTTTTAAATTTTACACATCCATTTCCTAACTTATTATATTCATGATGTGAATCATATTGAATTGATATTATATATATTATCAGCAATACACATCCCTTATATAGTACCAAGTTAACATAAATTCTTGTATTTTAGATCCTTCTTCATAAATTAATTTTCATGATAATTTATCATGATTTTCTATTGACACAATACTCATAATTGACCAATAAACTCTTATTGTGTGGGGATTGGGATAATTTTGGTAAAAATATGTCCCGGAGTAATGGGTGATATAAATTTTACCTAATTAAATAGTCTTAGAGATAATATCATTATTTTTTATAGTTATGGTTAAAATTTACTAAAAGATTCATATCATAATTATTTATTTAATTTCATATCTTTTGCATATGCTTCATATGGGAAAATACTTGCAATTAGAGACATAAATTTTCTTTTATCCATAATCATATGGGGTTTTACCTAAAAGGTTTTAAAAAATTTCCATTTTATATTTGCACAGTATATTCTTGATCATTAAAAAAGTAAGTCATGTGAGTAGAGAATCAACTTCTTTCTAGGATTCCCTTTTTGGGTTTTCAACTTAGATAGAATTGCATCCATTTCAATTATATTCTTAATCCATTCAAAACTACACAACTAGTGTTATATATATCGAGTTCTTCTATATCACTCCATATAGCTCAGGGGCATTAAATCACCTGTGAAGTAATATTTTCTGCATTGTTTAATTTAATTCATAGATGAATTCATTAATTTATTTAATTTTCATTAGGGTTGGATGAGAAATTGTGTTATGTTTAACATCTTCCCATAAAGGAATAAAATACTATGAAATTTAAAATCTTGATTGTAATGCATGAGAATAATAAGGGGATACAGATGACATGTTGGTGATAACTAGAAAACAAACAAAGATTCTTGGTTTCACTATAGGATTTTCTAGAACACACGTAAAATGACATATACCTACTAGGGAATCCCCAAAACACCATATGAGGATGAGTTCATTTGTGTTGTTTTTAAGGATAATGAGAATTGGAGGTCTTTCCTAATGAATGGGAATCCACTAGATGGTATAAAAGTGACCCTTATTAATTTTCCCAAAGGTATTACATTTAAAATCATATAATAGTGATCCCCACACCCTTCCAATGTCTATGGGTTAGTATTTGGAGGTAGTATTTGTGGTCAATAAAATATTATGAATGATGAACCCACTATGATATTCAGAATATGGGTTGTGTAAATCATATGTCTAGGTTCTTGAATCGATCAATATAAAATGGGGAAGTATTATAGGGGAACTCAATACACCACATGGTGTTGATTTCCAATGTGTTATTTTCATTATTCAGGATTGGAATGGGAAAGACATACTAGGTAACACCAAAAACACCGTATGGTTATGAGTTACCCTGCGATGTTACTAGGGATCACAAGGATTACCGTTTTGTTCATGTAAGAAGGAAATTCATCTAGTTGGTAGGTCACTGATCATTATACATAGTCTCATAGGGTTTACATTCATGGTCAGGTATAGGTTCCCTAATATTTTCAATGGTCCATTTTTGATTTCGGAATACATAGACATCAAGATGATGAAGTGAGGTGTACGGTGAAAGCTATCCTTGGAGGGTACGGAAACACATGTGTATTTTTTATTTCAGTTAGGGGCACGGATTTAATTATATTTGGTTTCATATCACATGGTGTGAGATATTTAAATGTATATAAATGTATTATTTAATTACATATTTGAGAAAGAGTACAATATATAGTGATCTGACACCACGGATGTTGAATCCACTTGGATAACCTGGTTGTGGATACTTTATATCATGAACTTGTAATATTTGAGTAGACTGGATATGGGAACTAGAAAGTATTAGTAAACCATTTATAATGGATGTCTCCTGTAATGCTATACATGTTTAGGAAAATAACTTATGATTTAATTGAGGCCTTTCTGGGACTAAAGGGTTTATTAGAATTAGTTTATCCTTGTTATATGTTTAAAATAGTGGATAACCACATGGAATCGATATAATTTTCCATGGGGTACAATGGTATTGATATCAATTAATGTAACTGGTTGTGTTATCTCAGTCTCCAAAGGCATTATGTCAACCCTGAACTTTTATTTCACACTTAAACATGATTTATTACATAAACGAAAACTGATAAAACCAAGAAGATCAGGATTTCTAGTGACTTTGGTGCTTAGGATCATTAAATAACAACGTAATAACAAGAAATAAAACATATTTATTAAAAACATCCTTTACATGACCACTACATTCCCTCGTACATAGCATTGCATATGATAACATGATGAAATTTATGAGAAAAGGGTGAGCTATAAAGCCTAGTAGGGGAATAAACATGGAATAACATGTATAATACAGTACATGTTAGACAATAGGCATATCAATGGATAACAAGAGAAACATTAACATAAAGGCATGATAACGAATGATAATCATAACATGGATATGTGGAAACAACATTTAACATGATTTTAGCATGATCCAAGGATCATTTCACATGGAGAAAGAGTAAAACCTCATTTAACTTGAATTAGCATGAGTAAACCCTCATTGTATGTGGCGTATCATGATACTAATCTTTACCCGATGCATTTGGAGCACTATCAGGGCACACCCTTCTTAACCATTTAATTTTATGAACAAATGTTCCACATAGACCATATAACATTGATTCAATAAACCACATCATTTATTCCATGATAAATGAAATGTGAAATTCATACATGAAACACTATAATCAATATGTAAATGTGAATAAAGGTGAATAACCATGATAGAGAAATGGGCATGGTATTCACTGCACAATGACATTAGCTTTGAAAATCACCATGCAATTTCGATAGCATAACAGATTGATATAAGAATTCATAAAATGGTTGATGATATAGAAATGTGTGTCTCACCATATGGATATAAAATGGATAGTAAGGAGTTCATATAGATACATTCCCCAACAGATTTGAGGGATGTTAGATTTATAATACAAAAACATTTCTTGAACATTAAGGAGAAGAGATAATTCCCATACGTAATTACGACATGGTAATGGGAGTACACAGATAGAATTAATGAGAGAGAAAGGGGAATCTCACCATTTAAAATATAAATAGTTCAGTATGGGGGAGGTGAGAAATCATTCCCCACACTTTTAATTGAAATTAAAAGGATTAAAAAACAAAATGAAATTGAGAAAAAAAAAGAGAAATGAAGAAATCTCTTACGTGAATGTTTAATCCCAAAGGCTTGGGAGAGGCTTCAGAGAGGCCCCTTGGGAGCTTGGGGAACCTTGGGAGTATTATAGAGAGAGGTGGGAAGAGTTTTGACGAAACTCCAAATTCTTTGAGTGAAGAGTAAGTGGGAGTTAGGGTGGGTTTATTTAGGAAAGGAGAGGGAATTCTTTATTATTTAGGTTTTGGTCACCACATATTAAACTCATCAGCACCACAAACCAGCCCTTGTTTTTTACCAATGGTTTTTTAGAAACCGGAGTGGAAAAAATATATTTTTAGGATAATGACCTAACATCTTAAAATATTGAGGGTGATTATGTAGAGGTGAGTCACACTCTCAAGAAAATTCATTTAAAATGTTAAAATGTTTTATAACTATTGGAGGGTTCACTAATATTTTTTATAGTAATTCAAACATACCTAAATTCAATTTATTTTAATTTTAAAACATATATTGGCCGAAAATATCATTTATAGTATTTTATTTAATCACTATTGGATCATTATGATGTCATTAAACACATTATATATTTAAATGGTATTTAATTTTTACCCAAAAAATTGACTATCTTAGAAAATTTTAAAAAATTCACCATTGTTTAATTTTGATGTCCTAATTCCAATAATAATATTCATTTTATCTAAATAATTATATATATATATGTTAATTTTTTACTTTTAAAATAAAAACATGCATTTATCAAAAAATCATGGGTTTTGATAAAAATAGCTTTGAAACATTAAAAAAATTACAATTGCATTCATAAAATTATAAGATAATTTTAATTTAATAAAAATTAATTTAATAATAATACTATTTTATTAAAATAATATTTAATTCAAAAATCCATTAATGGACCAAAATAGATTTCTTAGTTGAATATTAACTAAAAATACTATTTGTGCATTGAAACAATTTACAAAGTACTAATAATAATATGAATGCACATTCTTTGTAAAAAAATAATGAAAATATTAATAGTTCTAGGGTATTGTTACATAACCCCTTATAACACCCACATAATACTGAATGATAAGGTGTGCAATGGTGACAGACTCTTGGGGTGGCACAGATAACATCGCTCAGTTGGTAATATTTATTAACTTTAATTTCTCTCATAGTTGGTTCTACTAAAGATTAATTTGTTCAAGCTCGGCATAGACTTAGTCATGATCGAATCCCAATGATGCCACCTACTTTTTGAGGTCTGAAAAATGGGATTTTTATGGGAAAAGTCTACATGAGGAGGCCATCTCTTCATTTTTCTGAGTAAATCAGATTTGATAAATCCCTATATTTATACTAATCATGTGATCATTGTTCAACGAATATATTAGAAACTGTCAAATTTAATAATGGTATTTTAAAAATCCAAATCATACCACTGAAGATGTTAACAAAACATCTTACATAATGAGACATTTAATTAGATCAAGATGGATTTCCATTAATGAATGTTTGGATCATTACAATATTCCACCTTTATTAAAATTCTTCCTTTAATTTTTATTTTCGCACACTAAAACAGACGTGGGTAACACTGATTCATTACTTCCTCTGATTTAGATGTTTCTTATTCAAACTTGTGGTTTCACCAAAACACCCTGATTAGGGGAATTGTCTTATTTCGTAGATCATTCTCTCTATGATCTAAGATCATAGCTGGTTTATCCTCGTAAGAAAGATCAGCCTCCTACTGTACCACCTCTAAAGAGAGTACATGTGAAGGGTTGGGTATTACGTCCTTAATAGGGTTACAAGAAAGACATTATGTACTTTGGCCATGGTAGGTGTAAGTTCTAGTCAATAAGCCACAACCCCGACACGATCAAGAATCTCAAAGGGGACAATGTACCTAAGACTTAACTTCCCTTTCATTACAAACCTCTTGAACTAATTCAATTGATATATGTGTAGAAATACCATATCTCCAACTTTAAACTCAAGGTCTCATTGATGGTTTTCTACATAACTCTTTTGTTGACTCAAGGCTACCTTGATATGATGATGAATGGTTTTCACCTTCTCCACCATCTCTTCAATCATTTTTGGTCCTACCAGCTTATGCTCACCAACTTCATCCCAACACGCTGGTGTTCTTAACCTTTTCTCATAAAGGGATTCATATGGTTCCATTTGGATGCTCGAGTGGAAACTATTATGGTAGGAGAATTCAACAATAGGAAGATGTTCGTCCCATCCACATTTTGTGTCTATTGATAAAGTACTCAACATGTCCTCATGTGTTTGGATAGTCCACTCAGATTGTCTATAAATTTGAGGATGATAGGATGCACTGAAATTTGGTTCATTATCCAAATTATGTTGAAGACTCTTCCAAAACATAGAGGGGAATCTTGGGTCTATATTGCATACAATAGATAGTGGTACTCCTTGAATCATTACCACTTCCCTAATATATATCTGTCCAATTTTATCTAGTGATAAATCCTCTTGAATAGCAATAAAGTGTGTAGACTTGGTAAAATGATCCACAACAACCCAAATTGCATTGTTTCCTTTTGATGTATTTAGAGGCCAGTGAAAAAGTCCATGGTGATGTTCTCCCATTTCCATGCAGGTATGGGTAATGCTTGGATCATCCCCTTAGACATCTACCTCTCTACCTTCACATGCTGACACACTAGGAATTTTGATGTAAAGTCCACAATCTCTCTTTTCATATTTTCCCACCAAAAGTTTCTCAGATATCTCGATACATCTTTGTTCTCCCCAGGTGAATAGAGAAGGTTGAGCTATGTGAGTCATCCAGAAGCTCCTTCTTTATATCTGGATTAGATGGTACACAAAATCATGACCCAAATATCATAATTCCATGATTTTCAATAAAAAACTCTAAGGATTTACCATTTTTAATAGCTTCCACCATTTTTAGAATATCTACATCCTTTCTTCGAGCATCCATTATTTACTCTAAAATATATGGTTGAGAAATAATTTGTGAAAGGATTGATGATGTTCCCTTGTTTAAGATTCCCATCTCCATCTACATCAAATATAAGAAGATTGGATCCAACTCAATTCTCATCAATGATAGAATTGATGGGTCCTTTCTACATAGAGCATCCACCAATTTGTTCTCATTCCAAGGGTGGTAATGGATTGTGAAATTATGGTCTTTGATGAAATCTAACCATATTCCTTGGAGCATGATCAAATCATTCTGTGTGAATTTATAATTGAGTCTTTTGTGGTCTGTATATATTTCACACTTCTCCCCAAAAAGATAATGTCGCCATATTTATAATGAAAAGATCATCACAACCAACTCCAGATCAAGTGTTGGATAATTCGTCTCATGAACATTCAATTTCCATGAATAGTAGGCAATGCATTTGTAAATTTGCACCAACACACATCTCATTCCCTTCTTCAAAGCATCACTAAATACCATTGAAATTACTCCACATGTGGGAAAAGTGAGCACGCGTGTAGTGATAAGCCTCTTTTTAAACTCTGTGAAGCATTATTCATATTCATCACTATAATAAAACTATACTCCCTTCCGAGTCAGATTGTTAAGAGGGTTTGAAAATTGTGAGAAATTTCTCAAAAATCCTCGATAATATCTAGCTAACCCCAAAAATCTACAGATATATTTTACTGATGCTGGCCTAGGCCATCCCTCTATTATAGTTGTCTTGGAAGGATCCACAGATATACCATTAATTGTGATGATATGGCCTAGGAATGATACCTCCTTCAACCAAAACTCACACTCGTTGTGATATTCATAGAGTTTCTACTTCTACAGGGTCTCTAGTATAGTTCTTAGATGCTCCTCATCATCCTCCTTAGTTTAGGAGTATATTAGAATATCATCTATAAATACTACCACAAATTAGTCGAGGTAATATTTAAGGACTCTATTCATGAAGTCCATAGTGTTCTCTAGGGAATTAGTGTGTTTGAAAGGTATTACTATGAATTTATAGTGCTTGAATCATGCACGAAAAGCAGTCCTGGGGATATCTTCCTTCATCACCCTTAATTGATAATATCCGGACCACAAATCCACGTTGGATATGTATTGTTCTCCATGCATCTGATCAAACAAGTCACTAATTCATGGGAGTGTATACTTTTTCTTTATCGTGGTTTTGATAAGCTCACGATAATTGATGAAAATGCAAACTGATCCATCCTTCTTCTTGACAAAGAGGTCTAATGCACCCCGTGGTGAAGCACTTGGTCGTATGGACCCTTTATCCAGATTCTCCTATAGTTGTTTCTTCATCTCGTCAAGCTCCACAACATCCATTCAATATTTAGTCTTGGATATTGGAAACTCCATAATTATACGATCAATTGAGAATTCAACATCTCTTCTAGGAGGAATACCGGGAAATTCCTCGAGAAACATGTCAGCTAATTCTCTCACGATAGTCATGTATTGAAGGATTGTTGCTTCCATGGTCTCAATCATCTGAGCCAGATATGCATGCTCATAGGTTAGTAATATTCATGCTTGAGATGATGGAGCTAAAGAAGATTCATCTTCCTCCTTACACTTGTATAGAATCGTGGGTCAATTATCCATATGGAGAGTGATTTCCCTCTAATGGAAATTTATGATGTCTATATATATGGAATGCCTATACATTTGAATAATTGCATCAAATACCACCAGAGGATGTATTAAGAGGTTCTACAGGAAGTTAAATCCAAAACTTAGGATAGGGGAGGAGTTATATTAATGGGATGCAATGATTTCCCCATTTTTCATACTCACTAACAGCTTTAATTCCATGATTTGTGTTGGTGATGGTATTGTCCTACAAAACATTCGGGATATAAAAGAATGTGTAGAACCAGAATCAAAAACTACATTCACTATTATTAAATGAATAACTAATGTAACTATCACCACTTCATTGTTGGGATTCAATTTGGTGTTATTAATAGCAAAAGCTCTTCCTCGATCCCTTGGAGGTTTTGGGTTTTCTCTGAAAACCCTTGGCTTAGGGCCCTGATTTAGAAAGTTCTCTGTTTCTTTACAATTGATGCAATGAACAATTCGTTGAGTGTCGAGCGGAGTGTTCCTCTACTCTATCACATCTATGGGTTTTTCTTTCTAATAATTAATAGCTAGGTTCCCTTCTCTTTCACACCTAAAGCATTTCCTCATCCTCTTCAAGCAATTTCTGGGGTGCTATATTCCACACCACTGGAAAGTGGGCTATTGGATCTTCTTAGCACCATTGGATTTATCCATCAAACCACCAAAATTGATTTCCACCTTACGCTTCTTATCAACATGATACCGCTGAGATTCCATTATCACCAATTCATCTTTGAGGGCATATCATACAATTTTTTCATAGTGGTCAAATTCATGGATCGCATGTTCTTTTCATAGGCTAGGTTTAAGCACACCAATAAAGTGGTCAACCTTGCATTAAGTGTATCATCTCAAGTAAGTAATGAATAATAGATATATTTATCTATGTCTATTTATGAATTAGATAGTGTTTTATGTTGAGTCAATAAGGTTTTCCTTATAACTTTTTCATTCCTTCTTGTTTTTAAAATCACAAACACCTTATCCTAAGGAAAGTTGCTTTTATAAGAAAAATTGCTTTCCCAAGAAAAATTACTTTCTTAAGGAAAATCACCTTTATAAGGAAAATCGCTTTTATAAGAAAAATTATCCTTATCATATTTTCATCCATATTCTTCTTAAGTATAATATTCGGATTCATTTTTATTTTCACGGAATCATTGAAACTTTGATATGAAGCATTCTGTTTTAGGATCCGATTTCTGGATAAGAACTAAAAGGAAGATTCATTCCGAATTCCGGATATGAACCCTAACTATGTTCTATTCCAGATTCAGGATATGAATTCTTATGAAGTTTGATAACGAATTTTCAATATGAATTCTAATGATCAATTCTCATTACAAATTCTGATGATGAATTCTCATTCCGAATTTTGATGAGGAATTCTCATTACGAATTCTGAAGAAGAATTCTCATTACGAATTCTGATGAAGAATTCTCATTACGAATTATGATGACGAATTCTCATTCCGAATTCCCATTCCGAATTCACCTATTAAACAGAATCTGATCATCTCTGCTTTATACACCCTGAATTAATTCAGACTCCGAAAAATTATTTTTTGTTAGACACTGAACATTCATTTTTCTTATGCCTTTATATTTTGACTACTCTTTATTATTGTTCTTTACACTCCGAACCTTCACTCTGAAATCTTCATTCCTAACTTTTGAGTTATATTTAATAACGATGTCGTACATTCTGTTACACTTGTTTTGTTATAAAACGATGTCCTCTATTCTGTTTCTTATTAACCGTTGTCTAAGTGACACGTGTACAGATCCCTCCGATCTTTAAGGAAAATATGACCGTTGGAGAAGGATCCGAACTTACCTATAAATAGAAGCTCATTTGAAAGAGGTCGGAGCTGAAATCTGAAAGCTGTTGCTGAAAGGCTGACTAATCTACTTGAAGTGATTTCTAGAGAGAGAGGCTCTTATTAACTCTCAAAGCTTCATGCGACTCCAAATGTTGGTGAATACATTCAAGGGCTTTCGGGGATAGGAAGACAGAGGTGCCAACTACCTTGAAGTTTGAGGGCTTCCTTGCTGAGGAATACATAGGTTTCCAACTACCTTGAAGTTTAGGGCTTGCGGGGATAGCAAGACAGAGACTCTGATCTTCGTATCGAGGGCTTACCCTGGTGTGGGTAAGACAGACTTGCTTGAAAGTATAAATCAAGGGACCTTTATCCAAGGTTGTTGGATACCCTTCTCTTTGGTTTAAAAAACTTATATCTTGTTACTTGTAGTTCTACTACTTGTTTATATTCCGCTGCATATTGTATTGTAAGGAAAGTATAACTTTAGAATACTTCCTTACTTGTACTCTGTTTCATTTAGATTCTATACACTTTAAGGTAGAATCTCATATTGTAATATTTTGTTATGTTTCAATTACCGGAACCATATTTCCAGAACCTTCTTTCGGAATCTCTTTTCCAAGGTTTCATTCGGTGTTAGAGGTGTTGTGAATTTGCTTAGTTTAATCTTTGTTAAACTTAGCCCTTTTCTTTTCTTAAGGAAACTATAGTTATTCATTACTAACTTTAAAGGTTCCAAAGGAATTTTTAAAGTGTACAATTCACCCCCCCCCCCTCTTGTAAATTGATCATCTACATCACTATTTCGATCCTACATTTTAGAGTCTTAATATGAGAATAAATCCAACCTAAAATATGAAATACTCTAATATTTTTAAAAGATTGTTTTACCGCCTTTGGATGGCGAATAATTTTTAAATCTATCTTTTGACAATTTTATAATCTATATTTGTCAAAATAAACTTATTATTTATGATTGGGACATTGAATTTTACTTTTTATAAATTTCTGGTATTTTTCTGATAATGTTCAATTTTTAATGAATAGTGAAAAATGTTGTATTTTAAATCAAAACCTTTTTTAATCTAATTTATTAATATTATTATATTATTTTTTTAATAGTTTTTAAAGTTAAATTAGAATATATGTTTACTATTTAATCCAATAGTGGTCATTATAATTAATTTTACTTTGAAATTGGATTTAACTAGTGACAATCTTTGGATATATATTGTTTCATAAAAACACGCTATTTGTCATGACAGCGGGATTTAATTATTAAATTAATTAATGTAACATATATGTTTTGAATTTTGTAAAATAGACATAATTTTTGAATTCGGAATATCAAATATAGCATAGGGTGAAGTTTTGGTATTTTTCTCAAAAACATCAATTTTTGATGAATAGTGAAACCACTAAGTGGTACTTAAAAAACTGATTTTTTGTTTAAATGAAATTTTACCACCTATGTGTTTTGAATTTCAAAAATCCGACATACATTGTTGTCATTAGGATGTAAAATGTGGTTCAATGGGATTAAAATAATTTTTTGGTGAATATTAACTTTTATGTTTATAATCACGATTAGAGGTAATTAGTGTAGTTTAAGGTAAAAATAATGTTTTAATAATATGAAATGACTTTGACACATGTTATAACCATTTTGGATGTGTCATGGCCGACCAAGAAAACTCATGGGTCGATTTTTGGGACCCCATGGAGCCAGTTGGGTAAGATAATGACATTAATGCCTTTTATTTAAAGTAAAAGATAAAATAAGACAAACATGTATTGTTTTACTAAAACAATTTTTACATGGGGTTATACAAGTCATATTTTTTACTATAAATATTAATTGGAAAGCTACAAATGTTTTCTACATCATATAATTTTTTATAATTTTTAGACATTATATAAATTAAATTATTTATGACACCATGATGATGTAGCGATTACCTAATTATTTAACGATTTAAATAAAATGAAAAAATAATGTAAAATCTAGGACCTACACATGTCCAAAACCTATTGGATCAGTATATTTATAACCCTTATCACCTTATCCTAAAACTACATCAATGTGAGACCTTTAAAATCTGAAATTCATTTGAAAATAAAATTTCATTTTATACCTTTCCAAGAGTGCCCCTCCTCTCCTCTTATAAAAGTCCCCCACCTCTACCTCCTTACCCACACCTCTCAAGACATTGTCTCAGACAATATATAATCATATAGTCTCTCCAAATCCCTCTCCACATCCTAGAATCCTTACCGTAGGCACTAAGATCTTCAAGATACTCTTTTGGTTCAAACCAAAAGGAGTTACCCGATTTTAAGGTAATGTCCTCACTTGTGTTTTATTGTTTTATTTTACTTCTCCAACCCCCTAATATCTTTTTATTCATTTATTATGTAACAACACCAGTATCTTCAACATACTATGATGTTGTTATAAAAAGTATTCAAGCTACACTTACACACACCTACATCAAATGGTTAAAAAACATACTGTTTCTCTGGATGGAGAATTTCTACCTCACGAAACGATGATTGTTCAACACTCATATAACACCTTCAAAGGTGGCCATTAAGATGTCACTATATTTATATATGATATATAATGTGTTTATGTTTTACTTAAGCTTCTGTATTTTTCATTTATGGCATACCTTTACTGTTTCTATTATGGGTAAACGCGATATCTTCATTTTAGGAAGTGCGGACTACCGCCCCCTCAAAGAGATTTGATTCGTTAATACCATATGTGGTACGTATAAAGGATAGATTTGATGATATTATATATGATATTATACTGGAATTATAATATAGCTTTATATAATTATTATTTCTTTCAATTAAATTTTGAGATAGAAATGAAAGTAGTGTTCATGCATACGTACAGCTTACCGTCTCCATGAACGGTGCATTTCATTTCTTATCCCCAAATGTAATGTACTATTATAATTACATATATATAATGGATATATATGATGTATGTTACATCTAAACTATGAATATAATTCTTGAATTAAAATATACATATCTCTCATTTAGTTTTAATTCCATTAATATGACATAGAAAAGAAAGTAGCGTTCATGCGTACGTATGGCTTACCATCTCCATGAACTGTGCATTTTATTTCTTACCTCTAAATGATTATGTACTATTATAAATAAATTTATATTCTGGATATATATGATATATATTATATCCAAATCATGAATATCATTCTGGATTTAATGAACCTTTGACCACATAAACAACATGTCATTGTAAGAAGTCCATTTTTGACTTATGAACCAGATATCGACAAAACAAACATTATTAACTTAAATGATTACATAATGTTTATAAAATGTCAATAAGTTATATGAAAGGAATAATAAACTTTAAAATATTATTTAAGCAAGTAGAAATTAACTTTAGTTTATTATTCATGAGATTAAAGAGAAATCGAGTCATGTCGGACACCAGGTAAGGGACTTCATTTCAATCTCCTTTCATTGAGGCATATTTTGTTCTAATACAGGGATTTATTTTATATGGTGTATAAACCCATTTGAATTTTAATTTTTAACAAAAGGAATCTTTTTCTATGAATAATTTTACAAAACTACATAAAGGAATGTTTCTTTTAACGTATGCGGTGACAATGACCTTTTCCACCACCACGAGTATTATTTGGTCTTTGGCTTCCTCAAGAAGACGTAATGTTTTTAAAATGATATAAATACCATATATTCGTTTATGTATTTTGGTATTGAAAATGGTTTTTATAATGGATTTGTTATGTCAATATATTTAAGTGATATATTGTGATCAAATTGTGGAAATATTTTCCTTCCATTATATTTGTTTTATGTCTTATGATTTTATAATGGTACATGGACATTTGATGGGTGGTTACGTGATAAACCATATGAAGGGTGGTGCCGTGAATACCAGGATGGGTTGTTACGTTATAACCTCCAATGCATTGGGTATGGAAGTCGGCCGTATGGATATTCTATTAAGTGATATGTGTGGAAGTTGACCGGATGGTTATTCCACTTAAGTATGTTTATGTCCCACGTTACCTTTATATGTTATGTGTTCATTATATGGGTTTTATGGTAATATTTTTGTTACAAAAGGGTAAGTAATGATCTTTTATTCAGCGAAGAGATTTTACTACTTCATAAAGGTGAAATGTATTACTTTGATAAATTATACATGGTTTAATTGTTGTTTTGAAAAACTAAAAGTTTGCATTCTTTGTGTATCCCATACTGAGATTTTTATGCTCACCCCAAGTATTTGAAATGTTTTTCACACGACTTCATGTGGAATAGGGTCAAGGATGGGATCAAGGAAAAGTCATGCTATCTAAAACATGGAACTATACATGTTTCTTTTTAAGAGTTTATATTTTATGGAAACTTAGTAGAAGTGTCTACTTTGTAATCTTTTGATATGTAATATTTATGTCCTAATTCTATAAAACTCTAATCCTGAAAAAATCCTTAATGTGAATTATTCATTTAATTCAATATTAAGTAAAGTTTAAGTTCGGGGCCTTATAGATGGTATCAGAGGTCGGTTTAGATAACTTTAATAGTTATAATTATATTAAATGATTATCCAAAAATATTTTTTATAGTCAAATTGAAATGATATAGTATTTATAGATTGCCATGTTTCTTCCCCTAAGATATTTCTGTGATAAGAATGGTTTTCCATAGAGGAAACAGAGCAGCTTTTCAAGGTAGGCATACAGAGTATAATGACCTTTTGAATCAGAATCTAGAGATGGTCAAAATCCGAATTGAGCAGTTTACTGCACTGATGGCTCAGTTGAATCGGGTGATAAATGGTGGTTGTGTTTATTGATGATATTTTGGTGTTTTCTAAAAGTAAAGAGGAGCATGAAAGTCATTTATGGGTTATCTTGTAAAACTTAAATGAAAAGAAACTGTAATGAAAATTCAGAAAGTGTGAGTTTTGGTAACAACCAATTTATTTCCTTTGTCACATTGTGTAAAAAAATTGGCATAACTATTGATCCTGCTAAAACAAAATATGTTGAAGAATGGCCAAGACCCAAAAATGTAACTGAGATCCATAGTTTTAATGGTTTGGCAGGTTACTACTGAAGGTTTGTTGAAATTTTTTCGCGGTTATCTAGTCCAATGACTAAGATAACTCGGAAGGGTGTTATGTTTATCAGGACAAAAGAATGTGATGATTGTTTTCAGGAGTTGAAAAGAAGATTGGTGAATGCTCTAGTTTTGGAAGTTCCTTCCAGGAATGGTGAGTTTGTTATCTATAGTGATGCTTCGTTGAAGGGACTTTGTTGTGTCTTTATGCAGAATGGTCAGGTAATTGCTTAAGCTTCACGTTAGTTGAAAACCCATGAGGTAAATTACCCTACACCTGATTTGGAATTAGTTGCTGTTTTTTTTTCTCTTAAAATTTGGAGGCATAATTTGTATGGACTAAAGTGTGAAATATATACTGATCACAAAAGTTTAAAGTATATATTCACTCAGAAATAATTTAACATTAGATATAGAGATGGCTAGAATTAATCAAGGATTATGATTTTATA
Organism: Viscum album; assembly: GCA_963277665.1. Taxonomy (NCBI): domain Eukaryota; kingdom Viridiplantae; phylum Streptophyta; class Magnoliopsida; order Santalales; family Viscaceae; genus Viscum; species Viscum album. Next base: position 464,971,228 of record OY728119.1, read on the forward strand.
ATTCATTACCATCATGGAAAATCAAAAAAAGTGGATGATGTGTTGAGTCGAAAAAGTAATGCTTCATTAACCACGAAACATTTGGATTGAGATCTATTGGTTTTTGATTTGATGAAATTTGGCATAGAAGTTGTTGGTGTAGGAAGTTCTTCTGTTTTGTTTCAGGTATCAGTGAGATCATCCCTATAAAACATAATTAAGAAAGCACAGAAGAAAGATAGTGGGTTGCAGAAAAAGGTAGAGCTGGTTCAGAAGGGTATGTTTCCTGAATTTAATATTGATAATGATTGTTTTTGGAGGTTTGGGAAGAGATTATGTGTGCCTAGTGATTCATAGTTTAAGAATGAGTTGTTATGGGAGGCTCATAGTTCCCCGTTTTCAGTTCATCCTGGCAGTACTAAGATGTACAGAGATCTGTAGGAGTACTTATGGTGGGATGGAATGAAAAGAGATATTTCTGATTTTACTCTGAAGTGTTTGACTTGTTAGCAGGTTAATGCAGAGCGGCAATTACTGAATGGGATGTTTCAGCCTTTACCAGTGCCATAGTGGAAATGGGAAAATATATCCATGGACTTTGTTGTGGGATTACCGAAGACATCTCGAGCTAATAATGCAATCGGGGTTATTGTTGATCACTTGACTAAATCTTCACATTTCCTTCCTATTCGAGATACTTTCTCTCTAGATCAACATTCTCGATTGTATCTTAAAGAGATAGTCAGGTTGCATGGATTTCCCCTATGTATTGTATCTGATCGTGATCTCAGGTTTACTTCTAACTTTTGGAACGGTCTTCAGAAGTTGTTGGGTACTGAATTAAATTTTAGTACAAATTTTCAACCTCAATCAGATGGGCATTCAGAACGAACAATTCAGACCTTGGAGGATATGCTATGTGCTTGTTTGGTGTATTATCAAGAATGTTGGGACCAACATCTTTATTTGGTTGAATTTTCATATAATAACAGTTTTCATTCCCTTATACAGATGGCTCCGTTTGAAGCATTAAATAGTAAACGGTGTCGAACTCCAGCTTTTTTGGATGAAGTGGGTGATAGGAAGATGGTGGGACCAGAATTGGTAGATGAGATGGCAGAAAAAGTTCAGTTGATTCAGAAACACATGAGAATAGCTCAGAGCATGCAGAAGAGTTATGCGGATAACCGGAGGAAGGATCTATCTTTCGAGGAAGGTGATCATGTTTTTCTCGAAGTTTCACATTGGAAAAGTGTGATGAAATTTGTTAAGAAAGGAAAGATGTGTCCATGGTTTGTTGGACCATATGATATTCTGGAGAGATTTGGCTCAGTTTCTTACCGAGTGGCTTTACCTCCGAGTTTATCTCAGTTACATAATGTTTTTCATGTTTCGGTGTTGAGAAAGTATATGCCAAATACATCTCATGTTTTGAGCCCAGAGGTAGTTTAGTTGGAAGAGAATCTCTCTTATGAAGAACAACCAGTCCAAATTCTTGACTAATGGGAGCAAGTGTTGAGAAATAAGGTAATTCACCAGGTAATGGTTTTTTGGAAAAACCATATGGTTGAAGAGGCGATGTGGGTATCTGAAAATTCTATGAGGGATAAATATCTCCACTTATTCGATGCGTAACTAAATTACAGGGACACAATTTTCTAAAGGGGGGAAGTATGTAACATCCCAAGTAAGTAATGAATAATATATATAGTTATATATGTCTATTTATGAATTAGATAGGGTTTTAGAGGCTTAAAATGAGAATAAATCCAACCTAAAGCATGAAATACTCTAATATTTTTAAAAGATTGTTTTACCGCCTTTTGATGGGGAACCATTTTCAAATCTGTCTTTTGACAATATTATAAGCTATATTTTTCAAAATAAACTTATTCTTTATGATTGGGACATTGAAATTTACTTTGGATAAATTTCTGGTATTTTTCTTGATAATGTTCATTTTTAATGAATAGTGAAAAATGTTATATTTTAATTCAAACCATTTTTTTATTCTAATTTATTAATATGATTATATTATCTTTTGAATTCGTTTTAAAGTGAAATTAGAATATATTTTTACCATTTAATCCTATATTGGTCGTTGGAATTAATTTCACTTTGAAATTGGACTTAAACTAGTGTCAATCTTTTGATATATATTGTTTCATAAAAACACGCTATTTATCATGACAGCAGGAATTAATTATTAAATTAATTAATGTAACATATATGTTTTTAATTTTGTAAAATAGACATCATTTTTGAATTCGGAATATCAAATTTAGCTTAGGGTGAAGTGTTGGTATTTTTCTGAAAAACTTCAATTTTTGATGAATAGTGAAACCACTAAGTGGTACATAAAAACTGATTTTTCATTTAAATGAACTTTTACCACCTCTGTGTTTTAAATTTCAAAAATCTGTCATACATGGTTGTCATTAGGAATTCAAATGTGTTTCAATTGGATTAAAATAATTTTTTGGTGAATAGCAACTTTTATGTTTTTAATGGCGATTAGACGTAATTAGTGTAGTTTAAGGTAAAAATAATATTTTAATAATATAAAATGACCTTGAAACATGTTATTCCATTATTTTATGTGTCATGGCCAACCACAACAACACATGGGTAGATTCTGGGATGCCATGGATCCACTTGGGTAAGATAATGACATTAATTCCTTTTATTTAAAGTAAAAGTAAAAATGGCACAAACATGTATTGTTTTACTAAAACAATTTTTACATGGGGTTTTACAAATCAGATGTTTTACTATAAATAGTCACCGGAAGGATAAAAAGATTTCCTACATCATAATATTTGTTTTATAATTTTTAGACATTATATATATTAAATTATTTATGACACCATGATGATGCAGCGATTAACTCACTATTTTACGGTTTAAATAAAATGAAAAGACAATGTAAAATCTAAGACCTAAACATGTCAAAAACCTATTGGATGAAAATATTTGGAACCCTTATCACCTTATCCTAAAAATAAATCAATGTGTGACATTTAAAATCCGAAACTCATTTTTAAATAAATTAACATTTTATACCTTTCCAAGAGTGCCCCTCCTAACCTCTTATAAAAGGCCCCCACCTCTACCTCCCTACCCACAACTCTCAAGCCTTTGGCTCAGAAAGATATAATCATTATGTCTCTCCAAATCCATATCCTCATCCTAGAAGTCTTACCTTAGAGATGAAGCTCTTCACGAAACCCTCTTGGTTCAAACCATAGGGAGTTACCAGATTTTAAGGTAATTTATTCACTTGTGTTCTTTTGTTTTATTTTGCTTCTCTAACCCCCTAAAATCTTTTTATTAATGAATTTTATAACAAATACAGTATATTCAATATAATAGTATGTTGCTATAATATTTATTCTAGATACACTTACACACACCTACATCTATTGGTTAAAGAACATACTGTTTCTGTGGATGGAAAATTTTAGCCTCACGAAACGATGATTATTCAACACTCATATAACACCTTCAAAGGTGTCCATTAAAATGTCACTATATTTATATATGATATATAATGTGTTTATGTTTTAATTAAGCTTCATTATTTTCATTTATGGCATACCTTTATGGTTTCCATTATGGGTAAACGCGATATCTTCATTTTAGGAAACGCAGACTACCACCCCCTCAAAGTGATTTGATACGTTAATACCATATTTGGTACGTATAAAGGATAGATTTAATTATATTATATATGATATTATACTGGAAATATAATATACCTTTATATAATTATTATTTCTTTCTATTAAAGTATGAGATAGAAATGAAAGTTGCGTCCATGCGTACGTACGATTTACCGTCTCCAGGAATGGTTCATTTCATTTCTTATCCCCAAATGTAATGTACTATTATAAGTACATATATATAACGGATATATATGATTTATGTTACATCTAAATGATGAATATAATTCTGGAATTAAAATATACATATCTCTCATTTAGTTTTAATTCCATTAATATGACATAGAAATGAAAGTAGCGTTCATGCGTAGGCACGGCTTACCGTTTCCATGAACGGTACATTTCATTTTTTACCTCTAAATGATTATGTACTATTGTAAATACATGTATATTTTGGATATATATGATATATATGTTATCCAAATCATGAATATCATTCTGGATATAATGATCCTTTGACCACATAAACAACATGTAATTGTAAGAAGTCCATTTTTGACTTATGAACCTGATATTGACAAAACAAAGATTATTAACTTAAATGATTACATAACGTTTATAACATGGAAATAAGTTATATAAAAGGAATAATAAAGATGAAAAATGTTCTCATGAATGTATAAATTAATATTAGTTTATTTTTCATGAGATTAATGAGAAATTGAGTCACGTCGGACACGAGGTAAGGGACTTCATCTCAATCTCCTTTCATTGAGGCATATTTTTGTTCTAATACAAGGATTTATTTTATATAGTGTATAAACCCCTATGAATATTAATTTTATTCAAAAGGAATATTTTTCTACGAAGCGTTTTACAAAACGACAAAAAGGATTGTTTCTTTTAACGTACGTGGTGACGATGACCTTTTCCGCCGCTGTGAGTATTATTTTGTCTTTGGCTTCCTCAACAAGCCGTATTGTTTTTAAAATGAAATAAATACCATATTATCTTTTATGTATTTTTGTATTGAAAATGGTTTTTATAAAGTATTTGTTATTTCAATATATTTTAAATATATATTGTGATCAAAGTGTGGAAATTTTTTCTTTCCATTATATTTGTTTTATTTCTTATGATTTTATAATGGTACATGGAATTTTGAAAGGTGGTTACGTGATAAACCATATGACGGGTGGTGCCATGAATAACAGGACGGGTTGTGATGTTATTACCTCCAATGCATTGGGTATGGAAGTCTGCTGTATAGCTATTCCATTAAGTGATATGTGTGGAAGTCGACCGGATGGTTATTCAACATAAGTATGTTTATATCCCAAGTTACATTTATATGTTATGTGTTATTTATATGGGTTTTATGGTAATATTTTGGTTACAGCAGGGTATGTAATGTTCTTTTATTCAGTGAAAGGATTTTACTACTTCATAAAGGTGAAAGGTATTACTTTGATAAATTATACATGGTTTACTTGTTGTTTTGAAAAACTAACAGTTTTCATTCTTTGTGTATTCCTTACTGAGCTTTTTATGCTCACCCCATGTTTTTTAAATGGTTTTCAGAGGACTTAATGTTGAATAGGGTCAAGGAAGGGATCAAGGAAAAGTCATGCTATCTAAAACATGGAACTAGACATGTTTCTTTTTAAGAGTTTTTATTTTATGGAAACTTAGTAGAAGTTTATACTTTGTAATCTTTTGAGATGTAATAGTTATGTCCTAATACTATAAAACTATAAACCTGAAAATATCCTCAACGTGAATTATTCATTTAATACAATATTAAGTAAGGTTTACGGCTGGGGCCTTATATTTAGGGGTAACGACAATTATGGAGGCGTATTGTGCAAGCCTTATGATGTTTTCCTCCGACACTCCAACTGATTTGTCTTCATTTTTTATTTAGGGAAATGAAGTCCCTTTCCATCTAAAGCTGGAGTGTGCATAGAAAATATGTATCAAAAAACATATTCTGAAAATAATTCCATTCCAATGCCTTGATCTCCTCCACATGCTTTTTATTTTTTATCAAATCCCAGCATTGATCTGCACCACCCTACATACGATAAGAATCCAGAAGAACCTTTTCTTATTCAGAAGGTTGAAATATGGAGAAGATATTTTCAATGGAGTTGATCCATTATTCAGTGATTGAGGGATCAGATGATCAATTAAATATACCGGGCCATTTTCTAATGAAGCTCTCAATAGCAACTAGTTATTTCTTGGGGGGGAGCTGAACTTTCCCTTTGACCCATGTTTCTATTAAAATCTTGAGTTAACTAAGATATAATCATGAAAAAGTTTTCAATTACTGCTCCCATCGTATTGGGCATCTCATTAGAATGATCATCACATTGATCTTCACATCATTTGTTAGCCCGAATCTTTCAAATACCGTACATTTGCTGGAATAAAATGAAATTTTGGGGTAATACATAAAGGGTAATCCAAAGACAAAATGGATGACATATACATTACTTTTATTTCATTATCTCATAAATCTATAGGAATCTCTCTATGTTATTTGTGGTCTACATTCCAACATATATTCCTAGGGTCATTTTTTCCCTTAATAATGGTTCATACTAAGCTTGTGATTTTACCAAATCATATCCCTGGGGTGTTTCATAACAAAGAGTGCATCAAGGCCCATTTTTGTGCACTATTTCCCATTCAAGTCTAGATCATAGCTGTGATTTCGATTTTTACCCATAAGATACAACTATGCTAGAGCTTCCTTTACCTTCTCGTATTCTGATAAGGAAGTATTTACTTGATAAACCACTTAATCAATAATAACTAATTCTTAGGGATGTTATTATTATATTTATTCTTTTCTCTATGTCTTCACAAGGGTTTTCTAATCATAATACAAAAAATAACTAAACCTATCCTCTCATACCAACTTTGACAACCATGCTCTTTTATTTCACTCTTAATCATGATTTATTACATAAATATCACATGATAAAACATAGAATATCGAGTGTTATATTGTCTATGGGGCATATGATAATTACATAACAACATTGAACCATTAAATACAACATCTTTATTGAAAACTTCCTTTACATCAACACTAAATTCCCTCATACATAGCATTGCATAGGATAACGATAAGACATGCATGAGAAAAGGGTGAGCTATAATTCCCAGTAAGGGAATAAGAATGGAATTATATGAGGAATAAAGGATATGTTAGACAATAGGAATATCAATGGAGAATAAGAGAAAAATTTACTTAAAGGCATAATAAAGCATGATAATCATAACATGGAAATGTGGAAACAACATCTAACATGACTTTAGTATGAGCCAAGGCTAATTGCATATGTAGCATGAGTACACCATCATTGAAAATGAATTAGAATGGGGAAACCCTCATTTTACATAACATATCATGATACTAATCTTAACACAATCCATTGGAGAAATATCTGAGTGCAACATTCATAAACATTTCATTTCATACATAAATGTGCCACATGGACCATATAACATAGATTCATTAAACCTCATCATTTATTCCATGATAAAGAAAATGTGGAGTTCATACATGAAACATTATAATAAATATGTAAATGTGCATAAATATGAATACCCTTGATATAAAAATGTGAATGGTATTCACTACACGTAGAGACCCGAAGCCTGACGTACATGGACATTAAAATACCTTTTCGGAATACTTAGTACATAACAAAAATAGACACACAAGGACCGTAATAGTTTAGTGTCTATGGAAACATGGAACGTAATCCTCTAATCGTGGTGAAAGATCTTTAACATCTCCCATAAAGATCTTACCCTTTTTTTAATCCTAAATCTTTTCTTTATGCCTTGGGGAAATGAAAACATAAAATGGTCAGATCAAATGCTCAGTAAGGGTAAACAAAAGAAATATCAATCATGTCATATTCATAAGAACATATCTTTTGGAAAACTTAACCTGCAAAAGAGATCATAATTTCATAACATGGGATAAATCATAGTAGTGAAATGTAATCCTAATAATCATAACGTAAAACATGAAACTTTGTGACATACACACATAATCATATAGAGTCATTTCTTATTAGTCCAGACTCATTCCCAAGACTATCTAAGTGGACAAAGTCCCTTTCTGAACCGAGTTCACTCCTCGTTTCAGTCCTGTTTCACTGAACCGGTATAACCTACCATTCCAGTCATGTCTATGTCATGAGATATAAAATCTTTACCCAATTCATTGGAGGGAGATATAGGTCCCACCCATCTCAAAATTGTACCATTCTTATCTGTGCCACAAAATCATAAATCATACACCATTGCATAACCCATGTAATAAAAATGGGAATCTTAAACATCGTGACATCATAAAACAATTCATATAAGATAAAGAAATTCATAAATATAATTTCATCACATCATAATCAAATCAATGTAACAATAGGGATAGAAACAGATCCCTTTATTATCTTAGATGGAAAATAATTTTGATAAAACACTTGAACTCCATTCTTGAAAAAAATATCCTTTCTGCTTCAAAAACAGTTTTCCTTTCATAACATGTCGTACAATTATAAACTAAAATAATTTGATTAAAAATAAACTTGAAAACTTGTAAAGTAAGCATCTTGGAAATAATGTTTTAAAAATCCATTCATGTCGTATAAGTTAAAAAAACATTCCTCTAGTACTTTTGTCAGAAAAGTCAAAAAGTACCTCGTATGAAAAATGACAAAAGATTCCTTTCATATCTTTTACTAAAAACTCACCAAAGGTTAAAATTGGATTTAAACAATTTTAGGTGGATGGAAATAATATTACATATTAAGGAAAAATGGATTTGGATGATAAAATACACCCCAGTAAATGCCAAAATATAAACAATCTCAGATAAAAATGAGATTGTGATATTTCCCTTACCTTAGGTCCGATTTTCTTCTTATGTGTCCGAACCTCCTGTATAATGATTTAAATAATTTCATTGACTTATTATAGAATCATACGAATTGTTATTATATCATATATGGTTCACTTATGGCTTTATAGTACCCGTTCTTTTGTAAATTCCATGTTAAAGAGCGTTTTGGGTAAAATCATTTCATTTGTCATCCATGTTTTGACTTGTAATTATTCATATGATTACATAAATCATGATTACTTAATTCCAGAATATAAAACATGATTTATATATAATATATATTCATAATATATATATATAATAGATCAGAAAATGGAAAGAAATACACTATTCATGGAGACGGTAGACCGTACGTACGCATGAACGCTGTTTTATTTTCCTTATTAAGTTGAATGGAATTAATTAGATGACATACATATATACACAAATAAATACAGAATCATTACTATGTCATATATTTCATTATTAATTATTATATATACTTTATAATCATTCATGAATGGTTAACGTGGAGAATGAATCCCATCGCGTCGTGGAGACTGTAGTCCGTACGTAAGCACGAGCGATGATATTGTTCTCATGATCGTGGAATTGTATTGGAGTGTATGTATACTATTTCAGAATCAATATCACTTTATAATAATCATATATAGTTATTATGTACACCGTTATACCCATCCAAGTAAGGTGGTGGTGGAAAATAGATTACACCACGGCGTGGAGACAATATTCCATACGTACGCACGCGCGGTGATTTCGTTTTTCGTAGGATGGATAGATGGTGAAATAAGGTTGTTCCATAATTATAATAACATATAAGTATATAAGTGATATTGATTTTATTATTTGATAATGAAACTACCTAAGAAGAAGATGTGGAAGAAGAAATAAAATTGAAAGAATCGGTAACGGACATTACCTCTTCTTTGACGCGCCTCTTGAGATCTCCTTTTAGGGCACTAAAATTGGTCATTGAGGAAGACCAGAACCTCTAGGATGTTGCTAGGGAAGTGTAGAATTGAATTTGGCAGGTTTTGGTCGATATTGAAGGATCAAAGTGGTGTGAGGAAGAGAGGGAGGATGTGCCCTTTTATAAGTGATGAAGGGGCACCTTTGGAATAACTAAAACTATTATTTTATTATAAAGTCAAATTTGGTATTAAATAACTCCAAATTGATTCATTTCTAAGATAATGTGGGGATGGGTCGAAATCCTCTCATCCAATAATATTCAGAAAAGTTTAGGTTCCTATTTTAAACTTATCATTTAGATTTAACATTAAGTAAAATAATTTTACTTTTACAGTGTCTTCTTGTGTTCTTTTACTAGAAGGTTAATAAACTTATTATAAGAAGCCAAAAGAACCCCAAGTTGTTTATTATTAATATATATAACCTTATCTACGTCATTTGGCCAAACATTATATTTTTAGGAAAAAAATAACAATTAATAATATAATATTTGTTTTTAAACCTATTTTATGTCAATTTTGACACTATTTTGTAATTTATTTTTGTGAAAATTATAACAGAATTCTTAGTTCTAAAAAAGTAATGTAAATCAATAATAATATGACATATTAACCTATAAAATTAGTTGATTTCATAAAAAGTCTGAAATTACATTTATTTGGGTATTTATAACATCAATTATGCCAATATTTCATTAATAACATAATTACTACATCATCTTTGTGTCATAAATAAATTAAATTATTTAATGTCTAAAAATTAAAAATAAAATACCATTATGTAGGAATACTTTTTAAATTTCTAATGACGATTTATAGTGGAATTTATCTTATGTATAACCCTATATTAAAATTGATTTACTTATTAAACATTGATTTTAACTATTTTTACCCTTCTTTAAATAAATTAATAATAAATTTCCTAATCTAATCCAAGTGAGCCTTAATGGTCATATTTTATTCCTAAGGTTGTTTTCGGTCGAATTAAACTTATCCAATATATTTAGGACACATGTTAGATTAATAATAATATCATTTTTACCCTTAATTACCCTTTTTACTTTTAATCGTGGGAAAAAAAGTAAAAAGTTACTATTTACCAAAAATTATTTTAATCTCATTGAACCACATTTTACTCACTGAAATCAACCGTGTCTCTCGGATTTTTGAAATTCCACTCACTGAAGCGGTAAAATTATGTTTTATGAAAAAATCATTTTTCTTAAATACCACTTAGTGGTTTCACTATTCATCAAAAAATGAAAGTTTCCAGAAAAATACCAAAAATTAGGCCTAAGATATATTTGATATTATAAACTCAAAAATGATGTCAATTTTACCAAATTCAAAATATCACTTGCATTAATTAATTTAAAAATTAATTCTCCTCGTCAAAACAAATAGCGTGTTCTTAAGAGATAATAACTAGCAAAAGATTGACACTTGTTTATGTCTGGTTTAAATGTAAAATTACATCCAATGAACAACATTGTATAAAATTGTAAAAATATATTATAAATATACTTTAAAAGAAATAAAATTAATAATTTATCACTATTAATTATTTTGATTAAAAAGGTTTTTTTAATTAAAATTTAGTAATTTTCATTATTCATTAGAATATGAAAGTTATCCGAAAAGTACCAAAATTTCACCCTAAGCTAATTTCGATATTCCGAATCCAAAAATGAAGTCCATTTTGAAAAATAAAATTTACAAAATTTGAAAAAGTGGTTATTACTATTCATAACGGTTAGTTTTAATAATATATTAATAGCATATTATTATTTAGTGAAACTCGTTATTGCATACTACACGCGCTATCGAGGAAGGTCGTGATTGTGTGTAATTCAAGGCAAGTCAAGGATGTGTGTATAAAAATATTCCTTTGATGATTTATATAACATAAAAGTGTCGGGTGTTACATTCTACCCCCCTTAAAATGAATTTTTCCCTCGAAATTCATCACTTTGTAACAAACAGATGAGGATACCTCTCCCTCATCATATCCTCAAGCTCTCATGTAGCTTCTTCTAATTGGTGGTTCCTCCATAAATCTTTCACCAATCGAGTGGTCTTGTTTCGTAGTACTTTTTCGTTACGCTCCAGAATCTCTGTCGGATGTTCTTCATAAGAAAGATCTTTCTCTAGTGGTAGAACTTCTGAGCTGAGTACATGTGAAGGATCAGGTATGTACTTTCTCAGGAGAGATACATGGAACACATCGTGAACTTGAGAGAGATTTGGTGGAAGTGCCAATCGGTAAGCTACCTTCCCAACACGATCCAGTATTTAGAAAGGACCGATATATCTAGGGCTCAACATCCCCTTCTTTCCAAATCTCATGACTCTCTTCCCGGGAGATATTCGTAAGAACACTATATCACCCTCTTCAAACTCTAGGTATTTTATTCGGTTGTCGGCATACCTTTTATGTCGACTCTGAGCGGCTCTTATGTGTTTTTGAATAGATCTGACCTTTTCTTCCATTTCATCAACGAGATCGGGTCCTAATAGCTTTCTTTCCAAAACTTCATCCCAGTAAGTTGGAGTCCTACATTTCATTCCATAGAGAGCTTCATAAGGAGCCATATGAATACTGGAGTGAAAGCTATTAATATAAGAAAATTCCCCCAAAGGTAGGTGTTGATCCCAACCACCTTTGAAATCCATAGAGCAAGCTCTCAACATATCTTCTAGAGTTTGAATTTTTCTCTCAGACTGACCATATGTCTGAGGATGATAAGCAGTGCTGAAACTCAACTCTGTATCCAGAGTATGCTGAAGAAATCTCTATAACATCAAGGTAAATCTCAGATCCTGATCAGATATAATAGAAAATGGTACTCCATGCAATCTTACCACTTCCTTTACATATAACCTGGTAAGCTGATCCAGAGATAAATCCTCAGAAATAGCAATGAAGTGTGTAGAATTGTTAAGACGATCAACTATGACACAAATAGCATTATTGCCTTTGTATGTTTTAGGAAGACCTGGGACAAAGTCCATAGTGATGTTTTCCCATTTCCATTCGGGTATGAGTAATGGTTGTAACATCCCCTTAGACTTTTGTCTCTCATCTTTAACTTGCTGACAAACCAAGCATCGAGAGACATATTCAGCAACATCTCTTTTCATGCCATCCCACCAGAAGTACTCTTTCAGGTCCCTATACATATTTGTGCTTCCATGATTACTAGAGAACGAAGAACTATGAGCCTCATCCAACATCTCCTTCTTTAATTCTGGGATGGGAGGAACACAAACCCGATTCCTGAACTTTATTATCCCATCACAATTAAGGTTGAATTGAGGAAAATTTCTCACCTTATTTTGTAACTCGACATCTTCTTTATGTGCCTCTTTAATCTTCACATGTATAGATGGTTGAACATTCATTTGAGAAAGATTCGATATTTCCCCTTTCATTATAATTACAAGATCCATCCTTTGTAAATACATAAATATTGAATCTTTTGTGATCCTCATCATGGATAAACTAGCATTGTCTTGTCGACTTAATGCATCTGCCACCTTGTTTGCTTTCCCAGGGTGGTAATGGATTGAGTAGTCGTAATCCTTAATCATCTCCAACCATCTTCTTTGGCACATATTCAGCTCTTTTTGTGTGAAAATATACTTTAAAATTTTATGATCAGTATAAATATCACACGTTTCACCATAAAGGTAATGCCTCCAAATCTTTAATGCAATGATTACCGCAGCTAACTCCAAATCATGTGTGGCGTAATTTTGCTCTTGGATTTTCAACTGTCGTGAGGCATAAGCTATCACCATTTCATTTTGCATAAGAACACACCCCCATACCTTCTTGGATGCATCACTATAGATCACAAACCTTTCTCCACTACAAGGAAGTGTGAGCACAGGTGCACTGAATAACATTCTTTTCAACTCCTTGAAATTCTCTTCACATTCTTCCATCCAAACAAATTGAACTCCTTTCCGAGTCAACTTGGTGAGTGGATTAGATAATCATGAAAAATATTTCACAAAACCTTGATAATATCCAGCCAAACCAAGAAAACTTCGGATCTCAGTTACTGTTGTTAGTCTCGACCATCTTTTAATAACCTCTGTTTTTGTTGGATCCATAGATATCCCCTCTTCTGAGATTATGTGACCCAAAAATGAAACTTTTTGAAGGAAAAATTCACACTTGGTAAATTTGGCATAATGTTTCTCCTTTCTCAAGGTCCTTAATATAATTCTCAAGTGATCTTCATGTTCTTCCTTTCTCTTTGAATAGACAAGAATATCGTTTATAAAGACTACCACAAACAAATCAAGACAGTCTCTAAAGACTCTATTCATTAGATCCATGAAGATAGCAGGGGAATTAGTAAGACCAAATGGCATCACTATATATTAATAGTGTCCATACCTTGTACGGAAAGCCGCCATTGGTATATCCTCCCTTTTGAACCTTAATTGATGATACCCTGAACAAAGATCAATCTTGGAAAAGTATTGAGATCCACGTAGTTGGTCAAATAAGTCATCAATGCTTGGGGGAGGATATTTTTTCTTGACAGTGATCTTGTTATGTTCTTGATAATCAATGCAGAGTCTCATTGATCCATCTTTCTTCTTAACAAACCGAATAGGTGCTCCCCATGGTGACGCACTAGGGCGTATGAACCCCTTATCAAGATTCTCTTGTAGTTGCTTCTTCAATTCCTACAACTCAATTGGGGCCATTCTATAAAGTGTATTTGAAATAGGCAAATCACCCAGTACGAGTTCTATTGAAAACTCAACTTCACGATTCGGTGGAAGACCCTGTAATTCCTCCAGAAAGACATCATCAAACTCTCGTACAATGGGATATTATTAATCATGAGTTTCTCACCAACCATTTGAGATAAATAACCTTCATTTAGTGGAATAAATAGGCATAAAATGGAAGAAATTTCCACTGGAAGGTTATGTTCATCCTTGCATCGATAGACGATCATAGATTGATCTGGAATTTGAAATGTGACTTCCCTTCTTTGGAAATTGATATGAGCTCCATGTAGAGAAAGCGAATCCATGGCAAGAATCAAATCAAATTCCACTATAGGAAGGATCACAAGATTTGCAGGAAGCACTTTCCCACAAACTTCAATCGGAGAAGGATTATAAACATTTGATGCGACTGTTGTGCCATTAGGTGTTGTCACAGATAACTAGACCTCTAATTGTTGAGGTAATACGATGATACCCTTAGAAAATTCTTCAGAAATAAAGGAGTGGGTGGATCCAGAATCAAATAAAACATTTGATACTTTAGAGTGGATGTTATGTGTACCTTTCACCACATAATTATCGTAATCTACATCACTGATAGAAATTACATGTGACTTTCCTTTTTCTTTATCCTTAAGAGTTTGTTGACGTCGACCATCATCATCAACCCTTGGATTAGGGCATTTATTGGCATAATGTCCCATCTCCTTTCACATGAAACATTTAAGTGTAGTAGGTTCATTCTGTGTATCCCTTCCTTTGATTGCATCATTAGACATCTTCTTCCCATCATCGTGGCATTCAAATTCCCGATGACCTTCCTTTACACATTTGAAACATTTAATTTTCCCTTAAAGACAACTTCCTCCATGTTTCTTTCCACACTTTGAGTATAATTGAATGCTAATCTTCTTTTTAGTGTGCTCTTTAGATTTTCCTTTGAATTCCATTTTCCTCTTCTTATCAATCCCATATGACTAATGGGTTACTCCAATATCCATCTCAACATTAAGAGCACATCGAATGATTTCCTCGTATCTATTGAAGTCCCTTATGGCTAAAGCCCTTCGAAGACTTGGTTTTAAGACACTAAAGAATCGATCGATATTACTCTCGGGTTGGATAATAATACCAGAAGCATACCTTGCAAGTCTTGTAAAATTTTCTTCATAGGTACCAACAGATTCATCATCCTTTTGCTTCAGTTCAAGAAACTATTTCTCCATCTTTGTTCGTAGAATACGAGAGAAGTACTTATTGAAAAATAAGTTCGTGAACTCGTCCCATTCCATGGACTCAATTTCATCCCTTTGCTTCATATTCTTAATAAGATTATACCATTGATCAGCATCACCTTCCAAACGATACACTGCTAAGATGACTTTATCATGCTCAGAACATTGAAGAACTGAAAATATCTTTTCAGTAGTACTAATCCATTGTTCAACAATTAATGGATTAGTAGACCCGTTGGATGAACGTGGACGCTGTCTCATGAAGGATTCAACAGAATGATGCCCCTTCCTTTGCTCGTTTGGAATTCTTGCATGATTCATAGCTTGAGAAAGATGTGTGAGCATGGTTACGAGATTTTGCATTCCAGCTCCAATAACGTTTGGTTGCTCAGGGGGAAAATCATTGCATTGCCCATCGCATTCCGCATTAACAAAGTTCCTTCGGGTTCCATCCATTGACTAAAACCAAGAAGAATAGTGTGATCAACACTGATTTTAATAGGAAAACCACATAATCAAGAATAAAATTTGACACTTAAGGTCTTATCCTAGTTTATTCATGGCCATTTCTAAAGAACTAAGATTGTGTTCTATGCTTAGGCTTATCCTTAAGGTTCTTACTAAGGCTTTCACATCCTAGTTTCCAAAGGTTGACTATACCTTTCCTCTGATACAAACTATAAAGACCTGAAGCCTAACATACATGGACATTACATTACTTTTTCGGAATACTTAGTACATAACAAAAACAGACACACAGGGACCGTAATGGTTTAGCATCTTTGGAAACTTGGAACGTAATCCTCTAATCGTGGTGAAAGATCTTAAAAATCTCCCATAAAGATCATCCCCTTTTTTTAAACCTAAATCATTTATTTATGTCCTGGGGAAAAGAAAACATAAAAGGGTGAGCTCCAATGCTTAGTAAGGGTAAACAAAATAAATAACAATCACGTCATATTCATAAGAACATATCTTTTGGAAATATTAACCTGCAAAAGAGATCATAATTTCATAACATGGGATAAATCATAGTAGTGAAATATAATCCCAATAATCATAAAATAAAACATAAAACTTTGTGGCATACACACATAATCATAGAGAATCATTTCTTATTAGTCAAGAATCATTTCCAAGACTATCTTAGTGGACAAAGTCCCTTTCTGAACCGAGTTCACTCCTCGTTTCAGTCCTGTTTCACTGAACCGGTATAACCTACCATTCTAGCCATGTCTATCTCATGAGATATAAAATCTTTACCCAATTCATTGGAGGGAGATATAGGTCCCACCCATCTCATAATGATACCATTCTTATCTGCACCACAAAATCATAAATCATACATCATTGCATAACCCATGTAATAAAAATGGTAACCATAAACATCGTGACATCATAAAACATTTCATATAAGATAAAGGAATTCATAAATATAATTTCATCACAGCATAATAAAATCAATGTAATAATAGGGATAGAAACATAACCCTTTATTATCTTATATGGAAAATAATTTTAATAAAACACTTGAACTCCATTCTTGAGGAAAAGATCCTTTCTGCTTCAAAAACACTTTTCCATTCTTAACATGTCGTACAATTATAAACTAAAAGAATTTGATTAAAAAAAACTTTAAAACTTATAAAGTAAGATTCTTGGAAATAATGTTTTAAAAATCCATTCAAGCCATATAAGTTAAAAAACATTCTTCTCATACTTTTGTTGGAAAAGTCAAAAAGTAACTCGTATGAAAAACGACAAAAGATTCCTTTCATATCTTTTACTAAAAACTCACCGAAGGGTAAAATTGGATTTAAACAATTTTAGGTGGATGGAAATAATATTACATATTGAGGAAACATGGATTTGGTAGATAAAATACACCCCAGTAAATTCCAAAGTATAAAAAATCTTGGATAAAAATGAGATTGTGATATTTCCCTTACCTTAGGTCTGATTTGCTTCGTATGTGTCCTAACCTCCTGTATAATTATTTAAATAATGTCATTGACTTATTCCAGAATCATACTCATTGTTATGATATCATATATGGTTCACTTATGGCTTTATATTACCCGTTCTTTTGTAAATTCCATGTTAAAGAGCGTTTTGGGTAAAATCGTTTCATTTGTCATCCGTGTTTTGACTTGTAATTATTCATATGATTACTTAGATCATGATTAATTAATTCCAGAATATAAAACAGGATTTATATATAATATATATTCATAATATATATATATATATATATATATATATAATCGATCAGTAAATGGAAATAAATACACCGTTCATGGAGACTGTAGACCATACGTACGCATGAATGCTGTTTTCTTTTCCTTATTGAGTTGAATTGAATTAAGTAGATGACATACATATATATAAACATAAATAAAGAATCATTATTATGTCATATATTTCATTATTAATTATTATATATACTTTATAATCATTCATGAATGGTTAACGTGGAGAATTAATCTCATTGCGTCGTGGAGACGGTAGTCCGTACGTACGCACGAGCGATGATATCGTTCTCATGATCGTGGAATTGTATTGGAGTGTATGTATACTATTTCAGAATCAATATCAATTTACAATAATAATATATAGTTATTATGTACACAATTATACCCATCCATGTAAGGTGGTGGTGGAAATTAGATTACACCACGGCGTGGAGACGGTATTCCGTACGTACGCACGCACGATGATTTTATTTTACGTAGGATGGATAGATGGTGAAATAAGGTTGTTTCATAATTATAATAACATATAAGTATATAATTGATTCTTATGTTATTACTTCATAATGAAACAACCTAAGGAGAAGAAGTGGAAGAAGAAATAAAGATGAAAGAATCGGTAACGGACATTACCTCTTCTTTGAAGCGCCTCTTTGAGATATCCTTTTAAGGCACTAAAATTTGTCTTTGAGGAAGACCAGAACCTCTAGGATGTTTCTAGGGAAGTGGAAAAGGGAATTTGGCAGGGGTTTTCCGAGATTGAAGGCTCAATGTGGTGTGAGGTAGAGAGGGAGGAGGTGCCTTTTTATAAGGGAGGAGAGGGGCACCTTTGGAATAACTAAAACTATTATCTTATTATAAAGTCAAATTCGGTTTTAAATATCTCCAAATTGATTAATTTTGATGATAATGTGGGTATGGGTATAAATCCTCTCATACAATAGAATTTATACATGTTTAGGTTCCTATTTTAACCTTATCATTTAGATTTATCATTAAGTAAAATAATTTTACTTTTACCGTGTCTTCTTGTGTTCTTATACTATAATGTTAATAAACATACTATGAGAAGCCAAAAGAACCCCAAGTTGTTTTTTAATAATATATATAACCTTATCTAAGTCATTTGGCAGAAACATAGATTTTTAAGAATAAAATAAAAATTACTAATATAATATTTGTTTTAAAAACTATTTTATGTCAATTTTGACACTATTTTGTAATTTATTTTTGTGAAAATCATAACAGAATGATTAGTTCTAAAAATGTAAATTAAATCAATAATAATATGTCATATTAACCTATAAAATTATTTTATTTCATAAAAAGTCTGATATTGCATTTATTTGGGTATTTATAACATCAATTATGTCAATATTTCATTAATAAGATAATTACTGCATCATCTTTGTGTCATAAATAAATTAAATTATATAATGTCTGAAAACTAAAAATAAAATACCATTATGTAATAAATCCTTTTATATTTCTAATGAATATTTATAGTCGAATTTATCATATGTATAACCCTATATTAAAAATTATTTACTTATTAAACTTTGATTTTAACTATTTTAACCCTTCTTTAAATAAATTAATAATAAATGTCCTAATCTAATCCAAGTGGGCCTAAATGGTCATATTTTATTCATAAGGTCTTCTTGGGTCGAATTAAATTTATTCAATAGAATTAAGACCTGTGTTATGGTAATAATAATACCATTTTTACCCTTAATTACCCTATTTACTTTTAACCGTGGTTAAAAAAAGTAAAAATGTACTATTCACCAAAAATTGTTTTCATCTCATTGAACCACATTTTACTTAATGGCATCAACCGTGTCTCTCAAATTTTTGAAATTCTACTCACAGAAGCGGTAAAATTATGTTTTATGAAAAAATCATTTTTCTTAACTACCACTTAGTGGTTTCAGTATTCATCAAAAAATGAAAGTTTCCGGAAAAATACCAAAAATTAGGCCTAAGATATATTTGATATTATGAACTCAAAAATGATGTATATTTTACCAAATTCAAAACATATCAGTTGCATTAATTAATTTAAAATTTAATTGCCGTCATCAAAACAAATAGCGTGTTCTTAAGAGATAATAACTACATAAGATTGAGACTTGTTTATATCTGGTTTAAATGTGAAATTACATCCAATGAACAAAATTGTATTAAATTGTAAAAATATATTCTAAATATACTTGAAAACCAATAAAATTAATAATTTATCACTATTAATTATTTCGATTAAAATGGATTTTTTCAATTAAAATTCAGTAATTTTCACTATTCATCATAATATGAAAGTTATCCGAAAAGTACCAAAATTTCACCCTAAGCTAATTTTGATATTCCGAATCCAAAAATGAAGTCCATTTTGAAAAATAAAATTTAAAATATTTCAAAAAGTGTTATTACTATTCATAACGGCTAGTTTTAATAATATATTAATAGCATATTGTTGTTTAGTGAAACTCATTATTGCATACTACACGTGCTATCGAGGAAGGTCGCGATTGTGTGTAATGCAAGGCAAGTCAAGGATGTGTGTATAAAAAGATTTCTTTGATGATTTATATAACTTAAAAGTCTCGGGTGCTACACTACACAATGAAATTGGCTTGGGAAATCATTGTACAATTTCGGCAGCGTAACAGCTTGATATAAGAATTCAAAAAATGGTTGATGAGATAAAAATGGTTGTCTCATCATATGTACATGAAATGGAAAGTAATGGGGTCATATAGATATATGTACCAACAAATGTAATGGATGATATATTCATAATACAAAACAATTTCTTGAACGTGAAGGAGAAGAGAGAATATCATTACAGAATTTTGGCATAGTAACTTGTGTACATGTATGGAATTAATGAGAGAGATAGTGGTATATCATCATTTTAAACATAAAAAGGGAAGTGTGGTAGAGGTTTGAAATAATTACCCAACATTTTTAATTGAAATTAAAAGGGTATAACAACATATTGAAATTGAGACAAAAATAGAATGGACGAAATCCGTTATTTAGAAGTGTGATCCCAAAGGCTTGGGAGAGGCTTGAGAGAGGATTATAGGGAGCTAAGGGAACCTTGGGAGGACTCTAGATAAATTTTGTCAGAGGTTTGATGAACTATAAAGTATAATATAGAAGAGGAAGTTGGAGCTAGGGTGGGTTTATATATGAATAGAGAGGCAAATCTTTATTCTTTAGGTTTGGGTCACGACATATTGAACTAATCATTTCCACAACCCAGTCAATAGTTTTTTACTATGGTGTTTTCCAAAGAGGTTTTGAAAATAATATTTTATAAATACAATGTCTAACATTCTTAAAATATTGATGGTTCTTATGTGGAAGTGATTCACACTCTAAAAGAAATTCAATTAAAATGTGAAAATGTTTTATAACTCTCGGAGGGTCCACTAATGTTTTATAAAATAAATAAAACAGACATAAAATCCTGTTATTTCGATGGTAAAACATATATTGGCAGAACAAATAATTTATAGTATTTTATTACATCACTATTCGGTCATTAAGATGTCAAAAAAGACATTATATATTTAAATGGTATTTAATTTTTACCCAAAAATTTGACTCTCGTAGAAAATTATGAAAAATTCACCATTGGATAATTTCGACATCCTAATTTCCAAAATAATATTAATTTAATCTAAATAATTTCAAAATATGTGATTTTTTACTTTTAAAATGAAAAATAACATTTATAAAAAAATCATGGGTTTTAATAAAAATAGCTTTCAAAACATAATAAAAATTATAATTGCATTCATAAAATTATAAGATCATTTATATTTAATTAAAATTAATTTAATAATTATATTATTTTATTAAAATATTATTTAATTTAAAAAATAATTTAATTCATCAAAATAGATTGTTTAGTTGAATATTTACTAAAAATACTTTTTGTACTTTCAAAACTATTTACAAAGTAACAATAATAAAATGAATGCACATTCTTTATAAAAAAATAAGGTAAATATTCATAGTGATAAGGGATTGTTACATAACCCCTTATAACACCAAGATAATAATGAAGGGTAAGGTGTGTGATGGTGATAGACTGTTGGGTGAGTTGGATAACATCGATCGGGTGGTAATCTCTATTAACTTCCATTTCTCCCATAGTCGGTTCAACTCAAGCTTAATGTGATCAAGCTCGGCTAGGGAATTGTGAAGAGAGAATCCCAATGTCGCCACCTCCTTTTCGAGCCCTGAAAAATGGGCTTCATATGTGGCAAGTCTATTGGTTGAGTCCATCACTTCCTTTATCTGTGTAAATCTCATTTTTTAGAGCCCTATATTTATACTAATTATGTGATCACTAATCAACGACTATATTAGAAATGGTAACAATTCATGACTGTATTTTAAAAATCAAAATCATAAAACCAAATTATTTAACAAAAAATATTACATAATAAGACATTTAATTAGATCAAGAGGGATTTCTATTAATGAAAGTTTGGGACGTTACCGGCCTAAATGTGGTAAATGAGATGTGTAATATTATAGAAGTTTTTATGAGCATAATAAATGTTGTTTAACTATAAGTGAGCATGTTATCATGGAATAGAGACATAAACAATTATTAATAATACTTTTTTATGGACTAAGGGGTTCATGGGTTATATATCGGTATTTAATATGGAACAAATTGATCCCTATGAGCTTTTTTCATTTTTTATATATTCTTTAAAAATTCTTAAACTTGTGAGATGAAGTGTCCAATGAGGGGAGAGTTAATTTTTTTTCCTGTATCCATTTAATAGTTTCTAACATAATTATTTTTGTATCACATTACTAGATGGTTTGGAGTTGTTATTTGGAAATAATATTCTAGTTTTTTTGTTCATAAAAATTTTACAGAAGTGAATTCAATTTAATATCATGATTCATGTGTGATTTTTGTGAGGGGGATGATAAAAAGAATCCAAATTAGGATACCTAGAGTCATGAGTACACCAACATCATTTTCATTGGAAAATTTAAATACCATAACTCATGACTCTAGGTTCTCAGGTCATGAGTAATGAAATGGTGCAGTCATTCTAGGGATGACCCAAATCATCTTATGGTGTGGAGGTCTTCCACTATGATGTTTTGTTTTACATGGATCAAAAATCCATACCCTCAAGGCCAAGGTACCTATTGTTGGTGAGTAAAATCCCTTATACATATCCAAATCTAACATGATAAAATAAATGGATCTCTTCTACTTTCTAAGAGTCATGAAAATTTTTATAGTACCACAATTCTCTCAAGAAATGTAGTGTGAATTATTAGCTGTGATGCTTAAAATATGATGATAGCACCAAATAGTCTAGTTGATCAGAGCCATGTCCTTGTTTTACATTGATATACAAAAATTATGAGTGATTGTATGCACACATAAACTTCATGTATTAGGGACATATCTATTATGATTTTTAGAGTCATTAAAAAGTATTCTTTCATTACAGTTTAATATCATTCTGTATGGTGGTTTTTTGTGTAGTTTTATGACATGCTGTATAGATATTTTTCATATGGTTTAATGTTTTGGAGTAAGGATTTTTGAAATAATGTGTTTTTATGAAGGATATTCTTGAGGAAATCACTCTCTAGTTTTTTAATTTTAATATAATAATAACCATTTATTTTAAAACTTTCTTACATAAGGTGTAGTTTTATGCTAAATCAATTTTTGAATTTTTTGTCTAATGTGTAAAGAAGTAATATGTAGATTTTTATTCTTCATAAGAAAATCACGTTTTTATGACTCTCCTCTCTTTAAATAGAGGTATATTACACTTTTGTGGTTGTTATTCCTTCGCTTTTTTCAAATTAATATTATAAGGGTTAGATTTGTCACATAACTATCTCTGATAAAAATCTGTCACCATGTATATCTGATAGATATTCACGATTTATATAGGGGTATGTTTTTATCAATATATATTTTGTAGATGGACCCAATATTGGATATCCAAGCATCAATATGTATCCTAATGCAATCAGAATCAATACATTCATAGTTATGGCATTAATTTTGCCTACGTAGGTCTGACCAATATAATTGAGGTGGGAAATTTCATCTTGTAGCATGACCATGGATTGACATTTAAAATTTTACTATGTGTCTTAGGGATGTTGTAATTAATATACAAGTATTTCTGGAATGTTAAAATCTCTAAACTACTCTGACACATACATAGAGTGGGAATTTTATCCATTGATGTTGTGGCTAGTCAAATGACTGGTCATCTAGGAATCACTATATATCATGTTATGAAAGGAATAAATTTACACATGGTTCTTGAATTAGAAACACTCCACATAGGTATGACTCATTCATAGAGGTGAAACTTCTCCCATTGTAATTTCAACTGGACCAAGGAATGGAGATTGGTTATCATGACATATCCTATAATGGGAGGAATAAAGAAAAACATAGTACATAAATGGGAAAACCATATATAGGTATGACTTATACATAGTGGGAGTAATTTTTAATATTAATGTTTTGGATGGACAGAGGATTTGAGATAATACTACCATTATGTATCCTGTTATGGTGATAATCCAACAAAGAAAAGTTCAGGAATTGGAAACCCTCCACTCTTTTCTAGGACACATAGAGTGGTTTTTATGTTTCCAATTGATGTTGTATATGGACATAATATTAGAAAATATAGTATAAATATGTACACTATGATGGACAATTTCAAGAAACATTTTGTTCTTGAATGGGAAACTCTTGTCATAGGTCCGAACCATCTGGAAAGATGGGAATTTTTTTCAATTAATATGGTACATGGAATAGTTATTGGTGGAATTTGAATGAAAACATATAATGTGATGAAATGAATCTGGACATAAATTTTTATTCAAATGAATTTGTGGTGGGGGCCAACAAAAATATTAATGATCCCCTCAGATTAGGGCCATAGTAATTCATAGATTTATTTCATCCAATTGGATTAGTCATGTATTTTAATATCATGATATAAAAACTTATTATTCACCTTTTGTGGAATTTAATCATAGAAATTGAAAACTTTTTGAAAAATGATATTTCATGATCATATATAGAATCCAAGATAATAATTCCTACGACAATGTGATATTTGATCAATGTGAGAAACAAGAAGTGGAAGATGTTTATTTCCCATAACAGAAGTGAGTAAAAGAAAGTACATGGGTATTTTCATCATGGTGTGGTCGATCCAAGATATAAAATCTAAGAATATTTATTTATTTTGGTTGAATAATAATCAATCATTATGTAGTTTTAATTATTCATGTCGTTTAAAGTCATAAAGTAAAGATGACGGAAACCATATATGAAAAAATGCATCAAGCAACATACGTGTGTTCTAGGAACATAGGAAATCATGTCATAAGAGGAATATTGTGTTTATGAAATAAGGATTCCAGATCCAGTTTTCCATGAAATGAAATGCTTGGTACACAAGGTAAGACTACATATTAATTTCATTTGATAAAATTGTTTTTATACAATTTAGTGCATTGTGATTTGTATGAATTAATTTATTTAGGTTTAAGGTCATACGATTAAGAACATTGATGCTATAATGTTTAAGGTATTTCTTATTGTAAATAATATGTTTATTTTTAACATTATATGGTAAGGATTTATTCCATGATGTTTGATGACATGCAGTAAGGATGTATAATGTCTTTTAGTTTTACGTCATAAGAATAGGACCAATTATTTAGTTTAGTGTAATTCGACTAGGATGATAGATTATAAATTATAGCTATTCATTATACTTGTGGAGAAGACTTTCATCAGAGTGGGTAGTAACACATTCCACATATATTATGTCCAATGAGTATGCCACATTGAAATATAACTTGTATTGGATGTATGGAAATTCCCTTTTGTTTTTCACCTTTTTAGGTTTCATTCCTATTATCAATGGTGTTCTGAGAAACAATAGTAGTTCTCCATGAATGAATTAGTAAAGGAAAACCTTTTCCTTGATGGCCCATGTGTTCTGATTCTGTTAAACATCTGGATAGTGTAGTGTAGAAAATAATTTCTCATCAACCCTCTCAAACTCATCTAATCAATTATGTAATTTATCTTCATTCAAGAGTTGTCTATAGATACCTATTGAGATAATTGGAATCTATAATTCTATGGGAAACATTGACTCCATTTCATAAACCAATGTATATGGAATCACTTGTATAATATATTGTATGGTGGCATGATATTCCCATAAAGCATGAAGGATCTTCTCTAGATATAACTTCTTAACCATCCTCACCTTATTTTTTAGTATATTTTAAATAGTTTTATTGAATTTCAATATATATCCATTTATTTATAAATGATAATAGGAAAAAGGTTTGGATTCGATTTTTTACTCCTATTACTATTATATTAACTTGATAGAGTATAATATTATGTATTTTACATCAATATAGTGTAAAGGACATCAAATCTGGTAATGATATTGAATTATAGGAAGTTATTGATATTATTACCCCATAAATCCTTCAGGTGTATTTCCTCAACCCATTTAGAAAATAATTTGATAGCATTAAGTATGTACAAAAACTACATAGCTTTGGCTGGGGGATATGGTCCCACAATAACCATTCCCCATAATAAAAAATGATAGAAATACATAGTTGTTTATACAAACTCTATTATTGATGGATGTAGTTTCAATGAATCTATAATAAATAAAATTTATCTACGAATTAAGTATATTATTGTATCATTTTAACCATTATTAATGAATCCTCATAATTTCTTTGGAGAATCATGTCTTGTAATTTTGAATATCAAAGGATCCTATATATAAGTCTTCCATGACAACATTAATCGCTCAATATTCTATGAATCCGAGGAGGATTCCATCAAAGCCTCATTTATAGATAGTTTCTTGATCATTTTCACCCATGAGGGGTTAATTTTTTATCTCTAAATCAATATTGTTCTATTCAGGTTTGATCTAATGCAAGCGAACCAATTTGGATGAAATCAATTATGGGTCTCATCCGTCCATGTGTGGATAACAGTTCACCATGCACTAGGGATGTGTTGATCGATTTTATTTTCTCCCTGTTATAGATGATTTATGATGAGTCCATACTTCAGTTAATGATGCAAAAAATAGATAAACCTAATAGGGGCTTCCCATAACTATGGCTGCATTAAACAGTCCATTACCATGAGAATTTTGTGACTAGGTAACATGATTCAATGATAGTTCAAAAGTGATTTATGAAATCATTCCTCTATATTAAAAGAAGATATGGGTAAAATATTCCTTTTTTATTACATACTCACCATTTAATCACAATACAGAATCCCATATGATATTCTGGTAGTCTTTTTATAGATTTAAGGATACATTCATGCTTACAATGAGGGCTTGGTGTTCAGATTCATTATGAGTGAAACCCTCAGATATTGCGAAATAGTATAGAAATTTTATTTTCTAGAGAAGAAAATACAATCCTTAAACCATCCTGATTGTTCATAGGGTTTTCAAAACTCTTTTTATTGTAATGTTTAAGGAACCATAAAAATAAATCTCCCATATTCAAGGCGGGTCATGGGTGTAAAATACCTCTTCATATATAATTTCGGTGTCTACTAGTGTGATTTCAAGAGAGGGATATATTTCAATGAATTCATATGGTTCCTTCCCCTTAATTGTTTATTATAAAACAAACTAAATGTTGTATTTCTACAGAATAAACACCCAATGATAAAAATCCCCAATCAACATAGGGAGTCAATGGTTTCAGTTTAGAACAACACTAAGAGAGACCATGTGGACTTTTGGATGATTCAAGTAAAGTCTCAATAGTTTCACTTTGAAGATCTGTGTGATGAAGTTGTTCTTGACATTGAGAATCAAGGTCTCAATATCTAGAATCATTTAACTATAGAAGTTAAGACTATTTTCGTTCCCCATATCACTTCTATGTGTGAGGAGAAAACTGAGAGATTAATCCATTAAGTCTACTAATAAAATGGGTTGATTTTATTCTACCAAAAGCAAAATAACTATGAACTACATCAAATAATTCTTGATATTTATTAAGTCTTACTTAAATTCATTATCACATTATTCGGTAATTCATTTCCTTTTAAACACACTAAAGAGAAGACATTTTCAGAGTGTTTTACCTTTGAAATATTGAATTTAACTGTGGATCCTTTGGATCACCCTCAATTATTTTAGATTCTAAGGGGGTGACATTCTTATGTTCTTTCTCATATTTTTAGGTAAACATCAAGGAAAATGTGGCATACCACAATTAAAAAGAATTTCCATGAATATACACTAAATTTTATCTTCAGTGGATCCATTTTCAAATAGTGCTTCAAAACTGTGATGAAGATTTCATGAGGATGTTTGCAGTTATCACATCACTATAGATGTTTTATTACCATGTTAATATCATAAAATATTATTATTCACCCTAAGAAGGGTTAATGATATAATGCATGAAAAATTTATATGTACAAAAATTATTATTTAATCTGAATGGAATGAACTAATAGAAAAACATACGTTGAGGGTCTCAGAAGGCATTATATTCTACTTATTTAAACAATTTATTTAAATTTTTACACCCCAAAAACACATCCATGAATTAAAGCACTTTTAACCGGGAAGATGTATCGATCATGATTAATGTGATGGGTAATGTGATATTTTTTCCATCATGATGCTTGTTTTAATGTCCCTATAATCGATTCAGACCTTCATTTGGCCATTCTTTTTCATTACAATGCTTATTTTTTAGAACCATTTTCAATATTTCACTTCATGGAAAATGTTGGATTTGATCTATTTTTCAGATTATTATTCAACATTAATAGCATGATATGGGTGTTTCCTTCTAACAGCTTACTTCAAAACATGATGGTCATCTAGTAAGACTAAGTTGTGTCTGGCCACATTAGGATTCAACTCGAGTTTTTCAACATAATTAAAAGTAAATACATATCAACAATTCATTAGAAAGGAAATACACATCCCCTACTACTAGAGAGTATTGGAGTCTGTTATCAATGTTGATGGTAGGTATTATTTTATTTTTTGATTCACCCACCAGAGTTCATTGATGGTGGATTGAGACACCTTCCTAAAATGTGGGAGGGGAATTTTTGAGTTTATCATATTCTTCTTCTATCTATGATAATGTGGAAGAATTTTTTGATATGGTATATAATCAAAGGAAATCTCTATGTTTTCAAGGAAAGGGAAGCCACTATAAACATAACTTTCATAAAAAATATTCATTGATGTTGATATGATTTTATGGACCTAATATCAATCATTTATGATGACATTGGGTGTAGGGGGGAGTGTGGAAATTCAGGATTATGTCCTTTACCTCAATCATGTTTATGGATAGCAGATAATTGTTGTGATAATACACCATGGATTAGAATGTGTCGTCAGAAATTAATTTGGGGATACAACCTATATATCAAAATCCCCCATTGGTTGTTTTCTATACCTTTATTAAAAATATTAGTTAGTATATATGGATTCTCAAGGCTCAAAATGTTAATTATCACCATATAATATTCCACCGTTCTATTGAATTGGAAATTTCACACATTGATGAAATGTTGAATGTGGTTCCATGTGAATATTTAGCCATGTTCTTCTAAGTGGGACAATATATTCACTCTCTTGATGCCTAACCATGATCATGGAATTACATGTGAGATTCCCAAAAAAACACTTGTGCTCTATCTTCTTAATAGGTCTTTCAACACACTTATTGTACCCTTGAATTGTCATATTTTTGGAATATAAGTCCCCTTGGATATATCCCATTTGATAAAGGGTCTCAATGAGGATGAGGTTATTCATGAAACCATTTTCAATCAAAATGAATAACTTATAACCATTATTTTGTTTTCATAAAACTTATATGGTTATGATATGTCACTTGATAACTTCTACATGATCAACTTCTATTAATTATATTCCAACATCATTTCTTTCTAGAATAGTATAAACTAGGTAAACCTTAGTTGAAGTGAATTATTATCCGAGCACATATGGGTTTTAAGGACTCAATGAGTGACTCTCTATGTTTCTTGGAATAATGGATAACATTTAATATAGATGTTTTTACATGGATGAACACTAATTATTTTAGAATGTCATATTATGTTTCTTATGTTTGGTGATACCCTAGTTAAGGTTTCTAAATATAATGTGTATTATAAATTGAGGTGTTTTAAGTGGATGAGCTTGGTGCTTGAGTAGAGGTTTAATGGGTATCTATTTCTACTAGAATTCATTGAACCAACCTTCACATTTTTCGAGGATTGTTAAAAAATCACACCCCTTCCAGTCAGTCATGTAAGATAATTGGGATTTAGAAACTCCAATTGGGACCTAAGATATCTCTATTCTTCTTTTGAGATCAGTGATGTAATCTACTAGGGCCCTATAATCAAATATTTCCTCTTCAAGGAAACAATCAAAAAATTGGCTTTGACCATACAAATTTTGGCCATTATATACCAGGCTCCAGTGACCCCAACCTCCAACTACCTGATAAGGTCTATAGAACTCGTACATGGAGGCATATTCATCATTAGATAATGGATATGTAATATGAACAACATTATAAACAACTGTGTTCTTCTTCTGATGAGGATTCAATTTGGTGGGGGTAGTGCCTATTATATAGATGTTGAAGGATTGATGTCTGGAAGTGTCAAATATTTTTTGGAGTTTGATACGACTTTTACTCTTCAGTATTTTCTTGTGTTCGATGATTACATCCATCTTTTGGAGGTGTGTTCAATGACTCCATCCAAGGTATTGGGATAACATTTTGTTTAAAAATATGTTCTCTATGGATGGAATGAGTTCGACCAAAAATCATTTTCGTCATCAAATCATAAATAAAATACACATGGATAGGTAGAACATATTTCAAGTTACCCTCTCCATATAGTTATTTTAAGGTTTCACAAGTAACCAAAATTTGTGAACCCTCTAAAATCACATGTCTAAAATCAATAATTATCTTTAGAATGTCTTTGATGATGAAAAAATATTGAATGGTGTGACCCATACCCCAATGGATGGGATAGTAGTCTCGATGATTAGTGAGGTATACCTCACTAGATATGATGTCTTGTGGTAGCTTGAGTATTTTAGTTTCCATAGAGGCAAGTAAATATCCAGTTTCGTTCTCATTTCAAAGGTAATACACATTATTCATTCGTTTCATAAATCACAAAAGACACTAATCCATTTTTTGATTATGGTTAAGATATATTCTATTGGTTACAGTTCTCAATGTTCTACATATGATGATTCAAGCCCCACCTAGGTGATATAATGTGAGATATGAAAATTTTTATGGTACTATAAGTGGTTTTCTTCTTACCAAGCCCTTTCCCCTATGATGTGTGCATGGGAAATGATTTAGATCAGGTATCCATAATCTTATCTTCTAGGTCTGTATAGGGTGGGTTGGTGCATCAAAATCACACTCTGAGCAGTATGTTTTCTTCTATGTATACCGTTTTGTTTTTAACATGATCTATAAAATCGTTTGTGTTTATGGTGATTTAGTTCGCTGAGTCATGTTAGGAAATGATCTTTATACCATTACTCTCAATGAAATTTGTTGATTCTGCACCTTTTACTCTTCCATTGAGTGTTTTATAAAGAAAATTACTATAACCCCAATCCATATTTATTTATTTTTCCTGACATCCTTTATGAAATTGATTTTCTTTTCTATTCATTATATCCGTAATGTTCTATGAGTAGAGATAGTATGGGAGTTTTGGGTCATTTTTTATCAACATTCCCCAAATTGAAAAAGTGTGTCTAGTAGTGGGACAAAAATATGGGATTCCAAACATCAATAATGATCTACCAATATAAGGAATAATTATTCCTTCTATGGTGATGATAATGATGAAAATTACCCCATTCCCATCAGTTGGGGACTATTCGGGTGATATTATTGGCACATATTGATCATGTTTTTGAGGTTGTGATGATTCCAGTAAATGATTTGGTAGATCCTAAGAAAAAAATTGAGTCATAAATATGACCATCCATGGGAGATGAGGTTCATTTGGATCTTCTGTTAATTACACCTAGACCCCCTTAGGATTTCATGAACATGGTGATGAATATTGAGATAAACATTTCTAAATCCCTTTTGGTTGATTTTTTTTTCAATTTTCACCAATATCTCATGTATCCTCCAACTGTTTGATGATAAGAGTTATGATGGATATGGTAAATATTACTCCATCCATATGGGATGGGCTTTCTACCTCAAGTCATTTATGGAAGCTACTATTGTGTACCGTTTTATTTGGATGAAAAATGCTTGTTGATGTGGTGGTTGAAATTTTCCCCATGATGAAAGAAACCCTCTATGGAATGTGGTTGTATTAGCCCTAAATTATACATCTGGGTCAGATATATATTCCTTTTTTTAATTCTTCCCATCATAGAAATCTTTTAGTCGTCCTCTCTATCTGTTAATGAAGAAATTACATTTTCAATGTTGGGTTATATCATTGTATTATGAAATTTGCATCTATTTTACTTGGTCTCAAAATTTATCTTATGGAGTTAACATTACAAGATTTCATATCTATGGGGTTTTACTATTCTAGGGACATGGTAAAGTGTAATTCTCTATGTATTCAACACCCATGGATACATACGTCTAATGGGGATTTGAGAATCAATCAAAAAAGACATTTTTTATATAACTAAAGATAGTATATATATGTTTTTCAGGATCTTAAATCCCTATGTTCTAGTCTATATAGAACATGGCCATGTCCATCTAAAAACATTTTGTATTGGTGGTCTTAATTTGACTCACATATATTGAAGAAAATAGTTTTCTATGCATCAACCACTGATTATATAAAGACTTGATTTGGAATTAGAATGGTATGAAATCTTTATCTAGTTCATTTGGGATCATATAGTAAGAAATATCGATATGTCAGAAAATTTTTGTGTGGTTTTTTCTGGCCCACGCCATCTATTTAACTATGATGGCATCTTATTAATCGTATTTATATGCATCCAACTTGAAAAACTATAATGGTTGATGATTTTTCTAACCAACTAGCCTTTTTTAAGTTCTTCTGATAGTTTATGGGGTAATATATAAGGTCAACCTCAATGTTTTTTAGGACGTATTTATGAAATGTTTTCTAAACATGAGAACCAATCTACACACATGTGTCATGTAAGGGGGATATATTTATCCCAAATAGATATCACTATAGAGAGGTTGAGCATGGTATATGTCAGGAGTAGAGTCTTTACAGTCCATCTCTTCACTACAATGAGGATAACTGTCAAGGTAATAATCATCCCATTATCTAGTTGAATATATAATAGACCCTTATGTTGTTGCAGATATACATCAAAAAATCTCAAGTATAATGTAAATGATCTGATCTGTTATATGGTCCGCATTCTATTTTTTGTTTGGATTATTTCTATCATTTTTTAGGATTGATTAAGGTGACGATAATTCTACATGAAAGCTTATGATATTTGTTGATAACTATCTTGTTCATTGGTAATATGATCCTTATAATAAAAATATACCAGTGTATTCTAAAGTGCTACTTAATTGTTGAAAATAATATGACCATGTATATAATCGATTATTATAATATTCCAACCAGGCCAAGAAAAAATAGTGATATGATTCTGGTTGAAAAAAATAATTATTCTCCATATTATGGTGGAAAACCTATGGAATGGGATATGGGATATGATTACTTCTCTAGACATCCCCTACATCATTCTGATGCAGTTATTCATAAGTATATGTAGGGATATGATCCTATCTTCTGTGAGCTTTTGGAATAATCCATAGAGCTTCATTGGTAGGGATATGAGCACAGTTTGAGGTTATTACCAATTTTTCATGAAAATTTGTATTTCAAACATTTATATGATATTAGTATGGTACAATTACACTATTTATATAGTCATTTTCTTCAATAATATGAGCCAGTCTCAAGGAATGTTCCACACTCACTTTGTGTTCCTTATTTGTAATGAAGATGTGGGTCCAGTCCTATGCCTTTATAATATATTTATATTCCATTAAAATAGGAATGTGTGCATTTAGTAGGGTATATGCCAATATTTTTTGGTGATCCTTAGTTTGAATGGGAATATTATCTCATTCATGTGCCTCAATATATACCAATGTATGATAATAATCATATACGATTGGATCAATAATGTGTTCCAACCCTGAAGTGTCCACCTTTTTGTTCTTATCATGGTGAAGTGAATCTTTTAAAATTTTGATAGTAATATGTAAATTTTTGTATATCAATAACATATTCCAAATATACTACTAGATTTACTTATATATGTCATGAAAATAGTGAAACTTTAAAAATGTGTGTTCAGGAATGTACAACGCGACATTTTTAGCCTCCAAAATATACTGGAAAAAAACGGCAGTGAATAGAAAATAAAATCCCACTTTAATCGACCTTATTTAATTAGAATCTGATGATGGGATTCATGTATGAGGTAAGGGATATGTGTCTCCATTATACTGGATATAATAATATTCATGGGGATGTGAACCATGTAAGTAGGGATATGATCATGCTTAGCGGTCTCGACTGGAATATGAAGACCTAATTCATTATAGATAGAGGGGTTATGATTCTACTCCCATCAATCCACAACACTACAATCCCAAAATGAATTATTGGGTACCTATGGATGAATTTTGAGGATGTAGATTTTTTGGGAGGATTACATAGGTGGAAAGGGAAGGGAATCGATGATATGATAGTCTATGGAGGCAGGTTACATGATCCATATTCGTAAGATCATTATTAGGGATGGCTTCATAGTTTACTTCTTGATCTAATGTCCTTAGATCTGGAAGGTGAAGGATTATATTCTCAAAGGATAAGATTTTAATGATTGGAGGTGGTGATATGTTCCCTTTTTTTTACTATATCCTTTCCAAAAATAGAGGAACTTATTGGATTGATTTTACGAAGACCATCATATACTAACACATAGTTATGAATCATAACATATTAGTTTTATTCCCTAAACATTGTGTTTTCCTCATGAAGATGATGATTCCGTCTTGGGGATGCTGTTTTGAAACCTGATGAGGTTTCATTGAGTGATGAGTTTCTATAATAATTAATTGATGAAGATATAGTCTCCAGTCATGTTGTTGTTAATGAGAGATGTATATTCTTACATAGGTGACATGGAATAAAATACCAAATTAGTGTGTAATTATAACTATGAAACATGATCAACCATATATTCACATGAAACACAATTATTATTTATTGTTTTAGGTTGTCCATGTTTCTCATGTGGAATTTTGATGATGATAATTGACTTATTTCATAGGAACCCATGTTACATTGAATTTCATAGTAGGGATAGAATATTTTTCATAGGGGATGAAAAACAGAGTCGGTTGATGACTTTTCAACCTTTTATATTATTATTTGAACAATTTACATCGAGTTAACCATTTTTTTATAAAGAATATATATCATATTTTTATAATTTTCTAACAATAGTTTTTCAATATGTTTTCTTATCTTATGAGAGGGTGACATAGTTAAATGATTTCACATTTGGTTCACCAATCTTATTTCTTGTAAAAAATTGTAAATTTTTGGGAAATAACGGTCCTAAGGGAACTGTGTAATATGTCCATTATAACATGTCATTTATATTACATAGTCAAATAATTTCTCGTTGGGTTCACTGTATCATTTTCCTTCTATATATGATGAATATATGGTTATATTAATGGTTCAACTATCATGCTCCTTAATGCTTACAATGATTTAGTTATTCATTCACTACATTATTCTTTACATGGTACACCATCTAGGATCCCTATCTATGTATTGATTATTTGGTGTTTGTGGTTACATAATCATTAATATGGGGTTTTCTATTTGAATTTTTTAGAAACTCCAAAAGCTTCCCACATCTATAACATGGTTCAAACCGCTTTTTGAAATGTAGGCGGTTTTTGGGATTCCAAACGCAATATTTCTTAAAAATCCATATTTTTCAAGTGGATAGGATTTTGGGATTATAACACCCTATTTTAGGGGAAATTATTGCATATTATCATACTCTCTTATATATTTAAGATGTTCCTTTTGATTTCTTACAAATATTGGTTTCAGAGTGGTTACCATAACTAAATATTTGGGTAATTGAGGGTCATATTAAGGAGAAAATATATATTTATCCAATAATATATATCTCTTTTCAATTATTTCATTGAAATTGGTGTATTCTTATATTGTTAACCCTTATATATAGGATCTATAGAGTTGAATTATATCAAGGAATGAAATTAATTTCTCAAAGATGGGATTAAACCTTTATAAGGTTTATAACATATCCTATTTATAATATAAATCAAAACCCACATAGTTCATTTGAGATATAAAATTTAACATCATGAAGAAAGAATATATATGGGGGAATATATGCACTGAGTACAAAGATTTATCATTTGGATGGAGTTATACATATCCTATTAAACACAAGAATCATAGTTATCCGAGTTTGATGGGTGGTGATTCATAATTAAGTCCCATGAGGGTTATTTCCCTAGGGTTTACCAATATTTGAATTTCATTGTGTCTTATTTTGAGGTGAATTCTATTGTATAGAGTAACAATGTCTTGTCATTGAAGGGGCTTACCAATAGAGGGTCCCCTAACTAGGGGAAGTTTATAATATGAGTGATATGATCATTGAAATATGTATGTCCACATGAGCCATGATCAGTGTGGTATGAATGTGATAAAAAGTGATCAATCTCATTATATATAGATTCTAGGATTAGGCAGTGTGGCAGCCCTATAGTGGTTTTTTATATGGGGATCATGCCTTATGATGGTGACCTTTATATCATTCTTATAGTAGGAATTAAATTCTTCATTGTTCTATTAAATTGAAAATTTTATTGTCAATGGAAAATAAGGATGAACACATAGAATATTTTGGGACTTATGAGTTAGAGTTTTTGAGATGTAGAGGCACATACATTAATGTTCATTTTCATTTGATCTTGAGCATTTGGAAGGCATATTATGTACCATAATTAAAAAATGAACCTGATCTCTCATAGTTTAGTTATGTATGTGTAAACTTTTCTAATATAACTATTCATTGTGTCTCAGGGGTCAACCTAATATGATGGAAATTTAAGATGGTCTACCCATGACACGCCTTGGGTGTTCACTTGACATGTCCTGGATCTCTACATGGCATGTCATGATTATTTATCTGGAATATCCTGAGTTTCTATTTGACAAGGTTGTATTTTCCCAAGGTGCATAACATGATAAAATTCGACTTTTCAGAGGTTTTTTCACAAGATTTGTATAAAACATCTGAGGGATTACCTGTGATCAACACATACATATCATGGGGTGTCTCATGACTAAGGATAACAAGCGGGTAGGTCATAGAATGATCTATTTAGGATGTTTAGTGTAAATAGAATAGCATAAATAATATGTCTAGATAAATTTCCAATACATAGCTGGCATCGTATGAGGAATTATAATGACTTGTCTGATATGTCTGTAGCGATCTATGCAGTATAGATTTTGTGTTTAGAGGACATCACATGACTGGGATGAAATGGTCATGAACTTTTTCATGATCTAGATAAATCATCTAATGTACATGATGAATTCTCATGAAAACCACTACATACGTCTTCATGTTAGTCATTCATATTTTTTTGGATTTACTATATATATATTAATTAATTTTTGTTGATAATTGGATTATTAAGGATTCACATCACCATGACAGCATGTATAAGATCCTACACAAACTTTTTATCGAAAGTTAGAAGTCCTCCATGTGATCAATAGGGGGATCATTCAATATTAATATTCATCTAACTTTATCCCTAATGTTATTAACTAGATTTTACAAGGTGGAAGACCCTAAAAGTGGAAATGATTTCCACTCCAATATTTCTGGTCTTATGTGTTGATGTGGTCATACATTACATCTCACATGTTTCCCTTGTAGGGAAATGAATTTATTGGTCTCACACTCTCAATTATAAAATTCCATGTACTTTGGATATATCAAATAAATGTTCTTGGGTTGGAGTGTGGAGTTTTGTACATTCACATTGTTGGATCATTCCTCAGGTTGTCTAAGGCATCACATGATAAACATCAATTGTGAGAGTACTATGTCATCACATTATTTATTGGACCCAAGGGCATCAAATGGATTTTGTGTGGTCATGTCGACATATCAGTGATATTTCTAATGACCATGTTGAAATTT
The DNA here is from genome assembly GCA_963277665.1 of Viscum album. Lineage (NCBI taxonomy): Eukaryota > Viridiplantae > Streptophyta > Magnoliopsida > Santalales > Viscaceae > Viscum > Viscum album. The sequence goes on from OY728119.1 coordinate 465,009,408, forward strand.
TAGGAATCATCGTATGATAAAGTTACATGGATAAAAGAGTTCTCAAGATTGAGGGAGACTTGTATGGGGACCCTTGTAAGATTAATATAGCTTGTCAAAGACCCTTTCATGTGATGAAAGGTCACTATATGATGCACATTTACCTTTTCGATGAAAATGATGATATAACACCTTTTTATGAGGCATATTCCCTATTCCAGGTATTATTTATTATTTTAAAATGATATTTGAATTTCTCCAATGGGATTACATTAGGGAATCACATGTTCTGTAGAAGATATCATGAAAACATGTGATCATTAAACTGTATATTTTCTTAGCTTGTCCATGGGGTGTTGCCTGATCAAATCAATATGTCAAAGGGCCTCAACAAGACCAAGATGAAATGCCTGGGAGTTTTTAAAAGACCAAGACACCTCTCAATGAGGATTTTACATGATCAATAACACTTGATATGGGTATTATTTATGTCATGTTATCTTTTTAGAGTGACATTCAATGATTTATATGATATTTCAAATTCACCCAAATGTCAATGGTGATCATATGATGTCCATAACCCCATAACATGAAAAATAGTGTAACATAGTCTGCATAAAGCCTCATCTATTTTTATATTCATTACCATATTTTAATAGGATATTAGATATGTTATTAATCATATGTAACATGACATGTCTCATGATTTTAAGATGTCAGTGGAAATCCTCTAAACGAGCATCTGTGATTCCTTGGAAACATTCTCAACAGCACGAGGCTTTTCAAATGGGCTTTGTGTGATCATCAACAGATAATTAGAATCATATTATCCATTCACATGACTAGCTGAGGTTAGGGTGATAATATTTCCTCACATAAGTTATATAACTCACATGATTTGGCCACCCAAAATTTATATATCCATTCTACTTTTCTTATATCCTGTGGGGAAAATAATACCAATGATTTGGTTATTTCTTCCGTTATAAAATTATCGACGCTCCTTTTGTGGTAAATGATGAACATATTAAAATAATATTTAAATCAAATTAAATAATTTCTTAATTCATTATGTCAATATTATATTAGGGGTTTTTTTAATTTTTTTAGAAATGACAGATTTGTTTGGGAATAGTTAAACGTACATATTTTTGAAAAACATTAATTTATATTAATTGAAATTTCCTATAATTCATTAAAATAAATAAAAAATTAAAAAGACCCCCTTTAGTTATAAATTTTTAATTAATTAATTTTTATTCATCCTTCTAACTAATTTTGGTATAATATCATTTGTAGTCCTAAAAACTCATTTTTCCAAAAAAAATCATTCTTATATTATGTTGATTTATACTAATTCTTTGGATTTAATTTTATAAGATTAATTTATTATTTGGAATCTTGAAGTTTATTTTTTTATAATATTTCTCTATGGTCATTTCTAATAGTAACATTATTGGGCATTTCCCACCTTCGTAAAGGTAAAATAAGTAAAATATGGTTATAAATATTGAATAAAGCTTTTAAATTTTTAAAAACATGAATTTATCCTATAGAATTAATGGATTTCACCTATTTATATACAATTCACAAAAATATATATATATGGGGCTATTTGTTTGATATTGACATTAATAATACATTATTAATAGACTAAAAACAAAATGTCACACTCTGGACATTAATAACTCTAATATTTTTCCATAAGAATAAAATGATGTTGTGACTGGTTTTAAATTTTCATTTCAAATATTAATTAATTATTTTATCATTTTAATTTATTTTTAATTATTAGTGATTGAATAATTATTGTAAATTTTTAAGCAACACCGACAAAATATGAATTCAATTAATAAAAAATATTATTATTGATTTTAAAATTGTGAATGAAATAAAATGTAGATAAATTAATTTGTTGCATTATTTTTATATATTACTATATCAAATTATTGAGGTGTGAAAAGACTATATTCAAATGAAATTTTTTCTTGGTTTCATTATTTTCATATTAATGAATACTATATAAAATGACATTAATGATATTATTTGGAATCAATATATTAGGTGATTATATAAAAATTAGTAAAATAATGATACTAGACATGGGGATTAATATATTCTTGAAAATTTAAACCATTTTCCATTTATAAAATATGATTCAATGAATAATTAATACTACTTCCCTTTAAAATTTAGAAATTCATTACCATGGTTAAGGATTAAAATAGTCAAAAAAGGGGTAAATCAAAATGATGATGTTTAAAATTATATCTAAACAAGTATAAATTTGACTGGATGATTATATTAACACCATTAAAATAAATATATTCCAATATATTCCATTTTTTAATGATTTTAAATGTTTTAGAAACTTTTTATACTATAATATTCCATAAATTTTTAAACGTTCCACCGTTACTAATAAAAGAACTCCAATTATTTATTTAATTTACAAAAATCATTATTAAAATATCTCTACCATAACCTACCAAATTTAGTTATGCACTTCAATCAAAATGACCTAGTAGTTATGGTCTATTATAACACAATTATAGGGGTCCTTCATATGGGTTCTAAAGGAGTTCCATAGAAGAAGTGGAAAATTTCATTACCCAATAATAAATGTTAATGTTATTATTATACTTATTCAAAATGTGTTTTACCCATAATAAATAATAACTTAATTAGAATAAATATAATTATATTCTATTATGCTTATTTTATAATCACTTTCACTCGATTTTTCAATAATATAAATGTTAAATCAATTCTCACACAGACTTATGAGTTACCATCTCAATGTAGTGGTGTAATTAATTTTGCATCATGAATTTATTTAGATAGTTATAGTTATTTAAGTAATTAAAATATAAGATATTTCAAAAAGAGTTTTTCTTATGTAATTATTATATTGAATCTACCTTCTTACACTAGAGTATATTGGAAAACCATAACATTGATCATGTTCATCTATGGATTACCTCCTCTGTGAAGTGATGTGATTCATTTTTAATTTAAAACATACATGTATAGTAAGAGGGATATATTTAATTAATATATATGATATATCTAAAAATAATAATTATCTGTATTGGTGAATTAATATTTAGATTTCATTGGTTCTACTAATTAAAATTTGAATACAATATTTAAGCATACGTACAACCTACTATCCCCATGAGTGACATAAATCATTTTTATAGTGACATAGTCATCCCATACATGAATATTACATCATTTTAGATGAATATTCAGTACATTATAAAAAACATGCATGGGGACTGCAATAGTTTAGTGTCTTTAGGAACATGGAAGATCAATCTTATATCCTGGAGAAAGATCTTCAACATTTACCATAATGATCTCCACCACTAGTACTTCTACCTAAAACATTTTATCATGACATGGGGAAATGAATCATAATAAAGAGAGAGCAAAGATTCTTAGTAAGGGTAAAGAAATGAATGTGTACGCATAACACGAAGAAAGTGTAGGTAACATGAGCATAGCTTTTGGATATCACACACTACATATTTGAGATCATAATAATGATTATAAATTATTGTGACATGGATCATAATCATATTAACACCATAAGTCAAGAAAGAAAAGAATAGAAATAAAACATGGAATTGTGGAAGATGCATAATAATATAATATGATTCCTATATTAGAAAGGAATTTATTCCAAGAAAATATTAGTAGTATGGGTTAACTCCCCATACCATCATGGTAGTCATTTTTCACTCCCATTTCCATCATAGTATCTAGATTTCACTCTTCATATCATCAAGGTAGTCATCATTCACTCCCATGTCCATATAAGTTGTAATGTTTCATTCCAACTACCATCTAAGTTTATCTCATGAGATATATTTCTTTACCCATTTTGTTTGAGGGAGACGAAGGTCCTACCCACTTCATAATGTAATCATACATACATGTGACCCAATGTCATAAATAGTTATATAATAATACTTGAAATGAAATGGTTTTTATAATCATTTATAAGATCATAAAATGTGAAAAAAGATAGGTTTTATAATCATTTCATTAAATGAATAACCTGTGAAAGATAAATATATTTCATAAACATATATCATATGAATGACAAAATAGTTTCAGGAATTTCATGTCATTGAGAATAACCTATTCATAGAAATAAAATAAATGTATCCTTTAGATTATTTTGTAAAATGGGATGAGAAACATCAATAGATGACATCATATATGGAAAATAATTTTGAAATGACATTGAACAAGTTTTGTCTAGTAAAATATCATATCTTCAAAAAAAATATTATTGACACATAAAACCATTTTAAAATCATTTTATTAAAAAATTCAATGAAAACATATCAATAAGGCATGAAATTATATTGAAACCATTTTACGTGAAAATGTAAAAAATAATCTTCAAAACATTTTAAACCCCATATTCTTTGAAAATACATTGAAAAGATATAAAGAAATCTTGAAAATGTTTTCCAAACATTTCTATATGAATCCATAAGAGAGGATTGAGAAAATGTTCTGAAAACCAATTCATTGAAAATTCATTGAAATCATATATATAAGGCATGAAATGATTTTGAAAAAAAAATCCTTTAAAATATATAAAAGAAGATTGAAAAAACTTTGGAAACATTTTTCCATTAAAATAAATTATAAATTGATATTTCATAGAATTTAACCTTCTAAAATTGAAATGGATGCTTCAAACAAATTTTGAAGGGTAAATCATTATAAGACATCCGAGGCAAAGAGAACATTCATTTTGCACTGTTAAAAGTTTTGAAAAATGAATTGTTCATGAATATTCCAATAAATATATTTTTATAATAAAAAAAGTTAAAAAATTACTTTATAGATCATAGGAAATTGGTATATTATTCAAGGGAACCCTTTTTAGAAAACATGATTTTTAAGGAACATAGATTTCCGATGAAAGAGAGTATAATATCGAGCCATCTTAAAAACATTATATTAACTATATTATGTACCAAAGAGTATAAAAAGGTACCAATACAGTATTATATCATGAAGGACTAGAGGAAAAATAAAATTCACGAATGTTCATGAGATGTAGATCATAATATTTCCACAAAGAAAGCATAAACATAAACAATATGGAAAAGTGATGTGATCGATTCAATAAACCCTTCTCGCTAGGTATAATAGGATAATACTAATAATGTAAGAATGGAAATTATGTTAAGAATATTATATTCTATAAAGAATTATATTCAAGGTATATCATGTAAAATTGTTGTATAAACACCTCAAAACCAATTTATGTGTATTATAAAACATGAGTATTAAAGAAGGCATATTGAGATAAAACTATTTTTCCATTTTGGTAACTTTTAAAATGTAAAATATATAATGAAATATCATAAAGATGATATTTATGTACACATAAATTAAATTTTCATAATTTTTTAATACATGCATGGTCTGTATACACACCACACAAAAGGAATGGGTGGCGAATAAAGCATGAATCTCATGAAATAAACAGTAAGACGAAATCCCCTTACCTTGAATCATAAAGCTTGTCGTACACATTAAAACCTCCTGTATAATAAAAATATATTTATAATAAATATATTAAAGAAAATAATTCTTTCTTTAATACAATATAGGGTTTTATTATTCTGTATATATTACCATCCTTTAATCAATTATATAATAATGTTTTAATTAGTGTAATATCCACTATGTTTTTCGCATATGTCTTAATTTTTTATATCATTGTTCATTATATTTATATTATTTTTCAATGAATGTAAAAAATGATTTAAATATAAATTATAACAACTATATGTGTATTATAACAATCCATAGGATATATATGGATGCAACTGAATACGCTGTTCATGGAGACGGTAAGTTGTACGTACTCATTAAATATATTTTCGTTTAATTGTTTTGTTGAAATAAACAATGTAAAAATATATATGTACATATATTTAAATATATAATAATTATATTATATTTATTATATAATGTATATCATATATATTTATTAAATATATACTTAATAAATTCCATGTAGTGTATGAACGAATCATATCCCTTTGAGGGGCGGTAGTCCACACTTCCTCAAAAAAATAATGTATTAACACAAAATGAAACATATAAATATATTACTGGTTATATGATTGCATAAGAATAATGAAATAATAAATATAATATATAAAATAAAAAAATAAATTTGAAATCATAATTTCCACCATGAAAGGCGTTAAAGGAAAGATGAACAATCATCATTTAGTGAGGTGACATCTCACTATTCATGAAAATAGTATGTCAATTACCCATTAGATGGAGGTTTAAACTAGTTTTGTTTGAAACCACAACATAAAAACATCATATTATATTGAGGATACTGGTTATTTTTAAAATAATGTAGTAAAGAGAGTTAAGGATTTTTATAAATTAAAAATAAAGGATATTGAGAGAAGATGTAACTTGTTAATCAATTAACTCTTTTTGGTTTATGAAAAATGCATACATGAATATCTGTATTCCCAAGGGGAGAATTTTCTTAGGAATGGATGGATTTTGGTTTATTTTTTGGGCATATCATGGATGATCCTATGTTTTTTGAGATGTGTGATTAATTGGGAGTGGTGGGGGCCTTTTATAAGTAATGTAAAGGACACATTTGTCATTTTTGAAAACAAGTTAAGTGTACCAAAGTTTTAACCTAACAAAGGTTTTTCCAAACAAAGATAAATAAACATTTTGAGGTGAATGGAAATATAATTTTGATAAATTGGGTGTTCAGTATATTTCTATGTCATTTTCATATTCAATTTAAATTTTAGTCCTTAGTAAAGCATAATTTTTCCATAAACGATGTAATTGATTTTATTTACATTAACATTCAAACCCATCTCATTAAAATTATTTGTTCTATTAATTTTTTGGGCATTGGGTAGTTTGGGTTCATGTATCACTTAACTGTTTTGAGTTCATGTTAAAAATTCACATTTTGGCCTTGACATTGTTCAACCAAACGTACTTGAAGCAGTGATGCTTTGATTGAGTCACCGTGCGGCCTCACCCGCTTCACCGTTCGACCAACCAGATGTTGGAGGTAGATAAATAAAATTTAATGAATAATTAAATAGTAATTAAATTAATAAATGAAGTGTAATAAAAATTTAAAGAATTATTTTAATGAGAATAATATTAAAATTATTTTAAGATATTGTTGTTATTATTAATATATTTAAGAATATAAATTGTATTATGTGCTTATTAATAATATTTTTAATATAATATTAAGTTACAGTAAAATTATAGTTTTAATTGGATTTAAAATATTCTGTCATGATGCGGGATGAGTTCTAGTTGAATTTTGAGTTTTTTTTCAATAAATTTGTTTTTGAGGATTCACCACATATGATTATTGGGAAAAACATGATTTAGAAATAGTGGTGTTTAACCTAGGACAATGTTTGACATATCGATGTTCAATTAATTAAATAAAATGAATTACTAATGAGGAACTAAAAATAAATGGTGATAAAAGAAAAATAAAATAAAATAAGAAGAGTGTGATAACATTTAAAAAAGTATTTTACTCATAATAATACTATTTTTATTTGAGGAAGTTATTATTATTTTCATTATTATTATTATTATAAGTATAATTTATTATGTTATTATTACTAATTGGTATGATTAATATATTTATGTTGATTTTTTGGGGTTTTGTTCTTTTTTTATTCTTTTGTATTATTTCTTTCCATTATTCCATATCTATTCCATTCTCTTCAACCTTTCAAACCCCATATTCCCTACTCCCATTATCTCATCACACTGTTCTCCATCCCCTGAAACCTTACCTAGTGTGTCTGCCATGGTCCGCCCTCCCCTTGGTCGGCCTCTATCTGGCATCATCCCATCCACCCTGCCAGCCTTCTCGCACCGTTCCCTTACTTCCCGAATTGCTGGTCACAACACTCCCATTTCCCTTATATCCTCCAAACACCCGCCTTCCACTCCTCATTTCTGGTAACCACCCTACACTAACCACACCTTTAATCTACTCGACCAACCTTCCATCTGGAGGCACCGACTCCCATCACATCTTACACTGCTAGTCGTGGCATGGTCTGGCATCCCCTCCCCCTTTCTGACTGGCGATGCCAACTTTTAGCTCCCCCATAGGCACCTCGTTGTCCATCCACATGCACCTCAGCCCTCCAGATAAGTCCCTCATATTTTTTATTTGTGTTTTGGTATGTCCAGTTTGTATGAGGTCATATTTTAGGGTTCAAAATTGATTATTTTGGTTTGAATTCTTGTTTTGGGTTTGTGCTAGGTTGGTTGAGGAGTAGTTAAGGTGAAATGGTGTTTTCTCAACTTTCTATAGAGGATTATTGGTTCAAGGTTGGTGGTTCCATGATTAACCATACTTTGATGAATTAATTTTCTTCTTAAATTATGTTAGCATACTATTTATTTTGTTTTATTTATTCGAATCGTGTTTTTTATTTACGTTGATATGTATATGTAATATAGGTTTGTTAATTTAAAAATTCATGTTGAGCTATTTATTAGATGTCTATAAATTATACAATTTTTTTTCGATTTTATTGTTTGTTTTCATTGAGACATAGAAGAATATTTGTAGAATTATTAGTATTTTGAGTCATGTGGTATATTCTGAAATTTGTTTCATTAAATTTTTGGTGAATTGTTTTGTTAATTTAACTAATTTTTAACAATTGTTATATAGTTTACATGCTGTGAATGTGTTGTTGAATTATTTTTGTTGACCTCAATAGTTTTGATAATCCCAATCATGCATTCATATACTTTGATAATATCAATCTAATGATTTTCTATTTATTAATTCTTTCAATTTTTGATGAAGATGATAATAATATTAAAATAATCCCTAAGATATTTTAATCCATGTTTATCCATGTTTATATAAGTTCTGAAATAATTCTAACCCAATCGGATGTGATTTGCATAAAAACAGATAAGTGTAAGCTACTGATCTGCACATAGCTACTGATATAGAGCTACCGGTTCTCAGTCAACTGATAGAATTAGTCTACTGATAGACAGAGTCACTGATAAACTAAGGTCACTGATATAAACTGAGTTACCGGTAAGCAGACACAAAGTCTACCAACAGAACAAATGAGCTACCAATGTGCATATCTACTAGTAGTTACCGATAGAACCAGTCTACCGAGCTACCGACAAACAAACTCACTAGAGCTACCAAAAAACAAGATCTACCGATAGACAGAAGTCTACCAATAGATTCAGTTCACACATAGTTACCAATACATCGAGCTACCGATATCTCAAGAGCTACCAATGGAGCAAGAGCTACCGATGCAAGAGCAAGAGCTACCATTTGAAGACCATACGTAATCATACACTTTTACCAACACGAGCTACTAATGACTGACCAAACAGTCAAACTCTATACTCTATACTCTCAATACTATTTTTTTATAAACTCTCAATACTATTTGTTTATTAAGCTAACAGTTTCAATTGATGTTTTTAATGTAGTAAATGATATTTTATGATCTCTGTTTCCATGTCAGGGAATCATACCTAGTAGCCATGCAAAAAGTAATTATTCTTTTCTGCCCAAGCTGAATGATATAAATGGACAAAAAAAGATCATGAAAGACGCACTTTTTTTGAATGAGAGAGAATCAAGGCACTAAGCAGACAAAGAAAGTGTGAAAGAGCCATGCGCTGAACAACATTCAAATGTGGGACATTTTTCACTAGTCAACATCCATTCTCCAAGAATCCTAGACATACACGAAGAAGCTAATTCTAGAGGAGAACACAAGATGCATATTGAGTGAAGAACTACAATAAAAATTTCATGCACTCATGATGCTAAATTGAACCTTAAATCAAAGAAGAAAATGACACTCTGTTTTCTGAGTATAAACCAAAGAAGGAATAAGATGCTTATTGGACAAATGAAACAAGCCCAGAGCTGCACTGGAAATCACTAAAGATTTTATAAACTCTTTCTCACCTTCTTTAGTGATTCTATCTTTTAATTTCGAGCAGTGTGTGTACCCTGTTTATTTTACACACACATTGTCTCCTGAGAAAAACTGGAGGATTCTTAAATCCTCACTCAATCTTCATAACCCTTTGTTTCCCACTGTGGATAGTGGTATAGGTTGATTAAGACCTGAACAACCTGTGTTCTATTGTTTTTTTTTTCATTGAAGATCTGCGGTAGAGGTCTTTGGTCCTAGACAGTATTGTACTGTTGTTTACCCCTGATCCATGGTGTGGATCAAATTATAAAAATTATTCAGAGGACTAAGTCTCGGGTTGAGACTGAACATCTTGGTTACCTTTTCTATGCATTTTAATTTAAGTCTATATGTATACTATATATTTATTTCATTTTTCACTGCTATTACTTTGAAATACATAACTATTTTAATGCTACTTTGATTGTTAAATTAGAAAGTGTTTACACTTATTGTAAACTAGTAAGTTAGTTTCAAAAGATAATTTAATCTTCAGATTAAGTCAACTAAGACCTAATCAATATTTGAGAAACTGATTGAACATTTACACTCTGTATAGTTTCACTATAGTTTAACTTTGTTTTTAAATTGGGTGATTTTAAGAGAAATAATTTTAACAGAAATTTTTATTGGTACTCAATTCACCCCCCCCCCCCTCTTGAGTATCCACTCCGACCAACATTTGGTATCAGAGGGTGTATTGTTAAATGATTTTTGAAATACTCTGTTTTTGCACTGTGATTTTTGTTCCATCTTTAAAGATCATAAATTTCTGTTAGTTCTAAATTTTATCGCTTTAAAATTTTCTTCTCAAAAATCTAGTTATGGATAATTGACTAGAGGGTGCTGCTACTAACAGGACACCTTTCTTTAATGGCACCAACTTTGCCAAGTGGAAATGTAAGATGAAAATATATTTAGAAAGCATGGGTTTTGATATCTAGAATGCTATTGAATCTTAATATAAAATTACAGAAACTGAAAGAACAACTTGGGATGAACCTAAAAAAGATTACTTATAATAATAACTATAAATCCATGAATGCCATGTACTGTGCTTTAGGAGATGAAGAGTTTAACTGAATTTATGCTTGCAAAACTAATTATAAAATATGGGATACTTTGGGTGTCTATCATGAAGGAACAACCAATGTTAAATAAATGATATTGTATACTTACACTATTAAATATGACAATTTTAAAATGAAAACTGATGAACCTATTTCGGATATGTATCTCAGGATCAATGAGATAGTTAATACAATGAGTTCACTTGGAAATGAATTTCCATTTAAGGAACTAATTATGAGGATACAGAGATGTCTTCTTAAATGATGGAGAGGAACTTCTGTTTTAATCAGAGAGTCATGTGACATTGGAGCACTTCCTGTAAAAGAGATTATTGTAAAATTAATGATTTATGAGGAAGAACTCAAGGTGAATAAAGAGGAATATGATGAACCAAAAAATAAATCCGTATCTTTCAAGTCCACTGCTTCTGAGAACATAGAAAAGGATACAATGTATGTACCTAATGAAAGTACAACTAGTGAAGACTCTGACTCTGACAGTGATGCTGAAATAGCTCAAATATCTAGGAGATTCACGAAGTTTTATAGGAATAAGAAATTCTTCAAGTGATCTAACTACAATGGAAAGTATGATAACAAGGGTCAGTTAAAGAAGGATTGGAATAAAGCTAACAAGAATGATGAAATCGTATCCTATGAGTGTAAGAGGAAAGGACACATCAAGGATGATTGTCCAAAATTAAAAGTCAAAAAGAAATAAGATTATAAAGACAAGAAGTACATGAAAGCTGTGAAAGCTAATTGGAGTTCTTTCGAGGACAACACAAGTGAGTCTGATGTTTGTGATTCTGAGAAGAATCATGCCAAAATGGATTTCTTGACCGACACATCTAAGGTAACTTTAGATACTCCTGTTTTAAATTCCTATTATTCTAGAGATGATGTAAATTGTGATTCTGATTCTGAAAAAATGACTAGTGAGGAATTATTTGAATATTGTAAGGTGTTGGAAAAGACATGAAATGAAATTAAGGATAAATACAAGTCATTCAAGAAAAAAAAATTCTCTCATTACTACTGTTAAAACCTAACTTACTATTGAAAAAGAGAAGAATTCACAACTGTTAAAGGAAAATACAAAATTAAAAATTTCAAATGAGAAACTTAGAAAATACTTAGATAAATTTACAAATGGAAAAGATACACCAACTAAACTTCTAGGAAATTAAGTGGAACCAAAATACACTACTAGTTTGGGATACTGACATAGAAAAAGGAATTTCACTAAAACTCGATTTATTCCTAAATATGGACAGAATACTGCTAGTTCACATTCTGGAAATTTGTATGCCTCAACAAGTTATTCATAAGGTTATAGATCAACTAAAGTTTATCATTAAAAATCTATTGATTCTATAAATTATAAGAGACCCATAAGACAAATATGGGTACCTAAATATTTGATTTCTAACCTATATGGACCCAAGAAGATCTAGGTACCAAAATCTTTTTCTATCTAAATCTGTTTTGTAGGAAACATGCTTAAAGAGTTCTCACAAGAAGGTATGGTACTTGGACAGTGGATGTTCAAGATACATATATGGATAATATTCATTCTTCAAAATTTTAATAAAGTTTGATGGATGCCACGCCACCTTTGGTGATAATTTTAAAGGAAAATCATTGGCCTAGGCCAAATTGGTAACTCTAATTCAGTTTTAATTTCTAAAGTTTTATTTGTTGATGGACTTAAGTATAACCTGTTAATTATTTCTCAATTAAGTGATGATGGATTTAATGTGAAATTTTATAATTATTCCTGCAATGTTTTTAATTCTCAAAATGTTTTAGTATTTTCTACTTTACGAAATGAAAATGTTTATGTAGTTTATTTTAATTCTTTAGCTAAGAAAGATGTTACTTGTTTAAATGCTTTTCATAAAAAATCATGGCCTTGGAATAGAAGATTAGGACATTGAAACATCTATTCACTTAGAAAATTAACTAGGAAGAACTTAGTTAGAGACCTACCTAAACTTGAATTCCCAAATGAAAACATTTTTAATACCTGTCAAAAGGGAAAGGAACATAAAATTTCTTTTAAATCAAAGAAAGAAGTTTCAACTTCTCAACCTCTCGTGTTCATTCACATGGACTTGTTTGGACCTTCAATAGTTTCCTGCTTAAAATGGAATCACTATGTCTATGTCATAGTAGATGACTATTCTAGATATACTTGGGTATTCTTCTTAGCTCACAAAAGTGAAGCTTGTTCTTACTTTATTAAATACTCCAAATTTGTAGAAAATCATAGTGGAATTAAGATTAAAACCCTAAGAAGTGATCATGGATGAGAGTTTGAAAATCAAGAGTTTGATTCTTATTGCTCACACAATGGCTACAATCACAAATTTTCTACTCCTAGGACACCTCAGCAGAATGGTGTGGTAGAAAGAAGGAATAGAACCCATAAAGAAATAGCTAGAACCATGCTTAATGAATATGACATGTCTATTTATTTTTGGGATGAAGCTGTGAATACAGCTTGTTATTTTATTAATATAGTCTTAATTAGATCAGTTCTTACGAATACCCCATATGATTTGTGGAATAATAGAAAACCAAATGTTAGTTACTTTAGAGTATTTGGCTGCAAAGTTTTTATTCTTAATACAATGGATAATCTGGACATGTTTGCTTCTAAGAGTGATGAAGGAATTTTTCTTGGTTATTCTTTAACTATAAAAGCTTTTAGAGTATTTAATAAAAGAACCAAAAGTGTGGAAGAATCTATTCACATCATGTTTGATGAAATTGATCCACATGAGCCTAAAACCTCTCTTGAAAATCTTGAGGATGATTTCAGTGTTCTGTACCTTAATGATAAATATTACGAACCTGTTGTAAAAACATCCAGTTCAGGACATATTCCAGAATATTCTTATATAGAACCGGAATTGGATATGAAGCTGAAATTTCTAGTCCTACCTTTACTATATCAATAAGGATTCTAAAGAATCATCCTTTTGATTCTATTGTAGGTAATCTTGATAGAGGGACACAGACTAGAGCTTCTCTAAGAAATCAGGTTGAACATAAAGCCTTTCTTTCATAGCTAGAGCCTGAAAATATCAATGATGCTATCAATGATGAAATTTGGGTAATGGATATGCAAGAAGAGTTAAATCAATTTGAAAGGAACAAAGTCTGGGAATTAGTTGACAGACCTAAGGACACATTAACAATATGCACTAAATGGGTTTTTAGAAACAAAGTCGTTGAATCTGGAAACATAGTTAGAAAAAAAAGCTTGGCTAGTTGCACAAGGATATAGTCAAGAGGAAGGTATAGACTATAAGGAAACCTTTTCACCTGTAGCTAGATTAAGATCCATTAGGATCTTACGTTCCTATGCTCCTCATCTGAATTTCAAGTTATATCAAATGGATGTGAAACGTGATTTTATAAATGGTTTTATAATTGAAGATGTTTTTGTTGAACAACCACCTAGATTTATTAATCCTCATATTCCAAATCATGTTTTTAAAAATTCTAAAGCTTTATATGGTCTAAAACAAGCTACAAGAGCTTGGTATGGGAGACTTAGTAATTTTCTTATTTAAATACGTTTTACTAAAGGGATTTCTGATCCAACTCTTTTTATTAAAATAGTTTCTAAAGATGTTTCAATAGTACAAATATTTGTTGATGATATTATTTTTGGATCTTCCAAAAACTCTTTATGTACTGATTTTTCAAAATGTATGAGAAATGAGTTTGAAATGAGTTTAATGGGAGAACATAAATATTTTCTTGGATTTCATGTTTTCAAAAATAAAGATGGTATTATTTTGAATTAATGGTAATTTAAAAAGGATTTCTTAAAACGTTTTGGTTTGGATAGTATTAAGTAATGTGAAACTCTTATGAGTACTGTTTGTAAATTGGATGCAGATGAAACTGGGAAACCAGTGGCTCAAACAAATTACAGAGGTATGATTGGAATCTTACTTTACCTTACTTCTAGTCGACCAGATATTATGTTTATTGTGAGTATGTGTGCAATAATTCAAGTTAATCCAAAATAATCTCATTTACTTTCTATTAAATGAATTTTTAAGTATCATAAACATACTGTAAACTTAGGTTTGTTTCACACAAAAAGACAACCCTTTGAGTTAATGAGTTATTCAGATGCTGATTGTGCTGGTTGAAAGTTGGATAGAAAAGAAACTTCAGGAACATGTCACTTATTGGGAAAATCCTTAGTATCTTGGTGTAGTAAAAAGCAGAATTTTGTAGCATTATCCACTACCGATACAGAGTACATAGCTGTTGGTTGTTTCTTTGCACAAATTATTTGGATAAAACACATTCTTCTGGACTACAGATATGAATTTAACCATGCTTCAATCAACTGTGAAAACACTAGTGTAATATATCTCTCGAAGAACCCTTTCTCTCACTCAAGGAGAAAACAAATTGATGTAATGCACCATTTCGTGGGAGATCATTAACAAAAGGGTGATATAATTCTTGAGTTTATTGGTATTGAACATCAATTTGCCGATATTTTCACTAAACCTTTGATTTCAGATATGTTAAGTCACATTAGACATGAGTTACGTATGTTTAACCTCAATCAGTATCTATTCTCACCGATGTAAAATCCTCACCGATGTCATATTTTCACCGATGTAAGATCCTCACCGATGTCTAATTCTCACCGATGTCAAAATCTCACTGATGTCAAATTCTCAGTGATGTAAGATTCTCGTGGATGTTAAATTCTCAACGATTTCGAATTCTCACCAATGTCAAATTCTTAACGATGTCAAATTCTCACTGATATAAGATTCTCACTGATGTGAATCCTCATTGATGTAACCTCCCTGATAGAAATTCTCACTGATGTGTGTGCTGTTTTAAAAAATATTTCTTCCAATAGAATCTAAATCGTTTATTCATTATTTCAATTAATTTTTTTATTTTATGATTCCTAAATGATAAAACTAAAGTCCAAGCTACTTCTAAATCCACCGAGCCTCAAAACTTAACCCTCAAACCTTAGCTCCCGAATCCTTAAAGAACCCTAAATCCTTCGAACCATCGATGGAAAAAACCAAACATCCTACAATCAGAGATGACTCTGTTGAGCCGAAAACAAAGAATCAGAGGACTGAGAAAGAAGCAAGTGGTAGTGGTAGTGTAGCTAGAACTAGGTCGGGGAGACAACCAGTGAATCTTCATCTGCAAAATCTAGTTATTGTGATTGAAAAGGAGCTATGTATAGAATGGATACTATCTAGAAAATCCTTAGTGCTCGACGTTCTTGAATATCAAAAATGGGTAGAGTGTTTTTCAAACAACAATCATCCCTACTTTCCAAAAATAGTGAAACAATTTTATGATTTTGTAAACTTTGAGAAATCGGAGAATCAAAATCGATTAACCTCTTTTGTGAATGGAAATGAGATTTCGTTTTCATCTGTTGAATGGGATGAGTGCTTGAAAGTTCCAAATGAAGGAGTATCTGGATATTTATCGAGATCCATGCCACCTACCAGTGTCATTTTCGACTATGATACTGCTTTGGAAGAGCTGACTGGTGATGGAAGTCAAAGACAAGTAGTTGCTGTAGAAATGGATGGAGAGAATATATTGTTGTTCAAATCCATTCAACATATATTGTTACTGAGGAGAAGAGACTTTTCCAATTTGAGATATCAGGATATCTATCTCCTGCACCTCTTAAGACACTGTGTAAAGGTAAATTTGTGCAGATTGCTGGTGATCAAAATGGAAGATATTACAAGGTTGAAATCAAATACAAATGCCATATTCTTTTCTAAATTGACTTCTATGATGATTAAAGTAAAAGGGGTTGCGGAGTCACAAGATGAGACAGTAGTACTGAAGAATAAATTTTGTATCACCTATTCTATTTGCAAATACATGTGGATCAATTAGAACCCTTTGAGAGGAGAATGGGTCAATGATGACCAGAAGGTTAATGACAAATTCAATCTTGTGGATCATCCTTCAAGACCAAAGGATGTGACAGATCTAGGTCTGGGACCTGATGAAGAGGAGCCAGAATATAGTGATGATTCAGAAGAGGAAATGTCATCTGCTGATGAAGGAGGAGATCCTAACATACCTCCTAGCCCATCTCTTGAAAATCATGATCAACAGAAATTAGATAAGGGAGAATCTTCTTTAAAGGCTATTGATGAGGCTATTAAAAAGGCTGCTATAGAGAATGAAGAAGATTCTCATGAAAGTGAAGAATCTATGTCAGCTGAGATGAGTCTTAGTCCTGTGATTGGACAATCATTAGTCTCTAATGAGGATACAGTAGAAGTGAAAGATGTTGTACCTAATTCAGAGGACCCTCCAGCTGTTGTAGAAGAAGACTTAATAGTGGATGATTCTCCTCAAGATGAAAGACCTACTGAGAATGCTTCTAAAAATGTTGCTGAGACTTCTGTTATCCTATTTGAGGATTCACCCATTGAGGGGGAGCATCAAACAAATGTTGAAAGTCTTAAAGTGGATACTGGAATTGAAGATTGGGAAGAAGACCCTGGTTTTATAGTCTGTGGTTTAAACTATCCAGATTCAGATGATGAGTCATCTCACAATAGACCGAAGATTACACATGATGTCGATTCTGAGCTATTTCCTGAATATGTGCTCAGAATTCATGACTAGGATACTTTATAGTAAAATATATAGGATATTTTTGTAGAAGAAGTAAAGAATATGAATGTTTTTCTGGTATCTTCATTTCAATCGGTTATGAATGATTATGTGGTCAGTTTAGCCTCTGAAAGAACATCTGCTGCAGTTGCACCTACTGCTTTAGTTACCAAGGATGATCTGGAATCCTTAAAGGATGAACTAAAAGAATCCTTTAGTACATCATTTGTTGAGACGAAGCACAATTTTGATGATGATATGAGTATGTTGGAAAGATCATTTGAAGTCTCTCTAGGTTGTAATTTGTCAACCTTTATGGGTGAAATAGTTGAAGAAGTTAAAGAATGAAAGGCTCAAGTTTCTAGACTTGAAGTAGATATTGAATCTCTAATGTAATATGTTGTTTCTTTAGACTCTTAAATGATATCAATATCCCAAGTAGATAAGGACTTATCTTATGTCAATAATGTGGTAAGCTAGATGGTTTCATTGTTTGAAGTTTTCAAAACTTCTATGAAAGATCATATTAAAACCCAAGACTCCCAAGTTCAAAATCATATCATTGGGTTGACTAAAAGCTTCAATGAGACTATATCATTATTTGTGGGTTATCTTGCATCTAAACCTTCAGTGGATTTGAATTATTTTAGAGTTGTGATGAAGGAGGATCTTGGTTCGGCTTCAACCAGTGGCTCTGTGGACTCATCCGAGCTGAGTAGAGTTTTTCTCTCTACCAGAGATTCAGCCAAAGAGATAATAAAGATAGTACAAGACTATATGAGAGAATCTTATGCCTCCCAAAAGGAAGTGAATGATATGGTATAATCATATTTCTCTAAGATTTTCACCAAAAATCAACTCAAAAGTCACTTCAAACATTTGTTGGAAAATATGAAGCTGCCTCCTTTTAATTAAGCTTTCAGAGAACAAGTTATCAAGCAAAAGGAATTGACTCCAGCATTGGACATGTTTATGGAGAACAAGGATAACATTATATCTTATATAGAGATAGGAGGAGGAATAATTATGGACTTTAGAAATCTACTGCTTCTTTTTTTGCATGTTGATGTTAGGCCAGTAATTGTCCCTATTACTTTTCCTGCCTCTGCCTCTACTGCTTCTCTGGTTCAGATGACTCATGCCCAAGAAATTCAAAGCCTCACTCCTATGATCACACAAAGGACTCCTCAGTACAGACCATGATTCGTTTCTGTGGCTCAGCCTCCTTTGATCATTTCTGGAATTCCTAAGCCCTCACATGGAGCCACTTCACCTGAATCCTTTTCTACTCCCAAGGGAAAATCTCACATTGAAGATGTGGATTGAAAACTGGATAGACTATTTAATAGGAATTCATTGTACTTTGTTTTATGTGTCTGTACCTTTTTACAATATCTAATACATTTTGTTTCCCACTTTTTTATTTCTCATTGGTTTCCCACTTTTTGATTATCACAAAGGGGGAGAAATGTTCTATAGGTATATTAAGGGGGAGATATATTTTAACAGGCTTTTACAAAGGGGTTGAGAGTATCAAAGGGGGAGAAATTTTCCCTATCATGATTTTACTTATTGATACTAGTGATTTTCCTTTCATTCTTTGATACCATTACATTTAGTTCTCTGATACCATTTTATATAACTCATTGATACCACTAAACTTTACTTTTGATATCATTACATTTAATTTTATCTCTGATACTATCAATTTTTCTTCCACCTCTGATCCTTTTTGTTCTATAATATACTGCTTCTATGAGATAATTGAATTTACTAATATATCCTCTAATATAACTGCTCACTATTTTAAAAACTATAATTTTATATGCGGTGATTATCAAAAAGGGGGAGATTGTTGACCTCACCTGTTTTGATAATCCCAATCGTGCTGTCATATAATTTGATAATCTCAAAATAATGATTCTCTATATATTAATTATTTCAATATGGGATCAATATGATAATAATATTAAAATAATCCCTGATATATGTTAATCCTTGTTTATCCATGTTTGTATAAGTTCTGAAATAATTCTAACCCAATCGGATGTTCTTTGCATAAAAACAGATATGTGAAAGCTACTTATCTGCACATAGCTACTGATATAGAGCAATCGGTACTCAGTCTACCGATATACATAGTCTACCGATAGACAGAGTCACCTTTACACTATGTTAACTAATATAAACAGTGTTTTCGGTAAGCAGACACAAAGTCTACCGACAGAACAGACGAGCTACCAATGTTCATGTCTACCAGTACTTACTGATAAAACCACTCTACCGAGCTACCGACTAACAAACTCACCAGATCTACCTACAGAAAAGAGCTACCGATATACTGAAGTCTACAGATAGAGCCAGTTCACACATAGTTACCGATACATTGAGCTATCGATAGCTCAAGAGCGACCGATAGAGCAAGAGCTACCGTTTGAAGATCCCACGACACCGTACACTTTTACCAACATGAGCTACTAATGATTGACAAACCAGTCAAACTCTATACTCTATACTATCAATACTATTTGTTTATATACTCTCAATACTATTTGTTTATTAAGATAACAATTATATTTGATGTTTTTAATGTAGTTAATGATATTTAATTATCTCTGCTTCCATGTCAGGGAATTGTACCTAGTACCCATACAAAAAGTAATTATTCTTTTCTGCTGAAGCTGAAATCTATAAAGGGATAGAAAAAGATTGTGCAAGACACACTTTTTTAATGAGAGATAATCATGGCACTAAGAAGACACACGAAGGGTGAAAGAGCCAAGAGCTGAACAACATTCAAATGTGGAGCATTTTTCACTACTCGACATCCATACTCCATGAATCACGGACATACATGAAGAAACATATTCTAGAGGATAACACTAGCTGCATCGTGAGTTAAGAACTACAAAAAACATTTCATGCACTCAGGCTGCTAAGTTGAACCTGAAATCAAGGAGGAAAACGACACTCTGTTTTTTGAGTAGAAACCAGAGAAGGACTCAGATGCTTATAAGAAAAATCAAAAGAGTCCAATGCTGCACTACAAATCACTAATACTTTTCTAAACTTGTTTTCACCTTCCTTGGTGATTCTATATTTACATTTAAAGAAGTGTGTTTACCCTATTTATTTTACACACACACTGTCTCCTGAGAAAAACTAGAGGATTATTAAATCCTCACTCAAACATCATAACCCTTTGTTTCCAAATGTGGATAGTGGTAAAGGTTGAGTAAGACCTGAACAACATGTGTGTTGATGTTTGTTTTTCCCACAAAGAACTATGGTAGATGTATTTGGACCTGGAAAATAGTGTACTATTGTTTACCACTTATCGAGGGTGGGGATCAATTTATATAAATTTTTGAGAGGACTAAGTCTCGTCATGAGACTGAACCTCTTGGTTACCTTTCCTATGAATTTAAATTTACGTCTATAAGTATACTATATATTTATTTCATATTCCGCTGCTATTACTTTGAAATAAAAAACTATTTTAAATCTACTTTGATTGTTAAATTAGTAAGAGTTTATTTGATTATAAACCAGTAAGTTAGTTTCAAAAGTTAATTTAGTCTTCAGATTAAGTCAATTGAGACCTAATCAATCATTTAGAAACTGATTGAACATTTACACTCTGTATAGATTCTCTATAGTTTAACTTTGTTTTTAAATTGGGGGATTTTAATAGAAATAATTTTAACAGAAATATTTATTGGTACTCAATTCACCGCCCTCTTGAGTATCAACTCCGACCAATAATTTTGTTTTCTAGTAGAGTGTTTATGGCATGTTAATGTGTTTTTTTGTTAAAACCTTCATTAAGATATATATCAGTGTTCTCAAAATTTTGAATTTAGTTTGTTTTAATGTGAAAGAGGTACAGTGTGTGTTTTGGGTGTCGCATTGAAGTGTGATTTGACATAAAAGAGGTTTTGAGTGATTCTTTTATTAAAGTCATGTAATACATTTTTGAAATTTCTTGAAAAATTTTCTTAATGGTAGTCTACTTGTGAATGTGTTTTCTTTAAAAATTGCAATTTGTTTAATTAATGGTGTAGGTGATGTAGATTATGTTTTAAAAGTTTTTGGTTTCTGCTAAATTCAATATAGGTATTTTGAGATTGTTTTCTTGTGTAATACCTGATGATACTCCTTTATAATTGATTTACTAATTTGTTTAAAGGGTTTATCAAATTATATCTATTGTAAAATACATTATTGTACATGTTTTTTGTGTGTGTAATGATTAAAAATAGAATTTGGGTGTGCAAATGGTGGTTTTATATTTTTAATTACCCTATTTGGATTGTATATATAAATGCGTCATGTGACGTGATCTTGGATTTTAGAAGTGGAATTGACGGTGTAAATGGTATCTTGTTATGTGTGGTGTTTTTCATTGACTTTTTATGTGATGAGCACCTATTATGATCTTGAAACATGTTTGAGCACAATGTGGGAAGCCTGGGTAGCTAAGAAGGAGGACTAGTCTAATGGTCTGGTTATCTGAGGGTGGTTGTGACCCTGTTTCACTTAGTATGATTGATGAAAGCAACAATAACTAAACATATGAATGATTGGGGGTCATAGTTTTCTAATACATTTTTTCTAAGGGTCATGCTTTCTAATTCATGTTTGTTGAGGATTGTGGTTTCTAAGCCACATTTCACCGAGACATGAAGATCTAGATACACAAGCTAGTTAATACCCACGAGGCCTCCCCCATATTGGGGGATCCTTGTTTACTTCATACTTATCGGTCTGACACTTGGTTTATCATAAAAGTAAGTTTTCATGTGTTCTTTAATTTAGTTTTTTGTTTTGAAAATTATTTTCATTCAAAACATATATTGTTAAAAATTGATTCCATAATTAATATTCAATTTTTTATTTTCTTTTTTTTATATAACAGAAAAAATTAATTCGTCATTTAATGTTTATGGGGGGAATAATTTACTTTATGTTTCATCCCTCTAGGCTTTTTGCTCACACCGTACATACAACTTTGGGTGTATGTAGACTTTATTCTTTGGGTACTCTTAGTTGAGGCATCATTCTTAGCGATGGTGGTTTGAGATGTTGATGGTCTTTACATGTAGGTTGGTGTGGGTAGCTTGGTGTTTTGGCTTCTCATGTTGCCTATAGGATGGCATAGGAGTTTTATTTTTCTATATTATTGTAGTCCCCTTTTGGATCTTTAGTAGAATTGTAGAAATTAAATATGATTATTGTTTAAAGGCATGTTTGGTTATCCTTTTTCAGTTTCTGTTTTATTATCTTGTTAGTGTAATTTTATTTTTTGTTTCAATTAAATCATTCTAATGTATTTTTTTTTACACCCATGCACTTGTTCTAGCCCGTGGGTTCAGGAATGCCCTATGGGCCTTTCTGTAGACTAGGTCGGGTTCTGGGTCGGATGGAGACATGACCTAGTTCATGTTGAAATGGTATCAAAGGAAAGTTTTACCTCTTGGGTTGTGTTCATTAGAGATCAAATCCTGGTAGACCAACATTAAGGGTGTCAGAACACGACATTATAGCTACAAGCAAGGTTCTTGGATAGCAAACCTCATGGAAGGACACGTGTTACCAGGGTAAATTGAGTTCTGACTGAGTCTTTGGTCCTTGCGGTTAATCGTGTTTAAGGGAAATAAAATGGAGTATGGTCAGTGGTCCTAGTGTTCTCACTAGGTCTAGAAATCCATGTGGAGCTAGAGACGTTATCCTCGAATACTCATTATGGTGGTGGTGTGAATGGCATATGGCCCCCTACTATATTTCATAGTCACCTTCTGACACTATTCTCCTCTTGCATCGTTCCACAACATTGTGTTTTGGATTCATGGGAATATGGTTTTTAGGTAAAATGTATTTGTTTAGGGAAATTTTTTTAAAATGAATCTTTCTAAAAATAAAATGATGTGTGTGGTTTGAAATGTGTGGGTTGATTGTTGAGGTTTTGAAAAAAAAGGAAAGGTCTTACATTGATTTTTGGTGTTCTCATGGGAAACCAAATGCATGAGTGTATATGGAATGAGATAAGGTTAATGACATGATAGGATGAGTTCCTAGATGCACATGAGGTTGGTGTCGGTTTGGCATGGTAAAATCCATTTGTGAGGACCATGAGAAACCATTGGTTTTTGCACAACACACCAGCTTCATTTATTTTCAAAGAGTTTCTTTTAAAATAATATTTTGGGTTTTAATTAATGGTAATTGTGTGGTGTTTATAGGTATTTTTGGGATGTTGTAAAAAAGGAGTTTTGAGCCAAGAATCCTTTTATACTGTGTGGTGTCGTGAGTATATATTATTATTGGCTAGTCAGTGTGAAACAATGTGGTTAGTTGTTTTTTTTGAAACGTTCTTCAGGAATCCCATGCAGCGGTTCCCCCTACATGTTTTGTGTTATCTTTCAGTATGACATAGACATTGCGACATTTTAATTAGGTCTATGAATTTTTTATTAACTAGTGTATCCCCCCAAAAATCAATATCATGTGATTGATGTGAAGACACGAACGATTCATCATTGGTCTGTCCTCCAGCTGATTAAAGAAAGGACTCTCCCTTGGGAGTGATTGTGCTATGTTTAACCCTTCTAATATTTGGTTAAGTGGTTCCTCTTGCTGTTGGATGATAGTTGTGAGGGGCGCTGAATGGATTTTTGGTCTTTTTTAGTTGACTAAGTCATTGGGTATGATGTTTGACACCATTGTGTCTTAAGGCACCCTAGGAAATTGTGAAAGGAATTCCAGTGGGGAAGTTTGATGGCGGTTTAGAATTATCGGTGATGACCGATGTCTTGAAAATATCGTAGTTCTTTCATCAGCCACAAGGTTCATGTTTGGTGACATTTCAAAACATGATTTATCTTTGAAGAGTAAGGGTGGATTTCATAAAATTATTTGGGAATCCCTATTTTCTTAAAAGTGTGTCCTCTCGGGGTGTTCAAATTTTTCTAATCAGTGGAGAGTGTTTGGTATATGAATTTCCTACTTATGATTCTTGGTTAAGGTGTATAGGTGATGCATGATCATCATCTAAACAACTATTTTCATTAGCGTGATGCAAGGGAGTAGTATGATGTCAGATTGTTTTGTTGATGATGGTGTTTTCTTAATTGTAGTATGGTTGCTTGCAGTGCTAAAAAAATGAGAAGCTTCGTTTGGCTGTCTTTGATGCCTGACTACGAGGTAGAATATTCTATAAACATCTATGGATCCATCCATAGGCCCTAGAGTGAAGTTGTTGCATGGTCAGGAACCCGGAAGTTTATGGGACCCCGAATCTATTTTTTTCATCGGTATTGATGTTGAAGGCGGTTTAAATTGTTTTCATTGGTTGTTTCTTTATAAACAACCTATTTTTGTGTGTGAGGTTTCCTGTGGATATGTGGAAGTGTGTTTGTCTCATTACATTGATGTCTTGGAGGTTGTGTCCCATAGAATATAATAGTTTTTAGTTTTCCTTATGGGGTCTCTCTCAAATATCATTGGAATAGATCAGTGTTGGAATTTTTCATAATGGTGGGGAGTCCGCTCGAGCCTCCCTGTGTCAGTTTTCCAGTCTTCTCTCGTGTGTTGCCAGCTTTCTAATAGTGGGATCCCTAACGGACATCCCCAATGAAGGCCCTTTAGATAAATTACTAAAGATGGATTAGTGTTGAATGATAATAATGTTCCTTGGATGTGTCCTGGTATTGTTTATTCATTACTGCAAAATGGCGGGATTTTCGTTCAAATGTGCGTGGGGTGTTTCGGCTTGTGATGTTGGTTTTTTTGGGTGCAAGAGTTCCTTTAATAAATCAATCAACTAGAAGAGCTCTATCTTTGTAGGTTTGTTGACACTCAGTGAAATTTTTTTAACGTGTTTTTTGGGGTTTTATTTTAAGAAACATTCTATAAGCATGGTGTTTTTCCCCTTTTCACATTTTTTTTCATAGGGATCCACCTTGAACCTAAAGGGGTTGCCAGTAGCTGCTTCGGGTTCAATCTTAGTCATGGATTTCCAAGTATAGAAAGGGATATGGTGGGGAGAATTTTCATACCCATATCATTTAAATTATTTGTTTTTTCAATTTTCTGGGCATCATGTTTTTCGGGTTCAAGCAAGACATAAAATGTTTGAGTTAATATTAAAAAATCATGTTTTGGCCATGGAATCGTTCAGTGCATCGCGGTCGAAAATGCGTGGATTTTCTTTATTCATCGCATGAGCTCACCTGGTTCACCGTACGGCCTGAACGATGTTTGGGGTACTTAAATAAAATTTAACAAATAATAAAATGGAAATAAAAAGAAAATAAGAAGTTTAATAAAAATTTAATGAAATATTTTAGTCATAATAATAATTATATTGTTTGATGATATTATTATTAATATTATTATTATTAAGAACATAAATTGTATTTTGTTTTATTAATATTATTCTTAATATTAAATTAAGTTACAGTTAATTTATTTTTTCATTTGGATTTAAAATATTCAATCAAGGTGTGAGATCAGTCTGAGTTGAATTTGGAGTTTTTGTGAAAAACTGGGTTTTTGAGGCCTGACCGCATCCGACACTTGGGCCATAATGACTCGATCTTTTGTTTCTTAATTTTGTTTTTTATTTTATTTTATACTCAACAAAACTATTTCATTTGATGAAATGAATATAAATAAAATGAGACTGTTGGATTTCGATGATTATATGATTGTTGGTCAATATGACTGTTGGAAACTAAATATTGCAATTGTTGTCTATAAATATAATTGATCATAGATAATTAATACAGAAATAAGATTTTATGGCCTCATCCAGTAGTCTCAGGCTGATTGAATCCCATCTAACATAACTTGTGAAAGAGGTAGCACCACTGGGCTTTGCTTTGGACCAAACCAAAGCCAAACATCATCATGGGAAGCTGGAACGAAATCGCCTTCGGGAGAAGTTCAAGCTGATAGAAATCACACCTCGGGCAATGTTGGCTGAGCTGCCCCATGATTCCATCAACTTAGCACACCTTACACTTATGTCTTATACAGGTGTTATAAGGGGCTACGTAGCAAGACATTAGTAGTTTAATGTAATCCTTTTATGTAAATAAAAATTGTTATTTCTTCTTATGGTGAAGTTGGTAATTCTCAAATGTCTGGATAAATATAGGATGTATATTATTGATGAATTTGGGAAAAGGGATATTTAAAACAATAAATAATAAAAAATGTGTCATGATTTTCAAAAAATGGCCTTCTACAGTTCTGTTCAGTATGAAATTTAGAATCCAATATGATCAATATAATTTTTGATGAATAGAAAATTATGAATAGTTATTTTACGCTTATGATTAGTTATGTGATTCAATAAAATAGATAAATAACTGCTTTAGAAATTATTGGTTAACTGTTAGTTTCTTCAGGTGAATATTTGTTTTATTTAAAAATTAAATAACATATATTTAGAAAATTATTTACAAAAAATGGAGTTTATTTTTGAATTTAGAGAATCGATATTTGGTTAAGTTGAATTTTTTGGATTTTTCTAAAACAGTTGAATTTTTAGTGAATAGGTTTTTTATTTAAAAAATAAATTAAAAATATTAAGAAATTTATTTTCGTAAAATGGAGTTCATTTTTGAAAATCCGAGCATCAATATTTTGTCAAAATGAATTTTTGATATTTTTCTGAAATAGTTGATTTTTTAGTGAATAGTTATTTTATTTCAAAATTAAGATAAAAATATTTATATATTTTTTTTTTCATAAAATGGTGTTCCTTTTTTGAAATCAGAGCATAGATATTTGGTTAAGGTGAATTTTTGTTATTTTTCAGAAATAGTTGAATTTTCCGTGAATAGTGAAAATACAATTTTGAGTTTCGGGTTTTTAATGACATCATTAAGGATGTAATAATTATGAAATTATTTAGATAGACTTATGAATAGTAATATATGTTATTCGGTGTCCCATGTGGCCCATACCATAAGAAATTACCATGGGCTATCCCATGGTGTTTCCAATACCACTGATGACGTGTCCCTTGGCAATTAATGCTTTGTTCCCTCACTTCTCCTACAAATACCAAGCCTTTCCCCCATTCATTTCATTTCCAAATCCTCCAAAACGAAGTTATGGTCTCTTTACATCCCAAGTAGTCCTTCCAAGGTTCCCTCAAGCCCTCAAAGATCCCAAACATCCTGATTTCGAAGTTACTCTTCAAGGTAAGGGATCATCTCACCCTCCTATTTTAAGCCAAGACATCCTTCATGATGTGTATTCTAGATTCCATCTACATTTGTTGAGGGTATGTTCTTATATGTTATCCTTACAATCCATTTCATTTCTAATTTTTGATAGACCCTTTCCACTCTCAATAATTAGTTTTTTGAATTATTATGTGACGCTGTTATGCTGCCAGATTTTTCATAAAAGAAATCTCATCTTCTCTTTTCTTTGATGTTTCCTTTTCATATGGTATGTCATTAAAATTTCCATACCATGTTGTTATCTCCATTTTATTCTATATTTATACTTTATTATATGTTATTTATGAGTGGGTTACTCTTGTACCCTCTATTTTCAATGTTTTCTAAAACCGTGTTATATAGCTATTATGATGCAGAAAATTCAAGTCAATATTTCTATCTCTTTCACTCTAAAAATTATCCCGTTTTATTCATGTGAATTACCAGACAAATTTAGTTTCAATGAGTGTTCATAAATATATAATTATGAGGTATTTTATTTTGTAAGTGACATACATATAACCCTCACTCCCTTTCCATGGGTTATAAATGACATAATGATCTTATTTTTTTAATGAACTTTAAAAATGTCACGATCATGAAATGAAACACATTAATTTTATTCTCCATGGGTTAAATATGAAATGTTTGATTGTGATATATGTGGATAAAATGAAAGTAAATACATATTAATGGTGTTCCCTGATAGTGCTCCAATGCATTGGGTAATGATTTAATCTCTAGAGATGACAAGTTTCACGATACCTTGGTGAATAACCATGGTAATTTTTATGATACCTTGGGGATGGACCATGGTGATATGTTTATGATTGTGTAAATTAAATTTTGTAGCCACATATTCATGTTATATTCCAAGTTCATTTCAATATGACATTCCTATACTTATATTTATCATGTCTTTATGTTTTTATTCATGTCCTTATTGATATCACAAGTACACTTATTCCCTTGTTTACCATTACTGGGCCTTCTTCTCACCCATTCCATTGATGCATGTATCCAGGATTTGAGGTTCAGTAAATGTACATAGGATGGACCTATTATGAAGCCTTACATGTGGTTTAAAATATTGTTTTATGTTGTTTTCATGTATTATGTTCCTGATTTCCATGATAATAGACTTTAAAGATACCATGTTTGTAAAATGTAATGGAATGTTATGTAATAAAAAGGTGGGATTCCATATGGGAGAAGTATGATTTTGAAATCGTACGACATCTCTTGGGCCACCGTTTGACCTGCCAATGTTCAATGTATTAAATAAAATGAATTATTAATGAATAAATAAAATAACCAGAATGATAAATAAAATTAAACAAAATAAGAAGAGTGTGATAAAATTTAATGAACTGTTCTACAGAAAAAATAATATTATTATTTGAGGATGTTATTATTATTGTAATTTTTATCATTATTATCATTTTCAGTAATATTTTTTATGTTATTATTACTAATTTTTATGAAAAATATATTTATGTGGAAATTTAGGGTCATTATTCTTTTTTTTCTTTTTTTCTCTTATTTCCTTTATTTTTTTTCTTCCATCTTTCTCCCTTTCTCTCTAACCCGTTTCACCCAATCTTCCCTTCTCCCCTAATACTTTTACACCAGTTTCTTTCCCCTAAAACCATACCTCATGCCACCCACATGGTCATACCTCTCCTTGTTCAGCCTCTGTCCGGCGTCACCCCTATCTCTCAGCCAGTCTGCTCTTGTTGTGCCCTTACTTCTCAGATAGCCTCTCACAGCACAGCCCATTACCATGGGACCACTACTCACCCACCTTCCTCTCCTATCGTCTGGCTACCACCCTTTGAAAACCTCACCTCCTTCCTTCTCAAACACGATTTCCATCAGTGGCACCAGTTCACGATGCACCGTCCCCTACTGTTCACAGTGTGGTCAGAAAAACCCCCTACTGATCGGTGATGCCTCCTTCCATCTCCCCCAATAGCTCCTCTCTCCCCTTCCATGCACACCGCACCCCACCAGATATGTCCCGTCTCTTTTATCATTGAATTTTGGTATTTCCAGCGGTAATGATTTTCTATTTTAGGGTTCTAACATGAGTTTTTTGGTTCAAATTCTTGTTTTGGGTTCGCACTAGGTTGTTTGAGGAGTAGTTGAAGTGAAATGGTGTTTTCGCACCTTTATTTAAATTATTCTTCATTCATTGTTGGTTTTTTCACATTTAACCATTTCATGAAGAATTAATTTTCTTCTCAAATTTTGTTTTTGTTTTATTTAATTAGTTTGTTTTATGTGAATCATGTTTTTAATTGATGTTGATGTGTATATGTGATATTTGTGTGTCTTATGTAATAATTCATGATGAAATGGTTATTAGCTGCTTATATATTAAAAAATTGTGTTATGGTTTAGAGTTAATTTTTTTTGAGTCATAGAGGAATTATTTATTGAATTTTTAGAAGTTTGAGTGATGTGACCTATTCTTAAAATTATTTCATAAATTTTATGGTGAATTATTATTTTAATTTAATTTATTTAGCACAATTTTTATGTTGTTTACATACTGTGAATGTGATTTTTTCTGAGTTTTGTTGTGGATTTTCATTATTAGTAGAGTTTTTATGCGATGTTAATGTGTATTTTTGTGAAAAATGAAATTGATCTATTTATCAATGTTCTCAAAATTGTGCATTTAGTTTATTTGAATGTGAAAGAGCTATAGTGTGTTTTTTCGGTGTGGCATCAAAGTGTGTTTTGTCATAAAAGATGATTTCAATGCATTTGGGTGTTTAAAGCCATGCAATTCGTTTTTAAAATTACCTAATAATTTTTCTTGGTGGTCATGTAATTGTTAATGTGTTATCATTAAAAATTGAAATTGGATTAATTCGTAGTGTATGTGATGCATATAATGTTCTAAAGATTTTTTTATGTGTGCCAAATTCAAAATTAGAATTTTGAGTGTGTTTTCATATGTAATTCCCATTGGTACTCTTTTATAATTGATTTCTAAAATTTATAAGTGTTTTATCAAATTATTTTGATGGTTCGAAGCTTACTTGGACATGTTTTTGGAGTGTGTAATTCATCAAAATGGATTTTGGGTGTGACAATGGTGGGTTTTTGTGTGAAGGTACCATGTTTGGATTCTATGTATAAATGTGACATGTGACATGATCTTGGATTGTAAAAGTGGAATTAATTGTGTAAATGGTATCTTATCATACATGGTGTTTTTCATGGCTTGTTTATGTGATGTGCACTTATTATGAACTTGATACTTGTTTGAGCACAACACGGGAAGCCTAGGTAGCTAGGAAGGTGGACTAGACTAGTGGGCTAGTTATCTGAGGGTGTATTCGGCCTTGTATCACATAGCATTCTTGACTAATGCAACACTAACTAAACATATAAATGATTGAGGGTCATGGTTTCTAATCCAATTCTACTGTGGTCCATGGATTTAAAGAAAATTTTCTGCAGGTTGTGGTTTCTAAGCCATGTTTCACCAAGACATGATGATCTAGAGACACATGCTAGCTAACACCAATGAGGAGTCACCCATATTTGGTTATCCTTATTTAGTTCATTCATACCAACATGAATCATTGGTTATCTTAAATGTTAGTTTTGGTGTGTACATTAATTTAAGTTGTTTTCTTTAGAATAGTTTTCATTTAAAACACCTATGGTTATTTTTTTCCCATAATTACTTTTCAAGAATTTATTTACTTTTTTTATTTAATAGGAAAATGTATTCATCATTTAATGGTTTTGTGTGGAATCCTTTTCTTTTGGTGGCATCCTACAGGGCCTTTTGATCAAATCCTACATACACTTATGGGTGTATTAAGACCTTGTTCTTTGTGTATTTGAGGTTGAGGGATCATGCTTAGCGATGGTGGGTCGAGTTGATGAGGGTATTTCCATGAAGGTTGGTGTTAGTTGCTTTGGGGTGTGGCTTTCATGTTCCATGGAGGATGGTATTTGAGTTATAATTTTCTATCTTATTTTAGTCCAATTTTGGATCATTAGTTGAATTGTAGACTTTTAATATGATTATGTTTTAATGGAATTTTCGGCTATTTGTTTCTAGTTTCAGTTTATTTATCTTGTTAGATATTTTGTGTAAATTTTTTTGGTAAATTATTCCCAAGTATTTTTTTGATACTCGGACACTTGTGCCTACCAGTAGGGGTCGGGAACACCCTTTGAGCCTTTCCCCAGACCAGGTCTGGTGTTGGGTCATATGGCGACCCGACCTGGTTCGTGACATTTAATAATCATTTACGTGAACAAATAATTTGAACTTATTTGAAAATATAAATTATTGTGATAGAAAATATGAAATATGCTTTAAAAAATTCAAAAAATTGTATAGGATGTAATTATTCAAAAATTAATCCTACCGATGGGATGATACTACATGTTTCTAAAAAATATAATAGTCAAAAAGTTTACATAGTTTTTATATTCAAATTCAATGTTAAATAATTTCCAATGACCTAAATTAGATTAAATGAGAAATATATTTTATAATTAAACATTGACACAAATTTTAAATATAATTTAACATTACAAATGAATTGAAAAAAATGTAAATTTTAATTAAAATCCACTGTTTTTAACTATTCATTAAAAATGAAACCTATAGAGAAATACCAATCAATTATCCTTACCATGTTTTTATGTTTAACATTAATATATGAAGTTTGTCTTTTAATAATAAATCTTTAGAACATCCAACAATTAAATTTAGAATCGGTACCCCATTGAATGGTGTTAAAACTACCATTACAACAAAATAATAGTTTTTATCCATAATCATATGTTTGTTCTCATATTATGTATATCAAATATATTTTATTATTACCAAAGATATTTTATTGAATATATATCATATATATTACATTCATATCACTCAATAATTGTAATTAATTTAATTTTTTATGTTAAAATAGTTTGGTGTCCATATAAATATTTTTTTCCTTTATATTCAATTTTTTCATAAACATATCTAATTAAATAATAACATATAATTCTTTATAATATTTGTGTAAACCGAATATTTTCATAAATTAATTAATATTGTTCATAAACACTAATTTAACAGTTGGGTTATATGTCATTATATTTAATAATAAAAATATACTAATTTATTATAGGTTGGTAAAACACGTTCATGTGTATTATGTAATCCATCATGGAAAGTCATCATTTTGTGGAAGTTAAGCCAAACTCACTCTTCTATGTAGGTCAAGTTAAAAAAATTTTTTACGTCGTGCTCGATTAGCTGGGTATTGTATATAACGCAAGAGAGAGATATCAATTAAATATAAAATAATCTATATTCAATTTAATGTGAAATGAAAAATATATCAATGTTTATATAAATTGAAAATAATAATTCTCAAAATCATAAGGAATTATATTCCACCCCCTAAAAAAAATTTTCCCTTGAAATTCACCTTTCATTCAAATAACTAATACTTTAATGTTTCATTCATAAAAACCCACACAAAAAATGGATACAAAAACAAACCTTACAAATGCATTGTTGGAACCATAATGGTTATTCGAAGTAGCATATAACTGAGTTTCCACATATGATAGAATATATTTGTATTAATGAATAGACATTAAAGAATAGATTAAAAATTTATTGGGAGTGATTTTACTCATAAATAAGAAAAAATTTAATTATCAATGAAAAAATGAGTGCTCAAAGTCATAAATCTATGATGATTTAATGTCCATAGGTTCAACAAAAACAAGGTATTAGGACAAGACGTTTTCTTTGGATCATTATCCTAATGTTGAGTAATAATTTTTATTGAAAAACAACATAATGATATATACTTACTTGATAAATATCTATGACCATTATTTCATTACCTAGTAGTGCTTTTATCAATTTAAAATTTATCTATTACATCATGTAATGGTCATCCAAAAATTAACTTTGATTTATGATGTGATAAAATACACCTTTAGCAAATATTATGCCCCATAACACAATGAAAAGTATTAAAATATGTCTATAAATATTCTTAAATTAGAAATATGGTTTATAAATTTTTATCTTCACATATTTGTGAAAATACTATTTCATCATAAATATTTATTCAGAAAAAATAATTATACATTTACCCAGACATCACACTGGTCAATGGTTGGCATGTAACCCTTATCCTCCTTCTATCAAAGGTTCAAGACCCATTACCATGCTATACTTGATTGGATATCACACAATATTCATGATGAGATTTTATAGAACCAGGATAATATAAATTCAAAAATGTGATCATGATCCTTGAACTAAGGTTAATCAATAAATAAACATTTAAATGGGGTTTTCGATACTAATATAATCTGTAAATAATTTTTGTGTGGATTTACATAAAAATTTCATGATTGTTTCTCCTTATAACGCATATGAATGGTAAAAAAACATTTAAAAACATTTTTGTGAAATAATATTATGTTTGATTACCCCATATGTCACAATGTATATCTTTGTTATCACATTTCAAATATGTGAATTCCCTCATCAAATATTTTATTGGAATATTGTAATGAACTGAATTACAATTAATTAATTTTGAAACCAATCATGCTTCGTTATTAAATGTATACTAGATTTATTATATAAATCCAAAAATGTTGTAAACTTCACCCATGATAGCATAAACTACTTGTCTACAAGTCCTTAATTAGTTCAAAGTCTATCAGTACCATCCACATTAATTATTCATATCAGATATATATATATATACCCAAATATTGTTATCATACCATAAAAAACATATTTATGTTTATCATTTCATTGATCATGTGTTTTCCGTGGATATAACATTTCCCTTATATCAAATTTCTATTTCATTAGAACCATTCAACATGTTTTTGTAAATTCCTCGAAAAAAACACAAAATGAAAAAATCCTTATATATTCCACATTTCATGGATATGTAATCTAGAAACATAAAAACATTAAATACTTAATTCCTAAGCTACTAAAAGTGTTACCACATCATAATAACTATTTTCTTCTTAAGTATCATATATATTCGCTTCATCATCATCACTGTAAATATTACTCATACTACATTGCAGATTCACTTCATGAGCTTTACTCATGGGACATTGAGTTTCATAATAGACATTTATTCCACACAGAAAAAACATAAAATTCGATGACTTCTTACGGTGTCCAATATTCTCATCATTTTTGTTAACCAAACTATTCATTTTTCCCATGTGGTTAATTTCTTTTTGTCATTATTTTCCATAGTCAAAAAATATTCTTGTTCCTATTACACATTCTCCTCGGCGATTCATTCCACATTCATGAAACAAAGGATTCCTTCATGGTCTATATTACCTAAAATCTCATTGAACTCATTATTTATCTTCTATGGCAAGTTTGATAGTTGGACAAGGTATTCATTATAAATAATGTTCTATCAAAATTGATTAGGATTGATCATAATATCTCTCACTACTATAATCATCCTACATAAATACTCGAAAAAACTACCATCACATTCAACATTTATCTACTCCCTTCTGGTTCCCATATTTTATTAAAACCGAAATAATTGTTTGATCAATACTTATCATAGTTGAAAACCACACAGTCATGGAAAGATATACATATTGGTTTTCAAAATCACGATACCTTCTTTAATAGTTTTCCTTACAGGTTCAGCATAGTTTATTCATAGAAAAAATATATTTATGTCCATCGTGATTTTGTGTGTGAAGATATTGTAAATTCCCAATGAATATCCACTCATAGTGTCAAAATGTGTGTGAATCCATGACCATTTTCATGTACTATATTACCCCAAGTCAGGCGCAAAACATCTTGTCAGAGTCTTTACCTCTAGGTAAAAATTTTATAGAGCCACATCAAATTTTATTATCTTAAAAGGCTTGTATTTCAGTAAAACTACTCCCTCTACCCAATAATAAAATTCCATGACATTTTCCTAAAGATAATTCAACCATATACTTACTGATAAAGGCAACCCTAGACACGAGTTAGAAATAACCCTAGAGATATCACTATATATTTCTCATCCTATTTTAAAATGGATTGATAAATATTTTATTTGATACCATATATAAATACCTAGATGTAATATACACGGATATTACACCATTTTAGATGAATATTCTGTACATTTTTAATAGAATGAGACCAATTACCATAATAGTTTAGTGTGTTTGGTAACATGGAATCAAAATCATTAATCCTAGTTACTGATTTTCCATATCTCCCTAAAAGAGTTCTACCTATAGGATGTCAACCTAAAACCATTATGTATAACATGGGAAAGGAAACATATGACAAGGTGAGCTCAAATGCAGAGTAAGATTTAATAAAGGATATTTGTTAGCAAAACATGAACCCCAGGTGTTGAACATTGAAATAAAATTTGTAGATCATACCATACATATAACAGATCATGATAAATATTTTAATTTATTTAGACAAGGATAATAATAGAATTAATATCATAATATATGAAATCAAAACATAAGAATAAAACATGTAATTTTTGGAGACACATATGATTAAAATGTGATGTCATTGTAGCCAAGGAATCACATCTAAGACCATAATGGTAGTATTTTTTCACTCCCATTTCTATCTTTGTAGTCATGTTTCACTCTCATTAACATATTATTAGCATGAGTTCTGTAACACCCCGAGAATTAATGAGAATTATTCTTTTTAATTTCTTTGATGTCTTATGTTGTACGCTTCACCAAGATTAGTTTGTGTTATACGCAACACCATATTAGCTTGTAGTATACGCAACACTATTCTTGGCTTGTGATGCAAAAAATTTCAAGTTCTTTCTAATAAAATTAATTTTACAGAACACTAAGTACAGATTTTTATCAATGTATAATTGAACTATATTTTGAGTATGTTATACACAACACCAAAGAAGCTTTCCCTACATGCAACCACGACTTGACTTGCATTACATGCTAGAGCGACCTTCCTCAATAGCGTGTGTGGTACGCAATAATGAGTTTCACTAAACAATGATATTTTGTTATAATATTATTATGAACTAGAAGTTATGAATAGTATTAACCGTATTTTGAATTTTATAACATTATAGTTTATCTTACACATTTTCTGGAAAAATCTATGATAACAAAATCAATTTTTCGAATAAAAGAATCATTTTTTTAAAAAATGTTGTTTTTCCACCTTTTGATGGTGCACCAATTTTAAATCTAATTTTTGACAAGTTTATAAGTTAAATTTTACAAAATAAACTTCTTATTTTGTATCATGATATAATAATTAAATTGGATAAATTTTTGATATTTTTATGACAACGTTTATATTTTGATGAATAGTAAAAACACGCTAAATTTTAAATAAAAAGAACTTTCTTCATCGTGATAATATATGGTTAAATTTTAATATTAAATTGTTTTAAAGTATAAATAGAATATATTTTAATCATTTAATATAATTTATGTCATTATAATTAATTTTACATTAAATTCATGGGTAAAAACATTTCAATCATTGACAATGTTTTAACTTTTAAAACCTGTTTTCTTAACAAAGGGATTAATTTTAAATTAATTACAACAACTTCTGTGTTTTGAATATTGAAAAAATGGATT
Source organism: Viscum album (assembly GCA_963277665.1). NCBI lineage: Eukaryota > Viridiplantae > Streptophyta > Magnoliopsida > Santalales > Viscaceae > Viscum > Viscum album. The sequence goes on from OY728119.1 coordinate 465,047,058, forward strand.
CCATAATTGGATTTAGTGGGTCAAAATTATGTTAAAAGTTTATTTTATTTTATTGATGTTATGAATAGTAACTATGGTAATTTTTATTTAATACACTTAAAGGTAAATGAGGTAGTTATGGGTAAAAATAAGATTATAAAATTACCCTATATCCTTCAAAATTTCTATTGGATGAATAACAGTCGACCCATATAATTTTTGGGTCAGAATAGAGTCATTTCATGGATGTTTGACCATGAAAATGATATAATTATAATTAAAACCAAAGAAAGTACCAACATGTCACTCTCTTATATCTTATAAGTGTAATAATTTTAATTTAGTGATAAACCTCATAAATAATCGAATATAAATAGTCTCCAGAAGTCTAATAAAAGTATCTAAATCATGAAAATTTATTTAGACATTTTATGGATTAAATAATTATCAATAATGATGGAACAATAATGATGTATAAATTATTTTATTGATTGAAATATCAAATAAATGACTTTAAAAAAATTAAAATAAATATTATATGAACTAATTAATGTTCTACACAAATTTTATTTATGAATATGACATGTTACGAGTATATTAAATATTTTTATTTGAATATATCGTCTATGTGAATTTCAATTAAACTCAAATAAATTAATATTGTAATAATTGACAATATTGTTATTTTATAAAAATAACATATTATAAAATTTATTAGAAATCACAAAAATATTTAAAAATTATAAATTGAAATTTATAGGCACTAAAATTTTCTAATTTATCCAATTATGGAAAATTCACAACCCATCAGTAATTATAATAATTTAAAATTTAGAATATTATCACCACGAATAAAATTAAATAGACTAAATAATTATAAATCAAGTTAATAATGTTTAAACTAAATTACCAACATGTCTAAATCTTATTGGTTGATGATATTACAACCCTATATCATCTAATCATCGTATTCTAGTCATTTTTGAAGGTTTTTATGTGGGGTTTGAGTTTATTATATGTTAATAATTTAGAGGTTTCCAAAAGTGCCCCTCTCCTCTCTTATACAAGGGCACCTCCTCCCTCTCATCCTCACACCAATTTGAGACTTGATGCTCTGCCAAACCCTGACCATTTCTTTTCTAAACATTCCTAGAAACATTATTGAGGTCCTGATCTTCTTCAAAGACCATCTTTTGTGCCCTAAGAGGCGGTTTAGAAGAGGCGCGTCGAAGAAGAGGTAATATCCATTACCGATTCGTTGAAGTTCATTTCTTCTTCAACTTCATCTTCCTCTGCTGTTTCATAATAAAGTAATAACATCTATATCACTCATATAATTATAGGTTGTTATAAATATGAATCAACCATATTTCACCTTCTATCCATCTTACGGAAAACGAAATCACCGCACGTGTGTACGTACGGAATACCGTCTCCACAACATGGTGTAATCTGTTTTACACCACCACCTTACATGGATGGGTATAATGGTGTAAATAATAACTATATTTTTTTATTGGAACATGATACTAATTATGATACAATATATCATCCACTCTAATTCCATTCAATAATTATGGGAACGATATCATCGCTCGTACGCATGTACGGATTACAGTCTCCACAACGCGATCAGATTTATTCTCCAAGATAACCATTGAAGAATGATTTTAAAGTGTATATATTAAATAATAATGAAATATATGACATAATAATGATACTTTATTAATTTATATGTTATTTACTTACTTCCATTCAATTTAATAAGGAAATGGAAACTACTTTCATGCGTATGTACGACCTACTGTCTCCATGAACGATGTATTTCATTACATTTATCAATCTATTATATATATATATATATTCTGAATATATATTACATATAAATCATGTTTTACATTTCTTTAAGTAAGTAATCATGATCTATATAATCATATAAATAATTACAAGTCAAAACACGGCTGATTAATGAAATTATTTTACCCAAAATGTTTCATTAACATGGAATTGACAATGAATGGGTAATATAAAGTCTTAACTGAATCATATATATAAGGACCCAGCCTTAAACATTACTTAATCTTGAGTTACTACAAGATTACACATTGAGGATCTTTTCAGGTTTAGAGTTTTAGAGAATTAGATCATAAATCATGCATTACATTCCACATTTAAAGAAGATGGTTGCCTTAAAGACAATATTAACATTTCCCATAAAAGGAAACATATTTAAAACAAAACATGGATTCGTTCATGACACTTCCACGAAACTATCATCACACCATGTACCTTTCCCTTGACCTGTGAAAAACATTTCAAAAACTTGGGATGAGCATAAAAAGCTCAATAAGGGATATAAAAGTACGAATTGAAAACATTAGTCCATGTAAGAAATCATACATTACTCATAAAACATAATCATTTTAACATACCTCATCAAATAATGAATAAATCGAAGAAATAATGAGACATAAAGGTAACTTGAGGCATTCATAACATTCTTACATAGGGAGTAACCCTCATGGTTACGTTTGGAATACCCATCACAGTATATTCCCTAAATCTCTTCGGAAAACCTTACCGTTTAACCCCTTCACATTACACAATGCATTGGAGAGCTATATCAGGCTCACTCTCCCTTAGTTTATCACGAAACCACCAATCTTTATAAACAATTCCCAAGAAACATAACATAATCATATCACATAAAACATGCATAAAGGAAACATATCATTTCCAATTTTCAATCACAAGATATCATTACAACACATTGATTTAAAAAAATACCAAAACCATTTTCAATACCAAAATAAAATAGAAGTAAATAATGGTATTTATTTTTCATTATAAATAATGGTTATGGCTTGTAGATGAATCTGAAACTCAAATAATGGTCACGGCGGTGGAGAAGTCGTTGTCGCCGAATATGTATGACAAAAAACATTCCTTTTTGTTGTTTAGTAAATTATTCGTATAAAAAGGTTCCTTTTTAATAAATGTAAATTTCAAAGGGGTTTATACACCGTATAAAAGAAAGTTGTGAACAAAACATAATATGACGCAGTGAAAGGAGATTGAGACGAAGTCCCTTACCTCGGGTCCGACTTGACTCGATCGTTTTTTAACATCCTAAATAATAAAATTGATTTAATTTGTACTTTCTTAGGAACATTTTTCAATTTCATTATTCCTTTTATATCAATTATTACCATGTTATGAAAATTATGTAATTATTTAAGTTAATAATGGTTTTTTTGTCAATCATTGGTATATGAGTCAAAAATAAACTCTTTATAATTACAAGTTGTTTATGTGGCAAAATATCTATTATATCCAAAATTATATTAATGACGTAGATATAATATAATCATATATATACAGTATATACATGCATTTATAATATTACGTAACATTTATAGGTAAGAAATGATATCCACCATTCAAGGAGATGGTAAGCCGTACATACGCATGAACGCTACTTTCATTTATATTTCCTATTTAATGGAATTGAATCATAATCATATAATGGTATATTATAATTCTAGTATAATATAATATATAATATCATTAACTCCACTCTTTACATGTCACACATATGGCTTTAACGAATCAAATAACTTTGAGGGGGCGGTAGTCCGCACTTCCTAAAATGAAGATATCGTGTTTACCCATAATGGTAGCCATAAAGGTATTCCATAAATGAAAAATATAGAAGCTTAAGGAAACAATAAACATATTATATATCATATATAAATAATGTTACATGTTAATGGCCACCTTTTATGGTGTTATATTAATATTGAACAATCATCGTCTTGTGAGGCAGAAATTCGCCATCCACGGAAACAGTTTGTTCTTTAACCAATAGATGTAGGTGTGTGTAAGTGTAGCTCGAATAATTAATATTAAAACATCCTTGTATATTGAAATTACTAGTGTTGTAACAGAATAAATGAATTAAAAGAGGTTAGGGTTGGAGAAGAAAAATAACACAAAAGAACATTAGAGAAGACTTTACCTTTAAATCGGGTAACTCCTCTTAGTTTGTACCAAAAGGGTTTCATGAAGAGATTTCTTCCTAATGTAAGGCTTCTAGGATTAATAAAGTGATGTGGAGAGATAAAATGACCAGAGATTGGCTGAGCCAATGGCTTTATAAGTGTGTGTAAAGAGGTATAGTTGGGGGTCTTTTATAAGAGGAGAGGAGGGGCACTCATGGAATGTTATAAAATGTTACTTTATATAGAAATGTGTTTCAGATTTAAAATGTCCCACATTGTTATATTTTGAGGATATGGTCATAAGGGTTCTAAATATACTCATCCAATAGTTCATTGACAAGTGTATGTATTTTATTTTACATTATCTTTTCATTTTATTGTTAATCGTTCATTACTGAGGTAGTTGTTGCATCAACATGATGTCATAAATAATTTAATTTATTTAATGTAAAAAAATTATAAAAAAATACTATGATGTAGAAATAGTTTTATCTTTCCAATGACTATTTATAGTCTAATAGATCATTTACTTAGACAAAATTAATAATGTTTTACTTAGGTGATACATTCTTTGTTATATTTATCTTTATTTAAAAATAATAAGATAAAATGTCATTATCACACAAAAGTGATTCCATGGGGTCCCCAAGTTTGGAAGAAGACATCCCATGGTCGTCCATGACAAAACCAGTAGCATTATGCCACATGTTGGGGTCATTTTTTATTATTATGTTGTTATTTTATTTTCCTTAACTACCTGATTACTAATTAATCAAGATAATTAAAGATAATTACTGTCGTTACTATTCATAAGGTCCAAAAACAAAAGAGTCTTCATAAAATAATTTGGACCTTATGATTACAAATATTTAACCCATTTTACCAAATTTCCAAACACATAAATTTCATTAATTAATTTAAAAATAATTCTTGTTGTCAAAACAAATTGCGGGTTTTTTAGAAACAATATCTATGAAAAGTTTGGCACTTGTTTATGCGCAATTCCAAAGTGAAATTAATTCCAATGACCATAATTGGATTACATGGTAAAAATATATTATATTTACACATTAAAACCAATTAAAAACATAATCTAACTATATAATTAAATTATATTAAACTGCAGTTTTGATGTAAAATGCAGTATTTTTCACTATTCATTAAAAAAATGAACATTCTTAGAAAAATACCAAAAAATTATCCACAGTAAATTTAAATGTCCACATAATAAAGAATGTGTTTATTTTGACAAATAGAGCTTATAAAATTGTCAAATTTTTGATTTAAAAATGGTTTTCCATCAAAAGGCAGTAAAACAATATTTTAAAAATATTAGTGAATTCCATGCTTATGATTGGATTTATTCTCATTTTAAGCCTCTAAAATAATATCTAATTCATAAATAGACACAGATAAGAATATCTATTATTCATTACTTACTTGTGATGTTACATCCTTCTCCATTTAGATAATTTTTTCCCCTCAATTTATTTACTTATCAAATAAGTGGGGGTATTTATCCCTAATGGTATTTTCTGATTCCCATGTTGCCTCTTAACACATGTGGGTTTTTCTCAAAACCATTACTTGATGACTCACCATATTCCGCAACAAATTCTCCATGTGGTCAATAATATGGACCAGTTGTTCCTCATAAGATATATTCTGTTCCATCTGAACTACCTCTGTACTCAAAACATGAGATGGATCTGTCATGTACCTCCTTAACATTGAAACATGAAAAACATTGTGTACCTGAGATAAAATTATAGGTAAAGCCACTCGGTATGCAACTGATCCAACTCTCTCCAAGATTTCATGTGGTCCAATGAACCTTGGACTCAGCTTTATTTTCTTACCAAATCGCATCACACTTTTCCATGGTGATAATTTGAGAAAAAACATGATCACCTACCTCAAAAAAGAGATCCTTCCTCCTGTTGTCGGCATAAATCTTCCGCCTGCTATGAGCTGTTCTCATGTGTTTCTGTATCATCTGAACATTTTTTGCCAACTCTTATACCAATTCTGGTCCATTAATGTTTTTTCACCCACTTCTTCCTAGAAAGCTAGAGTTCAACACCGCTTCCCATATAATAATTCAAATGGTGCCATCTGTATACTAGAATGAAAACCGTTATTATAAGAAAACGCAACAAAAGAAAGATGTTGGTCTCAACTTACCTGATAATCCATCGAACAAGAACATAGAATGTCCTCCAATTTCTGAATTTTTCATTCTGACTTCCCATCTGATTGACGATGAAAAGTTGTATTAAAATTTAATTCAATACCCAACGACTTCTGAAGGCCATTCCAAAAGTTAAAAGTGTACCTGGGATCACGGTCACATACAATGGAGAGAGGAACTCCATGTAACCTAAATATCTCTTTAATATACAAATGGGAAAGTTGATCTAGGGAAAAAGTATCTCCTATAGCAAGGAAATGAGCAGAGTTTGTCAAGCGATCAACAATAACTCATATTGCATTATTACCTCGAGGTGTCTTCGACAATCCCACAATGAAGTCCATGGTTATATCCCCCCATTTCCACTATAGCATTGGTAAAGGTTGATGTATCCCTTTTGGTAACTGTCCCTATGCTTTTACCTGTTGAAAATTTAAACACTTCACAGTAAAATCAGCAATATCCCTTTCCATTCCATCCCACCAGTAATACTCCCGAAGATCCATATACATCTTAGTACTACCAGGATGAACTGAAAACGGAGAACTATAATATTCACATAACAACTCTCTCTTCAAATATGAATCAAAAATCACACAAAATATCTTTCCAAATCACAAAACAAAATCAATATCCATATTGAATTCAGGAAACTTAACCTTCTAAACCAGCTCTACCTTTTTCTGCAACTCGCTGTCATGCTTCTGTACTTGCTTAATTCTGTCTGATAAAGAATATTTCACTGATACCTGAAACAAAATAGAAGGACATCCTGCACCAACATCTTCTATGCAAAATTCCATCAAATCCTTAACCAAAGTATCACGTTCCAAATGCAACATTTTTAATGAAGCATTACTTTTTCGACTCAAAGCATCATCCACTTTAGTTTCTTTTCACGGACGGTAATGAGTTTTACAATCATAATCCTTGATTAATTCTAGCCATCTCCTCTATATCATATTCAATTATTTATGAGTGAATATATACTTTATACTTTTGTGATAGGTATATATTTCAAACATTAATCCATACAAATGATGCCTCCAAATTTTTAATGCGAAAACAATAGAAACTAATTCCAAATCATGTGTATGATAAATTACCTCATGAGTTTTCAACTGACGTGAATCATAAGCAATTACCTGATCATTCTGCATTAGGACTCAACCAATTCCTTTCAATGAAGCATCACTATAGACAACAAACTCCACATTCCTAGAATGTAGTGCCAAAAATTGAGTATTCACCAATCTTAATTTCAATTCCTGAAAACAATCATCACAATCTTTTGTCCAGATAAACTTAACACCCTTCAGAGTTATATTAGTCATTAGAATAGATAACCGTGAAAAATTTCTAACAATCCTTCGGTAATAATCTGCTAAACCAAGGAAGCTACGAATCTCAGTTACATTTCTGGGTCTTGGCCATTCTTCAATAACCTTTGTTTTTGCAGGATCGATAGTTATCCCATCTTTAGAAATAATGTGACCAAGGAAAGAAATTTTTCTGCAACCAAAACTCACTCTTGCTAAATTTTCCATACAATTTCATTTCTTTTAAGGTTTTCAAAATAACCCTTAAATGTCTTTCTTGCTCCTCTTTACATTTAGAAAACACCAAAATATCATCATTGAAAACAACCACAAACATATCCAAGAACTCATGTAAAATTCTATTCATAAGGTCCATGAATACAATAGGTTCATTGGTTATCCCAAAAGGCTTAACTGAAAATTCATAATGGGCATATCTGGTACAAAATGCAGTCTTCAGAATATCAGCTTCTTTTACCTTCAACTGATGGTAACCCGATCTTAGGTCAATCTTTGAAAAATACTGAGCTCCCTGGAGCTGATCAAACAAATCCTCGATATGAGGAAAATGATATTTTTTCTTAATAGTGATGTTATTCAAGGCTCTATAATCAATGAAAATTCTCATTGAACCATCATTTTATTAAAATATAAAACAGGAGCGCCCCATGGTGATGTGCTAAGTCGAATGAAACTTTTTTCTAATAAATCTTGAAATTTCTCCTTCAACTCTAAAAGGTCAATTTGAGCCATTTGATAAGGGGGTTTTGAAATTGGATTAGAATCAAGAACTAGGTCAACAGTAAACTCAACTTCTCGATCTGGTATTATTCCAGGAAACTCATCATGAAAAACATTGGGATACTCATTTACCACTGGCACATCATTAATCTAAACAGTTCCCTTATTTTCAACAATATGTAAAAGGTAACATTCATTTCCATCTTTTACATGTTTCTCGGCCTCTTGATATGTTATCAATAGTAAGGGTTCATTCATGTACACAAACTGAAAGTATTTCCAAAAAGAAACTTCTTTAGCTCTATAGTCATTCATAGCATGTTAAATAGATATCCAATCCATGCCCAGTATAACGTCAAACTATAATAGAGGTAAAACAATAAGGTTTGCAAGTAGGTTATTTCAACGGATAAGGATAGGAATATTCCTATAAATTCTTTTTGCCTCACCATTTCCCATCGGTGTTTTCACCACAAGTTCTGGAGTCATTTCTTGATATGGTATTCCCATTTTACTATAAAAGTTATCAGAGATGAATGAATGTGTAGACCTTGAATCAAACAACACACTGGAATAATCTGAAAAATTCTAACAAAGTACCTAATACCACTTCATTTGATGGCCCATCATCTGCTGAAGTAGTTGCAAAGGATTTCACCACCCCTTTTTGCTTATAGTATAACTAAATCTGATCACTTGATCTCTTTGTCGGACACTTTTCTGGATAGTGACCCATCTCATTGCACATATAACATTTCACTAACATTAAATCAAATTTGGTCTTACCATCACCCTGATCGTTTTCAGTGCAATCACGAGCCTTATGTCCCATCTTAACACATCAGTAGCACCTTCCAGAATTCATAAGACATTCCCCATCATGTCGTTTACTACATTTATTACAAACTAGAAACATGGTTTTTTTACCATTAGTCCTTTTTGAAGAATTCTTCCCTTTCTCCTGCCACCTCGATCTTTTCTTCTGTTGGTTGTTATAGAACACTTGATCATCAGAAAACACCATTTCATCCTTCTCAGCACGTCAAAAAAGGTTTTCAAAACTTTTGAACACATGAGAAGCTAATTCACTTCGATATTTTGGATTTAATTCTCAGTAAAAACGATTGATTTTACTATCAATGTCTCGGATAAAATTTGGAGCATACCTTGCCAATCGAGTAAACCTCTCTTCATAAGCAGCCACTAAGTCATCCTCTTTCCTCAATTCCAAGAATTTTTTTCCATCCTTTGTCGAACAGCCTTAGGAAAATACTTCTCAAGAATCATAACTTTGAATTCATCCCAGTCAAGAGGATAAATCTCATTAGCGTCCCTGATATTTTTAATCATCGACCACCCCTGATCTGCTTCACCCTCAAAATGTTAATTTGCAAGACAATGCTTTTGATTGTATGAACACCCCATGAAATTGAAAATCATTTCCAGTTCTTTAATCCACCCTTCATCTAGCATAGGGTCAGATGATCCCTTGAATGATGGGGGATTTTTCCTCATGAAATGTTCCACAACTGACATGTTCCTCTGCGGTTGATCTGAATGATCTCGTGCATGGACACCACCAGCATTTATCGCTTGAGTCAACTGCAACATTACTGCAACAATCAATTCAGTTGAAATTCCGACCATCTCAGGATATTGATTCGGAGGGTCATTTCCTTCTTTATGCCTTCCTAGCATTGCTTTCTAGTTTCCTCTATAGAAAACCATTCTGAACAAACATGTCTTAGATGAAGCAACATTGTAATCTTCAAATTCTATATCATTTCAATTTGACCATAACAAAAAAAAATATTTTGGGATAATCATTTAAGAGAATTCCAACTCATAATGTTATCTAAACCGACCTTTGATACCAACTATAAGGCCCTAGAATTAAAAATTACTTAATCTTGAGTTACTACAAGATCACACATTGAGGATATTTTTAGGTTTAGAGTTTTACAAAATTAGATCATAAATCAAGAATTAAATTTGACATTTAAACAAGATGGTTACATTAAAGACAATATTATATTTTCCCATCAAAGGAAACATATTTAAAACAAAACATGGATTCTTTCATGACATATCCTTGACACTATCATCACATCATGTACCTTTCCCTTGACCTGTGAAAAACATTTCAAAAACTCGGGATGATCATAAAAAGCTCAGTAAGGGATATAAAAGTATGAAATGAAAACACTAGTCCATGTATGAAATCATACTTTACTCATAAAACATATGCATTTTAACATACCTCATCAAACCCTGAATAAATCATAGAAATCATAAGACATAATGGTAACTTGAGGCATTAATAACATTCTTACGTATGGATTAACCCTCATGGTTACGTTTGGAATACCCATCACATTATACTCCCTAAATCTCTTCAGAGAAACCTTAATGTTTAACCCCTTCACGTTACCCAATGCATTAGAGTGCTATATCAGGCTCACCCGCCCTTAGTTTATGACGGAACCACCTATCTTCATAAACAATTCCCATGAACCATAACATAATCATATCAAATAAAACATGCATAAAGGAAACATAACATTTCCACATTTCAATAACAAGATATCAATAAAACACATTGATATAAAAAAATATGAAAGCCATTTTCAATACAAATATAAAAGATAAGTAAAACATGGTATTTATTTTTCATTAAAAAAGGTTATTTATTTTAGAGGAAGCCGAAAATCAAATAATGGTCACGACAATAGAGAAGTCATTGTCGCCGTATAAGTACGACAAAAAACATTCCCTTTTGTCATTTAGTAAATGCTTCTTATAAAAAAATTCCTTCTGAATAAATGTAAAATTAAAAGGGTTTTATACACCGTATAAAAGAATGTTGTGTATAAAACAAAATTTGCCTCAATTAAAGGAGATTGAGACGAAGTCCCTTACCTCTGGTCCGACATGACTCGATCGTTCTTTAACGTCATGAATAATAAACTTGAGTTAATTTAAACTTGCTAAAGAACCTTTTTCAAGTTTATTATTCGTTTTATATCACTTATTACCATGTTATTAACGCCATGTAATTATTTAAGTTAATAATGGCCGTTTTGTCGATCATTGGTACTCAAGTAAAAAATAAACTCTTTATAATTACAAGTTGTTCATGTAGTAAAATATCCATTATATATTGAATTATATTAATGATTTAGATATCATATATATCATATATATCCAATATATACATTCATTTATAATATTAAATAACATTTAGAGGTAATAAATGAAATGCATCATTCATGGAGACGGTAAGTCGTACGTACGCATGAACGCTACTTTCGTTTCTATTTCCCATTTAATGAAATTGAATCATAATGATATAAAGGTATATTATAATCCAGTATAGTATCATATATAATATCATTAACTCCATCCTTTACATGTCCCACATATGGCATTAATGAATCAAATCACTTTGAGGGGGTGGTAGTCCGCACTTCCTAAAATGAAGATATCGCGTTTACCCATAATGGAAGCCATAAAGGTATTCTATAAATGCAAAATACAGAAGGTTAAGGAAAACCTAAACATATTATATATCATATATAAATATAGTGACATCTTAATGACCACCTTTGAAGGTGTTATAAGAATATTGAACAATCATCGTTTCGTGAGGCAGAAATTTTCCATCCACGGAAAAAGTATGTTCTTTAACCATTAGAAGTCAGTGTGTGTAATTGTAGCTCGAATAATTATTATAACAACATCCTAGTATATTTAACATAGTGGTTTTGTTACAAAATAAATTAATAAAAAGAGTTTAGGGGTTTGGAGAAGCAAAATAAAACAAAAGATCATTAGAGAAGAGATTACCTTTAAATCGGGCACTCCTCTCGGTTTGTACCAAAAGGGTTTCTTGAAGAGATTTATACCTAAGGTAAGTCTTCTAGGATGAAGAGAGGGATGTGGAGAGATAAACCGATCAGATTCTGTTTGAGACATTGTCGTGAGAAGTGTGTGTAAAGATGTAGATGTGGGGACCTTTTATAAGAGGAGAGGAGGGGCACTCTTGGAATGTTATAAAATGTTACTTTATATTGAAATGTGTTTCAGATTTAAAAGGCCCCACATTGATATATTTCTAGGATAAGGTGATAAGGGTTTGATATATACTCATCCAATAGGTCTTTTACAAGTGTATGTATTTTATTTTACATTATCTTTTAATTTTATTTAAATCATTCATTAATGAGGTAATCAATACATATCATAATATCATAAATAATTATATTTATTTAATGTCTAAAAATTATAGAAAATATACTATGATGTAGGAAATTTTATTATCTTTACAATTACTTTTTATACTCCAATAGATCATTTATGTAGAAAAAATTAAATATGTTTTACTCAGGTGACACATTCTTTGTTATATTTAACTTTCTTTAAAAATAAAAATATAAAAAGTCATTATAACACAACTGTGATTCCATGGGGTCCCCAAGTTTGGCACAAGGAATCCCATGGTCGGCCATGAAACAACCAGTAGCATTAGGACACATGTTGGGGTCATTTTTTATTATTATGATTTTATTTTATTATCCTTAACTACCTGATTACTAATTAATCAAGATAATTAAAGATAAATATCGTCATTACTATTCATAATGTCCAAAAAATAGTATTGATTATATAATTTGGAGCTTCTGATTCCAAATATGTAATCCATTTTACCAAATTGCAAACATATAAATTTCAATAATTAATTTTAAAATAATTCACGTTGTCAAAACAAATAGTGGGTTTTTTAGAAACAATATCTATGAAAAGTTTGGCAATTGTTTATGGTCAATTACAAAGTGAAATTATTCCCAATGACCACAATTGGATTACATGTTAAAAATATATTCTATTTACACTTTAAAACCAATTAAAAATATAATCTAACCATATAATATAAATAGATGAAAATGCAGTTTTGATGTAAAATGCAGTATTTTTCACTATTTATTAAAAAATGAACATTGTCAAAAAAAATACGAAACCTTTATCCAATGTAAATTGAAATGTCCCAATCATAATGAATAAGTTTATTTTGAAAAATATAACTTATGAAATTTTAAAAAAATTTATTTAAAAATGGTTTTCCATGAAAAGGTTGTAAAACAATCTTTTAAAAATATTAGTGTATTCCATGCATAAGATTTGATTTATTCTCATTTTAAGCCTCAAAAACACTATCTAATTCATAAATAGACACATATAAGAATATCTATTATTCATTAATCACTTGGGATTTTAGAATATATGATATAAAAAAAATACTATTATTGTTATTTTACAAGTTAATAATATGTTTAAACCCACTATACAGGAGTCTCAAACACATACGAAAGAAATTGGACATAAGGTAAGGGATGATTTTTTAATCTCATTTTTATCCGAGATTGCTCATACATAAGTATTTACTAGGGTCTATTTTCCATCCATGTCTATAATTTTTTTTCATAAAGTGTTTAATATTATTCCATGTATTTTATAGTCCTTTTACCCCTATTTTACTTTTACTTTCTGTTGTGGAAGGAATCATTCTTTTGATTATCATATGTGGTACTTTTTGACTTTTCTGTTAAAAGTATAATGATAATTTTTTTTAACATATACAGAATGAATGGATTTTTAATATCATAATTCCTTATTTTAATAAAGCATACTCTACATGATTTCATGATTATTTTCAACAAATTATTTTTCTTTTAAAATTTAACGACATTTTGTGGAAAGAAAATGATTTTGAAGAAGAAAGGATTTTTTCCTCAAAATTCATTTCAAGTGTTTTTTCAAAACTACATTCCATATATGATGAAATTATTTAGTATGATTATTTTTAATGTATACTGTCTATAATATTTCCATGGTTTGATTCTTCTTATGATGAAATTATGTCCATTTATTTTATATGGATTATGTTATGATGGGATGATGTTAATGAAACCCATTTAATTATTTGGGTCATGATGAATGATTTGTGTTTATTTTGGGGAAAAAGTAAGAATGATTTCATAATGAGATGGTTGGGACCTATATATCCCTCTAATAAAATGGGTAAATATTTATATCTCATGAGATAGACATGGACGGAACAAAAAATGAATATGGTTCAGTAATACAGGGTTGGAACGACAAGTAAACCCGGTTCAATAATGGAATTTGTCCACTGTGATGGTCTTGGAACCAATTCCTTTGATACTATGGAAATCATAACATGTGTTTAATTGTTTTCCATAGTTAAATGTTTTATTCCCATGATATTTAATCATGATTAATGTTCCTTTATGATCTTTTCCTTATGTATTTCCAAGATTTCTGTCATTGTTTATGTTCAAGTTTTTACGTTGAAATGATTATGGCTTGTTTTTATGTTCTCCATGTTTACCTTTTCTAATAATTTAAGCTATCCCTTTTTATGTTTTCTTTTCTTGACGATATAAATAAAGATTTTAGGTATGAAAACAAAAGGGGAATATATTTATGTGAGATTTTGAAGATCTTTCACCATGATTAGAATATTATGCTCTGAGTTTCCAAAGACACAAAACTAATACGGTCTTTGGGTGTCTTTAATTGAAATGTATTATGTATTCCTCAGAAGTAATGCAATGTCTAAGTACATCAAGTATGAGTCTCTACAGTTGGTATCAGAGCAAAGGATTAGTTATCCTTTGGAAACTAGGATGCGAAAACATTAGTGAAATCCCTTGAGATATTTCTAAGGAATGTGTTGGGATGTCCCTATGGATTAGTATACATATAGGTTATAGTCCTATAATTACAATAACCATCATACAATTAAACCTAAGAAGATATATATTGAAGGTACTCCGCCTTTATTATGTTGTTTTCCTAGCATGATTTTTGCCTCTCACACTATTCATTTTTGGTTTTAGAGGATGGCTGGAACCCGAAGGAACCGTGTTGATCAATGTAATCGAAAATTCCATGATTTCCCTCCCAAACAACAAAATGTGATGGGAGATAGAGTGATATTATTATTGTTATACTTACACAAGATATGAATCATTCTGGATTTCCAAATCAGCAAAAAAGGAACAATATTCTATTGAGTCCTTCATGAGGTAACGACCACCTACATTCAGTTGGTCTACTGATCCACTTGTTGCTGAACAGTGGATCAGACCATTGAAAATATATTTTCCATACTTTGTTGTATAGAGCATGAACAACTTATTTTGGTTGTTTACCAGTTAGAAGGTGAAGCAGACCAGTGGTGGACTCTAATTAATAATACAAGGCCCCAATATAAAATTGAATCCATGGAATTCAATGAGTTCAAGAACATGTTTTACAATAATTAATTCCATCGTATTCTTCAAAAAAAAAATAGAAAATGAGTTCCTTGAGCTTAAGAAAATGTATAATGAATTAGTTGGTATATACGAGGTGAATTTAACAAGTCTTTCAAGGAATGCATCTGGCTTTATCATCCAACTAGAATGTAAAATTGATCGATTCTTCAGTGGCTTAAAACCATGTCTTCGAAGGGAATTAGCTATAATAGACTTTAATAGATATAATGAAATAGGGAATTATACTATCATGGTATAAATGGAAGTTGGTGTTACATATCCATCTCATTGTTTTGAAAAAAAATGAAAGATGGAGTT
Organism: Viscum album; assembly: GCA_963277665.1. Classification (NCBI taxonomy): domain Eukaryota; kingdom Viridiplantae; phylum Streptophyta; class Magnoliopsida; order Santalales; family Viscaceae; genus Viscum; species Viscum album. The sequence goes on from OY728119.1 coordinate 465,062,947, forward strand.
CAAGGAAAAATCTCAGAATAATGGTGAATAGAAGTTGAACGTTTCTTTATGCTCACTGTGTGGAAAGAAGCATGGTGGATATTGTTTAAAAGGTACTAGAAAATGTATCAAGTGTGGAAAATAAGGACATCGAGCAGCTGAGTGCCAAAGTAATTGGAAAAATGTTTCTAATGATGTGAATAGAGAAAAGACTACATAGAATGCTCCACCGACACTTCAATGCTTCAAGTGCAAGGAAATGGGGCTTTATGCTAATAAATTCCCTAATCCAAGGGTTAATGATGATCAATGTGAGAAACATATTAAGGAAAAGGACAAAGGGAAGTCACATGTGATCACTATTTGTGATGTTGAGTATGAAAATAATGTTGAGGATTGATTATGTGTTTATGTAATGGGATTTCAAAATAGTATCATGGAATCTCATTTATAGTATCATGGAATTTTGGAATATCTATGTATTAGTTTTCAGTAATTGTATTGTACCGATGACCATGAAAAGAGATTGAAATATTTTTGGAAAGAAGATGATATGCACATAATGAAGGGATAAAGGTAAAATAAAATGTTTGATATTGTTAATGATCTCATAACTGATATAAGGACAAAATGTCATCATGGTTTGATTATAAAGAATTTTTCGGATTTTGGTATGTGGAAGCAGTTAAATTTTGATAGAATTTATGTTTTCAATAAGGTTCTATGGTAATTCATGTTGTAAGAGATTACAAGATTAAGGTATTCACATGTTTGGAATGTGAACAACAAGATATATCTTATGAAATATGGGGGATAAATGATGATATTCACATGCTTGGTGGATGAAATTTCTAGTAATCATTTTCTTAATAATATTATCTTGGATATAAGTATTTTGGATAAGTCTAAATATTTTAAATGGATTATGTTGGACATAAGATAATATTGTATAAGGATAGAACTTTTTTCGATATTATTTCGGGAATGGTAAAATAGTGTTGGTTTAGAAAAAGGATAACCCGCAGGATGGGGGACAACCCGTCGTGTCGGACAAGGTTGTGGGAATCAAACACACAACAGAACAACAACAGGCCTTTATCACCTACCACTGCCCTACAGGAAGTACCTAGTTAGGAGAAATTAGTTTTATTTTATTAAGCAGTATGATAGTTGATGTATAAGTCCATTTTTTGAATGATATACTGTTAATCTCACCTTAATATTGACTTATGTATATATAATTTTCTAACCTTATGTTTGAGAAAGATGGAATGACCTATGAGTCTACTGCATGATCAGATAACACTTCACAGATGACAAATTCAACTTCATTTCTTTAAGATATGAAGTGGAAATTGTTCAAGGCACACACAATAGTGAGATTGTACCAAAATCAAGTAAGTATTTCTTTTAATTGAAATATTCTTCAACATTAGGGAAATGATATTGAAAATCAAAAATGTTGTCCTAGTACCCTCATATCTGATAAATCATATGGTACCTTAGATCATCCCGAATTTATGGTTTTGTGACTGTTGGCTTTTTCATAGCCATGTTCTCTACCACTCTTCATCCAAACATGATGGTCAGATTTCTCTTCCGTGTCCATATTTTCACCTATATTCTCCTTTGTGGAAACCCAGTGATGAGTTACATTAGGTACTTGTTATGTTTCTTACGTTCCTTTTTAAAATGATGATTTATTATTCCATTTTACTATGTTGGTTTCTATAAAAGAAACTTTCAATTAGAAAACCATTTATAACAGTGATGAATTTCAAGGGAGAAATTCATTTTAAGGGGGGTAGAATTTAAAACACCAAGATTTTATGAGAATTATTCTTTTTAATTTCATTGTTGTCATTTGTTTTATGAATCACTAAGATTAGCTTCTTCTATAAGTGACACCATATTAGTTTGTAGTATACACAAGACTATTCTTGTCTTGTAATGCACAAAATTTCATGTTCATTCGAATAAAATTCATTTTACACAACAATAAGTATAGATTTTGATCAATGTATAATTGAACTATATTTTGAGGATGTTAAATGCAACACCAGAGGAATATTTACCTACAAGAAACCCTGACTTGGATTGAATTACATGCAAGAGAGACCGTCCTCAATAGTGTGTGTTGTACACAATACCGAGTTTTACTAAACACTGATATATTGTTATAATATTTTTATGTACTAGATGTTGTGAATAGAATTAACTGAATTTTTAATTTTATAACATTATAGTTCATCTTACACATTTTTTGGAATGAGGTATGAGAACAAAATCAATTTTTCGGATAAAAGACGTTTTTTTAAAAAGATACATCTTTTCTGCCTTTTGATGGAACACCCATTTTAAATTTAATTTTTGACACGTTTATAAGTTCTATTATAAAAAATAAACTTCTTATTTTGAATCAAGATATAATAATTTTCATTGGATAATGTTTTGATATTTTTCTGACAACATTCTTATTTTGCGGAATAGTAAAAACGCCATAAATTTTACTTAAAAACTAATTTTTTCTTCGAGATAATTAGTATTTTTAAAATATAATAGTAAATTGTTTTAAAGTATAAATATAATATATTTTTATCATTTAATATAATATATGTCATTATCATTAATTTTACATTGAATTCTTGGGTAAAAACATTTCAATATTTGTCAATGTTTTATCTTTTAAAACTCGTTTTCTTAAAAATGGGATTAATTTTAAATTAATTAATTCAACTTTTGTGTGTTGAATTTTGAGAAATGGATTCCATATTTGGATTCAGTGGGTACAAATTATTTTAATAGGTTACTTTTATTTTTTTGATGTTATGAATAGTAACTACTTTAATTTTTATTTACTACCGTTAAAGGTAAATCCAGTAATTAAGGGTAAATATAAGATTATAAAATTAACCTAAGATATACCAAAATTATATTATATGGATAAAAGAATATAAATAACATTTAAGGGTCAGAATATATTTATTTCATGGACTTTTTACCATGAAAATGAAATAATTATTATTAAAACCAAAAAGAATTGACAATATGCCACTCTCTTATATCTTATAAGTGTAATAATTTTAATTTAGTGGTAAACCTCATAAAACATCAAATATAAATATTATACTGAAAGCAAATAATATTATCTATATCATAATAATTTATTTATAATTTTGAGGGATTTAATAATTATTATTAATGATGACACAATAGTGATGTATAAATTATTTTATTGACTGAAATATCAAATAAATGGTTTTAAAAATATTAAAATAAATATTCTATGAACTAATTAATGTTATAAAAAAATTTATAGGTGAATATGATATTTTAGGAGTCTAATAAATATTTTTTTTCGAATATATCCTCTATGTGAGTTTTATTTAATTTCAAATTATAGAATAGTGTCAAAATTGAAACTATTGTTATTTTATAACAATAACAAATTATAAATTTTATAAAAATAACACAAATATTTAAAAATTATAAACATAAATTTAAATTGTCTAAAATGTCATAATGTATCCAATTTTTGAAAATTCACAACACATATGTATATATAACAATTTAAAATTTTGAATATTATTACAACAAAAAAAATAAATAGATTAAATAAGGATAAATCAAATTGATAAGGTTTAAAATAAATTACAGACATGTCTAAATCTTATTAGATGATGAAATCACAACCCTATATCATCTAATCTTACTATTTGTGTCATTTATGTAGTTTTTAAGGTGGGGTTTGAGTTTTTTATAAATTATTATTTTAGAGGTTTCCAAAAGTGCCCCAATCCTCTCTTAATAAAGGGAACCTCCTCCCTCTCCTCCTCACACCACTTTGAGTCTCCATTTAAGGCCAATACCTGAAACATTCTATTTTCTACTTTCCTAGAAACATTCTACTGGTCCTTGTCTTCTTCAAAGACCAACTTTAGTTCCCTAAGAGGAGGTTTAGGAGAGGCTCATCGAAGAAGAGGTTATATCCTTTACCGATTCATTCAAGTTCATTTCTTCTTCTACATCCTCTTATTTTTTTGTTTCATAATAATGTAAAAACATCAGTATCACTAATATAATTATATGTTATTATATTTATTAACCAACCCTATTTCACCTTCTATCCAGCCTATGGAAAATGAAATCACCGCGCATACGTACATACGGAATACCGTCTCCACACTGTTGTGTAATCTGTTTTTCCACCACCACCTTACTTGGATGAGTATAATGGTGTAAATAATAACTATATATGGTTATTATAACATGATACTAATTATGAGATATTATATCATCCACAATAATTCCATTCAATAATTATGGGAAATATATCCTCGCTCATGCGTATGTACGAATTACTGTCTCCACGACGTGATGAGATTCGTTCTCCAAGTTAACCATTAAAAATGAATATAAAGTATATATGTTAAATAATAATGAACTATATGACATATTAATAATACTTGATATATGTATATGTCATTTACATTCTTCTATTCAATGTAATCTGGAAACGAAAACAACGTTCATGCGTATGTACAGTCTACCGTCTCCTTGAATGGTGTATTTCATTCCATTTACCGATCTATTATATATATATATATATATATTCTAAATATATATTATATATAAATCAATTTTTACATTCTCTTAGTAAGTAATCATGATCTATGTAATCATATGAATAATTACAAGTCAAAACACAGATGATAAATGAAACTATTTTACCCAAAACGCTGCATTAACATGGAATTAACAAATTAACGGGTAATATAAAGTCTTAAACGAATCATATATGATAAAAAAATGTTATTATTATTCTGTTACAAGTTAATAATATGTTTAAAACCACTATATAGGTGTCTCAGACAAATACGGAATAAACAAGACATAAGGTAAGGGATAATTTTTTAATCTCATTTTTATCTGAGATTGCTCATACGTAAGTATTTACTGGGGTATATTTTTCATACATGTCCATAAAATGTTTTTATTAAAGTTTTAAATATTCTTCAATATATTTTTAAATTCATTTGTACCCCTCTTTATCTTTTACTTTGTGTTATGGATGGAATCTTTCTTTTGTTTACCATACGTGGTACTTTTTTCTTTTTCCGTTAAAGGTACAAGGAGAATGTTTTTTTAACATATAAGGCATGAATAGATTTTTAAGGTTTTATAATGCCTTATTTTTATGAAGCTTACCTTATAATATTTTACGATTATTTACAACATAATATTTTTCTTTTAAAATTGAATGGAATTTTGTGAAAAGAAAATGATTTTGAAGAAGAAATGATATATTCCTCAACTTTCATTTCATGTGTTTTTCAAAACTCTTTTCCATCTAAGATGACATTATTTATATGATTATATTTCAATTATAATGTCTCCATTATTTCCATGGTTTTATTATATTTATGATTAAATGATATCCATTTGTTTTATATGGATTTTGTTATGATGGGATGATGTTTATTAAAACCATTTAATTCTTTGGTTTATGATTAATGATTTATGTTTATTTTGTGTCGCAAGAAATAATGATTTCATTATGATATGGGTGGTATATATATATCCCTACAATTAATTGGGTAAAGATTTATTTCTCATGAGATAGATATGGCTGGAATGGAAATTCAATTTGGTTCCGTAATACAGGGTTAGAACGGCTAGTAAACCCGCTTCAGTAATAAACTGTGTCTACTATGATGGTCTTGGAAAGAATGCCTTGTCAACTATGGAAATCATAACATGTGCTTAATGTTTTGAAACAATTACATGTTTTATTCCCATTATATTTTAACATGATTAATGTTCCATTATGATCAATGCCTTATTTACTGCCATGATTTATGTCATTGCTTATGGTTATGTATTTACATTCAAATGATTATGGATTGTTTTTATGTTTTCCATGGTTACACTTACAGAGAATTTGATATCACCCTTTTTATGTTTTTTTCCCCAGGATATAAATAAATATTTTAGGTAACAAAAAAATTGGAAGATATTCATTGGAGATGTTGAAGATCATTCACCATGATTAGAAGATTATGTTCCGTATTTCCAAAGACACAAAACTAATATGGTCTTTGGGTGTTTATTTTTGTAATGATTAATGTATTCTAAAAAAATAATGTAATGTCTATGTATGTCAGGTATGGGTCTCTACAAGTTCACTCCTTATTCTATAATTTTAGTTATGGTTCACTCTCATGGATATCATAGTATAAAAGGTACATTTAGAATACCATCTTAGTCTATCTCATGAGATATAATTCTTTCCCCAATGTATTGTAGGGTGTTATATGTCCCACCAAAATTATAATAAAATAATACATACATGTTCTAAAAGATCATTAATTTCCATATCATAAACTATGAATTTATATGGTTATTTTAAACATGTAATCATCTCTTAACCTATAGAAATAACACATGATTCATAATCATTACATCCACAGAATGACCTATGAAATAGAAAATGATTTCATAAAAATATAACCAATGTCATAGAAATTGATTTAATAATTACCATGACATTAAGAAAAACCCTATCATAGAAAGAATATAAATGTAACATTTATATCATTACCTATATGGGAAAAAGTAACATCAACATATGTCATTATAGATGGAAAATAATTACAAAATATTCATTAGAAATGTTTATTGAGAAAAAATTTAATTTCTTCTTTGAAAAAATATTATTAATACATAAAACCATTTATAAATATTTTTCATCAAAAATTCATTGAAATCATTAAAAGAATATAAACATTAATTTTGAAATAATTTATCATTGAAAACCTAAAAAATAAGATAAAAAAATTTAATCCATTTTTATTTGAAAACACAATGAAAAAATATAATGACATCCTAAATTTTTTTTGAAAGGGTTTTATCATGAAAACATTTGAATGAATCTTGAATTTTTTTGAAAAAAAGTTCAAGGAAAATACATTGAAAACATATAAATATGGAAAGAAAATAAATAAAAAAGACTTTTCCATGAATACATTTAATATAAGCTTAATTTTTTGAAAACAAATATCCTTTAAAATTACTTTTAATAGAATTTTCATAAAATTTAAACATTTAAAAATTTAATGGATTAATCAATGATATGAAGGAATGAAAATATTTACATGATGTACAATATAAAAAAGAATAATCCTTTTCAATGTAAAAAGGTTTGAAAAATGCCTTGTCTAGAAAGTGAAAATAATATCACATTAAAGATATTGGTAAATGAAAAAAATTGTTAAACATTCAGTGAAATATTATATGATAATGGTAAAATATTCATGGAATCCCTCTTTAGAAAACATAGTTTTTAAGGATCATATATTTATGATCTATGAGTATGTGAAGTTGGCATTTCTTAAAAACATTTTCATAATTTTATTATTTAAAAATTATTAGAAAAATGTTAATAATACATGAATATATAATATAATAAAATAGGATAAGAAAAATTCATGAATTTTCATGATATATGTATCATAAAATTTCATCTATGGAATCATAAACATAAAAAATCATAAAAAGAGGTGATATTATTTCGATAAACACTTACCACTGGTAACTTGGGAGCATACTCTCCAGGTTAGAAAATGAAATGAAATTAATATTCTAAAATCATTGAAAATATTTATATTCATGAATTAATGTGTAAATTCTATGTTTATACACCTCAAAATGAATCTAGACACATAAAAAAGCATAAGTATCAAAGAATGAAAATTAAGGCCAAACTATTTTACCAATGTGGTAACATTTGAAATGTAAACACCATGAAATGAATATTATAAAATTTATATTTAAATACCCATAAATCTATTTAATATAATCATTAAATACATACATGTGTATTGCACGAAATACAAAAAAGGAATGGATGGTGAATAAATATTCAATCTCATATAAATGGAAAGTGAGATGAAATCCCCTTACCTTGTGTATTGAATCTCGTCGTACTTATTCAACCCACCAATATTATAAATAATGACTTATTATACATATATTACATAACCATATTCTTACTTAAAATACCATATATTGTTTTATTACGGCTTTATATTACCCTGTTTTTCACAATACTATACTATGGTTTCACTGAGGGTAATATCCTCTTTGTATTTTACATGTATTGATTTCTTATATATATGGACTTTATATTTATATCATGACTTCATTAATGTATTTTTTTTAAATATAATATATTTTTATTATATGTATGTTATAATAATCCCTATGATATATATGTATGCAAGAGAATACACTGATCATGGAGAAGGTATGTCATATGTATGCATGAATTCTATTTCTGTTTAATTGTTGTGTTGAAAAAAAGAATGTATACACAATAAATGTATAGAGATATACACATATTTTCTACATTAGTTTTATTATATAAAAATATCATATATTTCCCTAAATCTGTCCTTAATAAATTCCATGTAGTGTATGAATGAATCATATCCCTTTGAGTATGCGGTACTACACACTTCCTCAAAAGGAATTATCTTATTAACACAAAATGGAAAGTATAATTATATGTGTTTAAAAATTCCTATAGAAGCCTAAATAAATAATAAGTATAATATTTAACATATATAAATATATTTTACTTCATAATTTCTTCCATGAGAGGTGGTGACGGAAAATGAAAAATTGTCATCTAGTGAGGTGGTAGTTCGTCTTACACAAGATCAATATGTTCATTACCCATTTGGTGGAGGTGCTGTAAATTTAGGTTGAACCCTTAGAATAAAAATAGCCGATTATATTGATGGTACTGGTTTTATATAATGTAATTTAATAAAGGGATTACACTGGTGGATAATGGAAAAAAAGGAGCTTGAGAGAAGACGTTATCTCACAATATGGTAAATCATTTTGGTTTGTACCAAAAGGTTTCCGTGGATAGATTTTTTCCCAATTGGAGGTATATATGAGTAAGTTAGGAATAATAGAAGATTAAATGGGAAAATATTTTCTAATACTATGTGGTTTTAGAGGTGTGGGGAAAATGGAGAGTTGGTTGCCTTTTATAGGGAATGGAAAGGACAAACTTTCATTTTTGAAAACAAGCTATGTGTAACATAGATTTTACATAGAAAATATAATACAAAACAGAATAAAATAAATAATTAAAGGTAAATTTAATAATATTGGCCATAAAATTGGTGTTATAAAAGTTTATTGGTCACTTGGGGTCTTAATGTTAAGGATAAGTCCTCAATTATGCTTTATTTTACATTAAAATTTGTAATTAATTTTAATTACTTTCGCTAATAATTTTGTTCAAAAACATAGATCAAATATTTAGACATTATAAATTATTCTTATTCACAAAACATAATCCATTTTTTCAAATTCCAATCATTAGAGTTGAAGGAATTAATTTAAAATTAATCCATGTGAAAAGACAACACTGCAGGTTTTTAATGTAAAAAATTATCAAAAGTTTACTTAGTTTTTATATGTGATTTTAGTGTGATATCTAATAAAATGATATAAAATATAATAATTTATAAAAATATTATATAATTAAAATTTGAAAAAAATTTAAAATTTAATTTATCCTTATAAATAAATTAGATGAAATAGAAATTTTGAATTAAAATAAATAATTTTTTACTATTCATTAAAAAAATAAAACTATATAGAAAAATACAAAAAAAACATATTTTTATGATTATATTACAAATTTAATTTGTATTTTTATGTATGAAATCTATAAAACCTCAAAAAAGTTGATTCATAATGGGTTCTCCATTAAAATGTGTTCAAACTACCTTTTTAAAAAATAAAGGTTTTATGCATAAAATTTGGTTAATTGTTATATTATGTCTATCCAATATCATTGAAGAACACAAAAAATATTTTATTGAATATATAATATATATAGTATATTAATATCACCCAATAATATTAATTAATTTAATTTATTCATTTAAAATATAATTTTGATCTTACCTCATTATTATCTATATAGAAAACTAAGTTAACATCATTGTTTTATATAAAGAAAACTAATATTTATGTTGTGTTTAGATTAATATTAACTTTATATTATATATAATGATTGACAAACATATTTAATTAATATAAAATAAACTGTTTTTAGTGTTCTGTGAAATTAAAAATATCACAATGGTTAAAATAATTTGAAAAAAACATTTAAAAAATATTAGGGTTTTAGAATTTTTCTATCTCTACAATTTATGGATTAATATATATATATATATATATATATAAAATTTTTAGTGTTATGGAGATTATGAAACAATAATCAATGTATAAAGGCCAAAACCACCATACTGTCATTTGGATGAAAAATGATGCAGTTAACACCTAAAACAATGATAAAACTATAGGATATTCAATGAATGGGTGGTTATTTATTGTATATGGATAAAATATGGAATTAAGAATATGTATTTGGTACAATTATGTTAGTATAATAAATATAATTTTTTTTATAATATGTTAAAAGAATCTATAAGTCAATTCGATCTTGATATAAGATATTTCTTCTCAATATCTACTCCATTATGACCTATTTGATATTATGAACCTATTTATATTTAAGTGGAATTTATAATTCCCCATTTATCGATTCCACCAGAATATATATATATATATATATATATAGGATGAATAATATTTCAATTAATGTTTAATCTTCCAAGAAATTATAAATTAAAAGTTATTTAAGTGGTATGAATTTATTTTATAATCTCAATTATAGAATTTCACATATTTTCATCAATATAATATAATTATAAATAATTAATAAAACTACATTTAATTTATTATCCACTTAATATTAATGGATATTCAATATTTTCATCTACCGGTTAATCTTTTATTCACTTAAATCAATCAAATAAATATATTAAATAAATGCCTATAAGATGACCATTTCGAACGGGTATATTTTTCTTCGTTTTCTATATTATTCAAAATGAATTTAAAATTTTCCTTTTTTAGTTACATAAAAAATATATATTTACATTTTAAGTTAATTTTAAAATTTTACAATTATTGAAAAGAATCATTTAATTTTTTTAAATGTTCATTTTTAAGATTCTTTAAAAAATAAAATGTAATGTTTCTTTTTTACCTATAATTTGACAAAGTATTTTCTTTATTCAAAATAACATTTTACGATATTTGGAAACATTTGTATGTTTAAAATGATTTTTAAATTATATCATTAAATAAATATTATTTTAATGCTTAAAATCCATTTCCTTTTATTCTCTGATAGGAATAAATTTATTAAAAAACCTATAATAATACGAATTTATTTTCATATTCAAATTAATATTAAATTATTTCTTATTAAAATTTTACTGAAAATTTAATATTTTAAATAATATTTTATTGTACAAACATTTCTATTAAATATAATCATTCTTTTAATTTATACATATGATTATTAACTAAACCATATACCATTACAATATATGTGTTGGTTTACTATTGTTGAATGGAAAATATTAATATTTCTTATTCAATATATAATACAACAAATTCTTGATAAAAAAATATTTTTTTTGGAATTAATTATACTATTAAACATATGTAATATTAATTTTAAACGTTGTCATTAGCAGGGATCTGTAATTAATATCCCCTTAATGCATCGACATGTTACATAAGATAAACAAGTTGAACAAACTTATTAAATGTATTTTTTGTGTATACTTACACATTGATTAAACCATTATATCACATGGATTATTTTGTAAAGATATCATGATATCAAATATCATTACATCCAATATTAAGTATTTCCTTTATTAATAATTTAGCTACTATTATAAATGAGATTATTGTATTGATATTTTAAATAAAATAATATTTTGATGAATTAATTAAATTAATGGTATGTGTTTTTTGATACTTACCCTCCCATACTGATTATGACTTTTTTACTCATGATAAATTCCACTATACATAATTCTTATTGATTATCTATTGTTTTCCATTTACCAATATTTTGTCACAACCTGTCCTAGAGGTTTTTGTGGTATGACGACCTCATTCCATCGTCAGATAGGATGGGTGATGGTGACTATCACATATTAGGAATGTCCAAAAAAAATGTTAGTCATTATCCCCCTGTACCTATACATATATAGACATATCCAAGCCACAAATGCTGAATTATAAAACCACTAGGTATAGAATTCATTCAAACCCCTATACCCCACAACCAGAGTACAAGAGTAAATGTATTGGAAAGAAAACTGGGCCAAATACAATCTCACCAATGAGATTATTTTATCATATGTCCATCCCCAAAAAAAGTTGTAATTGTACTTTTGAATGAAAAGCTATGAGAACATACCTTGGTCTACTCGGTCTCCCAAAGAACCTCCTTGTCCCGGTCTGCCTAAGACTCTTTCGAAAGATTGATTATCTGCAGAAGGCATGATACGTGCAAGAAAAGCCAATGTAGGGGTGACTATAACAATAATAAGTAGGAAACCCAGAAACCACAAAGAAATACCACAAAGAAATACCATAAAATAATTTATAGTAATCTCTATAAATGTATATTTCTACATCACATATATCAATAACATCTAGATATACTCAATCCAAGTCAAAAATCCTAGAGGTAATACAAAAATGATTAACACCCACAAGATTCTACTCGAATAATTATCATTCCATGAGGAATCACACCTCAATCCATGATATCCTTGGAGACACCCAATAAGTGGTCTAGCTCATTTGGGCCTCTCCCAATGAGAACACATTACTCAAGGATTTCTATGATACAAAAAGAGGGGAAAATTCCCAAAAAAACTAGGAAAAACCACATAAACAATATGGATCAACCTGAAATGTAAAGGATCCTTCCTAGACACACTAGGAAATACTGCTGACCTTACTGATGTGGTCCACTAGATGGAGTTCAAATGACCTTATCTCAGTTGATATGTCGATTCCACAAAACTCAAGTAGATGTGATTTAGGATCACACTCAAGTCACACCAAGGGATACCATAATATATCTCAGACATAGAGTCATGAAGGCATTAAAATCCAGTGATGTAGATGTAATATCATATTGAACCATTGAATAATTGACAAAGGGAATGATATCAACAAATACTGGTATAAACTAAAAACACTACTCTTTTCTCAAAAGGATCACCTCAATTTCAGGAACCAACAACAAATATGTCTTATCTATTAGATGATCCATTTAGATGTTATGGTTGTTTGATGTTCTAATGAGGATCACTGGGCCTATAGACTGACAACATGGTCAGTCCAATGACCATGGTGGTCAATTGTGGTGGTCGACTTCCCCACAAACTGGCCACACTACTCTAACCATGGTAGTGGGTCCACCTATTTAGCTGACTAGTGGTGGTGGTCGACTTACAGTGGTCGTGGCCATGCATACAATGCACAGACAATAGTTAGAGTTGTCGCCACTCATGGTCAACCATGGAACTATTATTCCATGGTCTCTCCAAACCCAGCCTAGTTCTGACTCAGCCCACATAGAATGGTCCAGCTCGGCCCAGACCACATCACTCGACCCACATGGCCTATCCCGCATCCACGCGGCACTCTGGGTTGCATCCCACATGACCTCCCACATCTGTTATAGTTACATTTTCATCATGGGTTCTAATACTATGAAAATATGGCCACAACATTGGTCTGATTCTTCTATCCCTACCAGATTTTACGTGGGCACTTCCACATCCCTATGTCCACCACTGTGTCACCTCAACTGCTGCCTCTTTCACAGCTCGTAGCACTGTCCACCTCTACCAGCCGTGCTAACTCACCGTGTGCCGTCTCCAGCATTGGACACCTCCAAATCCTCATCCTCAATCAGAAAATCCTCTTCCAATTTCCAAAATCATAAATAGTGGTAGATCTGGATTGCTAATATCCTAATATACAATTATCTATCTTACATTTTATATTTTCCACTTATTCAAGGGGCTGATCTCATTCAAAGCCACCTGTTAAGGTCGATCCATGACCACAAGTATCTAATGGTAAATAACATGATGAAATAAGGGAGAAAATTACAATGGGAACCTTAATGAATGATCCTCATCCTTTCTTCATGTCATCCTCATTCTATTTCTATTAGAAATATAATCTAAGAAGAATAAAGATCAATCTCTTTATAATCCTACAAAAAGTATCGTATCCCACAATAAATTTCAATGTACATTCCAACATGTTTTCTTGATTAGTTTGAATTCATTTTTGAATAAAAATATTAGTGAAATAATCACATAAAAAACATTCCATGCCTTGATCTAGTGTGAACACTGATGAAGAATGAAGCATCACATTTGTTACATTCATGGTTCATTGAATCTAGGGAGTTTCATTTTATCGATATGTCTCCATCCCCCCAATAATTTCTCTTGAGTTTCTTTTCCATAAATAGAGATAAATTCCATGTTTATGATGTTAACCCTATTTTTCTTGCAAATATTTAATAAATATGAAGTTGATCCATCAATTTTATTTCATTGATAATGTAATTTATTAATGGATACATCCTCTATGACTTATTCAATAGAAGACCAAAACCAAAAAAAAGTTAATTCATTCCTAGCATAATGTTATCTTTTTGATCTAATTGGTTCCCCATGATTTCTAATCCAGGCACTGATTAATGAGTTATTCTACTTTTTCAAAAACATTATCTGCACTTTCTTTTTCAAAATTTAATATTTTTAAAACATTTGTTCAGTAAACACCAGACCTCAGAAAAGAATTTTGTATCAGTTATTGGTCATGAAATCAATCCATATAATATTTTAAAATAATGACTGGAAAACCAATTAAAATAAATTCTACCAACATTGGGGATTTTTTCCCCAAAAGCTAAAATAGGGTCTACTCATAAAGATGAGTGTACGGAGCACAAATATAATCCTCCCACACCCATTGGATCTCCTCGAGATGCCCATGCTTCCCCCAGACCTTAAAAAATTACTCTCTCACACCAAAAGTATCCTCTCCTTCTGTTCCTAGATATCAATTGGTTACTTAGAAAAATTTCTTCATCATATATATACATCTCACCCTAGTCGATTGCATGTGATTGGTTATGCACGTACCTCCTTATCTAAAACACAAGGAAGACATCGTGTACCTACACTAACTATGGAGGATGAGACAAGTGTAATTCCACCTAGATAACTATATATATTATCTAGAAATTGGGGATGAATCATAGAGATAGCTGGTTGTGCCGGACAAATCTCTATAAACCTCGTTGAAGAAAAACCAGAAGGAACACGTGGTTTCATTCGTCGAACTGCAAATGCATTAATTGCTTGTCATGGGAAGACATATAAAAACTATATGTACTCTCCATATGATCATATATGAAATTCACCACAACTATAATAGTTTTCACCAATTTTGGTCCCCTGAGTACTGACTCCTCGAGGTTAGTCTAGCAAAGGGGTGACCTATAGAGCCCACCAAACAAGGAATTGAATGATTCCATGCCAATGGTTGAATGTTGGCTACTGTTTTATAAAAACTACACCAGTGGTAGGTGATCGTCTAAATTATGGACAAGGTATAACATGAAAAACAACAAAATTTCCTCTACAACATAAATGGTCCGCTTATTCTGGCCCTCCATATATTGGTGTTACATTGTGCTCAAGTGTCACTGGTTTGCAAACACCTCCTACAAAATCATCAATAAATGTATGTAAATTGAAAATCATGAACTAAAATTATATTTTATGGGACACCAGGTAGTGTATCTTTCTCCTGTACCTAAATCCCCCCAATGATATCTACTAAACTCAACACTCAAAAATATTGGAAGTGGGGTGAAATGGTTAGTCTGTCAATGGTGACCTACATGGCATTGTATCGTGAGAATATATGTGGTAAACCCATATTTAAGTCCATTTATATTCCATCCCACATCCATTCTGGTGCCTCTAGTGGTTGAGTATATCTTATTGGATCCTAGTTCCTAGCCATCACTATCATGCAAGTAAGGTATCTAGAGAAAAAATTTGAAACTCTTTTCTTCACTCCAAGACACAAAAACTGATGTTGGAGCTCCATAAACATTTTTGGAACACATATATGTACATACGAAGGGGATGTATGAAATTCCCTCGGAACCTCCTCCCACAATGCCACATGCACTACTATATGCCCTCTGAAAAGAAAAACATTCTCACAACCTTTCTAATATCATATAAAATAATGCCTTGTGGGAATCTGATAGCCTAAGGTTTCATAGTCAAAATCCCCAAAATTTTCCCACATTACACTATTGAATATTCTATGTGTGAAATCCATAGACTGGAGGTAAGATTCCCTCTCTCCATCCAAATAGTATAACTAAAATGAGGATAGATGATCCAACCCCTCCTTTAGAAACTCAGGGTTGGATCTCTTGCTGAGAGTATCTTCCACGATGTCCCCATCCTAGGAATATATAATATATCGATGTTAGAGTCCTAGAGTAAATCACGATTTAAAATCTATCTCATATTCAGATCCCTCGGGGAGAATATATACTTGAAACACTTGTGGTCAGAGTAGATGAAAACTCACTCTCCCATTTGGTAGTGTCACCTCATCATCAAAGAAAAAACTACCACAACTAACTCAAGATTATGGGAAACATAGTTCTTCGAATTTGGTATCAAGTGGAATTAACCATAAATAATCACCAATTTCCTCATCATCATTTGCCTACCATGCCATTTTCTGGATGCATTGTAGAACACTACATATTGAGTACCCTATTTTGGAAATATCAATGTGGGAGTGGTCATGACTCTCTATAACACCCCATGATTTCATAGTACGTTATTTTTTCAAAGTAATTCAATAACTTTCACTACACATAACACTGAGTTCTAGCGCACCATGACGTACCAAACAAGCCATTGAAAAGAGTTTATGAATAGTATTAACTGAATGTTGGACTTTATATAACCCTTATTATTTTAGAATCCATATTATGATTTTATAGACATAATGTAAGAACAAATAAATTTTTTTCAGATAAACGAAGTATTTTTCAAAAATTGCAATTTTACCTCCTTTTAATGGAGAAGCATCTTTAAATCCAATATTTGAAAGTTTTATATATTAAATTTGACAAAATAAAAATATTCTTTAGAATAGAGACATTATAATTTAGTTTCAATAATGTTTTGGTGCTTTTCTGATAACTTTCATATTTGGGTGAATAGTGAAAAATACTATATTTTATCTAAAAACAACTGTTTTAATGAAAATAATTTATATTGTTAAATTATAAATTTTAATGGTATAGAAGTATAAATAGATTATATTTTTACCATTTAATCCAAGTATGGTCATTTTAAGTAGTTTCACTTTGAAATTCAACATAATCAATTGTCAAACTTTTGATAGTTATTATTTCATTAAAATACACCTTTTGGTTTTAATAGCGGGAATTAATTTTAAATTAATAAATGCAACTTTTATGTATTGAATTTGATAAAATAGACTTCATTTTTCGATTCAGAATATCGAAATTATCTTAGGGTGAAATTTGGTACTTTTCTGATAACTTTTATATTTTGATGAATAGTGAAAATTCCAAAATTTTAATTAAAAAGAACTTTTTTAATATAAATAATTAATAGTGTTAAATTATTAATTTCAGTTATTTTAAATTTTAATTAGTTTATAATTTTACAATTTAATCCAATTTTGGTCGTTGGACATAATTTTATATTTAAACTGGACATAAGAAAGTGTCAATATTTTGATAGTTATTATTTGTTAAAAACACGCTTTTTGTTTCGACAATGGGAATTAATTTTAAATTATTTTTTCCACTTATGTTTTTTTAATTTAGAAAAATGGATTCCATATTTAGAATCATGTGTTCAAAGTTGTGTAAATAGTTAACTTTTATTTTTAGACATTTTGAATAATTATTTCAATAAATATTTTATTTACCATGGTTAAAGGGTAAATCCAGTAAATAGGGGTAACAAAATAATATTATAATAATACTAAATTACCCCCAAAACGACTCCTAACCATATTTGTTGATACGTTTCCGACCATATTCATCTTTTGGTCTATTTTGGGACCCCATGGATCAACTTTTAGGTGATAAGGACACTTTATATCAATTAATTTAAAGTAAGTACAAAAATGACATAAACATATATCTTTTAGAAAAACAATTTTTACAGAGGTTTATATATATTATATTTTAGACTATAAGTATTCATTAAATATATAAAATTATATCCTACATAATGGAATTTTAATTATAATTTTTAGACATTTAATAATTAAATTTATTTATGACACAATAATGATGCAATATTTTCATTATTAATTAAAGAATCAAATAATTGGTATTATAAAAGTTAAAATAAATATAATTTGAATGTTTTGATTCCATAAATGAATTTTAATGGTTAATATTACATGTTATTATTGCTTAAATTAATTTTATTTGAATTAATAAAGTTGTTAAGACTTTAAAAAAATCAATTACTGAAAAGTGTCAAAATTGACAAAAATGTGTTTTTAAAACAAATATTATATTATTAATTGATATTCTATTCATATGAACCTAAGGATTGTCAAAACGAATTATATAATGAAATGAGTATCATTAATGGACCACTTGGGGGGGTCTCTTGAATGTATACACTATGTTTATTAACTATATAATATAAAAATAAAAAGTGACATGGTAAATGTCAAATTAATTAACTAAGAGATAAAACTTCAAAATAAGGTTAATATAATGACCCAATCCTCTCTAAAATATATTGGTTGAAATTATTTCGACCCATCCCCACCATAGACATTGAATAATTTACTTTTTATTCATTAAAAACCAAATATGAATTTATTATAAAATAATACTTTATGTTTTTTTGAATGATCCACTCCTCCCCAATATAAAAGGACATCACTTCTAACCAATTTTTCACACCTTAATAGACACTTGGCTCAGACAACCCCTACCCAATTATTCTCTCAACTTACCTCACATAATAATAGGAGCCATAGTTGGAGCATAAATCTATCCCATGGAGCCCTTTTGATCAAATCAAAAGGAAGAACCTGAAGAAGAGGTAATTTTTCACCACCCTCTTTCAAGTTCCTTTCTTCTTCAACTTCTTATTTATTTGTTATTTTCATTATAAAATAATAACTCCTGTATCTTATATATACTATGATGTTATTATATATATGGTACAACTATATTCAGTATTCTATCCATCCTTTTAATTACATGTCACCATACGTGCCTACATACGGCCTACCGTCTCCATGTCGTGGTGTAATTGTTATTTAATATATTATTATTTGGATGGGTAAATTAATGATGTGTAATTCATGTATATAATAAATATAACATTATAATGAATCTTTATATATGATATACCATCCAATTGTATTGATGGTTTTGTGATATGTTTGACTGTGGATGTTTTATTTTTAAATCATTCATGGTTTATGGAGAAAGTATTGACATTTCGTATTCTAGTTTTAATAGGAATGTTTAGGTTATGTTTAAACATTTTCATATGGGAATTCATTGGACATAGTAAGTGACGGGTGGATCCTGCTATAGCTCCTTGATTTATCAGTTGGTCTCATGAGACAAACTAGTGTCTTGGGACGAGGCCTTGAAAAAAGTCCTCTTTTTAGTCCTAGCACGAGGCCTTGGCTACGTGGTTATGATAGTCTGGCATTATGCATTCCATCATTATGAAAGTGGTAATTGATATTAAATGTGATTATTCGATTAGTAGAATATCCATGTTAATAATTAAAGGACATGATTTCATTTTATTTCTTCCATATTATGCTGATGTTCATGTTTAAAAGTCTTCTGTTTGAGTTATACATTGTCTTAAATGTTTATGATTACTTATGAAAGTTTCCACTCTATTGTTATCCTAATTGGGATTATGAGCTCACCCCTTTCTATGTTTTATTTTTCCTATAATGTGAAGAAATATTTTATGACTGACCTGCAGGGATAGTCTGAAGGGGATTTGAGTTTCAACCATGGAGACTATATTATTGAAGTTTTTCACTTAATGAGGTAATGTAACATTTATGAATGTATCTAGTGTTTCCAATGCTACTAAACTAATCTTTATTTCAACACATGATATTTTGTGATAATTCCAATGATAAGTAATAATGCACCGACTCTGGGTAACTGGGGTCAGGGTGTTACAGTTTGTATCAGAGGAAGTCTAGTAGAAACCTTGGAAGATAGATTTAGATAAACTCTGACTAGAGAACATATACCTAAGATGGATTTTGAGGATTAATATATTTGAACATCCTAGAATATTGGTATTGTAAAGATTTTTTGAGTTTTCTGAGAAATACATACCTTTCTAGATACGAGCAGGTAGAGGCGGCTGGGGAATAGATGTACCTTGGGGTAAATCCCGAAAACACCGCTTTGAGCTAGACTCGAACGGGAACTGGTGCACGACAACGGGCCTTGATGCACTCTTGGTTACGACACTCATGGGGGACATGCTTAGGGTAATTCTCATTTTTATTAAAAACCATTATGAAGGTCTTATAAGTATATACTTACTCAAAGAAAACATTATTATGATTATGGATAATATCTATAAACTGTTCCATTTACAATAGTTATTTTACTAGTTTGTAATTATTCACTGCAATTCAAAAACTGACGTAGATTATGTTCTTGTATAGAAATGGTGCCCAGTAGAAGGAATGTGAAATCCATCAATACATATGATCCAATGAGTAATAAGGATCATATCTTTCATGGTATGAAGACAATGATTAGAAAGGAAATAGTCTCCCATGGATTACCACCATATGAAGAAATAGTATCATGTGTTAATAAGATAAGTAATGAATTCTCCGAGTCCTATGGCTTTGAAAGGAAGCAAGAGAAGAGAATGATGGAAGAGATAAAGATAGATAAAGGGAAGAGGGAAAAGAAGAATTTTCCTATATGTGATAACTATGGGAAGAAACACCCTGGGACATTCTTGAAGGGAATTGGAGATTGTTATAAGTGTAGAAGAAAAGGACACCATGTACATAACTTCAGGTTAAGGAAAAGGATTAAAATGGACAATGCTTCATCTTCAAGGAGTTTAGAAACTACACAAACCATGCCCAAATCATCTGATTATGCCCCAAATGATGCTATTGGATAGTAATCAAGTTATGATACTACCAGAGATGAGGAGGAATTAATAGAGTTCATATGTTGATTATGTCATTTGAGTGTTGTATCAACAATATAATGGTTATAATAATTATGGAGTATATAAGGATTGTACTACAGTACTATTTCATTAAGGACTTGAGATTGTGTGGAACAAAGAAAAGTTACCCAACAGCTGGTTAAATTTTTGGGAAAATATATGGCTGAGAGAAAGATAAACCATAATATGGTTCTGATACTATGGTAGTGATTTTGGAATAATACATGATTGATTTGGATAAATTATATTGGATATTCTTGACTACCATGAAACTGATTAATGATTTGTATATTCCATAATTGTTGGAGTTTACACTATTTTTTTTTTGATAGAAGGTGTCCAGTATTCTATAAGTAAAAATGGATCATGAATGTAATCAATAAGGTTTTATGGTTTTCCAGGATGATGTAGTGTTTTAAAAGAATACATGATGAAGGTATTCACATGCTATTACGTGGAAAAAAGGATCTTCATTGTGTTTAACTACCTTATAAATTTTGGACTATGATTTTGGACAAAATTATTTTGGATAATTATAGTTTGATATTATTATTGGATTTCCATAAAAAGGACATCCCAGAGGTCGGGCGACAACCTGTCGCGTCCGGCAAGGCCGTGAGACTTGAACCCACAACCGAAGCGCTACAAGGGTGTATCACCTACCACTGACCCACATGATGTCCTAGATTTAATAATTTAGTTATTTATGGTTCTTCCAGATGAATTAAAAAAAAATTTAACCCTATACGAATGATATAAAAAGAATATTAATTATAAGATCTATTATCTTTTAGAGTGAAAGATGAGTTTGTGGTTGAACTTAGGTAAAGGATGGGACTCTACGTGTCATGTATATGTTTTTCTTATTCTCTTATTCAATGAAGAAGATAATTCTTATACTTTAGTGAAGGGATCTTAAAACAAAAAATGTGATATCCTAATACCGTATGTTTTGTTGAACCGATGGTATTTTAAATCATCATAGATTAATTAATTTAAGGCCCTAAATTGTACACTTTTCTGTGATTGATGACCTCAATCACTACCTATAAATATTTACGTTTTCCCGCAATTATATGTCTCTTATTTCCACCAATGTTCTCCTTATCGAGATCATAATTTGGTGGTGACCCTTTCATTTCTCTTTTCCTCTTATTAAGACTAAATTTTATTAACCTAATTTCCGAAGTGGTTTTTCCCATAGGAATTTTATATTTTCGACCTTTTATTTTCAAAAAATAATTTCAAATTGTGAGGATGAAATTTATTTAAAGAAGTAATAATGTAACACCGCAATATTTCAAAGTATGTTATTTCATCAATGTAATTTAATAACTTTCACTACTCGTAACACCGAGTTCTAACACACCATGACTTACCAAACAAGCCGTTCAAAAGCAGTTATGAATAGTAATAAATGAATTTTGATGTTTATATAATCCTTATAATTTTAGAATCCATATTATGAGTTTAGGAGACATAATTTATGAAAAAATAAATTTTTTTCAGATAAAACATTTTTTTTAAAAAAAAAATGCAATTTTACCGCCTTTTAATGGAAAATCCTTTTTAAATCCAATATTTGAATGTTTTATATATTTAATTTGACAAAATAAAAATCTTATTTAGAATCGGGACATAATAATTATGTTTCAATAATGTTTTGGTGTTTTTCGGATAACTTTCATATTTTGGTGAATAGTGAAAAATACTATATTTTAACTGAAAACAACTTTTCTAATAAAAATAATTTATATTTTTATATTATATATTTTAGTTTTATAGAAGAATAAATATATTATATTTTTACCATTTAATCCAAGGATGTTCATTGTATGTAATTTTACTTTGAAATTGGACATAATCAATTGTCAAACTTTTGATAGTTATTATTTCTTAAAAATACGACTTTTGGTTTTAATAGTGGGAATTAATTTTAAATTAATAAATGAAACTTTTATGTATTTAATTTGGTAAAATAGAGTTCAATTTTATATTCTTAATATTGAAATTATCTTAGGGTTAAATTTTGGTAATTTTCTGATATCTTTCATATTTTGATAAATAGTAAAAATTATTAAATTTTAATTAAAAACAACTCTTTAATCAAAAAACATAACAGTGATAAATTATGAATTTGAGTGATTTTAAACTATAATTAGTTTATAATTTTACCATTTTATCCAATTTTTGTTATTGGGAATTATTTCATATTTATACCGGACATAAAAAAGTGTCAATCTTTTGATAGTTATTATTTGTTAAAAACACGCTTTTTTGTCAAAGGGAATTAATTTTGAATTAGTTTCTGCCCCTTATGTGTTTTGAATGTAGAAAAATGGATTCCATATTTAGAATCAGGAGTTACAAATTTATTAAATAGGTAACTATTAATTTTATACATTTTGAATAATTATTTCAGTAAATATTTTATTTATCATGGTTAAAGGGTAAATCCGGTAAATAAGTGTAAACAAATAATATTATAATAAAACTAAATTTCCCCAAAATCTATCCATACCATATTGGATGATACATGTCCGACATTTGGAATCTTTGGGTTGATTTTGGGACCCCATGGAGCCACTTGTAGGTGATAAGGACACTTTATATTAATTAAGTTAATGTAAATACAAAAATAAAATAAACATATATCTTTTAGAAAAAAAATTTACATAGAGTAATTTATGTTATATTTTAGAATATATATTTTAATTAAAAAGACAAAATGATTTCTTACATAATATAATTTTATTTATAATTTTTAGACATTTAATTATTAAATTTACTTATGAAAGAATAATGATACATTATTTTCATTATTAATTAAACAATCAAATAATTTGTATTATAAAAGTTAAAATAAATTTAATTTTAACGTTTTGATGCCATCCAAGAATTTTATTGGTTATTATTACATGTTTGGATTTCTTAAATTAAGTTTATTTGAATTAATAATGTTGTTAAGACTTTAACAAAAATCAATTATTGAATAGTGTCAAAATTGAAAAAATGAGTTTTTAAAAAACATATTATATTATTAATTGATATTATATTCCTATAAATATAAGGTTCGGAAAAAGGACTTATATAAAGATAGGTGTATCATTAATGGACCACTTGGGGGTCTCTTG
Organism: Viscum album; assembly: GCA_963277665.1. NCBI lineage: Eukaryota > Viridiplantae > Streptophyta > Magnoliopsida > Santalales > Viscaceae > Viscum > Viscum album. The sequence continues at coordinate 465,087,344 of OY728119.1, forward strand.
GATGTATATATTATGTTTATTTACTATATAATATAAAAATACCAAGGGACATGGTAAATGTAAAATTAATTAACTAAGAGTTAAAAATAAAAGATAAAGTTAATATAATAATGAAAACCTATCTAAAATATATTGGTTGAAAGTAGTTAGACCCATACCCATGATAGACTTTGAATAATCCACTTTCAAGCCATTAAAAACCGAATATTTATTTAATATAAAATAATACTTTAAGTTTTTATGAAAGAGCCCCTCCTGCCCCTTATAAAAGGACACCACTTATAACCAATTTTTCACACCCTCAAAGACTTTTGGTTCGACCAAAACCTACCTAATTATTCTCTAAACATCCCTATATTCAACATAGAGGCCTTAACTTGATCAGAAATCCAACCTATGGATCCCTTTTAAACAACTCAAAAGGAAGAACCCGAAGAAGAGGTAATGTTTTCACCACCCTCATTCAAGTTCCTTTCTTCACCAACTTCTTCTTTGATTGTTATTTCCATTATAAAATAATAAATCAAGTATCATATATATACATTTATGTTATTATAAATATAGTACAACCATATTCAGTATTCTATCCATCCTTTGAATGACATGTCGCCATACGTGCGTACATATGGCCTACCGTCTGCACGTCGCGGTGTAATTGTTATACAATACATTATTATTTGGATGGGAATAATAATGTTGTGAAATTCATGTAAATAATAAATATAACATTATAATGAATCTGTATATATGATATAACATCCAATTATATATTATTTTAATATCAAAAGAATGATATTATCACTCGTGAATACGTACAGAATACCATCTCCATGAACGTGATGAAATTCATTCTCCATCGTATCCATTGAAGTCTAATTATCATTTATGAATAAAAATAATGTTTAAGGACTTGATATCATTTTGGATATGAATATTATACTACCTATCCATAACAAACATGACATTTGTAATAAAATATACAAAAGAAACTTAGTAAGCTAACACCTGAAACGACGATAATACTATGATATTATTAACAAAGTAATGTTAAAAGATCATATATGATATCATATTAATGTATATGGTTCTTGTATAATTTAATAACAATTATTTTACCATTATACTTGAGGTTAACCTACCCCCAACTAAGGAAAAGTACACGGTAAGGGTTTATTTCACAATCTCTTCATTATCTGAGATTGTTTATACATAATTATCTATTGGGACCTCTTTATCATCCACATCCATGTTTCATAAAAATGTATTTCAAAAAATTCTTACTATTTTACAGAATATGGGTTAATTTAATTTATACCCTTTTTTACTTTTTATAAGTTGTTTTTAAGGGAATATTTATGACATTTTCCAAACAAGGCCCTTTTTAACCTTATCGAGAAAATTATGGATCGAATGTTATTTAAATTATACGGCGGGTGCGGCTATTTTCCACCGTTATAAAATTGTCAAATAATCCCTTACAATCTTTTATGAGTATTTTAAAAGTAAATGTTTTATTTCATAATTTTGTAAATTTTAAATGAATTAAAAAAAGGGATATTTATCTCAAATAGTTTTGATTCCATCTATGTCAACATACGTTTATGGATTTTAAGATTATTTGAAGTTGATTTATTATGATACACAACTTCTGTATTGTATTGAAGGTTTTGTGATATTTTTTAATGCGGATATGTTATTTTTATACCATTCATGGTTTATGGATAAAGTATTGACATTTAGTATGTTACTTTTAATATGAATGTTTATGTTATGTTTAAAACATTTCATATGGGAATGCATTGGATATAGTAAGTGACGAGTGGAGCCCGCTATAGCTCCTCGATGCATAAGTAGGTCACATGAGACAAACTAGTGTCTTGGAATGAGTCCTTGACAAAATATTATTTGTAGTCATGGCACGAGGCCTTGGCTACATGGTTATGATAGTCTGGAATTATGCATTCCATCCTTATGAATGTGGTAATTGATATTTCATGTGATTATTCGATTATTAGAATATCATTGTGAAAAAGTTAATAGCATTATTTCATTTTATTTCTGCCATATTATGCTGAAGTTCAAGTTTACAATGATTTTGTTTTATTTATACATTGCCTTAAATGTTAATTCTTATTTATGAATGTTTCTGCTATATTGATATCCTTACTGGGCATCTACGCTCCCCCCTTTCTATGATTTATTTTTCCCAGGATGTGAAAAAATATTTTATGATTGACCTGCAGGGATAGTTTGAAGGGTATATGAGTGTGGACCATGGAAACAATATTATTGTAGTTTTTCACTTTATTATGTAATGTGACATTTATGAATGTATATAGTGTTTTTACAGCTATTACACAAATCAGTCTTTCAAGACTTGATCTTTTGTGATCAGGCCAATTATACGTAATAATGCACTCACTCTGGGTAACTGGGGTCGAGGCGTTACACTCTCTACCCTCAACTGACGAAAAATCTCCTAGAACTTTTCCATCCACCAGAAAGGATTCCCTTTAAATATTAAATCTATAATGGAGGATTAAACTCCATATAATTTGGTAATAAACCACTTATAGTACCATAAAAAACCCAAAGAAACTCTACACCTCAATAACACTCTTGGGTGGCTCACAAGAAAGAACCACCTCAATCTTCGTTGGATCCACTATAACTCTTGCCTATAAAATGATGTTTTATATTAAATGGACATATATTATGTAGAATTAAAACATAGACAGGGGTTGGTAATTTTAGTTCTCTCAGAGTGTGAGTAGGACCATCCTCAAGTGTGTTCTATGCTCCTCCTCAGATGTCGAGTACACTACGATGACTTTAGTGAAGACAACCATGAACCAGACTATGTAGGGATGAAATATCTGATTCATGAATCTAATGAGTTCTGATTGGTATATCCTCATTCCCTTAATCTTCATTGGTATATCCTCATTCCCTTACTCGGGGCTAGTGATAACCAGATCTGAGGTCAAATGTAGAGAAAAACCAAACCCCTTTCATCTGATAAAATTTGTCATCAAACCTCAGTATTGGATACCTATTCTTCATGAAAAAATAGTTTAACTGCCATGAATCCACACATAACCTTATTCTCCCATCATCCATAGTGGAATACGAAACTGGGGATTGCTAGGGTGAAACACTCGGTCCCAAAAAGCCCTTCATTTCTATGTCTTTAAATTATACCCCCATCGCATGAAGCTCTATTAGCACTATAATATATGAAGGTGTATATATTTGTTACATTTTGGTGTATATAAATGGTGATTCCTATCTCCATTTTTAAGGTAATCATGGATCATATTCATGAAATATGTCCTCATACTCTACCACAACAGTAGGAAACTAAGGACGCATATCATCCAATACACTGAGGGTTAAGAATCTAGTTGATGAATTATTGGATACACCCTCATATGATTGTGTTTTGAATATGTTTCTTGTTTTTATATTAAAAAATAGACGAAAACATGGTTCTACCATCATTCACTCAATGCACTGTATGCCTAAAATAGCCAATCTAATGTTGAACTGTGCATAACAAGTCCATACCATGATTGAAATTGTATGTCCGTGATGACAGTACCATGAGATCCCTAGCAAAACTATCACCATAAAGAGTTAAGACACATTATCAACACCAGTGCTTGATCATCGATTCTCATCCCATAGTATTCTCCAACGTAATGTTGGAGTAAATGGTTCAACCAGAATCTCCTAGTCTTTAAAAATATTCCTGTAATGAAAGGAATGAATCACACATATATCTACCAAAACTACATGTCAGGTTGAAAATAAAAAGTTCGTAACTCAAAACATCTATAGTTCTATGAGTTAATAAGCCTCTATTGCCTAAAACTATCTTCATCCATCTCTACCAGCTCTCAGTACCTGGTGTGGACTGCCTATGGGTGGTGGAATTAATTGTTTGAACCTTTGTCCATATCATGATGTCATGCCTTCTCCACTTCCACATATACCTTACTACTGACCACCCTGATCCTAGATTTACCTTTACCTCTATGGTCCCTTGACCATCTTCTGATCCGCTATAGGGAAGTTCAGGAAATATCATTGTAGATGTCCCTTACCCTTGAATGAGTAACATTATCTATCCCCTAAATGATTTGAGCCACCATGGTATCCCAACACCATTGAACCTTAGTCATGGGATCTCCTCTTAAAGTACCTAACCTACACGGATCACTATAGTTTCCTTCCGCTACTTGCGATTGAGGTCTTAGCCACTCGGTGACCACTGTTATCCCCCACTACCAATTTCCTTTCCACTAGAAATCTCTCCTCTATGGGATCTCACTCAAGTACCCAAATAATGTTTGGATTATTCTGGGATACCACCAATACCCTAATTTCTTGGTGTAATACCAAATCAATGGTTTGAGCCCTGAAGAACTATTCTTGAACAATATCATTGGAGTACAATGAATGATTGTTAAACATCACTGAATACTCCTTCTTAGTTATAATGTCCTCCAAAAAATGTAGAAGATAATGAATGCACAACAATCATAATGTGGAAGGATAAAACTACTCTATGAAAATATGATCATTGTTCGCCCATGAAAATCAATCTCATCATGTGTCTATGTCACAAAGCTCCAACATCACCCCATATATACATAAGGATGAATTTTGAAAAGTAGTATCATCTAATTGAGATATGTCTTCATAAGGTGGAAAATAAGGGTGACTACCTCTAGAAAATCCTCATTTATATAGGGGTCTGGCTCATCCCAAAACCTTGAAGGTCACATTCATGAAAGCTCATGAAACAAACTTATACTGATTGCATCCTCATATGATAGAGATTGTAGAATCCACTACTCGACGTATGGTGGTATTACTAGTAAACCACACAAAGGTGATATCTATAGTACATTCCCCTATACCAATGCCTCATCACTATGTAGATCGTACTCATGATCATATGGTGGAATCCACTCAGGCTATCTACATGGAGTCATCCTAAAATAAATAAGATGTACCATATTCAAAAGAGTATATCTAGTGAGATGACTCAATATGGAAATGGAAAAAACATGCATTCCTATATGAATTATGTACAATTTTCCCCCCAAACTGGTGTTTTCATGTAACAATTTGAAAAGAAGTTTCTCAAAATCATCGTGTATGGATACGCTAGCCACCGCACAAACACTAGATTCTATGGTATGAAATATGAACATGAAACACATAACATTTTTACCAAATACTTCTTATCCTAATGTAAATCCAAAAACTGTTGATACCACTCTTTCATGACACACCCCAAAGGATTCATTCTCTAACTTCCCCAAGACCACCCCTAGTAGGTCGGGGTCTAGTGAATAGTAATGAGTTGAAATATCCCAACAATGGTAGTCATTAGACTAAATTAAATGTACACACACACACACACACACACATCTACAAATGAAAATATAATGAAATTTATAAATACTGAGTATGTAATTCATGAAAACCACTATATAACCCAACCAATGTACAAGAATTAAGGTGTTGGATAGAATACATGTCCAAATACAAACCAATAAAAAATATTTTGTAACCAAAATTCTAACCTATAAAAAAAGTTGTATTGGGAATGCTTCTTGAAGTTATAGAGGAACACAAAATAGTCTGTGCAGTTTCACAATGCACCACTTTGTCCTAGTAAACCTAGGAATCCTTTGAAAGGTCGATCGTTTTCACAAGACAAGACATGTGTTGGAAACCACTGTACAGGGGTGGGTATAAAAATACATAGTAGGATTCCTATAAATTAAAAAGGAATACCACAATAAAATATCATAAATGAATGTAAAATCATCTGTACACATGTATATATCTACAACACATCTAACAAGAACATACCGATATACTAAAACCAAGACAAAAAGGCTAAAGGTAAGCCACAACCAATTACGAGTGACATGATTCATTTTGAAAAATTTTCATTCTAGGATAACTCAATCCTCGATATATGATATCATTGGAGACCCTTGAAATGAGGTATGCCTCATTTTGGCCCCTCCTAAAGATAATACATTGGTCCAGAAATTCAATGATACAGTAAGTGGGGATCTTGCTGAAACGCACTGTGGAATACTACTTACCCAATATGAATCATCTTACAATGTAATTGATCTTACCCAGACACACTAGAGAATACCAATTCCCTTATTGATGCATCCTTCTAGATGGAGGACCAACACCCTACTCTTTGTGGCTATGTAGATTCCACAAACCTCTACTAGGGGTGATAAAGGATCACAAATCCATTCCCACATAGGGATAAAATACTCTATCTTGGAGTCACCCACAAAAGGGTATTACATTCTAGTGACGTGGATGTAATGTTTTAATGAACCCTCAAGGAAAGGACCAAGGGAACACTATCATCCTATACATTCCAAAAATATAATATGACCATTTGTCTCAAAAATATCATATAAAAAACATAGAATCAACACCATATATGTCTCATTTATTACCAGGTCCATTTAAAAGTTATGGTGGTTTGATGTGTTAAAGGGGTCACTTTCCTTATGAAACGATCAAATAGTGGGTCCCATGACCATGGTTGTTGAATACCTAGAGAAATGGATGTCATGTAATTACTATGGAGATCAGTCCACCAGTCCTGGGAGTCGACATTGATGTTCAACCTTCTGCAGTCAAGGCCACACAACTGTTACTCCTTTAGTAGTTAGAGCTTCCACAGATCATGGATGACTGTTAGGGTCGACCATGGTGTAGCTCACCCAAGTCAACTTCAGTGCGACCCGGGTTTGAACAGGTTCCAACCCATCCAACCTGTTCTAGGACCATTTAGGCCAGCCCACCAAGACCAACCCGCCATTCCCAGCTCGCTTTCACATTGGCATCCAAGGCCACTGTAGGAAGCATGTCATCCCACATACAATGATACCTCCCTTGTACACTAATGTTCCACATCCATGACAATGTGGAGGCCTCTGACCATAATTCCCACGCAGCTTTGCCGCCTAGATACACTGGTCATGCCATGCATCTATGCACCACCGCTTATTCTGTTCATTGCTACATCCTCTTCTATGAGCCATGAATCATCATCTGATACCCAGGATTAAAATATATCATAGATCTTGGTCCTTTGTTTCTAATAAAAATTGATCAGTACTCTGTTGTATATTTTCTTATAATCTAGGGGTTTGATCACATTTGGAGACACCTGCCATGTTCGATCCATGACCATAGGGATCCAACGATGAATAATGCGAAAAATGTAGGGAGAAAAGCACAATGAGCATCCTAAAGAAAAATATTGTATATTTTTTTTCATGTCGTCCTCAATAGGTTTCTCTTAGAATGATAAATTAAAAGTAATAATGATAAATCTTTAGATAATTAAACAGATAATTTCACATCCCACAAAAATGACCAATCTGACAAACTACCAATTTCTTGATTGTTATATGTTTTTTGTAGAATTTATAAACAAAGAAATAAACATAAGAATCAAGAACTACCTCAATTTAGATCGATTGATTATGAATAATTAATAATCTTTTTCATCTTTGAATGGTTCATTGAATCTAAGGTGCGTCGTTTGATCAATATTTTTTCATCCACTAACTATTTCATGAGAGGTTCTTTCTCTATACTTCCAGAGAAATTATATTGTTATGATGTTAACCATGAATTTATGAAAATGACTTAATAAAAAGAAATTATGTACATTAAAATTATTTCTTTATTAAATTATTTTATTTACAGTGATTTTCTCTAGGAATTCTCTATAGAAGACTCTTATCGACTAATGTTAATTCACCCCTAGGGTAATTCCGCCATTATAGTCACATTGGATCCCATTTATTTTTGATCTGGGAACCCATTTATGAGTTATTTCACTTTTTTAGGATAACTACAGATGCCTTCTATTTAACAGTTTAATATTTTTTCTACATCTGTTCTAGGAATGCCAAGCGTCGAAATCATATTTCAACTCTACGCTTGGTCTCGAAATTAATCCATATAATATCTAAAAATAATACATGGAAAATTTGATACATTATAGATAAAAATAATGAGAATATGAATAATATCAATGATGTGAAAAATGATGAATGCTATGTATTTTATATTTCAAATAGTAAAATATAAATTATATATATATATATTGCTCTTAAAGATTACTAAACATTTGCATCATTGTTTATTGGATTCCTTATATCTTATTACTATGTAAAAAATTATACATTAACTGTAGTTTAATAAAGATGATGTTTCTATTATTTTTATCAGAGTGAGGTTTATTATAAAACCTTATGAATTAATTTTTAAATGATCATAACTAATAAAATATTTATTAAAATTTCTTATATTAATTTAGATCAATAACCATTAAGAGTTTTTTAAACAATTTATCAATATTCATGATGATTATAAGTTATCATTGGGTTTCCTTTTATTTATTGTTTCAATATTGAGGGAATAAATTGGAACGATAACTATAGAAAATTTTTGGACGTCCCTACTAAACTAACCAATACAACTAGTGTTGGAACTAAGAACATCATCACCATATTACTGAATATAACTACAAGTATAATGAATGACCATTCCCAAATAGAGAATCCTACAATTATATAGTTCATTTAGATATTTTTTATTTCATCTAGCAGTCAAAAACACAATCTACTAATGAGACTATTAATCCTTTGGTATCTAAAAAATGGATAATGCCTCTTGAAAAAATTATCCTCACATTGTGATATAATGAATTTTAAAATGTAATTATTTTTGGGTATTATTCTAGATGAGATATTAATTAATGGTGGTCAATGATCCTGAACACTAATGAGGATGATGAATGATTAATCAAGGAATTGTCAAATTTTAATGTGATATTATTTGAGAAATACATCCCTTAACAACAAAGAGAAAAAAAGGGAGTGTAATTTCATCATATTACTATAGAAGGAAGAATAACGCATGGTAGACTATGTGGATGACATTATAATATTATCAAGAAATTATGGGGACTATAAATTTAATAAAAATAATAATATTTTCCATTTCATTGATGGGTTTCATACATGTCTCTGAAGGTCCCTATTTCCTCCTAAATTTTTATTATTTAAATGTATAATACAAAGAGACATTATGATGGAGAATGAATTTTATATATCATATATATTTATGGGAAATTAGTAGAAGAATATGTCATTTGAGATAAAAATACAAATGGTGCACATCAAAGAAGAAGAAGGGATTGAAGAAATTTCCATCATGTATTTTTTTAGGAAATAAACATCCGAATGTTTTTAAGGGAATTAATATTTATTACAACTGTATATATAGAGGGTAATAAGTAAAATGAATTCAATGAAAACAATAAAAAAACAATTATATAGTTATTTTATAGTAATGTGATGGAGAATTATTCAATATACTATCTTAATAATCAAGGGATCATACCAGAAAAGGATCCGTGGGGAGAAGGACAAGCATATGGAATTTCTGAAACAACGGTGAATGTTATTGGTGATGTATTGGAAGGTACACTTATCATTAACAATAAAATTGAAATTTAATAAATTATTTAGGTTATACCCTTAGTTTTATATTTGAATAATTTTAGAATGGTATCCCATAACCATATCAATGATTTTATGTGTGAAGAAATAGAAAACTCATATTTGTAGAATGAACACTTCCCAAGTCTATAAGTAATATGTGATTGAAAATATTTGGAATATAATTCCATAAAATATTTTTATTCTACCTATATATAAATTTTATCTAATTTTAGGAATGGAATGGATCTCCTAGAATATATCCCAAAAAAAATTAAGGGAATAGATGTTTTATTCAATATTATTATTAAACCTATTATAATCATTTAGTGTGAGGATGAATCTATACTCACAACTAAATAGTTTTATGAAATATTAATGATGTTAGTTTTTTTTATTTTGTGGGATAATCTATATATTGAATATTATATTAATTTATAGAAGATGTTTGATGTCATTCATAAATATATTCCATGTATTCACTCAAATCATTATGTGGAGTTTTAAGTAAAACACATTCACAGAGATAAAAATATTTCAAAGACTCAATTTAGAATTTCATTAATTGAATTGATGGAATCACTTAATAAAATAATAGAGAATCTTGATAAGGGAGTCTTTTGTTCTAGTGTATCTCATTTAGTAGAAACTATTCTATTTAATAAGAAGAAACGTGGGTATATTTATCATTTTATTTATTATCGATAACACACAAAAAATATTTATTATGAAAATGTATCCTCTACCCTATACCATTGATCATATTGATATATAAAAATATGCAAACTATTTTCCTTGATTACTATTTGATCCATATATCATTATCTTGGGGTCAAGAATAAAGATATAACCATTATAATCTTTTGGAGGAGGTTTGGTCGTCATAAATTTATAGCAATTCCATTTGGAAATTATAAATCTCCTATTATCATTGGGGATGTTATTAAAATATTATTTATACATTAACATGATGGTGTTATGGAAATCATTATAGAAAATATTTTATATATTCAATGTTCTAGGAGGAGTATGAAGAACATTTGAGAATTTTATTATGTAACCCGTGGAAAGAGGAAACATATACCAAATTTAGAATATGTGAGTTTTTTCTAAAAAACGTATCATTCAAGGGTAATATATTTTCATAAGGAGTTATACCAATGGATATTTAATAAATGAGGTTTTTTTGAGATATCCAAGAATAACCATTGAAAAATTTGTTTTTTTATTTTGTTGGATGGATACTACCAACTATTTGTGAGAAATTTCTCATGAATATCCAATACAATCAACAAGTTTGATCAGATGGTAGTTATGTTCATATTAATTGATGAACATGTAAAGAACATAAACAAATAGTAGATAACGTTATACAACATTATATAACATACCATATCTTCTAATAAATAAGGTACTGTGATCCATACTAATGAATCAATGAAGGGATTGGGATGCTTCCTCATGAAAATGTTATAGTGATATCTTATGTCTCTCATCAATTGAAAATTTGGTAGTAAAATTATAATAATCATAATTTGTAGATGAAAGTGGTAATTTTTCATTTATTATTGAATGAAATTGTCTATATGGTTAACAATGTGATATATTTAATGATTATAAAGTATTTAAGAATATATATAAAGATAAAGGGTTGAATAAAAAATATAGAATATAGTTGGATTTGGTCAATGATTATGAATTCTCAATTGATTACCACACTAGAAATGTAGACAAGGTAGATTTTGTTCCAATTTAGAGAGACTGTGGTAGTTTTATCATGCTGAGTATAAAAATAGATTAAATATTTTTTCATGTGTATAAGTTTAATCTAGAAATCGAGAGGAAAGAGGGAATATCTTTTCTTTCACAGATAAATGTCCAACCATAAATATATGTTAGTATTAAGATATAAAAAAAGGAAAGAATTTGAATTAGAGAATAAGACAATAAATATTACTATTATCAATAGAGACAAAGAAAAAATGAAGAGTTTGGGAAAAAATTTGGTTTTACATCAATAACAGAGCTAATAAATATGAAGTTTTTGGAAGATAATTATTCATTATTTTATATTTATTACAGAATTGTGAATATGTATGGATATATAAACTATTATTTATGGTTGGACAAGAATAAAATATATATTAATGTATATGTATCATGATCCTTCAGTGTCACCAATTCATTAATTACTGGTAGAAGTCTAAGGGTATTTTTATAACCATTTCCCATAAAAGAATGGAAATATGAAACATTTCCATGGATTTCATCACCTTAAATCACAAACAATCTAAGGGGAATTATTATATTTGGGTTTTACTCAATAGACTTATGAAATATTTTACTTTTATAACTATTAGAGATGATTTCTTATTGGTCACATTATTTGGTTATACATTTTGGAATCGGTGAGAATTAATAGAGTGTGACTGTCAATGATTACTAATTGGGATATGAGGCTTTACAAAATATTATCATGTATGTATTAGAATTATCAATTCAAATAGTAGTGTTTTATTACATATTACCTTCATAAATATTTCTTCCGGTTTGTTTCTACTATACAAAAAATAAATAAAAAATGTTTAGTGTTTGATCTATGAATAAAAAAGGTATTTTAGAAAAACACCATCCTTTTTTATAATTTTCATACGACTATCATTAACATGATAATTTAAATGGATCCTTATTAAGCACTATATTGAATGAATTACTGAACTCTATTTTCTTGGTATGATTTCAGAGAAAAAATGCCAATGAGACCTGATCTAGATGATGAAATTTCATAAAAGCTTATATCCATTCAAACAACACAAAAGGGAATCTCCAAGTATAAAAAATAATGACTAAAATCATTTGTGAGATTCAGAGTTTGATTTTGGTGATAAGGTATTATTATAAATATTTCTTGGAAGAAGGTTATGATAGTTTTAATGATGTGATTGTTGATCCCTAGTTACACTGATCACTTTCATATTCTTGATCATATTATGATAGTTGTTTATTATTTAGAACATACATTTTATCCCATTGAATCTCATGATGAATTCCATGTATCTTTCATGTGAATCCATATACATGATCCTTTACATTTACTAAAAATTTTTTTTAAACAATTATAAAAGGATCTATGAAGATCCAGTCAAGATTATAGATCATAGAGGGAAGGTTATATGAAACCAAACCACTCATGTAGTTAAATGTTTGTGGAATATAATATAATAAAATAATATACAAAAACAAAATATTATTATATTAGGTATAAGTATCCCATGTTATTATATATAAGTTATAAAATTTTATATGGATAAATTATTATAAAATGGTGGAATTTAACAGCTCAAGATTTTATGGTATTTTCCCCATTCAACAATTTATTTTGATAGATTTCATTGAATGAAACGGTTTATTTAAATTAATTATAAAAACTAATAAAATATTATTATATATAAATAATATCATATTTTAAATTATCATTAATATATTATCATTGGTTGAAATTTTTTGATTTTTTTGAAATGATATATTTTTTTAATGAATAGTGAAAATATCTATTTTCATGAACATTTATTGTATTTTAATTTTAGAACTCCCAAAATTAATTTAATTTAATCCTAAAATAATAAAAACCAGATTTAGTAATATATTATATGAGTAATTAATTTTTAACAATCACTATACACTATTTTCATAAAATTTTACTTTTATACATCAAAACATATTTTATAAAAAGACTAACTTCTATTATTTTTGTGTATTCTTTCTTAAACTAATTTATTGAACTTTTGTGAATTTAATTTGATTGAATTGATTTCATAAATTTAATTACTAATTTAAAATTTGGTGAACTTGGAATTCAGATTTTTGTAATTATGATTATTAATTTGGAATGATATATGTCTCCTTGTTGAGGGTTAAATTGGTAAACCATGGTTAAAATATTAGGATAATGCTTTCAAATTTTTAAATCACATTCCTTTTTACTATTGGATAATTATTTTATTCCATTTATATAAAATCCAGAATAATATGGCCACTTGGTTCATTTATTTCTTTGATATTTACTATTGTTTTATATTAATAAAATAATGAAGACACAATTTATTATTTTTTATTTTAATATATATGATAATTTTTCAAAAATATAAAAAAGATGTATTTTATTATTAATTTTTAATTTTTAATAAAAAATAATTTTTCTATCATGATTTATTTTTTTAAAATTTAATGTATTAAATAATAACCTAAAATTATTACACAACACTAAAACTGTATTAATTCAATTAATATTAAAATATAATAAATGAATTTAAAAAATTTAAAAGTAAAACAATTTGGATAAATTATTGTGAAAATAATTTTTTTTGAATGAATATGACAAATTTTTTACATGATAAATGGAAATATTTGAATCACATCATTGTCATAGTCCCTTTAATTTCAAATTAAATTAATCATTTAGAAAATGAAATCAATGATACTTTATGAAAATATGAATTTATAAAAGTATCAATAATCATAGAAATATTGAATGAGGATAATAAGGATATAATGTCTTCCAAAAAATAATATCTTTTCTTTATTTGATAAATTTCTCCATTTATGTAAAATATTATCCCTTAAATATATATAAATTCATTCACCCTATTAATGATAAAATGGGTTATGTAAGGGGTTAAACAGATGGATAAAGTCTAATAATATAAATAACATTACTAAAATTTTATTTTATGATTCAATATATATAATATCTACTTTATCATTAGTTATATAACATTTTTAACCATTTAAAATTATTTTTAAACACATTATATTATAGTATTTCTTGAAATTTAAAATGTTCTCCTCCCCTCACTTATAAAAGCACCCGACTTATGTATTTATACTTTTCATTCATAGAAACCTAGCTTGACAAAACCTTTCCCTATTATCTTTACCACTTCTATATTCATGAATGAAATGCTTTATCACTTTAAAATACAATTCCAATTTCCTTTATTAAAAGATATAAATTAATTATAACAAAGAAGATGTAATCATCAATATATAGATTATCTTGTTTATTTCATCTTATATTATTATTATTATTTTATCCATCCTAAAATAATTAATAAATTATTACAAATATTATAATATTTTATTATTATTTTGTTAATATTATTTTACTTATTTTTTTCATTATACTCTAAGTGAAAACATTTCTTATGTTTATGTTTAACTTATTATCTCCAAGTAGTAGTGCAATTTTTTCCATCACCATTTTATATGCATAGTTATAAATATAAAACATGTAAATATATATTATATTTATTAAAACATTATTCTTATTGTACTATAATATCATATATACTATCTTACACTCCAAATCATTTGAAAGTGATATCGTCACTCGTGTGTGCGTGTGGACTACTACCTCCAAGAAGAGATGTGAATTTTTTTTATGTTTTGATTTACAAAGATGATACTAAATATATATTTAATGAGTATATATTATATATTTATTATATAATAATTATTATAAAAATTTTATTTATTATTTACCATTATATCATATCATCCATCAAAATGTGAAATAATCAATATTGAGTATGTACAACCATCCACCTCCATTAATAGTGTGAATCATTTTTCGATAACTATATTTTTTTGGAAGAATATATATATCTATATAATAAGTATATATGATATTTATATTGTCATGACCCATCCTCGGGGCCCGTGCCGTGACTACCCCAAGCCCGCCTTCCATAGGCCAGGGGCTGGCGACTAGCACCAAAGGTATAAATCCCGATAACTGGGAAGGCATTGCCTTTATAAAAGTAAACAAACACCCCAGAGAACAAGCGGAAGTAAACACAATGTACAAAGAGAAAGTGCTGAAAAGTAAATGGGCCAGAATAAAAACCCAAAAGAAAGTAAAAATACAACTGAACGAATGTACAACAAGAAAAAGAAAAACCGCTAGAGGAAGGAAGCAGCTCCTGGGTCGTCCTCCTCGGATACTACCTGAAGGGTTGGAACAGATAGCGCAGCTCCTGGATCATCCGCCACGGATCCTACCTGAAGGGTAGGTACAGATATCCTCCTCAACGCTCTTGTCTGTCAACCTCCTCTGTGTGTCGTCTCGTCGTGTAGTCCACCTCCGGGTACTGACTCGTCGTGTAGTCCACCTCCGGGTACCGTCCAGTCCTCGAACACTCGGCCTCCGTCAGCACTGCCTGTCATCTGCAACCAACGCAACGAGGTGTGGGCATAGCCCGTGCAGGGGTGAGTATAACGATACTCAGTAGGGACCCCGAGAGCCTCAAGGTCTCTCTAAAACCAACAAGGATAACCACAAAGAAGATCTCAACAGATAACCTCTACTTAGGTATATGCCCATACATATACCTATGTTATCAAGTAACCCATCTCAACCATGAGGAAACACAAGGATCAAAAGTTTCATCTCAAACCAGGATTTTCATTATCGAAACCGTAACTGATGAAGAGCCCCATATCTGGAGTGTACAGTGGTCCTGTCATGACTCTGAGGTACTGCTCACTAACCTAAGACTGCTGAGGTACTCCTCCTGTCGAGTACCGCGGGCCTGCCACCTCACACAGTAGTGCTTCCCGCCGGAGTCTGCCACTCAAACACAGTAGTGCTCCCCCCTCATAGCCTACAGAGGTACTACTCCTGTCAAGTACCGTGGGTCTTCCACCTCACCTAGTAGTGTTCCTCTGCTGTGGGTCTGCCACCTCACAAAGTAGTGCTCCCCACTGGGCTACGTATGTCACTCCGAATCAAATCGGACAAGCAGTCATCAGGTCTCTGCCAGCTACACGGTCTCCGTACTCCGTACGCTCGTCTCTGGGAGGGTCCGCTCCATGAGCAACTAGTCGATACTCCATGTATCTCAAAGTCCCACGAAGAAGTATCTCAATGGACCGCCTCATCATATGGGGTCTCAATGCAAAGTCGGTGCGTCAATCAGATGCCCGGTCTGCGAGTTATTAGCCTTTTCGTCCCAGGGGCCCGGTTGGTTTCGTAAGCGAACCTACCCGGACGTATCTCAACTGTACCCCGAACTCTCATAGGGTATACTCATAGGGACCGTTCCACAAGGTGATCACCAACGCCGCAGACGGTTCGTCAAACGGTCGCCTAGTCTGAAAGATATCATCTTTTCCGTTCCAGGGGCCCGGTTGGGTTTCGGGTGCGATCCATCCCGGTCACTATCCAACTGCATCCAAAACTCGGGTGGATGATGGAAAAAGTTCTGTATCGTCATCAGGAATGCAACGCAACAAACGGCGCGTCAATCGGACACCCGGTCTGAAAGTTATTGGCTTATTCGTTCCGGAGGCTCGGTTGGTTTTTAATTTAAAACCAACCCGACCGTACTCCAACTACGTCCAAACCATGAGCGGAGTAAGCCAAAAGATCCTTCCCACTTAGAGGAATCCATCAAAGTCAACGTCACGTCAATCTGACGTCCGGAACTCAAGATATGAGCGTTTCCACTCCGAGGGCCCGGTTGGTTTCGTGTACGAACCAACCCGGCCGAACCCAAAGTAATCCGAAACCATGAGTGCGACATACCAAAATGACCGTCTCGATCCAAGGATCGTGTTTCCGCTAACGGAGAGTCTTTTGGAGGTCCGTAGCCCGAGTTATGGGTATTTGAATACAAACCGCTCGGTAACGGGGGTTTCGGGCCCAGGCCGTCCCGGCCCGAGACCCCCCTGTTGGCATGAACCGGGTCGACCCGCCGCGGACAGGGTCGACCCGGCCAGGTTCGGCCTGGCCTGCCCCGGCATGGCCCGGCCCGGTGCGGCGCGGTGCAGCCCGGCCTGGCAGACTGGCCAGGCGCTGTTCTGGCGCAAGGCAACGCGCTGGGCGCGCTGCCACCTCGGCCTTCGGTTGAGCTGATTGAAAACGGGGGGGGGGGGGCCTTCCCCCCTTTGTGAAACCGCGGCCTCCCTCATAATGGGGGGCCATTATGGCTGGCCGGGGGAAATTATTTCCCCCGGTTTTCTCCCTTCCGGCCGGCCCGACCTGGCCGGTCGGCTTCTCCTCAACGGGACCGGCAGAGGCCAGTCCCCTTCCGGCTTCCGACACCGGCGGCCCGGCTGGCCGCCGGTCACCAAACTCCACCTCAGCCCGGAACCGGCCACATATCTTGTTGTCCGGTGCGGTGTGACGGCATCGCGCCCCTCCACCGTGGCCCCGCTCTGGCCGTGGCGGCTTCTACTTCTTTCAACGCGGTGCTACGACGTCGCGTTCTTAAATTATCTCGCGGCGTGGCGCAGCGGCGCCGCGCGTTTCTTGCCGTTTGATCTTGCGCGGTGCGACGGCAACGCGCCACACCCATTTAAAACCACAACAGAATTAACATGAAAGAGGAGGATGCTCGGCCGTGTTCGTGCGGTCCAGCCCCCTCGCATTATTCGCTAACAATTGGACAAATTTCACGAAAAATAATCATGGGTATAATCACGAACAAAAGAATAAAAAAAATAATCCCCTACCTCGGTTTCAAGAACGAATTTCTTCAACGACCTGCAGAAGACAAGTGTTGCGGAGGTCGGGTGTCGTTCTGTCTAGGTTGGTGGGAGAAGAGCTCGGTGAAGTTGAGCTGAGACGTCACACTCTGTATACTTCGTAGGCGGCGGTGTTTCCCTTCCTTACTCCGGTTGAAGATGGTCGGAGGTGTTTCTTCACATTCTTCGGAAACGTGGAATGTTCTTCCTCGAGAGGTTGGTGATCTTCCAAGAGTTCTTCTCCTCTCCTTAGTTCTCCCCACAAAGTTTATGCCAACCCTAAAAGAAGAATATAATCTCTCTTTTTAATGTTGGCAAAATATATTCAAAATAATTCAAACACTCAAATTAATTAATTAAGTTGGTTCAATTAATTAAATGCAAGGAGTTGGCAAGAAACTCAAAGGTCACATTAAGAGGGAAGCTCCAAAGTTAGGTCTCATGTGGGCCCCAACACACTTAATCCTCTCAAGGGAGGTTATGTGGATGTGGGTCCCACCTCTAACTCCCTTTGGGAGGAGTTAACCAACAAGTTAAAAATAAAATTGTGTTCCACAATTTTATTTAACTTGTTCTAATTTATCCCCAAAACTAACTTTTATTCCGCATAAAACGCAACCTCGGAAAAGGTATCCTTAAGCAAATATCGTCGCTGCGAGTTCATCGGTGCCCTCGGAATTCGATTCCGGGTGCCGGTTCAAAAGTTAGAAATTCCCGCTTGTTCGTTCACTGAACGTACCCGAGCCAAACTTCGGAAATTGATTCCGGGCACACCGAGCCTCGGAATTAGGCGCCATCAGAAACTACATTCTTGTAAACCTCCAAAGAATATTAAGAAAAAAGATTCCTTGAAATTTCAGGGTCTTTACATATTTCATGATTTAATTTTATATTTTGTGAAACCATCATCAATTTAATATTAATGGAACTATCAAATGAAAATTCTCATGAGAAAATAAGTAGTTGACACCCGAAACAACGATAATAATGAAATATTATAAACAAAAAGATCACAAGATATCATAAACGAATCATATATTATATTTTTATATTTATATAGTTATTTATTTTTATTAAAATAAATCTAAATTTATTTTAATAGAGGTTAAATTCACTTATCGGTCTACTAAAACATAAGGTAAGGGAATTCATATAAATTTATGATCTATTGAGGAATATTTGGTAGTATGCATCTACTTTATTTTATGTATTGTGTAATTCCGAATTGATATATTTAAAATCAATATATATTTATTAATAATTTTTTATTTCTCAATTACTGTTTATTATTTTAGGTGGATTTAATTTGAAAGATACAAATTAGGTATAAATTTTTTTTCTATCATTTAAGGATTTATCTTATTTTCCTTGAAGGCATCGTATAATATATTTTTCATTAAATAAAAATGTTTTTTTATCCTCTTGATTTCTAAAGAGTTTTTTTTAAATTCCTCAATACAGAACATAATTAATGAAAATAAATTCTAAAAATAAAACCAATCTTATTTCAATTTTAATCAAGTAAATTTATCTTTAATGTCCATATATTCCAAAATTTATTTTTAAAATTTATTTTTATTTTATCAAATGATATGTTATGATCATATTATGTAATATATTAATTTACAAAAATGTTTTAAAAGAATCATTATAATGCATTATTAATGGTTCTTTATTGACATTCTTAACAAAAAGTCCACGATGATGTCTGTTATTAACGCAAACTGAATTTATAGATTTTCCCACTACAATAACCATTTTTTGATACATAGAAAATTCTATATTTTTGAATGGATTAAAAAATAAACCACATTAACTAAAATATATTTTAATGTTTTAAATTTTATTTTATTTTATTCTATGGAACACTTGAAATTATTTGAAAACATTAATTTTAATGTGATAAATGTCATTTTAAACTCTCATTAATTTTGTCGAAATGATCATTCTCTCAGAACATTCAAATTCTTGTCATCATTATTTATTATAAATTACTTCTCTCTTGAAAATATATAATAATTATTTTCATGTTTATTCATATTTATTAAACTATATTCTATTTCAACATATGGTGTTTTATAACTATTTACGTTGGGAAATCATAATATTATATATTCATTACAGAATATAGTAATTTTTTAATAACTAATATTCTTAATGAATTATAATAATCCTTAAATTTATTATGAATGCTTTATGTATTTATTTATTATTGGGTAATATTTATTGATAACATATAGATGAATCAACCAGTCTCAAGAGAAAAACTAGTTATGAAAACTTATTAAATGGTTTTCTGGTGCATATTTATCATTGATTAAGCTATCTAGGCATGAGGACCTCACAGTAATGTTTTCAAGATATCTAAAATCAAGATATTTTATATTGAGCATTTAAATCATTTAGAATTCAGTTATTGTTATCATGGAGCCTACAACAATGATATTTACTATGGTGCAATTTGTACTCATGTTATTGATTTATTATAATTTGGTTTTTGTTATTTTCTTTAACATATTAATTGTGGATGATTTAATATTGACATTTTTTGTTGTATATAACCATTTATTATCATTAATGATCACCCTTTATATGTATTCAATTTCCCGTGATATGAATAATTATACTATCGATAATTTAAAATATGTGAGATTGTTTATCATAATATATAATATATATTTCTCATGTAAAATGGGAATTATGTTTATTTTTTTGTTAATAGATACTAAATTGATACAACCTTAGGTATCTGACCCTTTATATACTCTAACAATTTAATAATGTATACACTAGATTTGGGATATTAGAGTTGGGGTATATACAATATAAATGAACAAAATAAAAATAAGACGATAAGACCGTAAAATTTATATAACAATTAATTTCCCAAAAATCAATATGAAAAATTTAAAGAAATATTTAAATACCTTGAAAACTAGTTAATTATGATCCAATTGTTCATTTATCTATCATAAGAACCAAATAAAAATTAGGCTCATAATTTAGAACATATATTAATGAAGTAAATGTTAGACAAAACCCTTACCTTAATATTCCACTTAGCTAAACACATCCATATCTCCACTGTAATAATTTTAAATATATTATTAATATATAACAAACCCATAATTGTAAATCCTTGAACACTTGGATCCATATTTACTATATAGAAATGATTTTTAATTTTTTAAAAATGAAAAATATGCATATCATTTTATATACCAGTATATATTCTGATCTTGATTTTGGATAATTAAACTTATACAATAAAATTTATTAATATTGTACCAAAATGTAAAAAAAAATTATCATGCACTGACTCCCTATATAAAAGACACCACCAATTTAAAATCTAGTCAGCTTTGGTAAAATACATTTAAAACATATGTTGAGGATTAATTTTCATAGTAAGAGGTTTTAAATATCAATTAAAAAGATGTTTGTTTGAAAACTATAAATATATTTAGACACAGTATTAAAATAAATCATTTGATAAAATAAATACATTAAAAAGGTATTTAATATATTAAATTGTTTTTAAAATATCCTTTCATATTTTATATTATTCCGAAAAACATATAATTTAAAATTAATAATTTTGATGAAATAATACATTGGATTTACCTATATAGAAAATGATTATTTTTTGGATGAATCATGATACTCATCTTGCCATAAGAAAAGCACTCTAAGGCCACTTATCTATATCACATGGGGGACATTAACCCCTAGAGTTATTGGGTTCACTCACATACCACATTATACAATTTGATACTCTTGTACCATATTTTAAAAACTCATTTTGATTGGTACTGATTTTCTAATTCATAACCCAAAAATAATTTGATACTATAAAAAAATAATTCTAATAGAAGAAAATAATTTTATAAAATTTCATTAAGTAGGACATTTCTATTTTCTAACATAATTTATGAAAAAAACATTGAAAATCTATATTCATTAAGAATTTATCATATATTGTAAAAAATAAAACTGCATAATAAATTAAATTAATTCTTCAACTAAATTACAAGATATATCAATAATGTCCTAGATAATTGAAATATCTAAATTATAAATGATATATATGGATGATCAATGTAATTTATACTATAAAATGATAACATTTTTTCAAAAGTATTTTAAATAAAAACCACACATAAAATAACAAATTCCATGTACATAAAATCCAAAAAAAATTAATCAAATACCATTTTTTAAATTTTTATGTAAAACAAAAAAACCAAGGTTTTATAATTTTTATACATTGTAGATCAAAAAACATTAAAAATATAATTAGTAATATAATATTATAGGTATATATTAGAAAATTATTACAGTCATATAGTGTTTATAGAAATCATTGTTTATATATATATATTTATAAATTCAACATCATCCTTTAAACATCATAAGTTGAACGTAAAATATAACCATTACCTCATACATGTAGAAATACTTAGTTCATTTTTCATTGACTAAAATCCTACAAAAAAGAACACTTATTTAAAACATCTCTCTCTCTCTTTAAATGAAAACATGAATTCACTATAGAAGGTTTCATTGAAAAACTCATTTATAACCCCGCTTCCCCTGATTTATTTTTCATACTAATATATTTATATATGCATCCACCAGGTTAAGGATTAAGAAAAAATGACTATATCACCTTTTTTCTTCATTACGCATCACACAATCATATTATATGTATACTATATATATATATATATATATTACTATTCATAATTTATAATTTCTAGAAGTGTTCTATATTATGGGGTTACTTTTTGACTTCACCAAAAACCCATGCCCCATGATTCTACAATTAGATTTTTTTATATTCATCTTATTTTGTTTTATTAGATTACTTATTCCAATTTTAAAAACATTTTTTATTTAGTTTTTTACTATTTTGATTCAATTTTTTAAAACCAATCATATATTTTATTAGATAACATCTAATCATTTTTATAAATATTATCACGTTTTTTTATTCATCTCATTTTCATTTTTATATAACTCTTTTCTATTTTTACACATTTTACCTTTTATCTTGTTTTCCATTATTATTATTATATTTTATTATATTATCTATTCCACAATTCCCCCTTTTGGTCACATCTCTATTATATTATATTATATAATATCTTATACCATGTTCATGTATGTACTATTATTTTTATAACACTTTATAATATATTGTTAACATTTTTCCCAAATATGTATACATTAAATTTATATTTGTTAGGTTTTTATGGAGTATGATATTCTTTTATGATACCAAATATATGATCGAAATGATACTAATTTTAGTATCATTATAATGATGTAGATGCTCAATATACAAGTGGGGGGGGGTGAATTGTATACTTTAAAATATTCCTTTGGAACTTTTAAAGATATTAATGTTTAACAAAGTTAAACAAGGTAAATTCACAAAACCTGTTAGTTCTAAAAACATGATTGACTCCTAAATTGTGATTCTAAGAATGTAATTCCAATAATGTGAATCTGGCAGTAAAACATAATAAAGATAAAATAACCAAGATTCTACCTTAAATAGTATATAATCTTACAAATTAGAGTATACAAGTAAAGGAAAAATAAAATAGTTATTCTTTCCTCAACAACCAAACATCAGCAAAAAACATGAAACAATACATGTAACAAGTTTTAAATCTTCTAACCCAAAGATAAGGGTATCCTACAACCAGGGATAAAGGTCATGTGGTTTATACTTTCAAGAAGTTCTGTCTTACCCACACCATGGTAGGTCCTTGATACAATCATCGGAGTCTGTCTTGCTATCCCCGAAAGCCCTTGAACATCAAGGTAGTCAGAATCTCTATCTTCTTATCTCTAGAATCCCTTGAATGTACTCAGCAACATTCAGGGTCGCACTATGAAATTCTGAACAAGTTGTTCAGAATGCACAATGCATGAAATTATATCTCTAGAAATCACTTCAGCAGCATGTAATCTCTAGAGTCATAAAACAGTAATGAGCTCATTCATATGAGCTCTTATTTGAAGGCACATCTTCAACGGTCGGCTTCCTCCTCCAATGGTCATATTTTTTCTTTAATTTTGTAGGGACCTATACATGTGTCACTCAAATAATGGTTTGTTAGAAACAGAATTCACAATATGGATTTATAACCATAACAAGAGTAAGAAAAAATATTTTTCTTAAACAAATTCATTTTTAAGAGTCTAAGGAAAAAATGAATGTTATGAGTCTAGCGAAAAACCATTCAGTGTTTATAATATATCAATATTAAAATTCTTTCTTCAAAATAATTTGGAACCAAAATTATATATAATTTTGATTCCAAATTTCAAATAAAATATGGAGTTTGAATTTAGTAGAATTTGGAATCTGAACTCATAATTGTTTAGAGTCTGAATTTAGGGAACTCGGAGTCTGAAATCATAAATGTTTGGAGTCTTAATTTAAATAACTCGGAGTCAGAACTCATAAAAGATTGAAGTCTAAATTCAAAGAACTTGGAGTCAGAACTCATCAGAGTACGAAGTCTGAATTTAGATAACTTGGAACCAGAATTCTGATCCTAAAAACCGAATGCTTTATATCTAAGTATATATATTATTTCAAGGTTTTGGATATGAAAACTAATTTTATACTTATAATATGAATAATGAAAACATGGTACAGATAAATTTCATTAGGGAAGGAAAAATTTCCTTATTAATATAAAACATAGTAAAATGCAATTTTCCTTAAGGATGAGTGTTTGTGATTTTCAAGACATGAATGAATGGAAAAGTCATAAAGAAACTTTATTGACTCAAAAATCTCCCCCTTTTTGGAATGAAATAAAATCCTTACGAAAAAGAATATAAGGACATAGAAAATTGTTTTTTAGACTTAAAAAAACATATATCCCTTTAGACATGGGAAATGAAGAAAACAACTAACCCCTTAGGATTTGGAAATACCAAGGATCATATTCTGATTTCTTGAATGAGATTTTTCAATATCATGAATACAAAAATCTTTAAAATGAAAACACCCCCTGACATGGGCATAATATTCTTTTTTACATTCCATTATCCCCCTTTGTGATTTTTTAAAAGGATTAAAGGGAATGGAAATGAAATTATGGTGCTTGAAATATTATTACTAGATAACCAAATATATAAAGAACAACCCAAAAAATCATAATGATTAAAAAATGTACAAGGAAAAAATACAACAAAAAATTGGAATTGAATAATTTTATCCATAATTTTCCTTCGGCATCAACTTGTTCAAAATGATTTTGAGTTTCTTGAGCTCCTTGTGATCTTCCTTTGCTCGAATGAGATGCTGATCCTGATCCTTTGATTTGTATTCTAAGTGATTGATTCCTTCATCTTGATCCTTAAGAACCTCTTCATGAGCCCTCTATTCTTTTTTCTTCTTGACAAGATTTTATTCTATCTCAACCCGGAGGTTCCTTTCTCTCTTATAACTCTGAGCAACTGAATATAACTTTCCATTCAGATCATTCACCTCTTGAATCTGAGAATTATATTCCATAGTACAATTTTCATCAAAGATATTTGTTAGATACATGATCTTTAAATCTGCTGTGTCAAATTCATATTTGACAGTATCATTGAACTCATCAAGATTACTCATGTATTCTATAGGTATTGTTGACAACTGGTCATCTTCCTGTAGGATATCTTGTGGGCTTCATAGTTTATGAAAAAAGATTAGAAATCAGCTTCAATCTTGACACACTTATCCATCACCATGGATACTAAATCAGATTTTTTATTTAGAGTGTTTTGAAGAATCTGGAATCTGGAGTCAATGCTAGGAAATATAGGGATAGTTCCAACAAGCTTCTTCAAGGACTCTACTACGAAATAATGTCCCAGAGGGGATGATTCCAAATCAGAAATTTTTCTTGCTGGGGACTCGTTTTCTAACCTAGCATCTTTCCTTTTTGAGAGCCACCAATATATTTTATCTTCACAACAACCTTTGTAGATGTATCAACTACAACCAATTTTCCCATATCAACCTTCAGAATGACTTCCACATTGTCAGTAGATTCATGTTCACAATCAGACAACTGAACAATTTTGTCTTCCACTATCTCTTCCTTCTCAGCTCCTGCCTCATCATCTTCTAGATGAATGAAATCCTTATTAGAACATTTTTCTTCAGACAACTTATTCACTTCTCCGTCATCCATATCTTTATCCTTTCTAGGCATAGAAAGATTTTTTGATTTCGCTTGATAAGTTCAGATTAATAATTTTTTAAAGGTCTTTCTTTCTCACGAAAATCCTCAACTATCTTATTAAGATATTCGATATCATCACTGGCATCTTACTCAACATCTTCTTTTGGTTCTACTTTTTCATGGAATTTTTCTAGAGTCAAATATTTCTTTCTCGGAGTCTCAAGTAATGTTTCTATCCAAAAGGATTCTTGTACCCGAATGTTCTCAAAGGATTTCATAGTATCCTTTAGAAGAGATTGCACAATCTCTGCTTCATACATAATCTTATTTTGTTTCTTTTATTTTTTATTCTTTCCAATCTCATCAGTAGTCTTTTATTTTAATGATTTTTCTTTAGTAGGTTCCAAAACAAATCTAGGCTCCCTTGCTTTCTTTTTTTGATTGTCCTCTCTACATTTTTCTACTACCTCATTCAGATATTCTTTTTTATACTTTGGCTTTGGTGGTGCCTATTGGGTTCCTTGGTTGCTAGAGTTTTTTCCTTCTCTTCTACTTCCTTCAGCTTTCTCTTCATTCCTATCTTTTTAGAGGTCTTAGTGGCCTCCTATTTATTCGATAAGGCATCATCTTCTTCCTTAGGTAAATCATAAAATTCTTCGTTTTATTTAGAAAATCCAACATTCTTCCTTCTAAGAGTTTGATCACTTACCAAAATGACATTGAAATTTCTTAGTTTTAAACTACAAGGTATTTTGAGAGACTCTAATATTCAAACAATTAGCTTTGAAATAGTGGCTGGATACATAATGATTTGATCATTCAAATTTCCATTCTTTGTATTCTCTATCGTAATTAGAATATGCTTAACCAAGTTGATCATTCTCAGGTTCACTAGAAAATTCAAAATATACTTGTCACTCTTCTTCATCGTATTCATGTCACCTTTTCTCAGAATGATGAATCCTTAAACCCACAATTCAAGAATCCTGAAATTTTTAGATAAGTGAAATTTTCGGTGTCTTAACATCTGAAATAATATGAAAATCAATAGCCTTTACCTTGACAAAGCTTCCTTCGACATTCTACAGATTTTGGGAACAAAACTCTGCCTCACCCTCATAGGTAACTCCAATCAAACTAGAATACTTGGTATAAGATAAATAATAAGCCTTCCCATATCAAATAAAAGAAAATTTTTCTCTTCCTTCTTCCTTGAAAAAACTTGTTGAATCATAGAATGGAACTGCCTTGTCCTGATATAGTAGATCTTGAGCTCATGGTTTTCATATGCTAACACTCTCTCATCCATTCAACATGATATAATTTTAGATAATAGAATTAAATTTGGAAAATAAATTTGGATGTACCAACTATTATCTATAAACATGCCACTCAGAGATTGGCTTGACAACTGAAATGTCTTTTTGAGAAGATTCATCGACAGGTATTTAGATTTGAGAAATATCTAAGATGTTAGTAATGGGATTAAGTAGAAGGGTAGAGCTTTAGCACAGGAAGGCGTGAGTTTCAATGTGGGACAACCATCGGGGGGTCCTTTGTATAGACAATTTAGGCGACGGTTCAACTTCCATGATGGATACAACAACTGAAAAACTTCTTGATAAGATCTGAATGTTGAGATGATAGCCGGAAGGAAATTTTTGTAGAATCCAATCATTTGAGGTTTTAAATAAAAACATTCGGATATAAGGAAAATTGAATACGAAAAAAAATTAAAGGTAAAAACAAGTAAAATTTGATTAATAAATCTCAAGAAAGAATCATACCTTTCGAATTTTTGGGAAGATTATTCGTAGTGATGAAAAAATTTTCATGAAGAACATTAGATTCCAAAAATTAGATAATGAATGTTTCTGAAAAACTAACTATGAAAATATTAGAAAATAATTATTACGAAAAACATAGAAAATATTTATTATGAAAATATAGAAAATATTCGTTAAAAAAACTCATCAAATCATCATCAAAACAAATATATAAATTCATTATTTTGAAAAACATATTAAATCTTCATTATGAAAAATTTATAAAATCCTCATTACGAAAAACTTAGAAAATCTTCATTATGAAAAATTTAGAAAATTACCAATACAAAAAACATAGAAAATCATCATTATGAAAAATTTAGAAAATATTCATTATGAAAAATGTAGATAACCTTCATTAAGAAAAATTTAGAAAATCATAATTACGTAAAACATATAAAATCTTCATTAATAGAATATAAGAAGAGGAAATAATTGAAGGATTTCTAGACTACGAAAAAAACTAAGAATAATTTTAGACTAAAAATTGTTTCATGAAATCTAAGAAACAAATTTACTCCCAATATTAAAAGGAGTTTATTACTATATGGTTATAGAATTCAACAAGAAGTCAAAAAGGAAAATTAACACATGGTTATCATTACAGAATTTATTTTAATGTATTCAAATCTATTCGATGTCAATGATTTTGTGAATATATCTGCAAGTTGATCTTGAGTTCGGATAAATTGAAGAATGATATATCTTTTTTTTGTGATCCATAAGAAAATGATGCCTAATATCTATGTGTTTTGTACAAGAGTGATGTGCATGGTTTTTACTTAGGGAACTGGAACTATTATTATCACTCAACATTTTTTTTTCGAAAAAATCATACCATAGTATGTGAGAGTGTGTTGCATCCACAACACATGAGCACAACATCTTCCAGATGTTATATATTCAGCTTTAGCAGTGCAAAGTGCTACTGAGAGTTTTTTTTTGCATGACCAAGAAACTAATTTATATCTTAAGAAATGACATGTTCCAGGTGTACTTTTCCTATCCATTCTACATCCACCAAAGTCAGCATCCAAAAAACATTTCAACACAAAATAATTTCTAGATGTATAAAAGTTTCCAAGATCCATGTTTCCTTTTATGTAGTGATAAAAGATTTCCAATACCTTTAAGTGGAATTTCATAGGATTGGATTGATATAATGCAAATAAGAATACTAAAAAAATTATGTCTAGATGACTAGTAGTCAAGTAAAGTAGACTTCCTTTCATACCTCTAGAAGATATTTGATCTACTGGTTTCCCAGCATCATCTAGATCAAGTGAATATGAGGTACCAATGGGAGTACTGATACTCTTTGTGTTATCATATCATTACATTTTAAGAATATCTTTAATATAATTATGTTTTGATATATAGATTCTTTATTGTTTTTGAGAAATCTGATTACCATGGAAAAATGTTAACTCACCCATAATACTCATTTCAAACTAGTATTTCATTAGATTAAAAAAGGAATCAGTAAAAGATTACTAAGTTAAACCAAATATAATGTCAACAACAAAATTCTGAACATTCACAACATTTTTATTGTCTTTATTTTTAAAAAGGGTTGGATCAGAATTTCCCTTAACATAGTTATTTTGAGGCAAATATTTTGTAAGTCTATCATACCATGATCGAGGGGCTTTCATAAGTCCATACAAATCTTTGGTAATTTTCAAAACATGTTCAGGATGTTTTATATCTTCAAAACTATGAGTTTGTTCAACAAAAACTTCCTCTTGAACATAACAATTAAGGAAAGCACATTTAACATCCATTTGAAAACGTTTGAAATTGAATAATGCTATAAATCAATGTAAAATACAAATACATTCAAGTCTAGCTACTGGAGCATGGGTTTCGTTGTAGTCTATTCCTTCTTGTTGAATATAGTCTTTAACAACCAATATAGCCTTATTTCTTACAAAGATTCCATTTTCATTACACTTATTTTTGAAAACCCATTTTACTCCAATAACAGATGCTTCCTTAGGTCTTTCAGCCATGTTCCAGACTTTATTCCTATTGAATTTATTTTGTTCATCTAGTATAGCTTTTATCCAATCGTCATCAACTAAAGCTTCATCAGTGTTGTTTGGTTCTAATTGAGAAAAAATGCTAAATTTTATACTTCATTTCTTAAATAAACTTCTTTTCATTAGAGGTTGACTTACAACACCAATGATACTATCACTAGGATGATTCTTAAGCAACAACAGATTTGGGTTTTGTAAAATATGTTCATCAACATCGGGTAGGAAATATTCTCGGGTAAATGTATCAGAATTATATTCTTGGAAGTTTTCCTTATCAGAAATATCTTTTAACAAAGGTTAATAATTAGTGTTTTAAAACACATCTAACGATGTAGGTTGAGATATTTTAAAAAACCAAATGATCAGTTTCATCAAATTCGACATGTACTATTTATTCAATAGTACACGTATATTTATTGAAAACTCTGTAAGCCATAGAAGTTGTTGAGTAGCCTAAGAAAATTCAATTATCATATTTTGGTGTGAATTTATATAGATTATTATTAGTATTTAGAATTAATACTGTGCAACCAAAAACCTTGAAGTTGGAAAGTATAGTTTTTCTACCATTCAATAACTCATATGGGGTTTTATTTATAAAAGCCTTAATCAAATCTATATATATAGTATAACAAGAAATACATATAGCTTCAGCCCAAAAATATTCGGCGACAGAATACACACTCAACATGGTTCTTGTTATCTCATGAAGAATTATATTTCTTCCTTCAATAGTACCATTTTTTAGGTGTTCTGGGTGATGAGATGTTATGAGTAATGCCTTTTCTACTACATAATGTTTCAAAAACAGAATTTTAAATTTCTCTTCCTTGATCATTATGAATAGTTATCACAAGAATGTTTTTTTGATTTTTATCTTGGGATCTAAAACATTTAAAATATTAATAAAAACTTCATATTTCATTGCTAGAATATAGTCCCACGTAAATATAGTGTAATCATCAACTAAGACAAATACATAATATTTTCCTCCAATGCTTCCAGTTTGTGTAGAACCAAAAAGATCCATATGAACCAAACATAATTCATCAGTGGTTGAGACTTCACCAACGGATTTAAAACTTGATTTATGTTTCTTTCCATATTGACAAGGATAAAAAACTTTGTAAGAATCAAATCTCAACTCCGGTAGATTCTTAACTAGTATTATCTTAGAGTGTTTTCATAGGTTATAAAGGTTATAGTGTCCTAACCTTCTATTCCATAACCAATAATGATCTCCCATTTCACTAAAGAAAGATAGGTCTGGTCTCTTTTGTTATTCTATGTTTATTATATAAACATTCTCTTGCCTATGGGCAGAATGAATTAACTCTTCCTTGAAATTGTGTTCTAAGCATTTGTAATTCCTAATGTTTACAAGGTAACCCTTATCACATAATTGACTTATGAAAATGAGGTTGTGCTTAAAACCTTTAACAAATAAATCATTTGAAATAAAAGTTTTTCCAAGAAGAAGAATGTTACCTATACCAATAATTTCTCCCTTAGCATTATCCCTGAAAGTTACTTTTCCTCCTTTGGTCTATATAATTTTTTCAAATAAGTTTGTGTTACCAGTCATATGTTGGGAACATCCACTATCCATATACAATGTATTGCTTTTGGTACCATCTTTATTATCATGAAAATAAGAGTGTTAGACTTTTGAACCCAAACATTCTTGGATCTAGAAATTTCGGAAATAAAAAATTTAGGTACCACATTTTCATTGAAAAATTAGCTTTATGAAATCCTAAAGATTGGGTTTTGTTTAAGGAACTAATTTTTTCCTAGTGTCCACCACACTGACACTTATTCTAGAATGGACCACTTTGAGGGAAAAAATAATTGTTACTAAATATTAGTTTTGTACTTGTATAACTATAACCTGAATTTTTCATTAGAGGTCATATTTGAGAAAGCAATTTATCAAAATTTTCTATACCTAAGGTAAAGTTTGACAGACACTAATTCAAGGAAAATATTTCAATGTTCAGTCTAATAACTAATTTCTTATTTTCCAGAACATTATTTTTTGAACTATTGTTAGGATCGAAAAAAAAAATTTCTTAGAAATTATATTTTCTAGATCTTTAGAACATTTATCCTACTCAAAATTTACATCCTCATGACTTTTTTAAATACATTAAAAATCAAGGGTTTTCTTATCAAGATATTTAGAAAGATCTGCTATTTCCATAGTAAGAATAGTATTCCTATAATTTTATTTATCGAGATTTTTATTGAGTTTTGAATTCTAATTCTCATGAAGCTCAATAAACCTAAAAACTTATTCATAGGTCACTAAATTATTATCTTTATCAGAACAAGATTATTCATCAAGTGTGTTATAATATTTATCATTGATATAATTAGCATTCAAATATACATTGGTCATGGATTATATATTGTGTACCATGGACATTAGATAATGATTTTTAATAGCTATTATAGCTATTAAACCAAGATTCTTCTATCCAGAGGATTCGTTATCTGATGATTCATATGAAGATTCTCCACCAATAACACTCTAGGTGTAATTAGCTTTATACAAATTCTTAGCTTTATCATTTTACTACTTATTAATGTTTCTCTTAGAATGTTTTTCCTATCTTTTTATTCTCTTATGAATAAAAGAATCTGGTCATATATGTCCAGCTCTTTTTCATTCATAACACGTGACTTCAGAATCTTAATTATCTTTCCATTCTTTCTTCTTGTATCTAGATTAAAAGTTCTTATGTCCAACAATCTTTTTCATCCTTCGAGCTAGATTGGCTAACTCATTTTCATTATATTCACTTCTACTAGATTTAGATTGAATAACATCCTTTGTAGATTTAGATCTTGTAACTATCTCAGGAGTCTTCGATTTTATATGATTTGAATATGTTGTAAAAGTAACATTGTCATTCCCATTATTCTTCTTAATATTATCTTCGTCTCTCTTCATTCTAGTCACATGATGAAGTAGAGTTCCAAAAAGTTTGTTAAGAGAAATCTGTGACTTTTCTATTCTCATCTATAGCAGTTCTCTAGGATTCCCACACTTTGGGAATGATTTCTATGATTTCTTCCACTAGAGATTCATCATCAAATCCATTCTCACCCATATATTGTAAACAATTAATAATATTCATGAATCTCTGTTGCACCTTACATATGTGTTCTCTATAAGGAAAGTAGAAACCATGATATTCAGTTCTAAAATTGGATCTTCTAGTTTCAATAACATTTGATGTTCCAAGGTGTGAAACCTCAAGCTTCTTCAAAATAAAATTTGATGCTTCACAAGATAAAATTTGGATGTATATATTTCTTGTCATAGAAGAAAGCAATGTATTGCGTACCATATAATTCAGTTCATATTCATGATTTTCTTAGTCGGTGAATGTACTAACTTCCTTGTCAGTGATTTTATATCCTCCAGTAAGTATAACAAAATTATCTGCTCCAGTATTGATAGTGAATGTCTTTATACGATATTTCCAATATTCGTAATCATTCCCAACAAAAATAGGTGTTCTAGACGGATTTAGTTTGACTATGAAACCAACATTCATTCCTATCATCATAAGAGAATACCTATATTCACAAACATGTTAGTAATAAACCTATAAACTGCGATAAGAATATCCTAAGAAAGGGAAATATTGACTAATGAAAACTTGATATAGAATACTTAGATGTGAATATAAGTATTTCAGAGACCTCCTCTGATACCAATTGTTAGGTTGGTATGGAGTATGATATTCTCCTATGATTCTATGTGTATGATCGAAATGATTCTATTTGTAGTATCGGTATAATGATGTTGATGCTCAATATATAAGAGGTGGTTAATTGTAATCTTTAAAATATTCTTTTGGAACATTTAAAGATAGTAATGTATAATAAAGTTTAACAAGGTAAATTTACAAATCCTCTTAGTTCTACATACTTTCTTGATCCAGGAAATGTGATTCAGAGAATGTAATTCAGAAAAGGTGATTCTGTAAATGAAACAGAACAAAAGTTTACAAAAAAATATTCTACCTTAAATTGTATAAAATCATACAAATCAGAGTATACAAGTATAAGAAATCATTAGATAGTTATAAATTCCTCAACAACAAAAATACTATAGAAAACTTGAAATAATAAAAGTAAGAAGTACTAAATCATTTATCCCAAAGAGAAGGGTATCCAATAACCTTGTATAAAGGTCCCTTGATTTATACATTCAAGAAACACTGTCTTACCCACACTAGGGTAAGCCCTCGATACAAATATCAGAGCTTGTCTTGCTATGCCCACAAGCCCTCGAACATCAAGGCAGTTAGCACCTATGTCTTCCAATCCATAGAAGCCCTCAAATGTACTCAGTAACATTCAGAGTCACATGAATAAATTATGAAAAGATGTTTAGTACATAGAAAGCATAAAATTATATCTCTAGAAATCACTTCAGTAGAATGTAATATATAGAGTCATAAATCAATATTGAGCTCATTCAAATGAGCTCCTATTTATAGGCACATCTTCAATGGTCGGCTACATCCTCGAACAGTCATATTTTTCCTTGAATATCGGAGGGAATGATACATGTGTCACTCAAACAACAGTTGGTTGGAAAAAGAAAGCACGACATCATTTTATAACCATAACAAGTGTAAGGAAAAATATGATGGTTAACCAAATTCATTTTTCGGAGTCTAAGGGAATAATGAATGTTCAGAGTCAGTCCAAAAACCATTTGGTGTTTATAATTTATGAATATTTCGATTCTTCCTTCAAAAGAATATGGAACCTAAATTCAATAGAATTCAGACTCTAAATTTCAAGAAAATTCAGAGTCTGAATTGAGTAGAATTCGGAGAATGAATTTTGTTGAATTCGGAGTCTGAAGTCATAAGAGTTTGGAATCTGAATTCAGGGAACTCAGAGTCTGGAATCATAAAAGTTTGGTGTCTTAATTCATAGAACTAGGAGTTAGAACTCATAAATGTTCGAAGTTTGAATTTAGAGAACTCGAAGTCAGAACACATAAGAGTTCAAAGTCTTAATTTAGAGATCGTAGAACCTGAATTCTGATCATGAAAATAGAATGCATTATATCTAAGTATATATATGATCTTGAGGTCTTGGATATGAAACCGAATTTTATACTTAGAATATGATTAATTAACACATGGTAAGTATGAATTTACTTAGGGAAGGAAAATATTACTTATGATGATAAAACATAGGAAAATGAAATTTCACTTAAGGAAGAGTCTTTGTGATTTTCAAAATATGAAGGTTTGGAAAAGTCATAAGGAAACCTTTTTGACTCAACAATATCTTATTCATTATATATTTATAAATTATAATATATATATATGTATTTTATTTTATTATAATTGTTGTATATTATTATAATTTATATAATTTCATAAATATTAATAAATACGACTATAGAAAAAATTATGATAATAAAATATATTTAACATTATTATTTTCAAATAATTATATGACTTTATTTTTTATCCTCAATTTATAATTTCATTTATAAATTTAATTTATAAAGTTAATTTATAATTTTTTATTTAATTTCATATTATTTTATTTGATAAATTAGGTCAAAATTAATTATTCAAATCCTTAAGGTTACAAAATAACTTTAAAAATAATTTAATATAATATTTAACGTTTATATTATTAATTTAAATATAAAAAAATTTGATGAAAAATAAAATGTTTTCAAAACATTCAATATTAAATCATTAATTTCATAACAGAATATATTTCATTTTATTTAATGAAAAAATAATTTACATAAATAAAATACTATTTATTGAAAGGTTATTTTTTATAATTCATTTCAATTATTATTTTGATTATACAAATATCTTATTAATAATTTTATTAATAATTTTCTTGTTCGGTTTTGAATTAATAGAAAACAACTCATTAAAATCGTAAAAAACTAAAATGACTATTTAAATGTCTTAGGATGTTATAGTAAACCCCTTAAATAAATTTCTTCCTCGTAATCCTTAGGATGCAAAAAACTAAATTTCATTATTAAAAATTAATAAAAATTATAATGGTTACATTTCTTTAATATACCTCGTCGATATTTCTCAAACAAAAATATTTAATATCCAATGTTTTATAGACCATCACATTGATAGAATTTTTAAATCCCCAAACCCACACTATCATATTCAATACAAAAAATGGTTATGTATTTTCTATAAATATGAAAAAAATACATTATTTTTTATACAAGGACCTTTTCTATTCTAGGTTTTGAATAGTTAGAAATATGAACTAAAACATAACAAATATGTATAAAAATTTCATCAAATTTATTCAGGTGTTCTACTTCATTGTATAAAATACACTCTAAATTAAAATTATACTAAACATGTAAAGAATAAATTTAAATTGAAGTGTGAGTATTAATTTCCCAATTAAGGGGTTTTAAAAATCACTTGGAAATATTTTTATTTAAAAATATATATATATTTAATGACATTATACAAATAAATCATTGGATAAAATGTATCCAAAAAAGTGTTTTAAAATATAAAAATAATTTCTGCAGATCCTAAAATTGTGTATATTATTTTTAAAGTCAAATTATTTAAAAATAATAATTATTTTGAGTTTTAATTTTGGATTTTTTGAGTTTTTAAATTATAATTATTATAGATTAATCATGTGACACTACATGCCATAAGAAAACCCAATTAGGCCACCAAGCTGTATCACATGTGGGAAAACATCCCCTATAGGACATGAGTTTACACCCATACCTCATCATACCATTTGACACTCCAGTTACATAATTTTTAAAATATGTTTGTATGTTCCTTTTTTTCTCACTCATATAGAATAAAATTCCAAAAAATACAATTATTATTTTCATAAAATAAAATAATAATATAAATATTCAAAATAGGGAACAATATTAATTTCATAAGGGATTTATAAAACTAACATAGTGAAATATTTTTTTTGAGAATTTATATTTTTTAGAAAACATAAATAAAGTTCATAATGTATTAATCTAATTCAAGAACTAGAGTAACGAATATTTCAATAATATCATGTATGATGGCCATATGTATATTGGTAATGATATACAAGGATGATCATAGGAATTTCCCAAATTAGTTGATAACTTTTATATAAAATAATTGTGAATAGAAATATATATAATATTATAATTTCTATTTATATAAAATCATAATAATAAAAATAAAATTTTAATAAAATCAAAACATATTTTTAAATTTTAAGGTAACAATTAACAATTCAGGGATTTTTTATTTTTTAAATTGTAGTTTAAAATAATCTATTGAAATATAATTAAAAATATAATATTATAAGAACATTTTATAAAAATAATTCCCCTATAAGGGATTTAGATAAATCATAGTATATATATAACAACATAATCCCAAACTCATCATGAGTGGAAAATAGAATATCATCCTTACTTCATACATGTAGTAGTACTTAGTTACATTTCCATTTTTAGAAATTCTACACATAAAAATACTTCTTTAAATAACCTCAGTCACTATGAAAAAGAAAACATGGTTACACTAGAGAAAGGGTAATGTGAAAAAACTAATTTATGACCCCACTTCTACTACATCATAATTATTATTTTATTTTTATATATATCCACCATGTTGAAGAAGGAAGAAAAATTGACTATCAAACATTTTTCAACATTAAATGTTACACACCTATAATATATGTAGATTATATATATATATTAGTAATCAAACTATATAAGCTTTATAATAGATTAATAATGTGTAGTTCATTTGGTACTTAACTAGAGACCCATTACCTAGAATTCTCAAATTTAATTGTTTTATATTGGTTTTTTATTCATTTTTTGTTTTTCTTATTTCACATTTAATACCCTTTTTTCATTTTTTATTTCTTTTTAATTTTTTTTAATATAATGTTTTATCATTTTTAAATAAATCATATCCATTTTTATTCATGACATTTTTTCTATCATGTTTTTCTTTATTTTTCTAATTACCATTATTCATGTTTTCCATTATTATTATTAGATTTTATTATTTTATCATATAACCATTTATCTCTAATTGGTCACTTATATGTGATATTTTATAATATCATCTATTCTCCTTTTTTTCCTACTATCACTGTTATTATTATAACAGATTATTATATCTTATTATAATTATTCCCAACTATGTGTATATTAAATTTATATCTTATCACATATATATTTATTATATTTAAATATAATTTCAAAATTTTAATTAATATTCAGAAATTAATGTTTCGAATAAATTATGATTTTATGAAAATGCATTGAACATTATTTATTTGAAATAAAAATTCATGTTTTATTATTATCATAAATTTTTATCTAAACATATAACTATAATTTTTGATGATTTTATGTAATTTCATATTATTTTTCTTATAAAATTATCATAAGTTTTTTTAATAAAATCTTAAATTTTTTAAAAATAATCAAGTAAATAAACTATTACAACATTTTAGAATTTCTTTAAAATTTTCAATAAAATTATATTTCATAAAAAATATTAATTTATTAAAATAATTTGGTATTAATAAAAAGGTTTAAATAAATAGTAAATTATTGACTTATTTTCGAAACAATATATTTATTTAATTGGTGAATTTCACTCCCAAACCAAGACTGGTTCATAGTAAAACATCAAGGCCCTAAGGTAGATATGTTCTATTCAATGAAATGAGAACCTCCTATAAACATGAAATGTAAAATATATTCTCATTTTCATGTCATATATCACAAAATATTAGTCATCACTTTTGTTTCCATACATTAATTATTTATCATTCTAATTACTATTCTCTATGACATTACATTCTTCTACTATATACACAGATTTAGTTGCTGTAATTCACTCCAAATAAACTTGGAAAAATATATCTCTTCCTTTTTAGAGTTACAAATTTTATCTTAATCATTTAGTCAATGCCATACCAATAATAATGAAATCAATGATATCCCCCTCATCAAAAATATAAATTTCAGGGTTTTTATCTTGCATGATAGTACATAATCAAGTGGTATTCATTGATAAAAGACATATAATGAGAGTCTTGTAATTGTTCTACGATTTATAAAAAACCAATGACCACAAAATCATATGGTGTTTCTAATGGTAGGTAAGTACTCTTGATCTCATCTACTTGAGAACACCAAGTGAATTCTTCTTTATAATGAGTGTAAAAATATATGAGCCTCCAAATACAAATAATCATATGTCATTTCCCTATCCATATAACTTATATAGACTATATTTTATATGTTTATGATTTCCAACATATTATATTTAGGTTCTAATTTGACATGGAAAAATATATATCATTTTTATATATAAAATCATTCAAGGAAATGTATATATCAATGGTGTATGTAGGAGTATTTTATCATTGATATAATAATCCTATTATAAATGACTCCTTATATATATGATATGGTATTTCAAAAATTATGCCCAATGTTAGGTATAGAGAACCCTATTTTTTAACACATTCTTATACATATACACCATTATATTTATTATCAATAAAGTGGAAATAGAATATAAATTATAGAATATATATTGACAATACCTTTTGTGAAGCATCTTAACGTATTGCAAATGCATATAAATGGTGATATTGATGTACATAATAATGGAAATTGAATGTATTTTTTATTGATTAATAAGTTAAAAAGTATATCATGGATTGTTGGTCGATATTGAAGATTTAATGAAGAAGATGAGTAAATATATTACCAACAGATTAGTGATAATATAAAATAATGAAACATCTTAATAAATATAAAAAACATCATGATTCATAAAAAAGATATATAAATATAATTATTATAGAGATTTTTTATTTAGATTAATTAAAAGGCATGATTATGTGGTTGAAGAATATTTTGTGACAGTTATGGACTGTAGATATTGAGAATTCAA
The DNA here is from genome assembly GCA_963277665.1 of Viscum album. Taxonomy (NCBI): domain Eukaryota; kingdom Viridiplantae; phylum Streptophyta; class Magnoliopsida; order Santalales; family Viscaceae; genus Viscum; species Viscum album. Next base: position 465,127,500 of record OY728119.1, read on the forward strand.
GTTGAATAACATTAGAGCTATAATAAAATAAATAAATAAAAATTTGAAAATTTTTAAATCCAACCAACATTTATTGATATTGAAGTGTACTATGATATATAAAGAAATCACCTAGATAAAATCTTATGTTTATTTTGGTTGATGTTCTAAATATAGTTTAATTGAAGGTATTTAAGGTACTATAAATTGTGTATTTATTTTATGAAAATGAAATTGTATTGTTTCATAATATCATTACAAATATTATATTTTCTTTTAAAATAAATTTAATTTCATTTGAGATGATTTTTATGTTTATTTATGCATCCATATTATAAAAACATAATTATTTTTTTATTTTAATCTGATTTATATAAATTATCATGTATTTTAATAATAAAACAATTTGATGTAAATTTTATTGAAAAAATCATGGTAACCTTGATTTCAGTATTTGAACATCTCTTAATAATAAAAATGTTTTATAAAAACTATTGTACCGGTAATACAATATTTATGATGATCATTAATAATAAATGAGGGAAAAAATAATCAGGATAACACGCAAATAATTTCCTACTTCATTAAGATCTAACATTATTATGAATCCACCAACGATTATTATCATATATATGAAAATTATTATATATATGGTAACTATCAATGTGTGTGGTAAAACTATAATACATTTCCTTTTTATAATGAAAATTTCAAAATTTATGGTGAATCCCAAGTATAGAGAATATGATCGTTGATGGTGGATAACCATTCTAATATCATTGAATAGAAATTATGATATGAATATATATAAACAATTTATAAAATTATTAGTTTAATTTTAAATTTCATTATCACCCACGAATTGGTATGTACAATTTTATATATTTATTAGTTTAGATATTATATTTATTTTTTACATAAGTTATGGTAATGTGTTTATTAACTTTATAACATTGAAATAATTGATTCACATTATTCTACCTATTATTTTCATAATTTTATTTAAATTAATGAATGATTGCATGGGAAAAAAGGGATATCTTGACATATATTAATGTGGTAGTTATCACAACCACATGGGAAAGCAAGGATAAGAGGCAGACATGGTGAAAGCGATGATGTGCATTCATGCAGACTTGAATGGTTGAGTAATAAAACCCACAAAAATTACACTACGTTGTGAAGAATGTGTGATCTATTGGGCCTTCATCATGAGGTATGACCCATGATCCCATGTGTTTGGTGTGGATTCAGGTTATAGACACCATGATAAACACATCGAGGCACTGATGAAACATAGAACAATATACAGTATTGATAAATCAAAAAAATTAAATGGGATGAACTAATTTAGGGTGTTGTTTACCCTCTTAAAAACACATGTAAACAAATGGGGTAGTTCAATAAACCTATTTTAAACCATGTAAAAACCCCATGTATATTCATTATCCACATGATCCTAAAACAAAATACATATTTATTTATTCATTAAGTTTCTAAGACTACAAATATATATATTCTTCCACCATGGTGGCGCATGTTGCAGGCATTGTGGGCGTGGCATGATGAGGATCATCACCTTTCCCTTTTTCCATATGTATGGCCTCTCATAAAATTTACCATTCCTTTCTCTTGACCCATTATGCATAATTATCCTTTAATGAAGTTTGAAGTAACCCTGTGGGGAATTGTTTGTCCCAACGGGTGATTGTGTGGGGGTCAAGAACTCGTGCAATCAGTCCTTCTCAAAGATGACTTTATTGGATGGTCTCAAATAAGTTTATTCATGGAGACAAAAACTCCCAGAAACCATTGTATCCATTATTCATGGACAAACATTCCAAAGGCAGGCAATTGATGGCGGAAAATTTGGCCAAAGACACTTAAGAACATCATTGGTTGAGAGGATGGGAACTCAGGCTCACTACTCCCTTCTAGTAGAGGATTGATTCCTATTCTAGGACTCTCTTATAGATATAAGTAATTTTAATTTGTTCATTTATCCATGGATCATTCCCAAAGAGTTTGTCCATGGAATACCTTAGGTTTGTAAGATCTTTGTGTGCATGCATATGTTTGATGCAATGGAGGTGACACTGACTTTGGAATATTGTAAGGAACTCTATAGTTTATTGTCATCCATGGGGGATAGGAGGTGACTGGATGTTGGGATTGGGCCCACGAGGAGGGTTTCCTATGTATCCTGGGGGGGGATTAGAACCCACATAGTTCATATTGTGTTGGGCTTATGCCTGGATGATTCCCATTTGAGGGGCAAGATTGGGTGGACCCTTTTGTAATGGGTACCCTTTTGAGCTTCTTCCTTCTTGTATGAGTCATACATATGTTGTTTTGACCAAGAACCAGAGTTATCATAGTTCATATGTTTTGTGGATGTTTTAATCCTCTCAAACCTATAAGCCCACAAGATTCATTCTCGGTGTGATAATAAATATTATTTCAAAGATTTAACAATGCAAATGCCTCCTCTTGTACTAGCGGGGGAGGTAGATCCCATGAATGAAGAAGCAGGGGTGACCATGGGTGATGGTGTAGAGTGATAAACCTTTCCATGTGAAATAACATTAAAGGTAACGTGGCCCTGTCGTGGAATATTGGGGACTTACCTCAGTGGGAGGGCCCTAGGGAATATTCTAGGATGGTGTGGAATTTCATCCTCCTCAAAGGGGTAGAAAATATAACCCCTTCAACTACTCACTATTCCTTATTATATTGGAAGGAATGTGATAACCCCTAATCCCAAGAATGGGGAGGTTCATGTCGGCATCCCAAGGTTAGACTCCAAGTTATTGTGGGAATGTATCCATACATGCATTCCTGAAGCCTACACCATTATTGGGAGGGCCATCTTGATACCCCTTACTGTGTGTATGTTGGCTCAATGGGGTGTACTGATGCACCCAATGGCCTAATGATACAGGTCTTGCGGATTTGGAGGACACTTTGGTTGAGCTTTAGAGAACTGGTTAGCAAGTGGATTGTGGAGGGATGGACAGTAATATAGTGGTGGGGTTAGAAACAGAGAGAACAATACATGGAAACAACCCTGGTTTCTCATGCAGGATGGGGAAGGCTTCTTGTAAAGTAATAGTACGCATGAAAGATGAAAATACATGTACCATTGTGGTACGCAGTCATGGGTATCCCCAACCGTGTACCAAAGGGGTACATGTCTCACCATGCTTCTTTCAGTTATATCACATACCAATTGGTATGTGGTACCACGTTCAGCCCACGTAGTGGTACACTACATGGAGTGCCATATTGAAGGATGGTTGGGGGAATTACCATTCACCTGAAATTCATCCATGAGAAATCTTTGCTTCGTGCTTCACTAGTTAGGTTCATTGTTTATGTTACTGTTATTCAATTTTCCATTTTTATGGTCCACAGATCGATTTACCTATAGATTATGTGGTTTGCAGTTTGTGCTTTCCCAATGAAACAAGACAGAAACCAGAGTTAAACCTATGAGTTTACATCAAGCTTTCATTTCCCATACTTCCATGTATCTGTCTCATCTTTGTATTCTTTTCTGTGTTCCCCTCTTCCTCTCTAATGTGATCCTTTTATTGAACATCATATGTATCCTATATATGGGGCATGCGGAAACATTTGTTGGGGCCCATAGAAGCATTTTTCTTACCTGCGGAAGACTCGGTCAACCGGGGTTTGTGGAGACTTTGGTTGGAAATAATGGTTTTCATAACCCAGGTTGTAAACTTAATTTTCCAACGTAGTGGTTCACAACTTAGTATGCAGATTTTCTTCCTTATAAAACTCCTCCTATGGACGGAGTTCATGGTTTTCCCTAATTTCTAGCCAATAGTTCCAAGACCATCTCACATTCTTGATATATCGCGATCCATTTTCTTCACATACCCTTGCCAATGATGGTACATGGGCCATTTGAAAACCTGAATTCCATCATGTTCCTTCAAATAAATACAACTCAATTTGAGCCTCTTCACCTTCATAGACTTATAGAAGTTCATAATTCCTTCTGCAATGATATCTCGAAGGTATTTCTTCTCCTTAGCATAATTTTTAAGATCCTACAAATTCCCACCATTGGAATTGTATCTGTTCGAAATAAAAATCTGAGTATTCTAATGTAGATATGGTCCTAAATTGAAACAGTTTGTATTACAAAAACTATACTCGGTAAGAGGGGACCACACCTATATATAGGGGACCATGTTATTTTCCTTTTACTATTTCTCATGGATAATGGTTCCCTCAATTTACTAGACTCATTCACTTTTTCGTACCATGATCCTTACAAAATATGTGTTCCCGAACAGTTCTGTATGTTCTGCGAACCGATTTCCTTGCCATTTTCCCTCTTCACGTACCGTATTTTGGTTTCTATGAATGATTCTGTGAAATTTAAAACATAAAGTCCATATTCTGCATAGATGAATGCTACGCGACTAGAATATTTGCATACTAACATGGATCAGTGAACCGAACCTGAAAAACCATTAATACACACTTATATATTAATCTTTAACTTTAAAATGTAAAGATAACTGAGGCTGAGGTCTGCAGTTTCTATATTCTATGGACACTTCTTTTCACCAACCATCAGTTCATGGGCCTTCTCCTCACATTCATTCTTCATACCATGGCTATACACAATGAATAGGATTTGAGTACCATATATGTAGGTGTAGTATTTTCTGAGTGTTATGTTGTACGTGGATTTCTCTTTCTGCATACCACTTTTATGTATAGTATGTGGAACTTTCTTAAGGACATGTATTATGTCATTTAATTTTTTTTCACATCCTTTTCCCCCACAATGTTTATTTGATCAACTTCTCAGTGTCATGTAGATCTTCACATGCATGCTACATTGGTCAATTCACAGGATGCTGATAAAGTCGATGATTCTTCTATGGCTACCATTGCTCCCACTTTATTTGTTGCAGTTGAAAGATCACGGGATATGTTATATTTGATTGATGATTAGACTCTGGTCACTCAATTTCAACAAACCCTTGCAAATCTACCAACAGTGGGTTAATGGGAGTACTCAGTCTGAGAAAGGATTCCTTCTTACAGGTTTGGCCATTTATCTGACAAAGTGATGCCAGTTCCAAACCTGGCTGATCATCCCACTGCCTAGATAAATAATACTTCTATTCTGAAGGCCTTGATCTCTTCCAAAGGAAGGTACCTTCGGAGGGAGACCACTTCTAGCTCCTTACTGCATTATGTGCCTCAAACAATAGAAGGGGTGCAACGAAAACCTGATCAAACGACCCAAAGTTATCATAGAATCGTGAGGAAGGTGACAAAAAATGATAAGAATTGTTGGTCATCTCGATAAGAAATTCTCCTTAGAGGCTCATTTTGGTTGTAATAGGTGTGGTAATTTTGGGTTCACCAGAGGTGTGAAGAATTCAGAGCTGAGATACAACTTGTGGGACTGTACAAGGACTTTTGGGTTTATAAATCATATACACATCATCCTACTATCCTTATTTCATAGCTTTTAAGCAGGTGGAGTCCAAATACCAACACTTTCCATTTGACCAACAGGGGGTTGGCCTTCGCCATTAGGATATCTGGATAATTTCTGGGGTCCCTATCATTGGGAAAATGTTCGATGATTACCCCCCCCCATCCATTATTTGGGATGATGAGGAAACCCCCCCCCCCTTTGGTTAAGAAACTCATCATCCATGTGAAGAAACTTTTGATGGAAATGGATCTCTTTAAAAAATAGGACAATCTGTTTGATGACTAGTTTGGTGATTTTTCTAAGCATACTGGTCTCAAGCTAGATATGTAGAGACCTAGGCCTTGTCCCACCAAATCCACTCGGTGGTGAGAAGTTACCTACAAAACTAGATTAGAAGATAAGGATTTTGGGAAGGCGGATGGGGTATCATCCTTTATTTTGATTGGTAATTTTGACTTGAGGCTTTCATGTCATTTTTACTAAGATGTTGGCTTCTAACAGTGCGATAATTTGTTGGCGTAATAGCCTCAACCATTTTCATGGACGCTTAGCTGGCGACTGATAAAAACATCAATTTTTCTATCCCAATGTTGGAAAAGAAATACCACCCTCTATGATGAATCAACGAAGGGGGTCACCCTAATAGATGGTGGGACCCTTTCAAATTTTTTTGGGATGGATAGGAGCCCACATAGGTGGATATTCCTTCATCAATTCCTTACCAGTCCCACATTCAACCCTCTGACCATACCTTCAAATAACTAACAATGTCATACTAGTGGATTCTACCTCACAAGATAAGTATGAGGAGTATAATGAAAGGAAATATCAATACTTAATTGATTTACTTAATTGTTATGAACCTTTCTCTTACCACCCTTATGATTCCCTCACTTGTACCACTATGAACAATGCATCAAAAGACGTTGTCAACAGAGGATACATCTTTTCATTTGAGAGACTGAATTTTGGTCACTCGTATTGGAGGGGAACCCATTTGTGAGGGCTATGCACCCTGCAGGTTTAGCTGTCAATTCAAATGCATTCAGAATTAACTCCCTCCTTCTCTTAACAGTGCTCACCAGTAGAAATATCTTATGACAACTCACCTATTGTTACTATTGTTCACCCAAGAGGACACTTAGAGCTACGCTAAAGTTACATATTATAGGGATTTTGTGCCCTTATTTACCCAGAATTATGTTGTGTCTAGTGTCAGGTCATAGCAGAATGGTCAATTTACTAACATGTTGACAATTGTGGAAAATCCAATGGCATCCAAGGTGAATGGAAATGAGAAGCAAAAGGAATCGGGTGAGAACCATTGACCTAGAAAATTTCCTCAAATGTCCCTTCGCTCCCTCCTAGATAATGTTGTGACATTTGGGGTTATGACTTCATGTGCATCTGGAAAAACTATTGGGGCTGTTGTAGGGAGGCCATCATCCATTAACTCATAGGCCAATTTTCTATTGGCTTGGAGGTAGTGGGACCTTTTGAAAGGAAATCAATATTTTTTTGGCCAGTCCTCTTGAGATTTCTGTGAAGTCCTCTAGAGTAGAGAAGTTTCCCTTACTAGTATTGTCTTAGTTTTGACCCCAAATAAAATTTCTTTTGATGAGGATCTTGATTATGTGGGATGATACCTTAAGGACCTCAAGACCATCATCCACTCCCGATGTGGCCACTGGAGGTACTCGCATCGAGTACATTCCATGCTGCAACTAGAAACATCCGATGATTATATATACATTCTTGTCTTATCTACTACGAAATCCATGAAAAATATTTCTTCTTCCCCCCCATAATCTAATAAATGCTCCTCTTCTCGAGGTCCTAGGCTTGCAAGGACACCCAATAATCATTTACAATTGTCGAAGCATACCAGATTCCCCATGCTAACCACCCAACAATAGCCATATTGATTATGGATGCATTTCCAGAGGCCTAAAGATTCTGAGATGAGTTGAGGGAGAGCTCCTCAGAAGAGGATATATGGAAACGTCTTTAGAGGGAATGCTTTAGTCTTCCTGGTTTTGGGGGATTTATTGCTCTTACCAGCATTTCATCTTATGAAGAGCCTGATGAGTAGGCTACTCAGCTAACTGAAATTGATAAGTGCCTTCTTTCTCCTTCAGATAGGCATTACTGGGCATGTCGCATGGAATTGATAGCAGTATTTCCACGGCCGAAGGGAGTGGTCTTATCTGAGCCTTTATCCTTAAATTCATTTGTTGAAAAGATGCTGAAACATTCCTCCGTTTCCTTCTCATTTTTTTATTTCATGGGGGCCCGGATCTTTAGGGTCAAATTTTCCTTGACTTATTCTCCGAAAGGTACTGTAGCTGGGGAGTATGTTCCTTTCATTGTATTGAGTACTACTAAAGGATCTCCCAGAGACCAAGAGCATTTGGTGGTAGTGATTCCTGACCCATCTAGACTGTTTCTTCCTCCATCTCCTCTTGGTGATATTTTTCAAGATTCATCTTCCCAACAGTCTACGAAATGTAATGAAGCCTCCCAACTATCAAGAAAAATGTGATGGGGGATCTGAAGTATGTGTATGTGAGTTATTTCTAATACGTTTCTTGAAAAAAATGACATAGGTTATTTTTTTAATATACGCCAAGAAAGTGGCATCAGTGATGCCGCCTTCACTCCCCCGTGCTGCCTTTGGCCTAGATCGATGACATGGAATAGGTCGTGGGGGGATGTCACCTTTTTTCCTTTAGGTAAGGCCAAAGGGTGCACTACCTATGCTTCCTTTGGCCTTACCCAGAGGTGAAAGGCGGCATCGATGATGCTGCCTTTTCCTCAGCTCCCTATAAAAGGGCATCCAACTCTCTTCTCATTACTCTATTTTACCCTTCACCACTTCCAAATCATCTTCATCTATTTCTAGAAAATTCAATTTCTGTGCAGGTTTTTGGGAATCATCATTTAAATGTATTTTTATTTATTAAATTTAATATTTTTTATCTATTTAACTGAATTTTTTAGTTTTAAATAATTTTTTAAAGTAGTTTAGGTAGTTATTAATATTTTGATTACAGGTTTTTTAATTAGTTATATATATTTTGAAATAATTAAGGATAGTAGTATAGATTAAGTATTGATTATTTATAGATTATGTATGGACTAACATTGGAATAACATTGGATTAAGTATTGTGAAATTTATTTAGCATAAATATTATGTGGATATCTATGAAAAAAAAATCCTTATTGGGATACAGACAAGTGGGTGTAGCTCTTGATGAGATGTACCTAGGAGTGAAGACTCCAATACAGAGTTTTCATATTTGACTCGGGTTATCCTGGTACACAACAACGGTCCTTGCTTCTCTCTTTGTTTGACACTCCCAGGAGATATGATTATGATGATTCATATTATCTTTACAAACTACTAAAATATCTACGAAATGAAAAATCACATTAGTATATTTATCAATAATTATATGGTAATTTTTATGTTATAAAATGAAATAAGGATAAATTCATTAACGAATGATAGTTATTATTAGTAATTATAGATTTTTAGGTTGATTAATTAGTTACATATAGTTTAAAAATAATACTTATTATTAGAAATGACTAATTATAGACTAATTTATGATAACATAGAATTAAAAATGAAAACATATGATTAGTTAAACATAAATAACTAATGAATATAATTTAATTAAGGAGAAAAATAAAAAATTAAGGAATAACTTAATAATTATTAACTAGTTATTAAAGAATGAGTGATTAGTTAAAAAAGTTATTATTAGTTATTAATGATGTTATGTGTTAAGTAGTTTAATTAGATATATATAGTTTATAAATAATACTTATTATTATTAATGATTAAATATGGATTAACTAATGATAACTTAGGATTAGAGATGAATATATAGGATTAAATAATTTTAATTAATTATTGACTATAATATGACTAAGGATTAGAAAATAAATTATTAAAGAATAACTTAATATTGATTAACTAGCGATTAAACTTTTTTATAATGAAAAATTACTTGCATATTTTAGGGTATGGAAAGGAATCCTATAATTTAATTTTAATAAATATTATATGGTCAACCATCATTCTTAATGTTTGTTAAAATATCAAAATTTTGATGAACGAAACATTTTTGACTTAGAGAGTCATGTTTTCATGTGTTTACTACAAAGGGAAGGTTATTCAGATCGAGAAAGGATCTTCTTATAGTACACAAGTAATAATGGTGGTTAGTACAACAGATTGTTTATCCATAGATGATCTTCAAGGGATAATTATTGGTTCCTTAAATCTGGGACCCGATCAAGTGATCAAGTCTATGATCTATATATTTTTGCAATTCCTGGGAACACTAGGTCATTTAGCATGTCCATTTTTTGATGATGCACAGTGTGTCCATCAAATTACATTATTTTGTCAATGTTCAGATGGTACCATGATGGAGTTATATGTTGATGTTGCTACTATACAACAACAACGTCCAGTTTTACAGAGACATAAAATTATAAGAGTGGTTAAAGATATTCCACCACATGAAATTGAGCCTATTCCAAATGATGCAGTAGAAGAGGATAACCAAGATTATCTCCTAGATATACCTGTCAATATGACTTCCAATGAGGAGTTTTGTAATGATGAATCAGATGGTGACAACAGTGCTGATGAAGGGTGGTCAACTAAAGTTGTGAAGGAGGTTTCAAGAAATGCACTAGTTGTACATCAAACTCGACCTATATTGAATCATACACCACTAATTTCATCTTGTTCAAAAGAAATGACACATGTTCCTGAATTCAACAATAATTTTCTCACATTGGCAAGTATGTTTATATAGTTTTACAAGATAAGATTATTGAGTTGGACAAAACCATATATATTAGGAGGAATTTCCCAAGTAAAGATGAATTAAAAATAATGGCAATGATATTTCACATTGAGAGGCACTATAACTATATAGTTCAAGAATCAATCCATAGAAAATATATCATATGGTGTGATAAGTATGGGGATTATTGTAGATTTTTAGTGGGGGTGATTTTGATCATTGCATTTGGAGGTTGGAGAATCTCGAGGATCGAGGCAGTGCATACTTGCTTTCAGCCAAGCCTCAATGTAGATTATACCACATTGGATATAGGATTTTTTCCTCTATTGTTGTTGAGATTATTAGGACATGTTAAGAATTTTCAATATACCTTGTGAAAGGGAGGATTCAAAAAAAACCTATTATATGATTTCATATAGTAAGGTATGGATGGAAAATCAAAAGAAAACTATATAGGTCTGTGGTGAATGGGATGAATCATATCAAGTGTTGATGCAATTATAGAAATAATAAGGAATCATAACAAATTTGTCTTTCATATGGATAAAAACAAACATTTGTCCCACGATAATCGACTTGATCTATCTAGTGTTCATTTTCATCTGTTGTTATGTGCATTCCATCCCCGTATATACACATTTTGTTTTAGAAAAAAATTTATTTAGATTGATAAAATACTTCTATAAAAAAAGTACAAGGGCGTATTTTTGAGTGCAGCAACCCAAGATGGAAACCATCCACCTCTCCCTCTTTCCTTTTCCTTTGTAGAGAATGAAATCTATGAATCAGGGGGTTGGTTTCTCGCATGTATCATCAACCATTTAACCATAATTTGGGGTGTTTTTTTGGGATCTGATCACCATAATGAAATTAAGGAGGCAATCAATGTGGATCCTGTTACATGGAGATACCCAAATGAACATAATTTGTTCAGCATTAGACACTTTTATGGAAATGTGAATAAGAAATTCCACAACGAACTGATGAAGATGGAAATCACGAGGCTTGGTACGCATTGTATTCATTAATTTTTACTATTTAAACATAAAGAAAAAATCAAATTACATGAAATATCATCTATTATGTGTAGCATATGAGTCAGACCAATTGCTGTTTGAATATCATTTTGAACAAATCCAAATGGCTAATCAGAATGTTTATAATTATATGAGGAAGATTCCAAATGAAAAAGGACCTTGACATGTGATGGGGGGAAGAGTTATGAATACATGATGACAAATAGTACAAAGTCCATAAATGATCTCTTCAAATGTCCTCACAAGATACCTATAACGGCACTATTTTTGTTGACATTATATCAATGCGTGAAAAAAAAATTTAATAGAAAAAAAACTAGATTTAGATAGAATACAGTAGGGGATGAGATGCCGAATACACTTCCAATGAGAGATTGAAAAGAATATTGATGAATCTTCTTGTTATCGTGACATATTTTTTCGACAAGAAGACTCCCAATTTGTTGTTCAAGAGTATTCAGACCCCATCACAAATCAAATCCTGGGAAAATAGTGGTATTACTATATACAAGACCAGGTTAATGTGGAAACTTTTAGGCCTTACGGTTTATATGCACACACACCATCACAACATATACCTCTGTGAGCATATCATGGGATCCATATGTTGATCCAATGTACTGGATCGATATAATTGCTAAACGTTATATTGCACCATGGACACCTATTTGGGAGTATCATTATTTCCCAGTGCCGGAAGGCCAGCTGATTGTGATACCTGACATCAATCGGTTGTGTCATCATAGGATACTGAAGGCCATTAAGATTCATAATGAGATGGAATGGCATCAAGAACATGTGTAGGGTTTTAGATGCACCATATGTCATAAAGAAGGTCATAATCGGAAATGATTCCCTAACATTGTTGGGTCGGGTTCACAGACTCATCCAAAATGATGTATTATCTTGATTGTGGCATTCTAATATTGTAAATTAAATATAGTTATCTCTACTTATTTTTTTCTTGGTTTTCTAAACCCAAAAACCCAAAATAACAACACATAACACATAAACATCCTTCTTAAATGTTAATGTCAAAATTCAAAACCTTAACCCCGGAAACCTAAAGATTATCCCAAAAACAACTTCACTTTAAATTGGTTTTTGATAACATTATGTATTATACTTTAATACACTTTTATATAATGACATAATAGTTTCATAATTATTATCATAATTTATTCAATATAGATAATTTGATAAATTCTTAAAACATGATTATTAATTCACATGGTTTATCATAATCCAATCCATAATTAATTAATCACAAAGCCCTTCCAAAATATGTCTAACCCAATTCAATACCCAATAATTTTAATATATTATCTCAATGATTCTAAAAATCAGTATGCCATTATTCAAAAAATGTATATCTTATTGACACATACCTAATATCTAAATACCCTATTAATCATAAATTCTTAATAAAAACATGCATGAATTAAAGAATTAACATTAACTTTATTCATTAAATAAAATCATAGATAATATAATTTATTTCATAAATCCAAAATCATAACACATAAACAATATTGTAAAATAATGTTATTTTCTCTTTTTTTTTCTCATGTTTTTAAACCCCAAAACCCATAAGGAAAATTCTTAACCCAAAAAACATATTTCCTAAACCTTAATATGAAAATTTTAAACCCTAAACCCTCAAACATAAACCCTATCCCAAAAATCATAATCCTAAACCCTAAAACCTTATAAAAAATCCACAAACCTAGATATATTCCCCTAAATAAGGTATCAATTAAGAAAACTCCAACAAAGATATTTCCATTAATAAAATTCTTTCAAAACATAAATTATTCAATCTATTTTTTCTATTCTTTCCTCTTATTATCATTATTTCATTTATAACTAAATGACATGGAGAATTATATTTCTTTTGGTAAATATAACATCATAAAACAATGTGAATATACATGTCGTTTCTTCCTAAACCTTAATATCAAAATATGAAACCCTAAACCCTCAAACCTAAACCCTTACCCAAAAATCATAAACCAAAATCCTAAAACATTACCAAAAATCCATAAACCTATATATAATCTCTTAATGAATGTATCAATTAATAAAATTCTTAAAAATATATTTTCAATAATAAATTTCATTCACAACATAATTTTTTCCATATATTTTTATCTTCTTTCCAATTCTTATAATTAATTCATTCAGGACCAGATCGCATGGAGAATTATATTTCTTTTGGTATAAATAAATTCATCAAACAATGTGAATAAACATATCATTTCATCCAATTTACTAGTCATAATGTTATGATATCTATAATTTTATATTTACATTTTATACTTACGACTCATCACATTTGTTTATATACTCATGGATGATACCATACTAATCACTCAGCAGCGTACCCATATTCAGTATGTTGTGTTAGAGGGTTGTGAATTTCGATTGATTATGGTGCATCGATCACAACATTATTGTCACAGGGATCCCCACATACCATTAGACCATACTTGCATTATTCTGGCATCTATTGCCTTGCCATATCAGATTTCAGATCTGTATACCATTACCTACTTGCTTCCCTCGTTTTGAGGTAGAGACCAGAGACACACACATACAACCATCCTGAGTTAGATGTGACCATAAACCTCAAGGATGCGGCAGTACTTCCCAGTCTTTATATGTTTGGGACACCCATTATTGGACTCACCCGTGGAGCTTGGCCAGAACATGATCATTGTTTGTTATGCATTGATATTTTTTTTGACCGTAGGGATATAGATGGAGCGTCCATATATATTCTTTGGTTAGATTTTTAGATAATGCATTTATAGGATGATGATGGAAAGTAGACTATCATGTGTTATGCTAGTGCATATATATTACGTCTCATTGGCAGACCATGAGTACTGATCACTGAGGGATGCATGCGCACTTGATGTATCTACACCTACTAGGGTACATTGATTGGTTTGGGATATAAATCTGGGGATTACACTACTTGGCATACACGTACATTGCATTATGCAGGCAATCCCATAGGTACCGCATAAGTATCAGGGGATGCATCATCCTTATTCAGATGTGGGCATTGGAGCACATCCTTGCTTTCTCCCTTGATCTTTTCGGTTTTCCAGTCGAGATAGAAGTGATGTATGACGCTCTATATGGATTCCGATATGATTAGTAATTTTTATTGGTTTATGATGATACTATGAGTTGTTGACATTAATTTCCCAATATTTGTCACTATTTATGGTGTATTTTATAGGTGGTATTAGCGACACAATTTTAAGGAGGTTCCAAGAAATCATTTGGTCATATATCATCTACAGTTGGACTGTCTCTTAAATAATTAGATATGAATATAAAATCTATAACTATCTAACATATTTAAAAATAGATTCAATTTTGGTTTTTAGTTAGGTTCTTTTTTAAACAAATTGCATTTCATTTCAGATTTCATGGCTTCCAAACTATAGTATTATGGACCATTTGCTAGCATACTGCACTACTGGGCTTGAGGATGTTGTGGTTTTAGTTCCACTCATTTAATTCCATATTATTGATTGGATGTATCCTGGTGGAGTCATGCGCCAGTTTTGTTGTACTTAAAAGATTCAATTGTCGTCGAGATAGATAGAACGACTTCTGTGGATAAAGCTGACATGGGGGTAGGATGATGATTGCTCTCAAGTACATGCTAGAATTATTTACTACTAGCATAGATGTGTATAGTTTCATATTCATGGTTTTTTTATGAGTCAATTATTTCTTTCTAAGCAGGTTGAGTATGAGCCATGGTATAGACTGATGTCTATACTATATCTTACCCAACCCAACCTAGAGATGCAGAAGATGATAAGTCAATAAATTTATATTAGTTTGTTTACAGAACTATTTTCAAATCAAATTTTAATCTCTTTACAGGGCTGTCACACAGAGAAGCATGTTTGTATTAGTGATGAAGAGTAAGAGGGTGTATTTAGCCGGGCAACCATCCATCCTACAACGTTGGAGGTGAGGGAATCTTTTCGTGTGCTTTCTGGGAACATATTAGTGCATTAGTCCTAGATGGAGGAGGTTCCTACCTCATAGGAACATCATGAAACTGGTGATTGTGTTAAGGAGCCACAACTAGGGTGACATAGAAAACGTTGTTCTACATGTGAGGCCTCACATCTTCCATAGGAAGAGGTGGGTCCTCTAGTATTCCATGATCAACTGATTCAAGATGAGCCTTAGGTGGCATGGGATCTGTCTTTCTTGATAGGATATCCATCGTTCTCTCTATGTTTGGTTCTAGATCCATCATAGCCACGGAATACATCATAGTCATGGGATCCAGATCAATCGTAGTCATGGAGTAGAGCTCCATTGCAGGATTGGTTCCCCGCTGTGATGGAGTTAGGTCCTTCTACCACCCTAGTTGGAGAATGATATGGGGGGTAGTACGAGATGTAGTTGACAGCTCCTCCCACTAACACAAAGATAGAGGATTCGCCATTTGACATTCCAGGGCCTAAGGGACATCCTTATCTAGGTCATCAGACTCCACTACACAATCGATGTAGACATCATATTTTCATACCACCATGTTGGACAGATTCTCCTCACCACATACATTGACATTGATTGTACATGTATATTTACATGTTTTATGTCTACTGAAATCAAAATACTATTATTACTATAATATCTTCTTATGTTATTATCCAGTATTCCAGTTTTCATTTATATTTTAATCACAAATTATATTTCATAGATTTAAAAGTTTTCTACTTAAAACATAGTAATAATTAGAAAATTTCATGTAAATAACATTAAAAAATTAAAAAATCTACATTATAAAAACAATTTAAATAAAATTTAAAAGATAACCAAATAATCTAAATATTTTATGAAAATAAATAATTTCATAAATAAAATATATATATGACAGTGAAAATAATGTTAGAAAAGTAACACTGAAGTGAGAGCAAAAAGAATGAATGTTGAGGAGGATCCTAATCCGCCTACATGACATTGAAAGCCTATAAAATATAAACTATAAGACCCATATAGTTAATAATTAATAATTCAACTACTTGTTATTTGTTTGATCAATGTTTAAAATTACATTCATATTGGTCATATAGTTTATATTATATAGGCTGGCAAAGACACATACATGAAACATTTTTAAGTTTCAAGTAGGCCGATTAGAAAGCATATAAATTATTTTTCATCAAAATATTGTATGAAATTCGTTTTATTTTGGACTAAATGTTATATGTCGAACCAATGTTTAGTATTTCATTCATATCGGTCATATAGTTTATATTATATAGGCTAGAAAAGGCACTTACTTGAAATTTTTTTATGTTTCATGTAACGGGATTTGAAAGATTATAAATTTCATTTCACCAATATTTTTTAAAAAACTATTTTTATTTTGGACTACATGTTATATGTTTAATATTTTTTTCAAATTCTATTTATATTAGTCTTGTAGTTTATATTATATAGGCTAGCAAAGGCATGTACATGAAACATTTTTATGTTTCAAGTCAATCGAATAGAAATCTTATAAATTATTTTTCATCATTATTATGTAATAAATTTATATTATTTTCTAATAATTTTTATATGTCTAACCAATTTTTAAAAAAACATTTATATTGTTCTAATAGTTTATATTATATAGTCTAGAAAATGCATGTACATGAATCATTTTTAGGTTTCAAGTAGGTGGATTAGAAAGCTTATAAATTAGTTTTCCCCAACACTTTTTAAGAAATTATTTTAATTTAGCACTACAGGATACATGTTTAAGAAATGTTTAAAATTTTATTCATATCTCTCATAAAATTTATATTATATAGGCTAGAAAATTCATGTTCTTGAAACATTATTAATTTTCAAGTAGGTGGATTAGAAAGCATATAAATTATTTTTTATCAACATTTTTTATGAAATTATTTTTATTTTTTACTACTTTATATATATTTAAATAGTTATTTAAATTTCATTTATATCATTCTTATAGTTTAGATTTTATAGGTTATAAAAATAATGTACTTGAATAAGAGATAAATTATGTTGAAACATTATGTTATATAAATACAACTATACAAACATAATTATCCAAAATTAAAATTATTAATATAAAAAAAATAATTAAAATAGATATTATTTTTACTATTTTAGGGGAAAAGATTCACTGCCAATGCCAACTTTAAGAAGTATTTTTTTTAAAAACATTATCCTATGTAGTTTAGAAAAATTATAGAAAGAGTATAAAAAAATACTAATGTCTGGTGACTGTGTGATTGACCCAAACATCCTTACCTTGTGGTCTCAATGTTATGTATATTCACTTTGACATAGGGCCCACCAATGATCAATCAAAAATTATTCGAGCATATATATTCCCTTATCCCCTTCATAGTGGAGGATGAATCTCTATCTATTAAAGGTGAACAGAACAAGGAGATTGAGGCCTTTTAGAAGACTGAGGGTGTTGCTGACCCTTAGGATGTTCTTTCCCTGGCTCAAAATACATTTTCCCCATCCATGAGAATATTATCCAGAAACCAGGGGTTCATTTGATCATGCTGAACTGACTCTGATTGAGAGGAAAATGGTGGTCATTATGTTGAGGGCTACTTCCATTGTCAAGCATTGGGTTTTGCCGAATATTAGAAGGGATTCAAATACCATTGGGAAAAACAAAACTGCACCAAGTGGATATTGTCCCTAGAGAGGGAATTTCTACAAAGTTCGATACTCTGGCTGCTTATGGTGGCCTTCAGAAAGTCATAGTCGGGGAGGGTGATGTTCGATACCATGAAAATTGTGAGCGAGATATAATTCCATTTTTTCCAGTTCTGAGATGGATTATATTTTTCCCCTTGTATTCCGAGACAAATATCAATATTTAAAATGACTATTACCACAAGTCATATACCAACTAGTGACATTTTAAGGGCTCTCTTAAGGACTGTTGTTCTGACCAATCATGGTGTTGGTTCCTTATAAACCTATCATATCCATGGAGTGCGGTTCATGATTGAAGATGTAGCACCTCCTATTTTGGATAGCGATATAAGGCTATGGGTGGGAGGTATTGTTGTCACCTTTTTTCTAGAGAATCACAAACAGAAGATATAGAAAAGGCAGATGTTCCTACCATGCCTCCTATTATGGTTAATAGAGATGAGGTTGTTGTAGTCTCAAGCCATGTTATAGCTATCAAACCATGTCCCTCTCTGGTGATGATCATTACCAACTACATTTCATCATCAAGGAGTGATTCCTAGACTGACTGAGAAAGCCTGGCTAGATTTCATCCAACTTAGAAAATAGCATGGAATAACATTTGGGGATTAATCTCTAAGACACCATTGGAAGAGATGCCAAAACAATTTCCCAGGTTATATTTCCAATTTTTAGATCTATGTTTTGATCGATTCAACTATCATACATTTATAATATAATAAAGAAAGTGGTTGCCGCTCGGGAAGCAATGGGTGCACATGAGTCTTGAATCTCTATGTTAGAGTCGACATATTCTGTGGAAGCTACATGAAAATTCCTCATTGAGGAAGATGCCACTCATGTCGGGAAAGTTGAGAGGTGGAAAAAATAACTCTCAAATCAAGAGTCTCTAATGGAGGAGCTTGACCAGGAAGTAGAGAAACAATGCCAGATACTGGAGCAGCTCAAACGAGAGTAGTCTCGGGCCATTGCTACCATCGAGGAAGGGTGATGTCAACTGTAGGAGGTAGAGAGAATCATACTCCAAAACATGAGATAAGTAGAGGGACTATGTGTGAGTGTAGAAGCCATAATTACGATCATATTGAATCTCTGTCATGCCATTGAGGAATATCACCAATCCTTGATGCATTTTTTTGACTACACTGAATGTATCCTGTAATGGTCTTGTCATTTTATCATGGAGAGGCTCTAGGTTATGAATTCCCGCCATATATTTAATGGGATATGATTGAAATGACATGCCTCTAAATTTCACATCTTCCCCATTTCCTGTCAAGATCATTTGAATAAAACGTTAATTTGAAACCATGACATGAAATTAGTAAACTGAGATAACAGAATCAACCTCTAATTATTGCCTAAGACAAGGGACATAGAGAGCATAGATTGACTATTGTTGAGGTTTTATGGAGCACCTCACAAACGTTTGTTCCATTTTCATTATTACCCCTATTTCTTCCAATCCCTTCTTAATACGAGCTTAGCAGGTATGACATGTCTTTTCCTTAGGCCAGCATTTGCGGGTTTTCGAACTAAGAATCTTTGCACCCTTTATGATGGCTCAATGTGTTTTTAGTGAATTGATACTCGAATTTTACCCAGTGGTGACATCAATGGATTTTCCCTCTGGTGAGCATAACATCTCTTCTTTATATGGCAGTCCCTAGTGCAGCCATTAATCTTAATACTTATGTTTTTAGTCAAACATATTTGACCAAACTAAATGGGGGTAAGGACACAACATGGGACTGTTAATTAGGAATGTTCTAATATCATTCAAACCTGGGTTAGAGATATTTTTTACCTTGTATTTGTAGATTCTAGACATGCATGAGGCTCAAGAGCCTCTTTTTGGCGTACAGAGGTAGGAATTGACTCTCCTAAAAGTGAATTTTTTTATTAGCATCCATTTTTTGTTCTAAATATGCATAGACACCAGGTAAAGATATTCATAGTCAAGAAAAGGTTTCCCCAAGACACTGACATTACATTCCTGGTGGCCTGGTGAGATTTGCCACATTTTTCATTTATCATGTTACCAAGAGGCAAAATAGGTGGATGGATTGAGTTGTGTTTTCTAGGAACATTAGGAACATTCACATTGGACCTGAGTGAGAAATTTATCCACATATATATTTATTGTGTGAGGGAGAGCTGACATGTTTTTAGTATAGTTAAGTGTCTTTTTTATGTAGAGGAACTTCTTTAGAAAGAGGTACATGATCCGTTATCTAGGAGTTTTCCAAATATTGGGGTATGATAGATGCAAATTTCATTTGATCATACAGAGGGTGGAAAAAATCTCCTAGGGACGAATTTTCCTTTGATTGATGGCCATTTTTGGGAGACATATGCATAAAGACTGGGGCAGGATATGAATAGTCAATAAAATGTGTCCCCAAGACACTGGCCTCCCACCTTCGATGGACTTTGAGGATTATGGATATTAAGAACAGTCAGAATACATTATGTGACCTTTGACCATGGGGCCCATAATCACAAGAGTTGGATATTAGTATAAATTAATTCGGGAAACTAGAAAATGAGTGGGGGTTCTCTTCTTTTTCATGTGGATAATCTTCACGCATGTTGATATGATATCTTTTAGAAACCTCAAAAGAGACCAATGGTGAATCAGTCCCATATGTTTTGATATATCTAGAATGTGTGGATGTGTGAAAATATAAACCATGACATTGAGGACCCTTGAATCATGAGTGGTGGGATGAGGCTTGGAAGCCATTGGGCATACTAAGATAAGAGAGTACTTTCCTGGGGACAAATTTTCATTTGATTGATGACCATTTTGTGGGTGATATATGTAGAGCCACTATGTAATGATATACATAGTTAATTAAAGGTGTCCACAGGACACTGGCCTTCTATACCTAATGTCCTTGGAGGGTTATA
The DNA here is from genome assembly GCA_963277665.1 of Viscum album. Taxonomy (NCBI): domain Eukaryota; kingdom Viridiplantae; phylum Streptophyta; class Magnoliopsida; order Santalales; family Viscaceae; genus Viscum; species Viscum album. The sequence goes on from OY728119.1 coordinate 465,148,486, forward strand.
AGGATTTAATATCACTTAAATCATGGACTTTGGAATATAGAAGGGGTATACAAGGACATATTAGTAACATTTTTTCAATGATTTACTCATGTAATAGTATCCCTTACGGTTATCTGACCCATACTCGGGGTGGTATATCTGTTCTATCATTGGGATACCCGGTCATTTGGCATCACATGGACAAGACATAGGGTTCCTATCAGGGGAGGAAACCATGACATGCCTTTTAGGGTCATGCTGCTAGGACCAAATTATTGGTTCATTTTTCTATAATGTCCGGAAAAATCTCTTGCTATGTTCCATAAGATCATGTGATCTATTCTCGGAGTGAGAAACAAGGGATAAAAAATGGTTTCATGTCACTATCTAAGAATAGTGAATTGCATATTAGAGGAATGTTTTACACTAATGCCATTGTTTTATAGTTTAACATCATGTGGTGAGGATGATTTTGGACGTGCAGTTTGACATCGTTTGGTGAGGGCGATTTTGACCTTATAGTGTAACATTTTGTGGTAAGGAATAATTTCTCCATGCTGTTTAATGTAATGATGTGTGGATGATTTTTTCCTTGCAGTTTAATGTAGTGCGATGAGGACGATTTTGGCTAGGCAGTTTAATGTCGTGCAGTGAGGTCAATTTTTGCTTTGCAGTTTAACGTCATGTGGTGTGGATGTTTTTGTCCTTGTTGTTTAATGTCGTGCATTGATGATGATTTTCTCCATGCATTTTCATGTCATTCGGTGATGTTGATTTTGGCCATGGATATGTGGTTAAATGATTTTGGTAAATCATAGTCACGAGGTTCTGGTGTACTATAGATGCAAGTGATGATAGAAGGTGTAAACCAATGTACCAGGGGTACTTGAATCATTAAGGGTGACATGGGGCTTGATAGCCATTGGGTGTACTGATATAAGAGATCACCCTCCTGGGTATGAATTTTACTTTTACTGGCAGCCATTTTTGTGTGTGACATATTTAGAGCAACCAGGGAATGATGTGCATCGACATGCAATGGTGTCCGAAGGACACTGGCCTTCCTTCTTAGATGGCCTTGGATGATTGCGAGGATCCATGTTTTCCCAAGGTGTGGATTAAGAAAAACAAGAAGTTTAAGAGTGGGAATGTGACAATACCAATACCTTGATTAACTGTGACATTTTTGGAGATTCATCAAAGGTCAGACCCACCGATATGGGAAAGGGGTGTTTTTTGGTGGCTAGCCCATGATTCAGAATCTGAGCATTTATACATATCCTGCGAGAGGAGGAGTAATGCCACATGTAGAATTAAAAGGTCCCTACAACTGTCTATTCGATTTATAAGGGACAGATGATGGTATTTTGGTTTTACCAGATACGGGTGCCAGGACTACCATACACCTTTATGGTTTACATGAGTAAGAGAATCCATACCACCAGTCCTAAGCTCATGTGATTTATACTCAATGTGAGAAACAAAGAGTGGATATAGAGTCTCCTTTTCAAGTGTGAGGCAGTATAGAATATGATGATGCCTTTTCATTTTATTTCCCGGTGGTTCTAGGAAATGATCAAAGATCGGGGTGTCACTACATATCCTGTGAGGGCATGAATCAAGTCGTACGATGTTCTATGTGTGCCCCGTACTTGTTTCACATGGTCCAAAGGGATAGTTTATTATCATTCTACCCATCATGGTTTTCAGATCCGCCATGTCTCCCCATAATTGACCTTCATTGGATAATATTTATCATCATTCCTATGATCAAGGGAGTTGTACTCGATGTGAGAAACAATGAGTGATAAGGGTCTCTTTTACGAATATGAGTAGATACGGGAATGATGGAAGAATTTTTTTATTTATGGTGGCTAGGATAGGATCGAAGATCTTGGCGTCACTACATATCCTGCAAGGGAATGAATCAAGACATACATAGTTCTACAAAAGATCATGCAGTTTATTATCATGCAATTATTATTTTTTATTCAATGCAGTTAAACATCTTATAATATGGAGATGTTCCTTACTGTTTAATTACATGTGGAAAGGATGATGAATCATAGTTTACGGTCATAGTGTTTGGACCATGATGTGGGTGTCACTTTATTTTTGTTCCTCATAGATTAATGTCTTAGAGATCGGACCATAACATTGAGGATTTGTCATTTCTCATAGTTTATGGTCTTCAAATTTGGACCATGAAATTGGGGGAAATTTTGATTACCCATAGTTTATGGTCATAAAGCATAGACTAAGGATATGTGGGTTTATTTTTATGACTCAAATTTTAGGGTTATAGAGTTTGAACCATGATATGGGAGTATTATTAACCTCATATTTTATGGTCTTAGAGTTGGGACCATGACATTTTAAACTCATAGTTTAATGTATTAGAGTTTATACCTTTACATGGGTGTTCTTCGTTACTCATATTTTATGTTCTTATAGTTTGAACCATGACATGGTTAATCCTTTTTTTCTTCTTTTCTTCATGACTCATAGATTAATGTCATAGAGCTTGGAAATTATTAATGGGTCATTTTTATGTGATATATATCTTCATGAAATTCACAGTTGTGGGAGCCTTGATAAGATTTCCATCAATTGATATTAGGGAGTAAACTCAATTTGAATAGATCTGATGTATGAAATATGGTTCTTCCAACTTTGGTGCAAGTTTCTGGGTCTTCTTACCTAGTATCATCAGGGTTTCTGGGGACTAACAATATTTCTCCATGGAGAAAAGATTTAAGGTGTACCTTTTTGTTGAAGGCTCGTGAAATTAGGTTTTTTTAGATTTCCAAATGGTGCAGAGTGTGTAACCTTTTTTCTTATAACTAATCCAATTCATAAAATGATATCTATAATTGCTCGTCCATGGATAGTTGATCAAATATGACCACACAAAGTAATGACACTTGGATTTCAATAGGTAACACCACCGCTACCCCATATACATGTGAGTACAGGGTTTCTGGAGTGGCGGTGCAGGTCATTGTCTGGTAAGCCCACAAAGAAGGAAAGAGATTGTCTGACCACGGTTTCTTATCCTTGTCGACCATATTTTGTTGTATGTTGGAAAATGTCTTGTTAAAAGATTCTATCTTCCCATTAGTATCTGTTTGGTAGTAGGATTACCGGTTGGAATTGGTTTCTTATTCATAGTACAACTTATCCAGTTTAGTAGAGTAGATGTTGATGCCATTTTCCATCTGTATAGTATGAGGGACACCAAATATGGTGATGATGTTGTCATTCACATAGCTAATGATTTTTTTTGCCCTGACTTCTTTAAGGGTCACAACATTAACTAATTCATAAAAGTATTCGGTTTCGGTGAGTATGATCTTGAATTGCCTGGCTATAGTGGGAGGATTTGGTTCCACAAAATTCATCCCCCTAGACGATGAATGGATAAGAAATATATAGCCACGTGAAGAAACTTTGGGCGGGAGTGTATGAAATTAGCATGAACATAGAAAGAATGGATCTTCTTAGTTAATATGGCATTATATTTTATCTTGGCGGGCCAATAACACCCATGCCTCCAAATTTGGTGTGATAGATTGGCGGCTGACGGGTGTGCTTTACAAGATTTAGTGTCCACTTCTTTCATGACAACATCAGTATCTTCTCCATCGATGGACCTGAGAAGGACTCTGTCAAGGCCTCATTTGCAGAGGAACATCTATCGGTTCACCCCATTGTACATGGTAAAATTGACTACCCATATTCAGACCTACAACCATTTATCCCTAACTGGGGGGAGTTCTCCTTTCCAATGGTAATTTGTGTTGGGTGTCATCCAACCGGTGGTATGACAATAAGGCTCATAAATGGGGAAACATTCATCAATCTCCTCCCTACTACCTTAGATGAATGACAAGACCATATAAAGGTGAGAAATTTTAATGATTGTTTCATCCCAGTGAGGATGGGCCAAGGCTGTGGCTGCATTTCCCAAATCATTGGTTGGAGAATTCTATGACCGGGGGACATTAGTCAATGTTGGTTATGATGGAAATTCTTCCATTAATGATAAAACATGGATCATCAAGGGAACCGATACTTATTTAATGATATCATAGTCACCATTAAACTGTTTGATGAATAGCTCCAAATCACCATTTATTTTTAGGTGTCTAGATTGTACATGGAGTGCCAACTCCAGGTATGCAATTAGGGCCTCATACTCTGCCTCATTGTCTGTAAACCCTTCTGAAAGAATGAAAGTGTAAGAAAATATGGCGTTTTAAGAGATATGAGTATGACTCCCTGGCCCACTTTGTTGATCTTGGGAACCACCATCCTTTATCATATCGTGATTCAAGCATCACTGTTGAAGTTAATTTTTCATATATGGGAGTTCTCCTTGATGGAAAACACATCATCATCTGGAAGCTCGGTATCCAATGGTGTTGTCTCTTCCGAGGGGTGCTCATCCAAGATATCTACTAATTCCGAGCCTTGGATGGACTTCTAAGACTTATATCATATGTCAAACTGTTTCAGGAATACCGTACAATGTAGAAGGCGCGCATTTAGCATGGGATGGTTGAGGATATACTTGATCGGGTTATAGTGGGAGACCAGGTGGACCAAATGGTGCTCTAGGTAATTCTTGAGCATCTGAACTACGATGATTTGGTCCATGCAATTCTTTTCAGTCATCAAATACCATTTTTTGGTGTCAATCATTGTCCGAATGAGATATTAAATTCTATTTTCGCTACCGACATCATTTTTATTCAAAATGAAGGATCCAAACAATAGTTCCAGGGTAGTTATGTATAGAATGAGTGTTCTACCTTAAACTAGAGGCATGAGCACTTTCGGGCTTTGGAGATATATTTTGATGTATTAAAAGGCCTTATGGAAATTGTTATCATATTCATATGTAACCCATTTCTTCATGAGCTTGGTCAATGGTAAACATTTACCTGTTAGGATATCTATAAAGTTCCAAATTTAGGTGAGGTGCCCCACAAGTCCTCTCAACTCGGTGAGGTTGCACAGTGGGGGAATGCTAAGAATGGATTTATTCTTCTGTGGGTCGACATCGATTCCACGATGGTGTTTGACGATGTCAACTAATATTCTTGAGGTGACACCAAAGTTACATTATAGGGGATTAATCATTAAATAGTGCTATCTCAATTTGATAAAGACAGTTTCAAGGTCTGAAAGGTGGTTCGAATTCTATCGTAACATAACCACAAGGTCTTATACATAACACTCGATGAATTTTCACTTAATAGGATTGAAGATGCGATGCATGGCACACTGATATATGGCATAGACATTCTTTAAACCAATGGGCATCACTTTATAAAAGAACACTCCCTGAAGGGCCATAAAAACAATATCTTCTTTGTCACCTTGGGGTATCTTGATTTGATTGGATCCAGAATATCCGTCCATGAGGAAGAGGGCTTTTTATTTTCCTGTTTCATCGATCAAAAATTATGTGATCAGTACCGAGAAGTCATCATTGGGACATGATGATTAAGGTTTCAAAAGCCAATTCACATTCTATTATTTCTATTCTTTTTTTATATGGTCAACGTCGGCCCTCTAGATCGGATGTTGGACCTCCCGTTTGATGTTGGATTTGATCTGTTTGTTGACTTCAACCTCTATATTGGTAGCATGCGTCGGGTGGGTCGTTATGGATGCATGTTCATAGCCATTATGATCATTAGGTAAGCCCAGATGATGGGTAGAGACATTAGGATAGAGGGCTAGCATCTTTTTGTAATTCCAGGAAATCACAACTCGATTCTTCTATAGGAAGGATTTATATGCCTCATATTCCTCAACAGGCATGTCCACAATGATTAAAGTGTGTCATCGGTTATTTTCAATGCCATGATTCAAGTTCTTAAGTTCATATATGGTGGATGAAACAACCTCTTCAAATTCAGGAGTAGAATCTTTGAGGTCCTCTTCCTATTATTCTTATTTATCATGATCATATTTTCCATATGATGGAGAAATTATTTTTGATATTACATCTCAAATTTTGGGAATGAAATCATTTTTTCATCTGTGCATATAGAAACATAAGATTGATTCTCCAAGGATGGACCAAGATAATCTTTGACAGGGCTTTCCCAGATGACATGGGATTCATCACATTCTCTTATGTCTCTGGACATAGTGGTTTTAACAGAGGCCACACAAAACAATGAGCCTATATCCAGGCTTGCACTTACACATTCATCTTGGTTGATTGGTAGTACGTACTCCTCCCCAGAAAGCTGAAAGGGTTTGAAAGAAGCCATATCAAATCTATTCGGAGCATTGATCCAATAAATTTCATCGACAAAAGGATGTTTTAATTATGAATCATGGAACCCCACGTCGATGTAATGTGACTCACAGAACTCAAATGTGGATTATTTTTATACATTGTCCCATTTTCTCTTATTTTTTTAATATTTTATGCACTAGTTGTATGAGGATGGAATTGCAGCATGATGATGCAGCCAGGGCCCCCACAACAAAAAATATAAGGCCATACATGACAGCACCACCAAGAACAAGGAATATGATATGAGATCTATGAGCCATGTTATATGGATGATTATTCACCATGGCGTCTACTCACTTTTGTCATATCCCAATAGAGTTGTAGTGTATGGTGTCTATTTTTCTTCATCATACCCTTATTGATGAATCATGATATGAGTACCATAAGGTTAGAATCGAAGAATACATCAAAAACACAGTTATCTAGACCTGATATGAAGATGATAATATAATACTGTTAATGAATGGGTGATGAAATATTATAATTATATTGCATATGATATAAATAATAAGTACATGGGTATGATATATAATTAAAATGAATATAAAATTATTATAGATGGATTTAAATTCACTTATGGGGAAATTTGATCATTATTTTAGAGATTTCTATTACAATATCATTTAATTTTGGGAATATTCCTGTTCATTTTTCATTTGGAAAAACATGCTTGATATAAATGTTTAAACCTGATATATTTTATTATCCCATGTTTAATTTTTCTTTTTTATATCTACAATTAATATCATCTCCATTTTGGATAATGAATCCATAGGTATGTTTCTTTTATGGGTATAACTTTAAAAAAAAAATTATTTTCAAATTTTCGGTCCAATAATTTTTCCACATGAACATATTAGCTTTTATGTTTTTTTAATAATGTATTTATTATTATATAATTAAAAATTTATGTTATTTTTGACAATGATATTCCTTCTATAAAAAGGTTTAACATGAATTTTATATTCATTTTATGAAAATTTTTCTATTTACTGAAGTCATTATCATATTCTTTATTTTATTGTAAACCCCTTGAATTTCATTTCATTTGAATATAAATAATTATTTTCATTCAATATATCATAACATGATTCCATGGTTAATTTAATATAAAATATATTTCTTAATATTTTCAGATGATTATTTAAATTATATCAAAATAAAAAGGTATTGTTTTCCTATGGGAATAAAAATAATTTGGAAGAAGTTATTTATAATTTAATTCTTACATGAAGATATATAGTATTTATTTTTAACATATTGCTTCTATTTTTGTCCCATAAGTAATTGTTTTACTAAAAACCCATGGCTATTTTTATGAATCATTAAAATTATATCGTATTTATATTATAATGAATTTTTTCTTTATTATTAGATCATTCAGTTTCTTATGATAATGTTCTCTATCATTATCTATTATATATTGGAAATTAATTTTCTCCCTAAATGTCAATATTTTCAATATCATATTTGAATTAACACACATTTATGTTACTTGGATGAGGAATCATACTTATAACATTTCTCTATATGATATTAATTGATAGAATATTGTTAAGAATTTTATTTCATTTTCTTTTGAAATAACAATGTTTCATATTCTCAATTAAATATTGATAATTACATATTGACAAGGAAATTTTTGAATTTATTATGTTGATAATTTAAAATAAAAGTAAAATATTGTATTTTAATGATATAAAGAGGGTCTAGTCATTTATAGTCCCTTGATAAATTCACTGGTCATATGAGACAAAACAAAAATATTCCATAAAAGATGGTTATATATTATTTACCTACCTATTTTTAATGAATGATTTCTTGGTTTATTATAAATGATGGTACGATTCATGATTTATTATTCGAGAGGAAAAGATCATGAATGTACTAAATTATTCATTTATATTATTAATAATTCAATTTTCATTATCCATTTGGTTTCTAGTTTATTGTGATCCATTTTTATTCATTAAACTTAGTTTTTGATTGAATGATATGAATTATTATTATGCACTCCACCATATTGATTATTCATTATGTAGTCAGGAAATATTTTATTATTTGTAACAGTTTCATATTATTATGGATCACCATTTATTTTTATTCTGTTCCCCATTATATGAAAAGTGATATTATGAATGAATTTCCATAATTCAAGAATGTTTCTTATGGTTTGTTTATTATATTTTTAATGTAATTTTTTAAAAATGTATGTACCATGTTTTCCATGACTACTAAAATAATTGATCATGTGTTGTTAGATCTGATGCATCTTATAGAAATGTAATAAATTAAGCACTATATCATCGTTCTATGAGTTTGAGAGTTATAGTTAGTTATTAAAGAAGTTTATTAAGTACCCTTGTAACTAGATTTTTAATGATGTAATATATCATAAAAATGAAGATAATCCCTTATGGTAGATGAAAACGTTAACAATCATAAAGATTTATATTTTATGGTTCAATATTCATGAGGAATATGACATAAATAATTGTAATACATATTCTTTAGGGATAAAACCTAACATAAATAATGGATTTAATGCCTATAGTAAATTTAGGGATGGCCATATTGTTAATGAAATAAAAGATTGTGTTGAAACTAAGTATATTATGGTTATACTAGAGATGGTGGCCTAAGTAATGATAACTAACTATTACGATATTCAGAAACAAATTATCCCACAACAGGATTCATGTATGATTAATTTAATCATGTGAAAAAATCCCCTATCATTTAATGGAACAAATATAACATTAGTAGATGAAAATGTATTATTTATCTAGAATATATATTCCATGAATTGGGATAAATGTGTGGGGAAATGTTATTCAGGTAGTATATTATCTAAAGGGTGATAATAATTAGTGGTTTTCGTTGATTAATATTACAATAGTTTTTGATGAGATTAAAAATATTTAAATGAGAACATTTAATGTTGTTTTCTTTGAGAAATACATTCCTCTAGAATTGTGAGATAAAATATAGAGGTTGTACCTCATATTAATTCATAAAGAATAATATTGTTTTTAAAAGTAAATTGATATCATTATAGGATTATAAAATAATGTTATATAATATATATGAAATACATAATTAAGGACTTACTGTTTCATTGAAGGGTTTTATATGGGTATATGAATGGAACTAGTTTATCAATGGTTATCATTATATAATGATTTCATATCACGTTCCATTAAAAGATATAAATAATATTTGTGATCTTATATTTTAAATTTATATTGATTAAATAACTCGTTGACTAAGAATCATTAAAAAATAAATTTTTTGACGAATATATAAAAGAGGATGGAATTTCTAATATGATGTAATAGGGAAAGGAATGACCCACATACTTTTATACTATGAATTAGTGTTTATTTAAATTGAGGAGAATGTGTTCATAATTATCTTGAACATAAGTACATGTATGAAACCACTAATATTTTCAGATTCAGTTATAATTAATTGGTTCATTATCTAAACCTACCTCACAATAATCAAGGGAAGCTCCCACAATATATGATAATGTGAACAGGCTAAAACTATGCTAGTACTAAAGAAGTGGTTTATTGTCCAATTAAATTTCAATAGACACTTCGATCATAAACACAAACATTTAAAATGATTTATTTTGTCATTGAACATAGATTTTTTTATCATACATTTTTCTATAAAAATAGGAAACATCCTAACAACCATATAAAATATGTTCTCAATCATTCTTCATAGTGTAATTCTTATTCATACAATGGTGTTCCGGTTTGTTACCATTATAACAAATTGACATACCATTTTCAAAAAAAAACATTCTTCCAATATAATACTTTAATATAATCCTTGGTATGTATTTTATATCATATTATACGGAAAAAATATACTTAAATTAAAATTTTATTAAGACTCATGACGTAGATGTAAAATCCATTATCTTCATATGGTATTGTACATCATATATATAATGTATAAATCATCATACAAAAACACTACATAATGAAATTATAATAATCAAAGTGAAGACATAACCTATAAAGGGGGGATATATCTTTATAATAAAAGTGGTAACGAATTTTCAAGAATAAATTAATGTGTTTCAAAAATAACTACCATGAAATACAATATATGGTGTTTTTAAGTTTTAAATTTATCTAAACCTTGATGAAAATACTATATCATGGTCTCCACTTATAATGGACGTGGTGGAATTATTTGAACTAAATAAACATCAGTAGGACATTTGTGAAAAAAGATTTCTATTCCCTAGAATTTAACCATTTGGAATCGATATAATTTTTGTTAAGAAGAATGAAGGTCCATTATTGTTTTTTATTTATTGCAGGGAAATCGGTGCTATTAATGGAAAATAAAAGTATCTCCTACCCCGCAATGATGACTTTTTTCAACTTCAAGGATCTAAATATTTTTCAATGATTAGTATTTGTACTCGGTATGATCTACTATGCGTACAAAATGATGATATTCCAAAGTGGGTATGGAAAATAGAGTATAAACATTATGAATTTATAATAATACCCATTGTATTGATTAATTTATTAAATATTTCTATATATACGATGAATATTATATTCAATCATTTTCTTTTTTATTTCATTAGGGTATTTGATGATTGTATTTTAATGTACGCATACCATTTTTATTAGCAAAATAGTTACATGTGAAATTTTTTTGGGAAACTGATAGAAAAGGAGTTATATGAAAATTTTAGAACACATGATATTTTTAATCAGGATGTTTTATTTCTTAGTTATATTTTCTCTATGGATGGTATATTAGTTTATAATTTAAATAAAAATGTAGTGATGGATTGTGCAAAACAATGATTATAATTGAGGCATATAGTTTCTTTTTATTTTCAGGATACTATCAATAATTTATACAATATTTCTAAATTATTTATCATAATAAATATGTAGACATGTAAATGGGTTATGATCATTTATATAGTAATATATAAATAGTGTTTTAATTAATTAAATTAGAGTATATTCATTTAAATGATATTAATCATACAATCAAGAATGGATGTTTTTTATAATGATTCATCAATTAAGATACTTTAATATGTAGTTATATAGAATTATAATATTATTTCTTATAAATTAATGTAGTTAAATACCCCAGAATATAATCATCCATCCAGTGATATTGAGTTTGAAGCCATGTTTTTTTGAAGACATTAATGAATTATCTTGATATTGAAAATGTGTAATATAAATGGATCGCAAGATATTGAAATAAATAATTTCACCTAAATGGATCAACATGTGTCCAATTAGAAGTATAACAGTTCTCAAGGATTAGTTTTCTGGATATATTATGACACTGGTAAGGATAAAAAATGTAGTTGATGTGTTGATTTAGAATGATAACATAATTCTTACTATAATGAGGATTTAAAAAGATTATATAATTAAGGAATTAGTAAATTTATATATTTGAATTATTTGTGATAGGGATTCATTTCTTATTTCCATAATTAATTACAAAATTTACTTACTATAAAATATAAAAATTCATAGATCTATAGAAATTGTTTAATTATATTAAGAAAAAACAAAATTAGGGAAAACTACTGTATTTTTTGATGAAGAAGATGTACTAATATTTGGAATGTTTTTATTTTTCACATACACATGAGATTAATAGAGATAATTATTATATGAATTTCATAGATTGAATTTATCTTTACACCATTGCAGCAAAACGTTTTTTAGAAATTGTGAAATATTTTAGTGTGATATTATGAATGATAAATTATAGAATATATATAAAAATTCATGGTTTTTCAATAATTCATGGATGAGAGAGGACATTGAAATGGATTCATGAAACCCCCACCTTTTCATCGTTGGATATGACAATATATATTTATGGAAATTTTTATTCTATTTATAGAGAGTATAAGAAAGAATGATCTCATATCGGTTATTATCCATCTCTATACCATATTTATAAATTTTATCTCTATAAGGGAAGATATACCTTTTTAGTTCCTAGTGTAGTTCTATATTAATGTCATTTTGATAATTAATAGTTAAAATAATTCATTTTTATACGATCTTGAAACATAGATTATATCAGAAAATTTGAAATTCCTCTATAAGGATCTCGAAACTAATAAATATTTTAGAACTTCTTATCATCATCATATAGAAGGATAGTCTAAAAATACTATTTAGATATATGACGACATGTTCTTTTCATTACCAATTGCCCTTAAATATACATTAGATTAATATATTCCTTTAGTGGAATTTAAATATATTAATATATTACTTTTGAGATTTAAAATCATAGGGTATGAAGCATTTTATGGAAATATATTTTTTCACTACATCTTTTTCTGATTAAGTTCGTGAAATAAATCATTAATACGCATTACTTTATTAAGCGAAGATGATGAAAGAAACAACATTATATATTCATTTCAATGAATATCAATGTAGGAAAAAGAATATACTGATATCTGATGGAAGGATTAAAAATTTCATGTGGCATAACAAGATTAATTTAAGTTATACTATTGGAAATTTTTATAAAGATTTAGAAATAATGGGAAACTAAAAACATGGTATAATTGTCATTTTAAAATTTTATAGATAATTAGAGTTGTAGAATAGTATTTGGAAATGGAAACTGACGTTATCCAATTTAATTATGTGTTCCTAATCAATTAATTAAGTATGAACATATATGACATATCATATATTCTAAATTATATTTAAATAAAATAAGTACATGATTTATCAAATTGTGTAGAGCTTATCCATATTCTAGACTTTGGGGAATAATAGTTAATGAATAAGAAAAGTTGGATAGTAATAGTACATTATGTAAACTCTAAGATAAAATTATATATGAAGGAATCTAAAGAAGTTATGATGATGGAAAATCAACATTCATTTATGATGTGACATTTTAAAAAATTAATGTACCAAAATTTTGATGTATGGTATAATGTGGATTTGAAATTCAATAATAATAAGAAAGGTTTTCCTTATAAAGAACCTATAGCATAATGCATATATATTTATTAAATAAATGTAATTATAAACTTTAAAAGAATGTTTTATAAATTAAATATAAAAGATTTAATTTCTATTTTTAATTTGTAATGTTAAAATTAAATTAGTCTATATTCTTGATATTTTCTTATAAATATCTTATTTTAACTTCATAGTGAAAAATACCAATTTTACCAAACTATCACATTTATAATATTATAATTATTAAAGAATGACAATAATGTTTGTACATAGTTTTTTAGGAGTAAATATTTACTAATTATTTAATATATTTCAAAAAAATATCAATTTTATGTTAGAAAAATATTCTTTGATATTTAAAAAACTATATAATGTTTCAGTTCAAATAAAACCATTTTTATGTTATTCTATTATAAATAATATTTTTAAGGGTAACCATAGTTTTATATTTTCCTGGAGTAAATAGAATTCTATTTTTTATTTAATTTAATCTGATTATTTCCTTTTCAATCAATATTGTATATGATTTGTGTACAATATATGTTTAATTATTAAAATAATAATTAATCGATGAATAGTTTTAATTGTGTTTTTCAAAATTATTAAAAGATATTACTCCCAATTATAGGTTATGAATCATGTAAAATGGTTTTTTTAATAATAATAATTAATATTAGGAAATATGGACAACTTAATTATTTATTATAATTAATAACAACCATTATATCTATTTATCACATTGGTTAATGATAAAGTTGGTAAAAAGGGTTTAAAATAAAAGGATAAGAAATAAAGATTACAGAAAACACATAATTAATCCTTTTTGATGATTTATTTTGTAATTACCCATATAATACTTTGATATATGGTAATTTCAAGACACCTTTGGTTGAAAATGACGTAATGTTATGAAAACATTTTCAGTAATTCCATATGTGCCCCTCCAATAACTTATAAAAAGGGAACATCTTCTACACAATTATTTACATACATTAAGAACTCTATATCAACCAATGACTACCCAAAAATCATACATTATTCTTAACATTCACTATATATATTTTATTCTTCTCCAAATTAAATATTATGAAATCTTAATATAAAGGATAAAGGATGCCTCTCAATGGAAAGGTGATGGTCATTACCAGCCCCTTCAATGTTCTGTTCCTATTTTACATCCAAATATTTAGTCTAAATTATACAAATATGTTTACAAAATTAAAATTAATATGCAAAAAAATTATTATTATTATATGATATCCATTTTCCACCTCCTTGTTTTCATTTTAAAAAAATTAATACACAACTTGTTCGTATGTATGACTTACCATATCCATGTAGCGATATAATCTGTTTCTAATCACCACATGAATGCAAGGTTATAAAGATAAAACTAATTAATATATATGAATGATATAACTTAGTTATGTTTCATTAACTTCATGATATAGTTTATATTCATACACTTCCACCAGTAAAATAATTTTCAATGATTCTCATTTTTATTTTTGGATTGCCACCTCCAAAAAAAGATGTGATAAATTTTATTTTGTCGTCATTTCATTGATTATTATAAATTTGAATATAATTATTATTTTTGAAATTTATATTATTATTATTATTATGTATATTTTGGTAAAATTATCATAATAAAAGGAATAAAAATTAAAAATCAAAACATACATTAAATATATAGTAGTTAACACCCAAAATTACTATGATAATGAAATATTTTTAAAGAACATTAGTCGAAATGATATAATTTATAATGACCCGACCCTAGTAACCCATAATCGGTGCTTTATTACATAACATTTTCATGATACAAAGAATCATGTCCTGAAATTACAATCAGTTTAGTAGACTTGGTATTAGATAAATTCTTCAGTTTTACATTACATCATTAAATAAAAACATAAACATTTTATCCCGTATTGAAAAAACATATATTCTTATCCTATCCCTATAGGTTAACTATAAAATACTTCTTCACATTCTGGGAAAAATAAAACACATAAAGGGGTGATCTCAAATTCTTAGCAAAGATAACAATATAGTAGAGACTTTTATAAATAAGCATAAACATTTAAGGTAATGTATAAGAATAAAACTAAAGAATTTTAAACTTAATATTCTACATAATATGGAAATGATAAAATAATATAATTCCATTTACTTATTCACATGGATATTCTACTAGTAAAATAATCACATGCAATATCAATAGCCACATTCATAATGATTGAATGCATAATGCCAGACTTCATAACCACATAGTGAAGGCCTTGTTCCAAGAATACAAATAATATTTTTTCAAAGCCTTGTTCTAAGACACTAAGTTTGTCTCATGAGACCTAGCGATACATCTAGGAGCTATAGTGGGATCCACCCCTCACTTACTAAGTCCAATTAATTCTTTATATGAAAAGGTTTAAACATAACATAAACATTAGTATAGAAACTAGCTTACGAATTGTCAATAATTTATCTGTAAACCATGAATGGTATAAAAATAATACATCCACAATCAAACATATCAAAAAACATTAAATAAAATATGGATGTTTTGTATCATAATTAATCAATATCAAATAAGCTTAAAATCCATCAAAGGATGTTGACTTATATGAAATCAAATTTTTTTAAGAGAAATATCTCATTATATTTTGAAATCATTTAATAGTCATATAATTATAAAAATATTATTTTGAAAATATTTTTATATGCTTGTAAGGGAAGCATTGATGATCATATAATGGCAGAAAATAGCCACACCCACCGTATAACTTAAAAAACATTCTCACATTAATGTTTTCGAAAGGGTCATAAAGTACCTTGTTTGGAAAATGAAGGAAAGATTCCATTAAAAACATATAAGGTCAAATAAGGGAGAAAATAAATTTAAAATCCATTTTATAGTAAATATAAAAAAAATTGAAATATATTTTTTATGGAAACACGGATGTGGTTGATAAGGAGGTCCTAGTAGATGCTTATGTAAAAAATCCTCGGATAATAAAGAGATTGTGAAATTAACCCTTACCTTGTAATTTTACTTGGAGGAGGGTACGTTAAAATATTTTATAATAGTTAAATAGTTTTTATTACCTTATACAGGAAACATATAAATAATAATGATATCATATATGATCATTTAATATTAATTTGTTAATAATATTTTAGTATTATCGTCGTTTCAGGTGTCAACTGATTCATTTTTCATTATATGTTTTGTTACATAATCTATGTTTGATAGGTATAGGATGAATCATATTCATATTCAAAATTATATTAAGTCTTTAAACATTATTTTTAATCATAAAAAAATTAGTCTTGAATGGATTCGATGGGGAATAAAACTCAGCACGTTCGTGGAGACGGTAATCCGTACGTACGCACGAGCGAAAATATCAATCTTTGGATATTAAAATCATATATAATTGGATGGAATATCATAAATACAGAATAATTATCATGTTATATTTATTATTTAAAAAATATATACTCATTATTATACCCATACAAATTATGAAGTGTTTGAATAACAAACAACACCACGATGTGGAGATGATAATTCGTACGTACGCACGTATGGTGAAATTTTTATTTATAGGATGGATAGAATAATGAATATAGAGGTAGGATTTTTATAATAATATCAAATTGTGTATAAGATACTGGATTTATTATTTTATAGTGGAGAAAGTAAATAATGAATAAGTGGAAGAAGAAAATAACTTGTAATGGATGATGAAATATTTACCTCTTCTTCGGGTTCGTCATTTTGATTTGATCAAAAGGGATCCATATGTTGAATTTATGACTAAAGGAAGGCCCCTAAGATGAATGGAGGCCAGTTGAGAGTGTATTTGGGCTAGGTTTGTCTGATCCCAATGGATTTCAAGAAGTTAATTTGAGAGAAGGGGTAGTACCCTTTTATAAGAGGGGTGCGAGGCACCTTAGGAAAAGATTGAAATATTATATTATAATAAACTTATTTTGGTTATATAATGGCATAAAAATGACTTATTTAAAGTATATGGTTGGGATCGGTTGAAAAACACTCAACCAATAGGTTTTAGATAGGTTTGGGTCACTATATTAACCTTATATTTTAGATTTATCTCTTAGTTAAATAGTTTGACATTTACCATGTATCTTTTCATTTTTTATATTATATGGTTAATAAACATACTATAAACATCTCAGTGAACCTCAAGTTGTTCATTAAGGACATATATAATATTATTTAAGCTCTTTGGATGAACCTTATATTTTTAGGAATAGAATATCAATTAATAATATAATATTTTTATAAAAAACACTTTTTTGTCAATTTTGACACTATAGTTATTTTGTTTTTGATAAATTAATAACAGCATTATTAATTCTAAAAATATTAATTTAATCAACCCTAACATGTCATATTAACATATATAATTAGTTTAATTTGTTAAAAGTCTCAAATTATATTTATTTGGATATTTATAGTATCAATTATTTTAATATTTCATTAAAAGGTAATTATTGCATCATCATTGTGTCAAAAATAAAGTTAATTATAAATTTATAAAATTTATAAATAAAATACCATTTTATAATAAATCATTTTTTTATTTCTAATTAATATTTATAGTTGAATTTAACTTATGTATAACCCTATATTAAAAATTATTTTGTTATAAAACATTGATTTTAACTCTTTTTAATCTTCTTTAAAAATAATAATAATAAATGTTCTAATCTAGTCCACGTGGAACAAAGGGGATAAAATTGTATTCTTGGTGTTTTTTTTGGTCTAATTATACTTATATAATAGAATTAGGACATGTGTTAGGGTAATTATGTTATCGTTTTTTCCATTAATTACCATATTTACTTTTAACTATGGTAAATAAAATGAAAAAGTTACTTTTCACAAAAATATTATTCTCATATTATTGAAAAACATTTTACATATTAATATTAACCATGTCTCTCGTATTTTTGAAATTCAACTGAAAAATGTAGTAAAATTATGTTTTATACAAATTGTAAAATACTCCAAAGAGGTGGGTAAAAGACGGTAAAAAAGATTAATAAAATTATTATATATCTAAATTTATTAAAAATGACTCTAATGAATTACATTGAACATATATAGGTATTATGTATCTATTTTTACCTAAAATAAATTTTCAAAAATTAATTATTTATATAAAAATTTGGTATTATCCTATAACGCAGTGTCTTTCACTGTTCATAAAAAATTGTATATTTTCAAAAAAATAAAAAAAATCACCCTAAGATAATTTCGATATTCCAAATCCTAAAATGATGTCCCGTTGGAAAGATAAAATTTATAAAATTTTAAAATGTGGGTATTACTATTCATAACTTCTAGTTTGATTGGTTGCAGTGTGTTAGAATGTTGATGTTTCGTACAATGCATGCTATTGAATTATTCAAAGGGAAACGTACTGTGGAAGCTTGGGGTGTTACATTCTCCCCACCTTAAAATAATTTCCTCCTCAGAATTTCTATAATATTACTGCTTAAAAACATTCTGGTGGTTCTTCATCATTGTTCCTTAGGTTCCCATGTTTCCTTTTCAATCTTATTGTTTCTCCATTGAACATTTACTATAAGAGTCATCTAGTTTCTCAGCACTTGTTCTCTTGTATCAAAAATTTTGACAGGATCTTGTCAATATGATAGATCAGGTTACAGTTCAAGTTCCTCATAGGTGAGTACATGCATTTGGTCAAGCATGTATTTTCTCCATAGTGATCATGGATCACATACTGAACTTTGGAGAGACATAGCGGCATTTCAAAACATTAAGCTATTGCCCCAATTCGTTCTATAACATAGAATGGTCTGAGGTACCTGGGACTCAATTTACCCTTCTTACCGAATCGTTTAACTCCATTTCTTAGAGATAACTTCTAGAAAACATGATCTCCTACCTGAAATTCCAAATCCTTCCTATGTTTATCAGTATAGATCTGCTGCCTACTTTGTTCTACATTGATGTGGGTTTGGATAACCATCACCTTTTCCATCATTTCCTCAACAATTTCTACGCCTATGAGTTTTCTTTCAGCAACATCATCCTAATAAGTTAGTGTGAGACATCTCTTTCCATATAACTCTTCTTATGGTGCCATTTTGAACACTTGGATGGAGGCTATTGTTATTTCAAAATTCTAGCATAGGTAAATATTGATCCCACATACCTTGAAAGTCATGTTAGCAAGAACTCAACATGTCTTCTAAGGTTTGAATAGTCCATTCTGATTGTCCATCGGTTTGAGGGTGGTAGGCAGTGCTCAAATGAAGTTTAATGTTAAGGGACATCTAATGAATTTTCTAAAATCATGATGTAAAATGGGGATCCCGATCAGAAAAAATCGATAGGGGTGCTCCATGAAGTCTTACAACTTCATTAATATATGTTCTTTTTATATGTTCAAGCAGTAAATCTTCTCTTATATCAATAAAATGTGCTGACTTGGTAAGATGATCAACAATGACCCATATTAAATCGTTCCTACTAGGAGTATTTAATATACCCCTGAAAAATTCAATTATAACATTATTGAATTTCTAATCAAGAATGGGAAGTGGTTGCATGACTCTTCCAAGTTGTTTCCTTCCAGCTTTCACTTATTGAAAAACCATACACCTCGACACAAAATCTGTAATTTCAATCATCATGTTGTCCCACCAAAAAATGTTCTTTCTAATCTCTATATATCTTGGTTCTAGTACAGTGTATAGAGAAATTGGAGGTTTGAGCATCATCTAACAATTCCCTTTTCAGATCAGGTATATCGAGAATAAAAAGTCTCTTTCCAAATTTAAAAATCACTTCTTCATATAAATAGTTGATCAATCTCTCATCATTCACAGCTTTAATTTTTTTTGAATCTCCTCAACATCTTCGAGAGACCATTTCATCCTTTATAGTAAAGATGGATTGGAAGCCATTTGAAAAATTATTGATGTTTCACCTTCCATGATTATTCACATATTCATTTTCACAACATCCATGAAAATAAGATCCCTTTCAACTCTCATCTGGTTCAGAACTCCATGACCCTTTCTGCTCAAAGCATCTTCCACCTTATTTTCCTTCCCAGGGTGGTAGTGTATTGTCCAATAATAATCCTATATTAGTTTAATACATACCCTTTGCTTCATTTTGAGTTCTTTATAAGATATAATATACTTCAAACTATTGTGATCAGTATATGTCTCACATGTTTCACCAAATAGATAATGTCTCCATATCTTCAATGAAATAATTAAAGCTACAAACTCAAGATCATGAGTATGATAGTTTTCCCCCTGATTTTTTGGTTGTTGTGATGCTTATAAAATAAATTTATCATTATGAAAAGGAAATAACCAAATCCTTTCTTGGAAGAATCAATATAAATAAGAAACCCATAATTCCCTGATGGTATAGTTAGGATAAGAATAATGACTAATATTTTGCTCAGTGCTTCAAAAAATTCTTTATACTCTTTTGTCAAAAAAAATTAATCCCCTTATATGTGAGCTTTGTTAATAGGTTAGCCATCTTTGAATAAATCTGGATGGATCATCAATAATAACCTGCAAAACCAATAAAACTCCATACCTTAGTTTTACTCGTCGGTGCTGGCCAATCTTGGATTGCCTTGGTCTTTGAAGGATCAACAAAGATTCCTTCCTTAGAGACAATATGGCTAAGAAAAGAAATATCTTGAAGCCAGAATTCACACTTTCAAAATTTCCCATATAATTTATTTCTTCTAAGAGTATTTAGTATAATGCACATGTGATTTTCATGATATTCCTATCATTTGGATTATACCAAGATATCATCAATAAATACCACTAATTTTTCATCAATATATTCCTTGAAATCTCTATTCATTATATCCATGAAGACATAGGGTGAATTAGTCAATCCAACATGCATTACTGTAAACTTGTAATGGTCGTACCATGTTCGAAATATTGTTTTCGGAATGTCTTCCTTCTTCACACAAAGTTGATAATATCCATATTGAAGGTCAATCGTTGAAAAATATTGATCTCCCTGATGTTTTCTGAATAAATCATCAATGCAAGGTAGGGGATACTTGTTCTTTATTGTTATAGAATTGATCTCCGTGTAGTCTATGCACAAACTCATATATTGATATTTCTTTTTAACAATAAGGACAGAGCCTCCCCATAGAAAAACACTAGGGAGAATAAATCCCTTGTTACTCCATTCCTCTAGTTGTATCATTATTCCACTAATTTCACAATGTCCATTATATAATGTGTCTTTGATATGGGCTTATAACTTGGAATTAAATCAATGGAAAACTCAATTTCTCATTTTGGAGGATATCCAGGTAAATCTTCTCGAAACACACAACCATATTCTTTTATAATAGGTACGTCCTCTGTTTGACCATTCCTTTACTCCCCCATAGTTATTTTATTCTCTTCCATCCCATTAATTGAATTTTGTTGTGCTACTGGGTGTGGATCTAGATAAGAATCATATGGTGACATTTCTACTGTAATGATATGGTACTCTTTATCATCATCAATAATTGCTTCCTACTTCTTCTTACAAAAAATTTTCACATCATGGTCTGAAATCCAATCCATACTGAGCTTTATATCAAATTCAATCATGGGTATGATGATGAGATTAGCAGATAATTAACATTTATATTCCCTAATGGGAACTGATTCAAAAAACATGGTTGCAGTGATACTTCCCTTAGGTGTTTTAACTGACAACTCCCCTGTGATGTAAAATTAAAAATATCTAATTTTCATAGAAAACTAGGAAGATTTGAAATAATGTGATGATCTGGAATCAAATAAAGCATTGGATAAACTTGGGGAAACCAATAAATTACCTGTCACCAAGTCTTTCGGAGCCTCAACCTCAGTAGTAGTGATTGAATAAGCTTTCACTTTATCCCTCATACTCTTCTGAGGTAAGATCCCTTGGTGATTAGGACATCCATTTTCATAATTCCCTTTTTATATACAATTGTAGCATTCAACATTGACAACCTCTTTCTCCCCGTGAAATCATGAGCTTGGTGGCGTTTTCATCACACTTCTAACATACTCCAATTCCCTTCAGGAATGCACCGAGGTATTTCTTCCCACATATACCACAAGATATATATTCAAAATTTCCCTTCTTCCCCTTATTTCCTTTTTAGAGTCTGCATTGGAACTCTTTTTCTCTAACTTTTATTTAAAGTCAAAGGACATAGAAAATTTCTCTTTAGTATTGATAGGGAATGAGACAATATCTTCATACTATGAGAAGGATTTTGAGACTAATGTTCTATAGATAAATGGTTTTAACCCATCAAATAATATATCAATATTAATCTTTTCATTACGTATATAATCTATTGTAGGCCTTGATAACCTTGTAAAGTTATCTTCGTATTTTGTGACATTCCCATCCTTCTTTTGTCTCAGACTCAAAAATTGCCTTTCCATATCTACTTGATGGCCGTAAGGAAAATATTTTTCTAAGAAAATATTGTTAAAATCCCTCCATTCCATATTTGATACTTCATCATCTTCCTTAGTGTTTTGAATCCGTGATAAACATTTATCCGCATCTCCCGTGAGGCGATCAACTTTCCTGAAAACTTTTTCCCTTTCGCTACTCCCCAATGCATGAAATATTTTCTCTAAACAATTTATCCATTCATTGACTACAAATGGATTTGTAGTCCCATTGAATTTTTGTTGTTTTTTCCTTATAAATTGGTCTAACATTGATTCCCCACATTGTGGATCTGGGTGCTCCATATGGGTAAGGGTATTATTCACAACCTGAGTGAGTTTTCCCATTATGGTTATAAGCTGATTAACACCTATTTCTTCACTAACATCACTATAATTATCTTGAATAGGAGGTAAGTCCCTACATGGATTATGTTCCTTGATATGGTTTCCATTCCTTCCACTAGGTGCCATTTCTAAAAAATGGAATACACTAGATTAATCAATGAACCACAATACATAATTCTAAACTTGTAAAATAGTTTACATAAATTGAACAATTTTTGGATATCATCTATAATAATAATAAAAATTCTTTGAGAAAGTACATACTCATAAACCCTACATAATGGTTTGTAAAGAGTATGATAATTATCCTTAGCATATCCCCCAGTAGTGTCATGACCCGGAGTGTAGCAAAGCCGGTTGTCATCCACTAGTTCCTATTCGAGTCTATATCATTGTGATGTTTTCAAGTTTTAACCATACGTACATCTCTTCCAAAGATGCATCTACTAGAACATAACTAGACAGGTATGTATTTCTTGGAAAACTAAGAATATTTCTACAATATTAAAATTCTCGAATGTTCTTCTATAGTATCCTCAAATCCTATATTAGGGTAATGTTCTCTAATGAGTTTTTCAAAATCTAGCTTCCAAGGATTGTACTAAACTTCCTCTGATATCAATTGTAATGCCCCGACCCTAGCTACCCAGAGTCGGTGCATTATTACATAAAATTGGCGTGATAGAAAGAATAATATCTCAAAAGACTGATCAGTTTAGTATCCTTGGAAGTACTAGAAACATTTATAAGTTTTACATTACATCATGAAATAAAAACATCAAAAACATTTGTCCCCTTTTGAACAAAAATATATCCTTAGACTATCCCTGCAGGTAAATCATAAAATTCTTCTTCACATCGTGGAAAATATAAAACATAGAAAGAGGCGAGCTCAGATACTTAGTAAGGATTCCAATGTAACAGAAACTTTCATAAATAAGAATAAACATTTAAGGCAATGTATAAGACTAAAACAAAAGCCTTTTAGACATAAAATTCCACATAACATGGAAAATATAAAACAAAATAATGCAATTTACTTTTTCACATGGATATTCTACTAGTCAAATAATCACATGCAATATCAATAACCACTTTCATAATGATGGAATGCATAATGGGAAACCTCATAACCACATAGTCAAGGCCTTTTGCCAAGAATAAAAATAAGATTATGTCAAGACCTTGTGACAAGACACTAGTTTGTCTCATGAGACCTTCCAATTTCTCGAGGAGCTATAGCAAGAACCACCCGTTACTTACTAAGACCAATTCATTCCTCATATGAAAAGGTTTAAACATAACATAGAAATTTTTATTAAAAATACCATATGGAATGTCAGTACTTTAGCCATAAACCATGAATGGTGTAAAAATAACACATCCACAATATAAAATATCACAAAACCATTAATACAATATGTAATTTTTTTATCATAATAAATCACTTCAAATATGATTAAAATCCTTCAAAGGATGTTGAATTATATGATATAAAAAAATTGGAGAAATACCTCTTTCTATTTTGAGATCATTTTGAAGTCATTAATTTAAAAAAGAAATATTTTCAAAATATTTTTATAAACTTGTAAGGTAAGCTTCGATGATTTTATAATGGGATAAAATAGTGGCACCCACCGTATAAGTTAACAAACATTCTTACCTTAATTTTGTCATAAAGGTCCTAAAGTACCTTATTTGGAAAATTACAGAACGATTTCTTTCAAAATTTATAAGGTCAAATAAAGTTATAAATGACATTTTCCCATTTTATAGTAAATAGTAAAAATTATTAGATCTACATGTTTAAGAAAACATTGATGGAGAGTATAAAAAGATCCCATTAGATGCTTACATAAAAACAACCTCAGATAATAAAGAGATTACGATATTGAACCTTACCTTGTAATTTTCCAGGGTCAAGGTAAATTATCCCCCTTTTTAATAGTAAACCTTTTGTTATTATATTATTCAATAACCATAAAAGTAAATATTATATCTTATATGATCTTCTAATATAACATTGATAATTATATTTTAGTATTATCATCATTTTGGGTGTTAAGAGATTTGTTTTTCTTTATATGTTGTGTTATGGAAGTCGTTCTTGTTATGTATAGGATGTATCTTAATCATATTACGAATGATATTAAGTCTTAAAAAATTATTTCTATCTTCAAATGAAAATTATTCATGAATGGATATGATGGGGAATGAATCACATCGTGTTTTTGGAGATGGAAATCTGTACGTATGTACAAGTGAAAATATCATTCTTTTGAAATTAAAATGATATATAATTGGATGTAATATCAGATATAAAGAATAAGTATCATGTTATATTTATTATTTACATAATTTAAACTCATTATTATACCCATAAAAATGATGAAGTGTTTGAAAAACAAACTTCACCACCATGTGGAGACGGTAATCCGTATGTAGGCATGTATGGTGACTTTTTCATTTACAGGATGGATAAAATATTGAATATGGTTGTACAAATGTTATAATAACATCCAATTATATAAAATAGACTATATTTATTATATTATAATGAAATCACAAAAAATGGATGTGGAAGAAGAAAATAACTTGAAAGAGGTGATGAAATATTTACTTCTCTTTTAGGTTCTTCTATTTGATTTGATATAAAGGGATCTATAGGTTGGATTTTTGACTAAAGAAACTCCTCTAGGATTAATATAGGTCATTTTAGAGGGTATTTGGGTAGATTTTGATAGATTCAAATAGATTTGAAGGAATAAATTTGAGAGAAGGGGAACTACCCTTTTATAAGAGGTGTGGGGGGCACCTTAGGAAAAGATTGAAATATTATTTTATAGTAAAATCATATTCAGATTCTAATGGCTCTAAAATGATTTATTTCAATGATATGGTGTTTATGGGTTGCAAACCACTCAACCAATAGGTTTTAGATAGGTTTGGGTCACAATATTAACCTTATATTTTAGATTTAACTCTTAGTAAAATAGTTTGACAATTACCATGTCTTATGTATTTTTATATTATATGGTTAATAAAAATACTATTAACATCCAAGAGAACCTCAAGTGGTTCATTAATGAAATATATAATATAATTTAATCCCTTTTTAAGAACGTTAGTTTTTTTAGGAATATAATATCAATTAATAATATAATATTTGTTTTAAAAACACTTTTATGTCAACTTTTACACTCTTTCGTATTTTGTTTTTGTTAAATTCAAAACAGCATTATTACATTGAAAAAAATTCCATTTAATCAATCAAAACATTTCATATTAACCTAATAAATTTTTTTAAAAATTAATAGTCTCAATTTAGATTTATTTGGATATTTATAATATAAATTATTTTAATCATTCATTAATAAGGTAATTACTACATCATCATTGTGTCATAAATAAATTTATTTATTTTTTGTCTAAAAATTGTAAATATTATACCATTATATATTTAATCTTTTTAGATTTATAATTAATATTTATAGTAGAATTTATCTTACGTATAACCTTATACTAAAAATTGTTTAGTTATTAATCATTGATTTTAACTCTTTTAACTCTTCTTTAAATAAAATAATAATAAATGTCATAATCTAATCCATGTGGACCAAAGGGTATCATATCTTATTCATAAGGTTGTTTTCGGTCGAATTATACTTATCCAAAAGAATTTGGACATGTGTTAGGGTAATTATGATATCATTTTTACTATTATTTTCCGTATTTACTTATAACCGTGGTAAATAATTGTCAAAAGTTACTATTCACTGAAAAATTATTTTCATATTATTAAACAAACATTTACATACTTATATTAACCATGTCTCTATGAATTCTTAAATTCAACTCACAGAAGCGGTAAAATTATATTTTATACAAATTCACAAATGCTTCCAAGAGGTGAGTAAAAGACGGTAAAAAGTTCAATAATATTTTTATATATCTAAACTTATTAAAAAATGACTCAAATGAATTACATTGAACATATATAGGTATAATTAATCTATTCTGACCAAAATAAATTTGAATAAAATATTTAATTATTTAAATATGAAGTTGGTTTTAACCAATAACATAGTGTATTTCACAATTCATCAAAAATTTAATGTTTTCAAAAAAATATCAACAATTCACCCTAATCTAATTTCTATATTCTGAATCCAAAAATGAAGTCCAATTGGAATGATAAATTTTATAAAATTTGAAAATGTGGGTATTACTATTCATAATGGCTAGTTTGATTGGTTGTGGTGTGTTAGAATCTTGAAGTTGCATACAACGCAAGGTATTTCATTATTCAAAGGGAAATGTACCATGGAAGCATGAGGTGTTACATAAGTGGATCATATATTATATAACATGTACATATATGGTATGGTTATAAAATTATAATAAATCTATATTAATTATATAGGATGTTAAATTAACTTATGAGGAAAATGATACATGAGGTAACCGATTTTTTTACTAACAATTTTTTTCTGGATTCTTTTTTTTCAAATTTAGTTTCAAAAAATTAAAAAAAAATATTTTGAAACCAATAAATTTTCTCATTCTATTAATATGTTTATATTTAAATAATTATATTTCATTTTTTCTCTTTTTGAATCAACAATCAATAAGTAAGTTAGATGTAAGGTATATTCATTAAAAAAATATTTCTATGTTTTAACTTAAACTATTTTTATTCTATTCTCATATATTAATAAAAGGGATTTCATGAATGTTTTAAATATTATAAAAATTATTTATATACTTATTTTTCCACCAGATTTAAATAATATAAAATGGTTCAATTTTTTTTCTGAATGATTTATTTTTTACCAACGTTTTAAAAAAAATAATTGTTTTAATATACACCATATAAATGAATTTTCCACCCATAATGACTAATATTTTCCAAAATTATTTTATTAGATGATTGAATTTATTTCTTGAATGAATCCTTTTTTATTAATATTTTAGTATTTTTCTTAAAATTAAACGAAAATATAGGTGTAACGTTTTCGTTAAGGAATGAAAAGAATTTTTCATTGTGATTTATTACTCCGTTATTACAAATAGTTATTTGAAAGCTATTTTTTTGTTTACTATTTATATTTTCAATCATAAAGAAATTTATTACTTAAAATCCTTTATTTTAGATGTATCAATGGTCTTATATCATCCTTTACTAATAATATATTATATATTATTTCGAGATCATTCATTTTCATATTATTATTTTATTTATTACACTCCATTATTCATTAGAAATTATTTCCTTCCCTCATGACTAAATTATTATCATCAAGGATGAATTAAGAATCCTTTATATTAAATTGATGATGTTTAGACCTTTTACAATTAAAAAAGATGGTTTTTGTTTGTGTAAACTTATTATGAAATTTATTTCATTTAGTACACAAATATTGATGTTTTGTATTCTCAATTAAATGAAGATTATCATTTATTTTTAGGGGCATGGGATAATGAATTATATGGATAAAGAAAAGTATGTGTAATTCATAGTCCGCGCATATGGTAGGTGGGTCTACTTATAGATATCTGATTGATTCATCGATATGTCTAGTGACACAATAAAAAAAACATTTATAATGGATACATATCAAGTTTACACAATCCCATTTATTAGGAATTGTGTATTGGTTGAGAAGAATTTATGGAATGGATTATGATATAATAGTAGATATGCCTTTATCAAGAACGTCCATGATTATTAATTTTATTAATTAATAATTCACTTTCTATTATCCATGTAATTTCATGGTAGATATTACACATGGATGTTAATTGAGCTCATGTTTATTTTTGAATGAAATGTTTTTTCATTATTCACATTCCCATATTGATTATTCCTTAATAATCATGATTGATTTCATTCTATGTATCCCTTACATATCATTATATGTCACTATTACACCCCATGTTATGAAGAAGGATATCATTAATTTATTTAAATGTTTCATTAATGTATCTTGGGATATTATTTTTTATTACCAAGTAAATATGAGAATCAAAGTTTCTATATTTCCAATATTATTAAACTGATCAATCCATCATGGTGATATCCATTGTCTCTTATAGTAACAAAATAAATAAAATAAAGTATTTGGTTTAGTTTATTTAGAGTATTATAATCAGATGTTTCTCAACCTATTATCCATAGAAGGGAGACATACTCACCTCTAAAAACAACAAAATTGTGTCCAAAACATAGCAGGTGTGTTAGATTTGAAAATTGGGACATATTCAACAATTTATATAATAACTCAACCCTAAAACACAATATCTTATAAAATAATAGTGGATGAGTCTTTGATAATAGATACAATGAACCAGATGGGGGCCCAATAAGGAGTGAAATTAAACCAACAATATCCCCAAGATGTTGATGAATGTTTTTGCATTAATGAATGTATGTTGTACCAACATTATGTATAGTAATGTGGGAATGAAAAAAATTGAAGGCCTATGATTGTTTCCCTTACGCCATATCAACCATGATTCATCACTATCTATGTTTTTTAGATTATGAACATAATACAAATCCTATGGTGGGATTAACCCATATTAACTCGTACCAAAAGATCGTAAATAATTATAATGGATGGGATGATGGAATTCATTAGTACACCATGGAAAATTTATGAAACTATTACAGGATTGATTTCTCTCAGCCTGATATAAGAATCGTGGGTAGGAAATTACCCCTAATAGAGCAACATGGGTATAATTAAATCCCCTTGATGATTAGAACCAAACCATTTCTTGTTTTCCTATCCCCAAGGCATATATTAGACATTTTCTTTTATACATTGATATGAATTCAAGGATCGAATAATCTTGTTAGTAGGTACTGTTATTAGCCACTTCACCCTATATGTGATCCATCTGTAAGTAGAAAACTTTTGATCCATTAACTAACGAAAATTCTTGGGGATTAGAAAAATTACACCTTAATCCGTATTTCAACTAGTACAGGAGGTCACTCTCTTTTTCTAATTATTTACTAATCTCTATAAAATGAAGAGGTATTAAATTTTTTATTATTTATTATGATAGAGATTTAAATTATCTTATTGATATCCCAGAGATCTATTTTGACTTCACCATATGAAAAATAAATATATTTCCATTTTATACCACACCATCCCACTAGTTAAGCATTAGATCAATACGATGATTAAATGGAAATTGTGAAGCTGAAATTTCCTCAGTAATCCCAATGATCCGTATGTGGTCTTCCTATTTTTCATAACGTCTTTTTACCCACTAGTTCTATAACCATTCCCAAGAGATGTTTTTATAAGGATATAGGTCCTACAAAAGTTATAATTTTCTTCTATGAATCTATTAGTAGGATTCCAAGATAGTTTGATAATACTAGGTCTCCTTGCAATATAAAATTTGAGTATGAATAAACAAACGATACACCTCATAGGTTTCTTTTGGGATATTGAACTAATTAAAAAAATATTTTCTCAAACAATACCATAGCTTGTTAGAATATAAATGATAAAAATGGATTTTTTTTAGTTAATGATTTTTCAATCATAAGAATTTACCCATATAATGGAATTATATTCAATAGTAAATATTTGGGTAAAGATTTTTTGAAGTGATTTTTAGACCATGTTGTTAAATGATGATTTTATTTATTTGAATCTGGATACATATCCACAACCATCTGACAAATATGAGAAACAATATTTAAGATGTATTTTGAGTAGATTGAACTCATAAAACTATAAATTTCTGAAAAAAATATGTTTTAACAGGAAAAATTAAATTTTGGAAAAAGCTATATGGTTATGGAAGGAAACAAAAAAGCCAAAAATTAATTTGAAATGGATAATTTATTATCCATGGGTTATCTCATTAGTGGACTCATAATAGTGTCCCCACATATGACTCTTCTCTAAATTTTACTTATCTATTCCCATAACCATCCCCTATTAAATAAAATTTTTGGGGTAGAATATAACTATGGAATATTTGGTTTTAGGAACATACCTTAGTGAAGTGTGAAATGTGAGATCAGAAAGTGTCTACAGAGATGAAAATATTCTGAAGAGATTGTATGTTTTCCTATTCAAGGGGGACAATAACTATTTATATATGGTTATATAACTTATATCATACAAAATCATGTGGATCACTTAGTTATAATATTGTGATATTATATGACACCTACATGAATATAATTATTATACCTCAGTTAATTATCCTACTAGAAAAGGATATATTCCATATAATCAATTATTATTTTTTATGATACAATACCATTCATATAGGATGGGTATCATTATTTGTGGTAATTTAAGGGAAAAATGAATATGTATTTTTATGTGTAATACTCCATGATGGGAATATCTAGCATTTCACCTAGAAATATCTAATTTCACCAATTTCATTTGACATATGGTCATCTATATGGGCCCATACTGGCATACCCAAATAGTCTATCATAAACCGATCACTTCTTTGATGTCTTATATGTCTTGGTGTACCAATATTCATATATATAATAACCAATACACCCACATATTCTCTTTATTACATATATATTAATGATGAAGAGGAAATGAAATACTCCATCACTAATGTATTGATAACTCCCATAAGTTATCCGATGACACAAAAAACCTAAGGGAAATAATAAAAATAATGAAAAAACAGTCATTAAATAGTAATAATTCATGGAATATAATTATACTCTATTCATATTATACTAGAGAGAAGATCCCACCTTGTCAGCCACATATGAGAATTATTCTTTTAAACCCTCTTAAGATCATCATATTAGGGAAAATCTAGATAAAATTTCTCAAGGGAGTTCCTTACTATAGGGATGAATTAAATAACCCTTATAATAGAGGACACCAAATTTGTTCTTATTAAATAACTTATGAAATACCCTCTGACCTAAAGTGGTGAGGACATTTTTTTTCTAGCACATTAAAGGGTATGTCATCCTCTAGGACATGCACTATGGAGAACCACCGCGTCTAGATTTCATAATGGAGAAAAATCATATGATCTCGTAACTAGGGTGAACACTCATAATTTACTCCTTCACTAAGGTGCCACTAACACTATTGTTTCAATAAAATAGAATACCATATACCATGCATCCTACGGAGGAATATAGCTTTTAAGTCATCATCTCAAACCTCTAGATTCATATTACAAGGGAATAAATAATGATGTGCATCCCATCGACCATATATTACATTATTTATGGATGTTTCGGAATTTTCCAACCAAATTTTTAGAACCCACAGTCAAACCAAAATCAGGGATTTACTTTATTTCAATGGATTATATCACAAGGAAACATGATTAGTTTCTCATAGATTAATATACTCTTCATTAATCCTAATTCCAATCAATAAGTCATGTAATAATGGAATTATATTTTTGGAATAGGTCCCAATATTTTTCCCATTGATTATTTCATCAAATTGATTAATCAATGAGCGAATAATTTCTATATTCATGAATCAAAGAGACATACATAATCCCTACTCTTTTATTCATTGTTCGAGATCAATTACATATGTGAACCCATTACATAAGGCCCACTCATTCCCTCATGAGTAATTATCCATCATGAGTCCTCACATAACACTTAATTTGATAACTAAAAAAATAGGAAATTCACACTTGTACATATGTGATTAGTTTTGAACTATAAGATCCACGATGGTTCTCATTCATTATATCATCTGAAATATATTTTAATTAACATGGAACACCTATAACAGGATAACACATACATAAGTTCCTTTCAATGATCCATTTTCATGAGTTTCATTAAGCCAATAACCTATTTTCATGATGTAAAATTAATAGAAAATTCCATTACATCATTATTTTAAGCATCATAGTAGAATCATGTTATATAATAATAAATTTTGTAACTCAATATATGTGTTCATTTATTAATATTAAAAAAGATACATAGTATTCCCCTCTAAGCATATCAACCCTATCCATTTACACCTAAAATTGCAGTATTTTGAGCATAATAAAAAATTATATTACAAGACAAGGTTCTTAATGACTTGTGTATAGGAAGACTAGGTACATAAAATTAAAAACATGGTACTAAATAAAACCCTTTTTATATAATATTCATAAATATCTCCTAAAATCCATTGTTCTCATGCAACATTATAGGATAAAATGGGGATAACCTGAACAAAGGGATCAACTAAAAATCATTGTAATAGAATAAAAATAATACTATATTTAGCACATGGGTTATAAGTTATGGAATATTGATATAAAAATCATGGAACATATAAGATAATAACATATTGTTTCCGATTATTTCACCGGGGCGCGCGTATCCATATATGAGGACGCGCTGTTGTTGCCCCGCATTCCGGCTTTCCAAAGACTAGCGGCATTCGCTCCTTGTTTAAGGACGTATGCTCCTTGATCAAAACAAGATTATGGGATGTCGGTTCATCCTTCCGTGGATTCCTCCTCGAATCTTGTCACCTAGTCTTGGTCCCTCTCATAGCTTTAATACATTGTTCATGAATCTCATTCCTAGTCTCATATCTTCATGGATGCCGGTTAATTACACTACATCCATAAACACATTCCATGGGGTCTTAACATGGTAGTGACCTTCAGTCAGAGTAGACGGTAACATCACGCATGTCGGGGCATATTTGGGTGTGTGGACATTGGGGAACCTGTATTCTTCCTCATTAGAGGGAATCTCAAGGGTGAAAAACCCGAGGCATCCCACATCGAATACGGGGAATCATATGCCTTGTGCATATATCTGAGGTTTTCCTCAGCTTCTTGTGTTTAACATAGGGTATGTTTCAGGATTAACGTCTAGCAGAGATGGTTACACCAAAGGCGTGTCTTATGAGGTATTCCTTAGGAATATTATGTTTATCACAAGGTATGCTGTGAGTTTAACATCTTGTGGAGATGGAATTAGGATGATCAGAATGTCCCATAGAGATCGATCAGATTGGTATATCCCTAGGAGGGATCACCTAGATGGTTTACCAAGGGGACGGATCAGAACGCCCAATGAGGACGGATCTCAGGTGGTGCTCCTCATGGAGGGGAGTTTTCACACCGTAATGGTTGAACTGAACACCACTGAGGGTGGATCAGGGAGAGCACACCCCAGAATGGGGGACACCAAGTTCTTCCATTGGCTGGGATTGAACCTCATGAAGGTTTCCTACGTACCCTATGTAGAGGACAGGGATCAAAACCCACATAGTTTAAAGGGGTGATGAATCGGGGTGTACACATAGAAAAATGACCTAGAGACATGTTGGGGCTTACGCTTGGATAGCAGCCCATGTACTTCTAGGAGTAGCGAGGAGGTGGATGGCATGATCCCACTGGGATGTGGTGGCCCAGGAGAGAATCGGGATGGGTGATGGATAGTTGAATGAAGTGGTGGGGGAATGAAATGGGACCATCGCAAGGGCGATGGTAAATTTGGTCTTGATCCTCGAAGAGACTTCCTACGTATCCCTGTGGTAGGGAATCAAAGTCTGTGTAGTTCGGGATGGTGCACCAGAGGGCCGATGTGAAAGTGAACACATGGGTCCACTGGGTGTTGTCAGTGAAACGACGTGAAGGGGGACCTTGGTCCGATGGGTATCGTCAGCAAACCCATGTGAGGGTGGACCTTGGTCCGATGGGTGTTGTCAGCGAACCGACTAGACGGTGGTCCTTAGTTCGATGGATGGTGGGCTTCAACCCCGTGAGGCTTCCTACGTACCATGCCTTGAGACAGATCAAAGGCCACATGGTTCAAAGGGTGTGTCGGCGAACCGACGCGAGTGAGGACCTTGGTCTAGATGGGGTGTGGCTTACAGACTAGGCTGCCTAGGTGTTGGTGAACCAACGTGAAGGGACTTGGAGTGACCAATGGGTTTTGGCCTTGAACCTCAGGAAGGATTCCTACTTACCATGCCTTGGCATGGATCAATGTCCACGTAGTTCGGATGAGATGTGGAA
Organism: Viscum album; assembly: GCA_963277665.1. Taxonomy (NCBI): domain Eukaryota; kingdom Viridiplantae; phylum Streptophyta; class Magnoliopsida; order Santalales; family Viscaceae; genus Viscum; species Viscum album. Next base: position 465,183,673 of record OY728119.1, read on the forward strand.
TACTTTTTAACGTCATGCAAGACAGGGGTGAATCGACGTGAATGAGGTCGGAACGACCGGGTGATGGGCTTGAACCTTATGGAGGCTTCCTACGTACCATGCCATGACACGGATCAAAGACCTCATAGTTCGGGGGGATGTTTCATCAGCGAACTGACATGAAGGTGAAACCAGGGTCCACTGGTGGTGGGCTTGAACATCAGTGAGACTTCCTATGTACCATGCCTTAACATGGATCAATGTCCTCATAGTTAGGGATGGTCACAATGGATTATTTCTGGATCGGAATGCAGTTTAACGTCATTCAGGATGAGGGTGAAACCAAACATGAAGAAATGATGGGCGGTGGGCTTGAACCTTGTGGAGGGTTTTTACGTACCATTCCTTGACATGGATCAAAGACCCCGTAGTTCAAATGGAGGTGCAGTTTAACATCATTCTGGACATCATATAGTTTAACGTCGTGCTGGACGGGGGAATTTTCATGGTCGATGCTTACTCTAAGCCCACGTGAGTCATGCTCGGTGTGAGAAACAAGAGGCAGTAGCGGCCAGATGATCACGACACGAAGGGTGAATCCGTGGGAAATGAAGAGGGGCTTACGCGTTAGGCAGCCCATTTTGCTGGGATTTACTTTAGGATGGAGGCCCAAGGTAAAGGATGACGATAGTTTCGGGCTTGAGCATTGAAGATGCTTCCTACGTATCCCCGTGGCAGGGAATCAATGTCCAGGTAGTTCATCCGATGATGGCTTACCGCAGATTGGGGGTTTCAATAGATTACCAATGGATTAGGTCAGAATTGTTTACCACTGTATAAGGATGTGAATGACTTACCACTAAATGGGGTCTCAATGGCTTACCGCTGGATTGGGTCGCAACGGCTTACCTCTAGATAAGGATGTGAATGACTTACCGCTAAATGGGGTCGCAACGGCTTATCGCTGGATTGGGTCACAATGGATTACCACTGGAAAAGGATGTCAACGACTTACTACTGCATAGGATCCTAACGACTTAACACTAATTGGGATCTCAATAGTGGATGGGGCTTACGAGAGGATGATGCCCGGGTGCCGCTATGGAGCGGCAATGGTGAATGGGGATTACACAAGGAAGCTGCCCGGGTGCTGCTTTGGAGCGGCACTGGTGAATGGGGCTTACTCAAGGAGGCTACCTGGGTTCCACTATGGAGTGGAAACGGTGAATGGGGATTACACAAAGAAGCTGTCTGGGTGCCGCTATGGAGCGGAAATCGTGAATGGGGCTTACACAAAGAAGTTGCCCGGGTGTTGATATGGAGCGGCAATGGTGAATGTGGCTTACGTAAGGAAGCTGCCCAGGTGTCCCTATGGTGCAGCACTGGTGGATGGGGCTTACGCTTGGAAGCTACTCGGGTGCCACTATGGAGCGGCAGTGTGAATGGGGCTTACGCAAGGAAGCTTCCTGGGTGCCACTATAGAGGGACAATGGTGAATGGGGCTTACGCAATGAAGCTACCCTGGTGCCATTAGGGAGCAGCAATGGTGCATGGGGAATACGCTATGAAGCTTCCCATAATGTCTTCCTCATGTCTGGCTATGAGGGCATCCTGACTCACTGGTGTGTTAAGGTGTATGATTCTACACCTATGCGCTAGTGCACAAGTAGGATAACACCAAGGGGTGTTGGAATTATGCCACTGTAGTCATGGTATTAGGTGTCTTATGGTTGGAGCATAAGGAATCTCATGTTTAGTGCAAGAGGCGTCCTATGATTGGCACTTTGGGTGTACTACAGTTTATAGTCATGTAGAGAGGACTGTTGGCATCTCATGCTTTGAGCATGAGGCATATCTTGTTTGGAGTAAGAGGAATCCTATGTTTGGAACTTCGGGAGAACAACAGTTTAGATTCATATCGATAGGACTGTTGGCCTCTCATGCTTGAAGCACAAGGCATCTCTTATTTGGTGCAAGAGGCATCCTATATTGATCCTATAGGGATAACTACAGTTTAAAGTAATGTTGATAAGACTATTGGAATATCATGATTGGAGTATAAGGCATCTCTCATATAGGGCCAGAGGAATCCTATGTTTGGAACGAAGGGATTACTACTCTTTAATGTCATTTAGATAGGACTATTAGGCATCTTGTTCTTGGAGCATAAGGTATATCTTTTTTGGAAGAATAGGCATCCTATCATCTGTTAGATAGGGAGTACTACGGTTTATAGTCATGTAGATAAGATTGTTAGGCATAAGGCACCTAGAAATGGCTGGTGTTGGGTCTTACACAAGGTCGGCCCTTTGTGGTTCAACCTGGCATAAGAGCCAAGTGACAGGGTTTGGAGGAGTTTCCTGAGAAATGGCTATTCTCAAGGTACTCGGGGAATTGATGATGGGAACCTCAACTCACGACATAGGAAATGAACCAAGAGAAATACATCAACTCAAGGTGTTTCATGGTGTGTGGAGGAGTGTCTCAAATCATGTTATTCTATAAGTTGAAGGTCGGTGCGCAAGGGAAAATCCCGACATCCTGGCCCGAAAAGTTCATAGTGAGACTCTCCATTTCTGAAGGGGGTGTGTGACGGGTGCAAAGGTACCGGTCTGAGACCGATGGCCAGCAGTGACCCATAGCAGGGGTGCGGGGGCGCATCCCCCGCGGTATGGACCGATGGGCGCGAAGGTAGGATCCTTACAAAGGATAGGTCTTCCCGAAGTAGCTTCGTCGTGCATGGCCTCGCGGAGCAATGGTCTCTCATGGAGCAAAGGGGTATCATGGGGCAAAGGGGTCTCACGGAGCTTGGTCTCGTGGAGCAGCATCGCAGAGCATGGGCTCGCGGAGCATGGAATCACAGAGCCTCGTCTCGTGGAGCAGCAACACGAAGGAAGATGCTCACGGAGCATGGCCTTGTGGAGCCGCAATGCGGAGATCCGCTCAGCCGCCCAAAGGGTGAAGTGGGTGTGGCCGTTCCGTCAGGAGAAGGGGGGTGAGATGGGTATTTATATGCAGGTGCACCGTGAAGCAGAGCTCACGCGGTGCAAAGGGGCGACAATTTCTTCACAGCGGGTCGTGAAGGTCAACTAGCTTCATGGAGTGTTCCTGTCTCTGGGGCTTCGTTGTGGGCTCGCGAACGTCAGGGCATTCTCGGAGCGTTACCACCTCCTCTGCTTCGGGGTGGGTTTTCACGGCGTGTCGCAAAATTCAAACAGGATCACGGAGCATCCCACCTCATTGCTTCGCAGCGGTGCTCTACGATCGCGGAGGGGGCTTCGTGAATGGGCTTTGCGAACCTGTTTTACATCCCATCTTCAAATGTCCATAACTCCTAATCTGTATCTTTGTTCAGGCCCTCTGACTTACAAATTCGTAGCTTAGGAAATGGACTACATTCTTGGTTCATGTAAGAAAGAATTTGGAAAATTTTGGGAATGCACTTCCCGGGGTCAGCACATATAAAAATGGGATCATATATAATAGAGTGATAATAACATGGTAGAAACATAAAACATGACTTTAGAACAATTCAAGGATCGTTTAAAATAGAGGAGCACAAGTTATGTTTAACCCCAAGACCATTGCACATGGTTGCATGAGTTAATGATAAATTGCATGACCATTGCACATAACATCTTATGAGGCTAACAATTACTAACTTCATTGGAGTGTTATTTGGGTGAACCCATCTTCACATGATCATTATTATTCTTTCCACATATATAATCATACATAATCAATCATACAAAAACATAAGATTCACCCATGGTAATAATTGTGAATCATAATCATGTCATAAATCATAACAAATGTGAGATTCATAAAAATGTCCAAGAAGGAATGGAATTAGATTATTCATGGAGAATAATAGTTTATAATTTGTATATTTATTAATAATTGATTTCAACATGAAGTAATAATATGTAAAAAGAATACAAATGAAACTTTATAATTAAAAAAATTTATACGGTTAAAAGAAAATATCTATGTTCTTTTAAAATAAAGGAATAACATGTTATATGAAACTAGTAGAGAAAAATTAAGTTTTTAATAATAAAAATAGTGGTTTTATGAAAATAATGTTATCTTAAAAAAAAATTATATAGTTTAATTGAAGATGGGAAAAAATTCAGGAATATACCTTAAAACGGGTTCGCATTTGAGGAAGTATTAAGAAGGGTACCATTAAAAAACATGTATATCCATGAAATAGATATCTGAATAAATCATGATACATTCTTTTTCATGAAACATACATAATTAAAATATTTACATAAATATGATAACTTGATTTTGGTGAAAATAGAGAGAGAGAAAACCAAATAAGTAATATAGGTTTAGTTAGAATCCCTTATCTTAAGTCTGAAGGTGTCATACACATGATATTAAATTTATTGATAACCAAATTACCTTAATTAGTTAATATGTATTGAATATATTCTAAATTCAATTGATTTAGTAAAGCCTTATTAAGTTCGTTCATGATTTTTTGATGGTTAACGTAGTTCAATTTCATTATTTGGGAGTGTTTATTTCCTTGGTTTTCATGATTGGTTTATTTATATACATGTATGGATAAACATGTAAGATATGAATAGTTTCATGGAATTGATTTTTTTGTTTATTATTGTACATATATAATATTAAATAGTTAGAAAATTAATTTGGTTATTTTGAGACAAGATGAATCATTATATAATACATTAATTATAACTATTTTGGTTAATTCACAGTTTTTTAGTCACCACGAACATATTTTTTATATATTAATATCATGTGTAAAAATGATTCAAAAATCCTTTATAAGGAATAATACATATATTATGTTATTTTTCAACCATATAAATGGTCTCAATACCAGAATTGAAGATGATAATTGAAATTGATAACATGTCATCCTTGAAAGTGACAAATTAACACATCAAAGATGGCATTTTAATTTCTAGTACAAAATGATGGGAAATGAGATATGATTATAAATTATTAAATTATCATAACAAAATTTCATTAAATTTACATTACTAGAGTTATCATAACATTTGGATGAAAGGAGGTGAGGAATGAAAAAGGAATAAAGGAACATGAATGGAAATAAATGAAAAGAAAAGAGGAATTTACCTCTTGAATTTATCTTCCTTGAGAGACTCTATATGGGAATTTTTTTGGTATTTTTATGATAACTACAGTAGCTAGACATGATGATGATCATGGGAATATATTCTAGTGGAATTTGGGCAAGGAATAATTCTTTATAGGATAGAGTATTGGATGTAAAGAGGGGTGTTATTTTTTTTTGGAGGTGAGGAGAGGTTTCCCATTTTTTAATTCATTAGTTTAATATTTGTTTTATAATTCTACTAATATTCATGATTTATGTGATGAATAACATTATAGAGAGCATGAGTGTACAAAAAATAGGCCATTTACATCATCCAAGATCCATTTTTGATGATGGAAATCATTTATTTAGCTTTAATCATAAATTAACATATTTTCTTACTCACCAAAAAAGGCATGTTTTTTATTAAAATACCAACAAGTTCACCCTAGAAATGTTTTGATTTGTCGAATCCAAAAATGAACTCTATTTTATAAATAAATTTTTAAATATGAAAAATATTTTTTTATTAATATCATAATTTACATTAAAAAATTTGAAATTATAACTTCTTTTCTAAAACACTGAATAATTAATTATAGTCTCATAATGGATTCATATGTTCTTAAGAGATAAATATAATAATTTATCAATTTATATTGTGGAAATAAATTTTCTATTTATTTCATAAATTAATCAAAAAATTGTAATTAAATATTTCTGACTTATAAAAACAACAATACTTAATCAATAATATTTAAAATATTTCATTACTTATACTATGATATAATTATACCATAGTGTCACCTATAAAATGTGTAAATTTTATTTACACTTCCACTAGTGAGGCTACATTTACATCGACCCTATAACTATTAATAAAGGCGTAATTTCTATTCTATATGTCTTGTAACTATTTATATTGTATATGTTCTTTAACATCAAGCGATGCCTTTTTAAATAATTATTCATTTTGAAGGTTTGTATTATGTTTTATATGTAATCTTATGTGATAATAACATATGAAATATTCACAAGAAGGGAATTGCATGGATTAACCATTGGTTCATTACACTATGTTTAAAACCCAACATCATAAACAATAAATATCCTCCCCCATGGTACAATATTCTCCATGAATCCATTTAAGTCCTCACATTGAAGTATATTCTATTAACCTACATGAATATCCCACTGTTAGACAATACTAATGGTTTAATTGTGCATACCACTTGTAGAGTGATATTCTCTTTATGAATATCAATTACTTTTTAATTTGGGAAATATTCATTATTAGTCCGTAGATATTTTGATGTATCAATATTCCTCATGAATCAATTTACGTTACTCCAAACTATACCACATTCCTTTAGTATTAGATGTCCAACCATTGGGTCCATATTCCTATGAAATATCCCTCACCATTACATCTTTCGGTAAAAAATCCATATCTTATTTTATAGGCCATGCCCCTATAAGCATAAAAACTATACATCACATGGGGACATATTTCGTTTCCAAAAATATCATCCTCATAAAATTGGGTTACCATTAAAGTTAACGATAAAGGGTTTTCCATGTAAAAGATGCACGCTAGCAATTTATAGAATCATTTCCCCAATAATTGCAACCTTTATGAGTTTAAACTACATGAAATAATTTTAGGTTCAGGACCATAAATGTCAATAATGTTCTACTTTTTTCACTAAACTACATGTTCTCTGATTCCCTTCATCAGGATTTAATGAAAGCTTTTTTTCATGAGCATGGTCTATAATCTATATTAATCACCACCTTCCTCAAATAATATAAAATCATAACCCTCAAACTATGAAGATATATATGGTAATATATTAAACTTGGAATCATAACGTTATAAATAAATGTATAATTTCCTTAAATACACATATATTTTCAAATCATGGAATGTTTTCAATACATAGTTTTCTTTGGTGTAACCAATCTAAAACTAGGATTTTGAAACAATTTAATAATTTGAGTTAAATATGTAATAGATTTTCACTATAGACCATATTTCCATATAAAAAGTTGACTATGAGCCAAACAACCCATCCATCCGTCCAACATGTATTTGAATGCATTTGTTGTAATATTTTAGTAACAACATTCCTTTGGAAATATAGTAATCACATATTCAAAACACTGTTGTTAAGAAGAATGTTAGATTTTTTACATCATAAATAAAATAATAATAATTTAGTCACCATAATACATGTCGAGGGTTTCCCTAATATGTAAATAATAATCAAAATATATGGAATGTCTTTAAATCCTTGAAAGATAGAGGTTTTTGAAAAATGGACCATACCATCATTTTTAGCTATAACATTTATAATTTAACATTGTATTGAAAAATGTTTCATAAAAATGAAATCCAGTAACTCGGTTATGTTAGAGAGGATCTATATTCCTTTTAGACATACGAATGTAATGAAAATATATAGAACATTAAAGGAAGGTTGGTTTCTAAAGTTATATTGAAATCACACTATAATATAAAAGGCTATAGAATCTATAATGTTTCATAAAAAAAATTTTGGGATATGTTACCATATATAATGTCATGGTTTTACCGTATGCCTATTTCCAATTCATGGTCTACGAGAAAAATAAATTTCACATGATTTGGAGAATGAAATAGAAATATATTCATTTAAGATAATGATTCATTATCTATATAATGAAAATTGTACAGTGTATACTTTCAATAAGATAATAAATTATAAATAATCATATAGGATTTTAAGAAAACACTAATAGAGGTGATGTGATTTAGTCAAACACTAAAACTATTTGATATGTTATCTGATAAATTAGGAAAATAAAGTGTCTACATCAATGAGTATAAATTAAAATTATATATTATATATGAAGAGGATTAAAAAATAGGAAATTCACCTTTTTTTAATATAATATATACAATGTAATCATAATAAACATTTAAGAAATCATATATTTCTTATATTTGTGCCAAATCATCCATCCATGTGAATATCAAGAAGTAAAATATGGAATATATAGTTGAGGAAAATATGTTAAGTAATGTTCTGATGTTTATCCATGACCATTGGAGACTGATAATGTATATGACCTAACTATGAAATCCATAAATACCCCAATTAATGAATCTAGTGGATGAGACAACTATGTGATTTTTAATCAATCATCCAAAAATGAAAAAAATATATAACGTGTTATTAATAATTTTTTTTGGAGGGACATAATGAACAAAAAAAATTTCAGAGAATGTAACATAAGTGTAAGAAACCACCAGCGAAACCATTAATGAATAAAATTTAAAAAATTGGTAGGAAGGGGTTTTCTTAATGTCAATAAACAAGATTTCATCAGTGGACTCTATTTAATTCCATGACTATGAACTGACCCCTAACCCAATCCTTAATTTTTCAAAATGAGAATCCAATATATTTCCTTATCTATAAATGTGATATATGGAATAATTAATACCCCTTATATAGTACATGTAGTTCTCATATTCCACTTCTAACATCCACGTGTGGTAGGAGACAATAATCATGATTTCATATCAAAGCAATAAAATATTAAATCAAGCCAGTGGTTTCTCTAGATATTGAATCTTATTATTTTAATCACCATAATAATACCCCCTCTCCACCTCATAATCAATGATAATTACGCAATACATATAGACGCAAGACATTTCACTTTCGTTGGTGATTCTAAAGAAAACAACCATATCCTAATGGTACCATATTTTTTTGCTCAATCCATATTTATCAATATATAATATTCAAATGAGGTATTATACACAATAGATATGAAAACCATATAGTTTTTAAAATATCCATTAACAACATGTATATTAAACATTCATATCTCATAAATAATGTTACAACAACACCAATATTTTTAGCGACATCTATAATAATAGAATAAATCATTATTTTTATCAACCTATAAAGGATAATATTATAGTCTTTATACATATGTGAATTAATATTAAACCATATCATTTATCATGAATCATAAAATGAAACACTGAAAAAATTCAATTAGGCTTGAGTCATCCATACGTACGAAATGATTAATATGTATAATATTTTCAAAATTTTTATAGTTTACACTTCAAGTATATTAGACATGATTCACTAAAAATTAATAGAATAGAGACATTGAATGATGATACGAGGATAGTGGATGGTCCAACATTAAAAATAATAAATATAGTTTATAATGCAAGAAAATAATTCAATAAATCCTAATATATTATAATCCCATTATAGACAGCATTCTAGACTTGAAAGAACCTGGTAGGATGATTCCAAGCCTTGATTAAACAAGATACACAATTAGAAAAATATTCATCATGAATATGAATATGTTAAAAAATAGATTAAAGTAAAGGACCCCATATCTTGAATACTATAAAATTAGAACATATTAATTATTAATTAATTTATATAACTGAATAACCTCGATGAGAGAGTGAGAATGATGATCTGTGGAATTTATAAGGAAATAAATAATCTTTAAAATAGGTTCCTAAATCTTGTTTAGAAAAATATCGGACTCCTAAAACCCTATCCAATTCTCAGACCATAAACTATTGATATATGTTGAGGAATAAAAAAATAACTGATTCAAAATAACCATAGGGTAATGTCTCCAGATATTTGGTAATGACCAAGTGAAAATATAAAACATGTTTCAATTTTGGATACTATTTAAAAACATACTCATATGAAATAGTTTTTCCCAAACATGGTGTTTAAGAACCTACAAAATATTTATGTTTATAAACTATCATCAATGGGGGAAAACTTCATTATACCCATTCCTCATTCTTTAACAAGATAATAACTAATGATCTAATTCAATATGATATCCTTCTATTAAAAAAACATCTAAAACATATAAATTTCTTTTTATTTGGCACAAACATTTTATCAATATTAAGTTAAATTTATTAATTATATATTAATAATAAAATACTAATATAATGAAAGTTTTTTAAGTGTTTAACTTATATAAAGGGATACAGACTTACCATTAAAAGATCTACACTTCCCTTTCATTCCTTTTGAGAGATCATGAATTTACCATTATTTTTGTATTCCCTAAAAAAATAGAACACCGTCGTCAGCAAAAGGTAATCGTCCCACCTATTAATAACACAAGAAGATATATAATAAATCACTTTTATTTTTATCAAGGTAGTCAAATTTGTTATAAATATATTATCTATTTATAAAATAAAAAATATATTCTTAATTAAACATTTCTCTTTTAAGGTTTTATATAAAAAATTAATTTATAATTTTTTAATTTTTTTTAATATTTAATATTAATTTTTCTATTTATTATATAAAAATTTACCATGGTTGAAATTTTTTTATTTTCCAAAAAATATTTACTTTTTCTTGTAAATAGTGAAAAAAATTTATTTTAAAAAAATTTATTTTAAAAAAATTTAATAATATCCAGTTAAATATAAGATTTGAATATTATTATAGGAAAAAATATTTATTATTTAGTTATATTAAATCCACTTAATTACATGGTTATTAAATTCATATTTGTTTTTCATATAGTTTTTTTCGGTTTAAATTTGGATTATAGAAAAAACGTTTTAAAATATAGAATGCTTATCTATTTCTATTAATTTTTATTATAAATATTGGTTAATTTGTTAGATGAAATTAAAAAATTATTTATTGTTAAATATTAAATCGTATTAATAAATTGATTTTTATTAGTAATATATTTTATATAAAAGCATTTTTTTCATGAAGAATACAATTCATAAAAACCCACATTCTCACCACTTCCATTGGTTGATTTTAAATAAAAATTTAAATTCTATTAATATAATTTAGAAAATATTATTTAATATTTGAAATATGAATTATTTAAATTATATAATATTTTAGAAATTCTATTTCACTAAAATAAATAGTGAAACCATTAAAATTTATTTATTATAATTAAGGTACAAAATAGATTTAACAGGGGTAAACTAAATATCTAAGTGATAAAATAATCATAAATCATGTTAAACACCCATTTTATATCTATATATTGACCTTTAATATTATATGTCAGATAATTTTATGTTTTTAATGTCTTCTATAATGATAAAAATGTAGTTATAATTGAATATTTTCAAATAACTACAAGTGGCCCGCTCAAGTCTCATATAAAATAATACCCCCTATATGATTTCATAACACATTAAATGGGAATAATTTAGTCCAAGTAATACAAATAATTATTCTATAATTACCTAATATAAGTCAATAATAGATATTTTTTCCCAAAATCCAACGTATTATTGATTTTGGTGAAAACCTAAGGAGGATACATAAAGTAGAGGTAATGTTCATCAGCATGCATTTTTGTTTCATTTTCCTCCCCTACATAAATTATTATTATAATATAATGATAAAATAATATCATTAAATTATTTATAATTATATTTTTCCTTTTATGGTCATTAAAAACAACCATCTCAACTTCCCCTTAAAGGTTTATGAAATCATCATTCGAGTGAACGACTGAATACTGCCTTGCGAACTGATGTCATTGGTTTTTTTCCATTACCGGATATCATGGATAGATTTTAAGATGGATATAAAGTATATTTATATTTTTTATATTGTAATTATAAATATTTTTTCATTAAATCATGAATATAATTTTTTATGCCCATTCTATAGTGTATATGATAACGTCAATCATGTGTACGACAGACTACCACCCCACGATGTAATGTGGTTCATTTTTTAGTGATGCATTAAATGTAATTTAATAAGTGAAGATATAATTAATATATGTTATATATATATGATATAATATCAAAATTAATTATATATTCATCCTTCCTAAAATATATTATACCATTTCATTCTTTTGATTAAAGATAATAACGTTATTTTTGGATGTGTTGACTTCCACCTCCACAAAGCGATGCAATTCCTTTTTTCATCACCACGTCCAATGAATGGTATATATATGTATATATAGTTATGTAATATGGTATTTAGTATCTATTTATATTGATATAATGATAACATATTTCTTACCTTCTTTTTATGACCATCATTGAGGAACAAAAACATAATTCATGCGTAGTACGACCTAGAGTCTAAATGATCATAATGTTAGTTCATTTTTAATAATAGTCATTAATAATTAGATTAAAAATTAATATTTATATATAAATATTATATATATTTCATGATTTTTATTCTGTATATGTTTATATATTTTCCTCTTTGACTGTTATTACCTACCAATGTATTTTTTGACATACAATCCTTATTTGGTGAAAACATTTGATGTAAACAATATTACTTAACTAATTTTTTATAACATCATGATAAGTGAAATTAAGGTTATAATATAATTGAAAAAAATCTCCCAATAATGTATATAATTAACATCTATTTATTATTCATTACGATATAGACATTCAGGATAAGTCAGACTAATGGTAATCGAATACATCTCAATTTCTTTTCATTGAGGCATATTTTTATGTTGTACCACTAGAAATCTAGATGAGGGGTATATATCGACTTTATAACATTTAATATCATTAATTTATCTATTCTAATGGTATTTATTATATTTTTTTTTTATTTTATTCATTCATATTTATAATGATTCAAATATTTCCAATGAGATAAAGGGAAATTCATTAAAAATCCTCTTTATGGTTTTCCTTCCAACCATTTATTTTCCAGTTCAATGATTATAAAATGACCTCATTAAAAAAACATAAATAAATACTTATAATGTTAATTTTAATTTATTTCATAATTTTACAAATGTAATATTTTAGTGTGTTTGAAATGGATCATTTTTATGTATTTTTAAGGAATATATGGAGATAATGAATTTTCTTAATGGCATGAATGTTTATAGATTTCTATAATCCATTAAAATATTTCATGTATTCATAAAAATGAATATTTATTTCCTATTTTGGTAAATTTTTTATTTAAAATGGTTTATAAAATGAGTTATATACATATGTAAAATATATTTTATGCTTATAATGGTAAAAATAAAAATCCTAAAATGTTTTATTCAAGTTGTGTTTATTGGAAATTATATATGATGGGTAAACCAAGTTTTTTATAGGTTGTCTCATTATATATTATACGATGGTTGAATCTAGATAGTACTACAATGCATTGGATATTAATTCTTTTATGAAAATATTGATATTGGATGTCAAACATATTCTTATTAAAAATTCAAATGGTTTTGTAATGATTCTATAGTGGTTCAATGAGATGATTTCCTATATTGGAAACCAGACATCTCAACAAATGATAATGGGTTTTCATGTATGTAGATTAAAAATTTGTTAAATAAACTAATTTTTAATGGAATAATAATTCACATTGTGGGCTCAAAACTATTTTTCCTCCAGAATAGGTTTTCCATGGGTTTTCATGTTTTCACTAGACTAATAGTTTTATGATTTTTATATAAATTATTGATAGTTTCATGATCATCCAAAATTTTTGTTCTTTTTCATAGTATGTACCAATTGGTAATGGTGTGTAACATGTCATGTTGAAATCCTAGAAGTGTTTTTATGAAAATAGATAGTATTTAATGTAATAAAATTTATATTGTGGGAAGAATAGATATTGTTCAAAAGTAGCCACTTTGAATTATATGGTTTTGTTGTCCATGATTTATGAACCAATTATATAAAAATGTAAACATTATATGTTCATAGAATTTAAGATAATGGATTAATGACTTAAAAACTTAATATTATGTAATATTTAAGTCAGGATCCTTATAAATTTTTTTATGTCAGTATAGATAACTTGGAATGTTGGTATAATGTTAATATCATTCACTTTAAATACATTACATTATATTCAAGTTAAAATATAATTTTCATATTACCATGTTTCTTTATCTAAACAGTGTCTATTTTTAAGGGATTTACATAGAAGAGTCATGGAGCTTATAGTGAGAAGGTAACTAGATTAAAATATCAACCCAAATAAGTATCTAGAGATGGTTAGAATCGAAATAGAATAGTATTTTTAGTGACAGATAATTAGACCCAAGCTACTATTGGTGGTGGTATTCATGCTTAAGAGGGACCTGATCTACCATGAGTGAACATTTCTATTATAGATAAATTCATGAGATAATATCCCCTATTATTTAGTTGATCATTTGACCCTATGGTTTTAAAATTATGGATTGATGCTATAAAGATGACATATAAAGTAATATGATGTTGGGAACATCAAAATATAACTTTTAATATTTATCATTTTTAAGGTAAAGCACATCTATTTTGGTATTTGTGTAAGAATTCTAAAAATTATTATAAACATGATTTTTTAAATGATAAACAAGTTAGTATCATTTCATTGAGATATATTTCCCTAATTTTTTTTGATTATTTAATAAAAAACAATTCCTATAATTAAGGAATAATGATCAATATTTTGTGGCCAAGTCTGAAGATAATTTTACAAAACTGTCAAGGTACATATTGAATTATATTCAAGATATTTATCATAAAATTAGTAAAATTTAATGAGGATTGAATCCAAGTTGACAAAGAGATTTTTTTCAGGGAAATTTAATATCTATGGGAATTTTTCTAGTTATGCTGTAAGAGTTGAGAAAGTGTTTTCTGACCACTATGTTCCTCATGATATTGGATGTAAGAAGCTGTTATGAAAATTTTCGATGGGGAACCAGAACAAACAAAAATATTGAGGTAATAAAATAATCTTCCAAGCATGTGGATAATGTGGTAAATATCACCCTGTAAAATTTCTATTGAATTTATGAAAATATTTCCAATTAAGAATGATTGGTCATATATCCCATTATCATAAGAAAAATAATTCAGAATAATCAATGAATGGGGTAACCGGTATCCATACAATGGTAACATATTTATGTCTCATCAAGTTGGGTCATTCTAATAATGTGTGACCTATGTTAGAAACTCAGGCTAGAAATCCTCAAGATCAGAATAAAAAAGCATGGGAAAATATTTTTCTACAACTATGGCTAACGAAGGGATTTTAAATGAAGCGGTGGTAGGTATATTACTTGTGTATTAAAATTATTTCAATACACTACATGACATTGGAACTTCATATTATTCCATTTTTGGAAAATTTGAATCTAAATTTGTTATATATACTCATGAAAGTAAGATATATATATTTTTAGAACTAACTATATAAGTATTAAAGAAACTGAGATTTATAAGAATTTTGAGGTTCTTATAAGTGGTGTTTTCTTCCTTATAATCATGTTAAAATAGTCATAGTAGAGTTTGATATCACTTTTCGTATGTATGGTATTTTAGTTTATCATTCTATGATAGAATGAAGTGACACAAAGTTTTTATTAAATGATTTCCATAATTTGATAACATACCAAGAATCTAAGAAATTGATTACATATGGAAGTAAAATATACTAAGCTTTCATTTTTATAAATAATGAAATTCTAAAAATTATAATTGTTCCAGAAGTGAATGAAGACCTCAATTATTTTTTGGATGATTTTTTTTGTATTATTCCTTATTGGAAATGTACATTACTATTAACATACTATATAATGATAATTTAATTTATAAAATATTTAATAAAATTTCTCAAGTGAAACATATGTATTTTAAAGATATATTTTGCGAATTATTAGAGAAATGATTCATTCAATCTACCAGTTCACTGTGGGGTGCTCCTATTTTGTTTATTAAAAAGAAATATTATTCAATAGGACTTTTAATTGACTATATATTATCCAATAAAATCACCTTTAGTTAAAAAGTATTCTCTTCCTCTGGTTTATGATTATTTTGATCAGGTATAGGGATATCATTATTTCTTGATGGTTTACATGTTTTTGAGGTACCATTAGGTGAAAGTAATTGCACGAGATAATCTAAAGACAATGTTTCAACTTATATATGTCCACTATGTGTTTTTAGTTTTGTTTTTTGGGTTATCTAATACTCCAATTATATTTATAAAATATATGAAATTAACTTTTCAAGATTTATTGTAAATGTGTTTGGTTGTGTTTATTGATGTAATTTTTCATTATTCTCAAATTCTAGAGGAATATGAATGATGCCTTATGATTTTTCTCCAAAAATCATATGAAAATATAGTATATTTTATATTTATAAGGTTTTATTAATTATTGTAAAAAAAATTATTTCATTGTAAATATTGTTTATAATGATAATTTAACTATTAACAATGCTAAAACCAAAGTTTTGGAATAATGTCAAGATTCAGTAATATCATAGTGAATCATATTTTTATTGGATTAAAGGTTTAAAACTAATAATTTTTTGATAAAATCTATCAATTATAAACACACAAACAATGTTAACTCGATATGAAGTTAAATTCATCTAAATAAATGTATATGATGATTGTTTTAAGGAATATAATTGATGAGTTGTGAATCGGATAGTTTTTTTCATGCCACCTAATAATGGATAATTCATTATCTAAAGTCGTGATTTATTGAAATAAAGTTGTTTTTTCCTAACAAATATTGATCTAGTAATTGATTATTCTTTATTTAAGTTTAATCCTAACAAGTTAAATTACCATAAAAATTATTTTCAATTAATTTTTATGTTTTTTTACTTAAAATGTAGTGTCATAATTTTTGTGGAAATATTCTTGAAACATATACTAAAAACAAGGATTGATGTATATATTCACTCTTGAAAAACTAAACATGAGATATAGAAGATAGACAAAACATATAATGGATTATTATTTAATGATTCATTACCATGCTAGAAAACCGAAAAATGTGGCTAACACATTGAAATTAAAAAATAATTCTAAATCAATAATGTTTCATTTTCAATGTGATCCATTGGTTAAAGATTCGATAATTGTTTTCCAATATATTGTTGATGGGGGGACACCCTCATTTTTTCAGGTTTTAGTATAATCTTCATTGTTATAATTAAGTATGAAAGTTCAGAAGGATGATCAAAAATTCTAGATACAGGTTGAGTATATTAAGAACTTTTAGATAAATTATTTTAATAATGATGAATATTATTGTTTACAATTTGGAAAAGATTATATATATCATGGGTTTGTCAGTTGGGGAAATAATTTTTTGGTGAAGCTTATTTTTTTCAATTATACATTCATCCAGGTAGCACTACAATGTACTGATACCTTTAGGATTATTATAGGTGGGATAGAAAAAAAAGTTATATCTCTAAATATACCATTAAGTGTTGGACTTTTTGTTTTGTTAGAGAAGAAAATGAATCACCAAATGGGTGCTTTAGCCTTTATTAATTCCAGAGTAGAAATTGGAAAATATATCCATTGATTTTATGGTGGGATTTCTAGGGACATCATGAGCATATAATGATATTTGGGTTATTGATGATCGATTAACATAATGAAAAAATTTCCTTCATATTATAGATACAAATATTTTGATCATCATTCTCAACTTTATCAAATGGATATTTTGGGATTTATGGAGTGTATCTCTCTATTGTATTTGATCATGATTTCTAGATGAAATAAAATTATTGGAAACTTATTCCAAATTCATAGGTCCTAAATTAAATTTAATACATCTTTTCATCTTTAATGTAATAGAAATTCTATGTTTAAAATCAAGATTATGGATGATACACTACATTCATGTTCAATGTACCACAAGGAAATTTGGGATGAATTTCTTTCATTGGGGACGATTTATTATAAAACGACTTTTCATTCTAGTATATATATAGTAAAATTAGAGAAATTATAAGAATTTTGTGTTAGATGGAAAAATTTTAGTGATAATATATGAGAATTGAAGTTTCTGGTACCATAGTTGATATTGGTAACGAAAGAGACGGTTTAGTAGTTTCAATCTCATAAGATAACATCAAAGAGAATATTGAAAGGTTATATGTATAACCGTTGTAAAGTTATCTATTTCTAAGTATGTGATCATGTTATTCTCAAAAATTTCCAAAGAAAAGTATTAGTAATTTTGGTAAAACTATTATGTTATGTCTATAGTCCATTGGACAATATTAAATCCGATAAAAATATAAATTAGTTTCCTATTGATTGGATTTTCCCTCAAGATTATCTTAGCTACACTAAATATTTCATGTTATAATGTAAAGGAATTATGTGCCAGATTAATCTCATTTTTCAAGGCCATAAAAAGATTATTACAAATTTAAAATTTATAATGAGGAACTCCCTATTTATATTCTTGAATATAAAAAATATGTGTTTTAAAAATATAATGATTTTTCATGATAATGTATTACGCAAAAACCATATACTTGATGTGGAAACACAGGGTTATTAAAATTCCTTTATAGAAAGATATCCCTAATTGTTAAACAAGTAAATAGAATTGTGTGAAAAAATTTATAAAAGTGAAATAATTTTAAAAACCCGGAAAATATATAATAAATCACATTCATTTATATTAATATAGTTATATCAGTTATGAAAATATTATATAATTTTTAAATAAAACAATATGGTTTTATTTATACACATTTAATATAATGATTTATTAAAATGAATAAATTAAAATTTTTATAATATTAATTATTAATTATAAAAAATATTTTTTAAATCATAATATTTTAATTAATATTGGTGAAATGTCTTGATTTTTAAAAGACATTGGTTTTTTTATGATTATGAAAAAATACCATTTAAAAAAATTCATAAAATAAGTAGTCTAATATCCTAATATATTTTATAAAGTTTATAAGGTAACATACATATAATTTATTTATATTTAAAAAAATTAATAATATTTTAATCAACATTATATGGCTTTTAGTAGATGTTTTCATTTTGGTATAAAATGGGATATTTCAAAAACCTAATTTAAAATTCATAACATTTATTCATTTTAATTAACTAAACTAAAACCTAATGGAGAATGTGTAAAATAAATTTTTTAGATTATATATCATTATATATTAATTTTGTTTCATTTTATGATTACTATTATTCATATAATTAATATATTTAATCATCTTTTTCATGAAAAATACACTTCATAAAAACCCACATTCATACCCTGTTGGGAGGACTAATTTTATAATAAAAGTTTCAACAACAATGAATTGAATTTGGAAAAATGATTTCAATATTAAGAATCAATATAAATTATAATATATAACAAAGTAAACATAATTTTTTTAGTTAAATTGAATTCTTATATAATTAAAAATTAATAACTATGGTTAAGGTAAAAATGATTTCACCTTGAGGTTAAGCTAAAAAATATAGATTCAAATCAATTAAAAACTTGTTTTTAATGAATTTTATTGAATTATATTAACCATCAATATTATTTTTTGTATATTTTCTTATTTTTTAGAAACTAGCATGATAAAAATGCCAATATGGTTGAATCCTTTCAAAAAAATTACAAGTGTACAATTCACCGCACCTATAATTGGACACCAAAACATCTATCTTATTAACGCCATCTAAACTAATTTAGTCAACCAATTGCTTCAGAAAGAGATTCTATAAATCCACTCAATTATCATATAATCCATATTTTTGGAATAATTCCTAAATAGGAATCCTCTTGGTGCATACCTATGAAAGAAATCAGAAGAAGTTCTGGGGTTCAGCAATAAACAATTTTGTTGTTTTTCTACCTAAAAAGTATATTCTTATTATAATATGATGATATATTAATATCATTAAATTAAATATACCTTGAAGTTATTATTTTAATATCATTTCCCAAATACATCTCTATTTCAATAAAATGGGTTAAGAAATCATCATTCGTGTGTATGGCATACTACGACATCACGAACTGATGTAATTCATTTTTCCATTACCACCACCCATGGTTGGCTATGATGATAGATATAAATTATATAAGGGATATTTATATCATAATTATACCAAATTATTAATGATATCATACATATATTTTTCATCATTCAATCCAGTAGGGGATACAATAATGTCGCTCATGTGTACGACAGACTACCATCTCATGATGCGATGCGATTTGTTTTCCACTAATGATTTACATGGAACATAATAGTGGAAGTATAATTAATAAATTTAATATAAATTTAATATTTATAATATTCATGAAATTTTTATCTTTATATAATGATATTATATCATTTTCGTTTATTGATAAAAAAATTATAACGTCATTTCTGGATGTGTAGACTACCATCATAACAAAGCGATGTGATTCCGTTTTTCATCACCACATCATAATAATTGAATATAACTATATATGATTAAATAATATTTTATTTATAACATAATTGTTATTTTGGAAATATAAAATATATCTTTCCTTTATTCCAGAATGATCATTGAAAAATGGAAACATTAATCAATGATACATAAGTCCCACCATCTTCATTATCATATTATTAGTTCATTTTTCATAACAATAATTAGTGATTGGTTTTAAAAATAATATTTAATATATAAATGTTATAGTTATGTCATTAATATTAATTTTATAATGTAAAAAATGACATCATGGACCATTTTAAAACCACTACATTCATTTTTTACAAAAAAAATGAATATAGTAATAACAACTAAAATAAACATAATTGAATAATTAATTATATATATGATGGAGATTATTGAATTTAATTTTATAAGTAAATTTATAATCATTCTAAATAATGTAAATAATTAATATAATGTTATTATTTAGGATGATAAAGAAACACATAACCAGTTGGACTCAAAGTAAGGGACATCATCTGAATTTCATTGCATTGAGTCATATTTAGATGGTATAAAAGTATACTATTTTATAAAACAAATATATACATCTATTTTCACATTTAATGTCATGAATTTATAAATTAAAAAGGTATAATAGATTTTATTAATTTTATTATTTCATGGGTCTTATGATTCAATTATCTCCAAATTCATAAAGGGCTTTTATATAAATCAATTCACAATTAAGGTTTTCCTTTGAACTATTTATTTTCTATATCATTGATTTGAATATTATTTTATAAAAAAAATTAATGGAATGAGATAATAATGTCATAAATTATAATTCTTTTAATTTTTTTCCTAATTTCATCATGTTTCATGTTTTAAATGAAGGATATCATTCTATTTTAATATATTTATTGAAAAAAACTTTTACTCCCACCGTGAATGTTATTATATATCTAGCTTCCTATGACTTATTACATGTTTGAGAAAATAATAATCCACCGTTCAATATTATATTTCATTTTTTTATTTAATTTTTTTAGGGGAAAATTGTTTTTATATATGTTCAAGAGTGTTTTCCAAACATTTAATGATGAAAACTAAAAGCATGAAATGTTTTTTACTTTTTATGTTTATAGGCCAATATATATGATGTGTATTCCTAGATAACATTGGTTGTGAAAGTTATAGCTTAGTTGATTTGTTCACCCAATCATCCCTTTAATTAATTCGGAATTATTGAATTTATTGATATTTATATTTGGACATTATTTTATGGTTATTCAAAATTGGAATTTCATTGTAAATATTTTGTAAAGGTTAAATGATATGACGTCCTAAGGAGTCTATCTGACTTATCTATTCATTATAAGGAGTTTACATGGGAATAATTTATTTTCAAAAGGTAAAATAAGTGAACTTTTTAAAGTAAAGGTAATTCAATTATTTGTTAAAATATAGTGTTTTATATTATTCTATTTATCTAGTCTTCATGTTTTTTTCAAGATTAATGGTTTTATTATTTTTATATCCCTTACATAATTTTTGGTTCTAATCACATATTCTGAAAATCATTTTTAGAGAATTTAATGACTCATAAGGGAAAATAGGAGGTCAAGATGAAATTCATGGAGAATTTTCATATAAAAAAATTATTTTTGGTTTTAAAAGGTTTAAGTGTTTGAAAATTGGATACAAATATAAAGGGTCTAAGTTTTTTATGTTTTTACTATGTATAATTAATTAGCATAATAGATAAAAACATATACCTAAAAAGATGGTAAAATGAAATATAATTATTTTTTGTATAAAAATTATTATTATGAAAATTTTATTATCGAGTCTCAATACTCTTCAACACCCAAACTCTATACCAAACATTATTCCTTATAAATTGAAATCAAATATAATTAAACTAGAAGACTTGATGTACTTGAAAATTGAGTTAAAAATCCATAATTATTAGAGAAATCAGGGATTAGATAATTATTTTATATCCCTAAATGTGGAAATAAAATTAAGTTTTCCCAATAGAAAATATGGGAAGGAATAATAAATCCCATCTTCGATTGGATAATTATTTGTTACAATTTATTCACAATTTATAATATTATAAAAATCGAATAAAATTTACAAATATTAAAACTGTTGGTTAAAAATGGCCCACCTTTCCTCCTTGAATAAGATCATGAAAGGGATCCTATAGTAGTAACGTCAACTAGGACTAAATTATAATCATAATTACTGAAAATAAGCATCATATCAATGAAAATACTTTTAATGCTAACCCTATGTAAAAATTATATCAGAAACATGATAATCATTTATCAAAATATTTCTAGATCTCCATATTGAGAGAAATATTTCCAGTTATAAACGATTTCATTGAAATATTAAACTATTCCATG
Source organism: Viscum album (assembly GCA_963277665.1). Lineage (NCBI taxonomy): Eukaryota > Viridiplantae > Streptophyta > Magnoliopsida > Santalales > Viscaceae > Viscum > Viscum album. The sequence goes on from OY728119.1 coordinate 465,206,424, forward strand.
AAATTATAATTAAATATTTTATATGGATAACGTTGTAAAGATTACTATGGAAAAATTAACACTATATTTTTAGAAATATGATAACATTTTTTTTTTAGGACTTCCAAATTTAACAAGATATCACACCCAATCAACTTTTCATGATATACATAATTTAATTATTAACACTATCTACAATAAAACTCTAAATTGTATATGATCAAGGAACTAGGTTCATATCGAATTTTTATAAATTTATTCAATAATTATTTTCAATTGAACTGAGTTTTAACACCACATATTATCTCAAAACTAATATTTAGACAGAAATGAACATTTGAACTCTGGAATGAATTAAGAGATCATGTTCAATGGATTTTAATGGAGGCTGAACTAAGAAAATAAATTTTTTATAGTTTTTATATAATAGTATAATTCATTACATTATTAAAATGAAAGTATTATATTCTCTATATTTGAAGAGGATAATAATTATAATATGTTTGGGTGAAGTTGGAGATCATAATATAATGGGACTTGATCTTTCCCGAGAATTGGATGAGAAGGTACAGACCATTTGGAAACACATTATAACTTCAATAATTAGACAATATATCTATGAAAATAATCATATATTAGACCTATATTTTAAATTCGGAGGCATGTAATTAACAAAAATATCACCATGAATAGGTTTATATGAATTTTTTAATATTCGAAGGTTGATCCCAATATACATAAAACCTTTGAAAAGCCTATGTATTGTGGTAATGGTATGTTATCATCTCATATATCCAGTGATCCTATCCTTAGTGACACATTCATTCCTTGGATCAAATTTGATGTAATTAATTCCTAAACCATTACATGTACTAAAATTAAGGGTTGTATAATTCGAACATGGTCAATTTATGAGGAAACACCTATAGAAATATTCGATCATACAGTTGATGTAAAAAACAATAACATAGTTTATTGTTTAATTTTTGAGTCATAATATTGAGGAATAAACTTGAGAACAAGAACATTTAATGGGATAGTAGAACCCTCATTTGTTATCATCAATAATAATATGAGGAAATAATCTTTTAAGGGTGGTTTAATGTTATACCCCAGTATTTTATTGCGTATTATTCCTTTAAAATTAATTGAGTAGCCTGTTTGATATGAAACACTAAACTAAAATTATCCATAATTAATTTTATTATTATATAATATTAAAATTTGTCTTAAATATTAATAAATTTTTATAATTGAAATATAAAATTCATTAAATATTATAAGAAGTGTACAAAAATTAAATAAATGCATAATAATATGATTTATTTAAAAACTTATATATCAATTCTTTAATTTTTTTCATCTTATAATAATTTATTTGTTAAAATGAAATTTTAATATTGTAAATAATTAATTGGAGTTGATTAAACAAAATATATATTAAAAAATAATGTTTTTAAATTAATTTGTTTATGTGTTCTCTAAATTTTTTATCCAATACTTAAATTAGAAAAATTTATAAAATGATTATAATAATATTTTTAATTATTCAATTTATAAATTTGTTAAAGAAAATATTTTATCTATTAATTTATGTAAAATAATATTAAAAAAATTAATGTTTATGAATTCAACATCCTATTAGAAATATTTTTTCATAAAAAATATTAATTTCATTTAAAATTTAAATTAAAAATTTAGAATTTGAATTTTTAAAAATTTAATAGAAAATTATATAGAATATATAATTTATAATATGGTGAATTATTTTCAATTTTTAAAAGGATTCATTTTAAGTTGAATATTAAAAAAATATAATTTTTCCAAAATCAAATAATTAATAATATCATTGGTAAATACAAATTAATTTAAAAAATATATAAAATCTTAATCCTAAAAAATAAATATTTAAGGAACAAAATAATGAAATTATTATTTTGTTCTTAATTTAGAATCTTATTCTATACATTTTATAAGTAGTGATTTATTATATTATAATAGAAAAATATTTGGTAAGTTTATATTAATTAATTATTTACAAAGAGGAATTTAATTTTATCTGATATTTAATGATACTAAACAACCCCTTGGTTAATCATACTATATTAAATGTCATGTAAATCAGTAATTTATATGATTTTAGTGTAAATTCTTATTTATGTAAAAATAATAAATTTTTTATAATTTGTTTTTTTATCCCCAAGAATAATTTTTAAAAAAAAATTTACCAAATCATGTAATTAAATCATTAAAAATTGTTTTAATATTACAAATTTTCATTTTTAAATTAGTATTTAAAGAAATTATTTTTAAGAATAAATATAAGACATAGATATTAAAATTGAGTAACAAGAGTAATAGGTAAAATCATGTGAAAAGGGATAAAGTTCTGTTAGAAAAGACAAAAATACCTTAAAACCAATATATAATGTTATTTGAGGGTTTTATAAACTATTATATGTGAATTATAAATTATTTTATAATTGATAACGACATTCAATTGATTTTTACAATGTCTCTAATGTAAATTACATCGTATTTTCAAAAAATGGCAACACTCTCGCTTATAAAAGGAGACCTTCCCAACCCACTCGTACACAAACATAAATAATATAATCTCAATTTCAATCATCCAAATACACTTCCCAACTCAAATTCTTATATACTATAATTTTTTCACAAACAAAAACTCCATTTGAAGAATGCTTTAGATGTTTACTAATGATGGATATCGAGGGAAGATGTAATTTCATTAACTATGTTCTTTCATGTTCCATTCATTATTTCACCAACTCTATGACTATTATACCCATATTGACATAGTTTAATCATCATAACTATAATAATAAAATTTTAATATCATATTTTATTATCCCTCTTCTTACTTTTAGCCATTCCTTGAAAAACTAAAATATAACCTCTGTTATGTGTGGAATACCGCCTCAATGAATGTCATATTTTTTAAATATTGGATAAAATGGATAGTAAGAAAATTGATTTTAATGAGTAAATATGATATTAATATGTAAAGGAGTTTTTTGTTTCTATTTTTTAAATCTTAATTTTAATATTTATATCATCACCAAGATACCACGTTTTCTTCATCTGAAATTAAAGAAACATCCTCACAATGGATTCCATTCTCAAAAATCATTCCCATAAATTCTATAACCTAAATATTAGAGTTTAGGAATAATTCAAAAAATTATTTTTGTCTATTAAATAATTCATGAATGATGAAATATGAATTAAATAAGGAGGAGAAAAATCACCATTAATAAAGTTGTTTGAAAATATAAAAAATTACTAACATTAAATGATGTAAATAAACAATAATACCTAATATATATGGAATGAATAATAATTATTAAGGAATATATAAGTGAATATTTTTAAATAAGATTTCATATTATGTTTTTAATAATGTTAAATTTATTATAAATTATGTCAAATTAATTATGGGTATGTCTTGAGTAATATAAATGGTTTTTCACTTCGTAGTTTGTATTCATTGAGATATGATATCTAGTAACCACAATATATCATTTATTTGGTGTAAATAATTTGCATTATAAAATTTTACATATATTTTATAAAATATATATGTATTTAAAATTTTATGTAGGGTTCTTTCATTCAATATATTTTTATTCAATGGCTATTAAGAATCTATGTGATTTTCAATAGTCATTATTTTAAATTTTTTGAGGTTTTTTATAAAACTCATTTTCATGAATTTGGTTATAGATCATATTATTTAATGAATTAATTTTATATTAAAAAATTATTAACCAATGTAATTTGATAATTTACTTTTATTTATTTATAATGGTGTGAATGCATTCTTTATAAATGTTTTTTCGGAATGGGTAACATTAGACATTATGTTTAAAAAATATAAAGAGAATGTTTTTCTAAAAATTGCTTCCTGAATACATTTTCTTAATTTTAAGAGATTTAATAATTAATAAATTTTATTTAAATGTTCCTATGTGGTTTTAATGAAAATTATATTCTTATTTTATCAGATTTCTACATTCATAGAATGTACCAAAATAAAAGTATAATTCAATTTATTTCTGAAATATATTTCAATTAATTTTATTAAAATGTTTTCATTTATGTCCATATATTGTAATGTTTTTAATGAGTTAATGGCAGTATTATCTAATTAATAATCCCAATTTGATTCAAAATTAGAAATTTTTTTATGTCTATGGATTATTTCTTGAAGCCTATAAATTTTTCATGGGTTTATTATGATGGAAATAAAAAAAATATTTTTTTATAGAAAAATATATGTATAGTTTTTTTATTAAATTTTTGTTATAATAATTATTTAGACTCCCAATATATTGGGTAATCATTTATATCTCATGATATAATCTTCATTAATCCTTGGAGTAAACCCAATCCACCATGGGACTCAATCCACCATATTTTTCTCTGGAACAGAAGTTGTCCTAATATAGTATGAACTTTATTTAGTGTCTTACTATGGTAATGGATATGATACTTGAGCATTGAAATTTTTTTATATTATAATTTATATTCTACATATTTATTCAAAATTATTATTACTGTTATGATTTTTCCAAAAATTATTACAGATGTATGAATATTTTTTACACACTATTATGATCTATGTCTTGTGTTATAAAACAATTGTATAAAAAATTCTTAATTCAGGATTTATGACTTTTTTTTATTATTCGTGAAATTTTAGGTCCTAAACCTCAATTATGAAATCATATAAATGATATTATATTATTCATAATTATGATTTTTTATTGTTATCCCTAATATGTACCCTTACCAAGCTTTTAAGATCACCATTTCATATGTTTCCAATTCTCCAGTTTATAAAGAATGGTGTTATGTAGAATACATTTAGAAGACTACAATGATATGGGAGTATTTAAGGGAAAATATTTTATAATATTGTGAAATAAATTTATTCTGTTTCTAATAATAAAAAATTATATACCTTTCTATTTTATGGTACTAATTATTATAATATTTTTTGGAATAACTGTTTAAAATAATGATATATGTGTGTTTATTGATCTTAGGGAATCTCAATCATGAATACAATTATTCATGAAACAAATTCCACATCAACCTCACCTTTGATCTCCTCTCAATGATAGATGAACTATCACTAGTGTTCCATGAATGAAGAGGATGATCACTAAAAGTTCCCGAAAAAAGTTCTTACCCTCTCTGTATTCATGTTTCCAGTATATGGAGGATGATAACCACCCAAACAACTGGAACCCATTTTACACAATTAATTGAACCATGATTATATCAATATTAATCAAATAAATACCTATATAATGTGGAATAATATGTCATATGTTTGATTACTATCATTCCAATTATATGAGAGGCCTCTATGTTTGAGGCCAAGGAATATGTAACAATGTCCGAGTAAGAATATAGGTTCATTTATAAAAAAATGTCCTCAATTTTTAAAATACTTGATGATTGGTTATATAGAATGTTATACCAGGGTATTTCCATCTTGAATTATAACCATATGGATCCGCTCAAGCTCCCATCCAACTAGATGAAGATTTAGATAGATTATAATTAATTTTATGACCTTAATGCCCTATAGATAATAGATAATTAAATCATAGAATCCTAAAAACACCAAAATCACATAACCAATGATCATTATTTTCTCAATTAATGAATCCTATGGTACATAAAATGTTTGATCATGATTTGAGAAATATTTGTAGATTGTTGGCCTAAAATATAATCGTTCAAAAATATCAGTATATCTCATATGTTAGTCTTGATAATTGATTCTATTGAAATTTACAAAGAACTAGAGTGGAAATTGAAAATTTCATTATAAATATTTGGAATTTTAGTATATTGGTGTTTGAAACTAAGTCCTATGACAAGAAAAATTTATTTTTCAACCATCATGTGTTGATTTCTATAAAATAAACATGTATATGTAACCTAACACAAGGGAACATCAAGAACCTCTATATATTTTGTATGCTAAATCTAATTGACGTATTCCATGTCTTAGATAATATTTATTTTGGGACCAACTTAATCCCAACATGTATTTATCATTCCATGGATTAATAGCTTTTGAATTAACCCTATTTAATCATATAATATAGTGATACTATAAAATTGAAACAACAACCCTATGAATTATCATGTTTAGAAGATAATTCATTTACATTATCATATAGTATATAATATTAATAAATACACTTGAAAATCAATGCTTCATTTTTTTGAAAGTGTAGTCCTCATATCATTAGAACTAGAAATATTAGCTAAATAGAAAAACAAGGGTGATTAAATTAGATAGTTTTTATTTTTTACAAGTGTGAATACTAAAATAATTTATATGAGCTTTATAATAAAGTGGGGAAATATTCATAAAATAATTTTCGTGACTTGTGTGGAAGAAAAAAATCAATTGTACGTCATCGATGCTCATCTATGAAATAATTTAACTGCAAATGTGTGATTTACCTTTAACAATATTAAGGAAAAAAGTACAAACCTACGGGATATACTCATGATTTTATTGATTAAAAATGTACATATAATAGATTATTTTTTATAAGCGGTATCTGGATGGGATCATAAAACTAAATACCACTATAACAAGGGGAATCCAGGTAGTTCACCCCACCTAGATAGTGTTTCATATTATTACATCCTATTAAAGACATAGAAATCATATGTAAGATAATCAAAATCCAAGGTTTTCAATTACATGACAAATCCTCCTGAGAAATTGTTTTTTGGAATAAGAAATTATAACACAATCAAATTTTCCTCTAAAAAGTTATAAAATACTCTTTTTGGAACTAATATCAAAACTCCTAAAAATGACCCTAATAAAGAAATCCTAGACCCATCCCACACATTAGAAATCAAATAGTCTAACCAATCATTTATATATATTAAAATATGAAAGGGATATTGATGATTCCACTACTGAATTTAATGATGGTTTTAAAATAACTATTCATGAACTTATATAATTTAATTTAGGTAATAATGAGGACCCATGACCAATATTTATTTGTGAATTGTTGAATCCTAAGGAAGATAAGTAATATATAATGTTCCTTAAGAAACATCATGATATCATCACATGTATCCATATAAAGATGTCATGAGTATATCTAAGTGTTTCCTTACAATCCCAGTAGATCTATTAAAAGCACTATGTATATAAATATTTTATTTTGATAATTCTTCTCTCCTATAACAATTTCATTAAATATGAGAAAGTCAAGATTATAAAAACTCATTTCATTTTAGATTTTTTTACCCAATGTGGATGACAAATATTCTTATCACTATAAATATGATTATAAATATCAAAATATATAAAATAATTTAAGAGAAAAAATATTATTACCTGAAGTGTATATTTTTAGTACATATTGATTTAATTTTTTCCCATTTATGAATAGATATTCATGTGTAGTGAAATCCATATATCATAATAAGTCAATGAAGTCCTAAAATTCTACGATCTATAATGGATGCATTATTTTCATGTTATTATCTTCAGAATGAAAATTCATGGGTATATTTTTAACTTGGTATTAATTATATCTTCATTATTTTCCTCAGGAGAACCATGTAATGCACCATGTATGATATGGTGGTGATGTACTACCAACTATAAGAGCTATTCAGTAAACATAGTGTGGTATTAAAATGATATTTAACATATTTTCAATAGATGAACCCACTATAATTTGTATTTGGGTCACATATAGTAATTTCCTTTGGTTTTTCATCCCCTAATAAGTCATTTAGTATATCATGATATGATGAAGTCTTGACATGATTTCTCCTCGAGTCCTCTAATAGTTTAAAGGTCTTCAAGGTTACCACTCCTACATTAAGATAATTTTCATGTACCATGTTAACAAATTTTCTCCATTATCAATATTTACTTGGAGATCTATGAATTATCTTCTCTATGATGTATTTTATAGTTTATATTTCATATTCAAGAAATATATATCCCCCTCTATAGTATTCATGACACTTATAGAAGGTAAAAAATATAATACTTTTTTATGAAATCTAATTTTATACATTTTTGAAAATTAAATTAATAATAATATGTATTACCTCATTATCACTATGTTAGACACAAATAGAAGGTAGATAATAGTATAACATATCTCTCTTTCCTTGATCGTTTTTAAACAGAAGTCATAACATTACATATATTATAGTATCATGAATCCCACAAGGCTAACATATTGATCAATAAAAATTAATTATAAATCTTTTAATACCTAATAGGAATATAGAAAACTCTTTAGTAATTTTTTATTTGCCAAATTTGTTTACTGTAATGAATCTAAGGGATAACCTAGAAGTGATTTACTAGAATCCACCCCTTAATCTAGGAAATTGCCTTTATATTAAGTTTCTTATATTAATGTATTAATATTCAAGGATGAAACCTTCTAAACATGGTCGACAATATTCAATGGTTCCCCCATGATCTCACAGAGAAAAAATGGACGAACCTTATTTCAATGTGGTTAGTATGGATATTTTCTGAATTAACCTACAAAAGAAATTAAATATTTATTCTTCCTATTGGATTGAATACTTCAAAATAATGTTGACTAACATGATTTGATTATAAGATTAAATAATTTCATGAAAATACCCATCACCCAACCAAACGTTCTAAGTTGATATTTGATGGTTAAAAACATTATTGGTGAACATTCGATCAAAAAAAATATTTGAAGGTTCTTATGTATAATGTTAATTTTTAAACTATCATGATAAATTATATTTCAAAAAATATTACCTATAGAGTAATAATATATATCAATTCCACAGTCTTCTATATTGAAAATTTTAAAAAACATGAATCCCTAATCCAATACTCATGATAAATATTTCATATATAAAAATTCAAAAACTAAAAATAAAACTATAAAGGAAAAGTGAAATGAGTTTTTATAAATGTAAGTTAATTAGATATTGATGCATATAATAATGTGTTGCGTTCTCATTTTATTGTGATGTTTGTATCCAGGTGAATCCATGGCCTAGATAACTTCTCTATAATAAGATAACACATGGTTTCATATTCTCATGTAATTTTTTTCATCTCAATATAACACCATCCAATTATATTTTTTTAATGTGTAAATATTACACTATATTCAAGAATTATTATAAGAATTTGTTATTGCATTAAAAAGTAATTCCCAAATGATAGAGATAATTCCCATGGTAAATGAATGATGAAATGATTTTGATGAATGGCCGGACTCAAAATATTAAAATTTACTATCATTACAAATTTAATTCATCCCAATACTCAACCCCCCCCCCGATAATTAATTTTTTTACAATGACACTACCCCTCATGAAATACTTGAAAATATCTTATTAACCATAATAGAAACTAGATATTGTAGCCTTCAACCCTCAATTTTATCAACTTAAATAATATTTTATCAAATGTGAAATGGATTCCTCCATCTGTATAAAAGTAACATTAATTTATTTATAATTTTATATTAATATATCATTGAATATCTTTAAAAATTAATCAGAAAATTAAACTCCTTAACTATTGGATTCCATACCCCATCCACAAACCATAGTCAAATTATCATTTTTGTTCATCCAATATAGGTTAAGTGATATATAATTGAATTATAAATTTTATTCATTACACAATCTTATAATTAATTTCCTTTAAACATTTATTGAATAGGATTATTTTGATATCTTCTAATTAGAAACATATTTTATCATAAAAAATCAATCACCATATCACCATATATATTGCTATGACGTAATAAATGATATTATTTTTTCTATTTGATATTTTGTAACCCTTCTTCCACTTTGGGCATTTATTGTAAAAACGATTAATGATTAGTTCCATTTATATTTCCTTATAAATATTCTAATACATATTCACCACCAAAAAATTTCAAACATCTATAAGTTCTAATGTTAATAATAATGGAGTGCACAAGTCATTATGATAATTTAAGATAGCTATTTTCAATACAATTTTATACACTAAATTTTACAACACCGCCAAGGAATGTTCACTATAAAAATTTTCTTTGATTCATCAATTAAATATAACTCTAAAATAATAACTAAAATGATGTTAGAGGGGAACTTATTATTCCTTATGTGCATGTATGCTCAACATAGGTTTGTGAGTCATAAGTTATTCAGTTATCCATTATGTTAATAACATGCATCCTAATCTCCATACCAACATATTCTGATAAGGGCATTCAATTTTCCTTTAATCATACATGATTAAGAACCCATATCAATTATATTATGACCTATATGATCATTGAAATTTAATATCATTCATTGAGGGAACATTTTAAAATATTCATATATGAGACCAAAATTATATTTGACCTAATGTGACCTAGTTGGACACCTTTTTCTCTAGATGTTCATGCCTAAATTTATTTACACACATCCGGATTTCCTTCAATTGACTTTAATAATACACTATAACAGTTCATCCACTTACACATATAAATATATATATCTTAAACTAAAAAATTCATGAAAACTAATTAATCATGTATTTTTCATTACCTCATAAATTAATTATTCTTTTCATAGCATTGATTTACAACATTCAAAATTTTATAATTACTCATGAAAAATTTTGAAATACCATTCTAAATAGACTATTTTCATTACATGAGAAACCCATAATAATGGATTTAGGCTCACCCCATGATTACATGAATCATAACCATATGATTGTAATGAATCTAAATCTCCAACATGTACAGAAAAAAAATCATCAGGTAATTTAGTAATGTGTGAAATGTCACTAAAGATGAGGATGATAAGTAAATAATATTTAAAATTATATGGATTAAAATGTGATAAATAATAAATTTTATTTCATGATTAATAATATGAAGAATAATTAAAATATATCTCTCAATATATTTATATTTTAAAATTTATAACACCCAATAACACATCCGTAATCATATCAGGGCTCCAAAATCATGAAAATAATTATAATGGATTATTCCCCAAATTTTTAAGAATAAATCATTATAGAAGCCTAATATTTTCTTATAATATTAAATTATTTTTAAATTAAATATCATATTTATAACCTACAGATCTAAATACCTTTCTCCTTTGAAAGAATGGGTGCATAAAATATTTAAATAATCCCAACAATAAATTCATTTCATTCTATATAAATAGTTAGTTCTTATGTCTTTTTGATCTCGTAAAACATCACAAGGTAACATGTGGAATGTATAAAATAAATGGAAGAGCTATAAAGCCTAATTATGTAATAAACATGGTATTTTAGCAAAACATATTAGTTAAAAGTCATAAAATTAAATCATTAAAGACAAGGATCATGATTAATCATATTTAAGAAAATTCTAAAGAACATGGATTCAAAAGTTCATTGAAACAATGGAATGTTTTCAAAATATAAAATATTACATAAGTATAATTCAAGGTTTACTGCCAAGACAACAAGACATGGTTGAAATGATCTCATCATGGGTTATGTTGGCTCTATCATGTAGTACATATAATATCATTTGAAAAAAAACATTTACTCAATACATTAGAGTGACATCCTGGTGTACCCATAATAACATATACATGCTTATGTGAGGTAAATTAGGAAAGTGATACTAACCAATAAACCCAATAATTTCAAATATAATAAAATGGGTTAAATAATAATGTCCACAAGAATTACTAAATGACATATCATATGGGTATTTAAGAAATCATAGACGTTTATAGGCATTGAAAATGGGAAAAAAACAAAGTGAAGTGAAAAATTAAAAAAGAGTATTTAAATACATTTATCAATGGAAATATTATGTAATTAATTAGGAATTATTTTATAAAATATTTAATGTTATTATGGGATTAAAAATTTTAATAAAACAAAAAAATTCCTTCCATTAAAAAATGTTTCATTTCATATGACATGGGTTGTTTAATGAATATTAAGGAGTTATACTTATAATAGGGTATGAAATAGAAAAGTTGCCTTTATTTATGTTTTGATATCATGAAATGCCTAGAAGGGAAGCATATAAAACATGTATGTACCCATCAAGGATGGTTGAAATAAGCTAGGTTTATATTTTTGGGACATATATTCATAATAAATAAGAATATTGCAGTGCTAAATGAAGTTAAGAAAGAGAATTCATAATGCCAAAAAAATAATATGGATCAGAGAGACCACTTTACTTATGTTCATGAATAGTTTTGAAAATTCATTAATTTCATAAATATTTAAATTAATTTCATTATTTATATAATTATGAAATTTTTACCTCTATTTTTTTATAATTTTTTTATTTTATTTTATAACTATTTCAATGAGATATAAATAATAATTTATCCTTTCTAAGTGCATTCGATTAATGCTTCTATGGTCATATTTGTTTTACATAATTATTCAATTTTAGGTAAAATTAAAATATACCATGAAATGTGAAAAAAAAATTATATGGATATCCTTTTGGATACATTATTGTCGCAAAATATCTATTTTTTATTCCTAAATAGAGACTATTCAGTTTTTAAAACATTAACGTTATGTGGTACGTTTATGTCACTTTACAAAATATCATAACCTAGATTAATTTTCATTAACTAAATTATTATTAAATAAATAATTAAATTTAAATATGTTATAATATACTTATTATAATAATATTTTACTATATAAATATTTTTAAAGACATCCTTGATGGAAATAGTTAAAAATGAATTGTATTGTTCCTCGAGGTAGTGAACTTGCCATATTTTTAATAAATTATTTCATTTAAAAAATGGAGGGTATAATATGATTATTAAAACATAAAAATATTGTATAATTACAATTTGGATAATCATATTTCCATGTTTTCATGAAATTATATCATATATGGATGGTATTATAAGAACAAAATTAAAAGTGATTAGTTAAAAATCAAACCTCATTTTTGGTTGTCTCTACATAGGGTACCCATTAATGTTCCCACAAATTGAGTAATAGTTATATTAGTAGCACTATAATTTTGTAGAGAAAATTTTGAACATAATTTGAAGGGAATTTTTCAATATCAATGGCTTTTATGTGGGGGAGGATAAGGGGTTTTGAAGGATGGTAATTTTAAAAGGATAACAGGGTTGTTTTAAAATATTACAAAATTTAGTGTATTATTTTTTATCAGGACTACCACTTTTGAAAAAAGTCTGTAACTAAATAAAATAAGCAGTTCATTTTACTTCAAATTAATGGTTTCTTACATTATAAATGACTCAAAAGAATTTAATTTTTTTATAATGATCAATTTCATATTTTTATATGTTTACTTATTCATTAAATGTTAAACTATAATATAAAAATACCCAAAAATCACTAATATTTTTTTTATCTTGATGGCAGATTGTGGCAAGGAATGCGAGGCGAACCCTATCCTGGGTGTTGTTTAGGTTGTAGGTGATTCAACAGAGAAATCATCTCACGAATTGTTTGAAGATGACTACTTTAGCCACAATGATCTCTTCAGCCTTTATTTGAAGAATCCATCTGGTTCTTGTTGGGGAGATAAAATCAATAAGTCCTTTGTTGATGGAGTTCAAGGAAAGGGAAATCCAGCTTTTCTTGATTGTGATGCTTCGGCTGGATGGATTATCTGAAAAGGGTGAACTACGCATGTCTCAGTGAGTCAATCAGTAGTGGATAAATGATTAATGTTCTGTCGATTATCAATTATTTCTAGAGTTTTAATTACCAAAGGGATAAAGCAATGGTAGTTTTTGGAACTCTCTATGCGTCTTTCTGGGATCTGTGTTTTGCTAATTTAAAGATGATGGCGATGGGTTGTGGGTTTTATTAGATATTATTTCCTTCGGATGAACTGAAGTGGCATGCCTGGAGCATTGGATCGGTTCCCCTCACTCCAGGATTTCTATGAATTCAGGAATGAGATTATAATTTTGAACCCAACTCTATCAAGAGCTCCTATGCCCAAATTTGGATACAGTTATTTAATCTTAACTTACTTTACCATCACCCTCAAATACTTTGGGACATTGCCTCATCCGTTGGGAATCCCATCAGGATTAATGGGAAGATTGAAAACCCCATGTATAGTCATTATTCTACGACACTATTTGAAGTTGATATTTCCTCCACTCTTGTAGAGGAGGTTGTTTTGACAACTAACAATGATACAATTACCCTTGGAATTCTTTACGAAAGGAAACATAAATTCTATTTGAATTATCACATCTTCAGACATTCTACGCCTGAGTATAATAAGAATAAATAATGTAATCATTATAATGAATGAGGTCATATTGAGGATAATTATAGGAGAAATAGGGTTAACAAACCTACTATTATTGAACCCCTCATTCAAATTGTTCCCCCTTTTTCTGACATGGGAAAGGGTAATGGAGAGGGATTGTAGCTTGTGGATGAGGCAGTAGATATAGAGGCCATGAATTGTGATGTGTCTATTCAGGTTTCTTCTACATTGTCCCTTGATGAATTGGTCAATAAAGAGAATAATGACAAAGATGATAAAATGGATCATGAAAATGTTATCTCTGATCATTTAGAATCGGTCACCCCTAATGAGGATCACGTGTGTTCTGAGTCTTCTAAGGAATATGCTCATGTCCTGCCACCTCTGGGATCCGCATAAAATTCTACCCTGATTCTAGAATCTAATTTGAATACTATTGTGGCATCTCCACTTCTAGGGGAATACTTCCCAGGACATTTTGATGTTGTTTCAAAGCGGTTCTTACCTACTACTCTTATGTCTACTCTGATTGAATCCCCCAAAAGGTTTTCACTGCTCACAATTGAGGAGTATTCTAGAGAAGATGATGCCTCCCATGAAACTGAGATTAATTCCCTTTAATGTAATGTACCAAGCACAATAGATGGGCCTAGTACTGGGCTCGGGTCAAAGAAATGAGCATCCTCTTCTCGAACTTCCAAAATATTGGGAATTCTCCCACAGTCCAGTCCCTTAGGAACTTTTTAATGACCAATAATCCTTTATTGGTTTGTATTGATAAACCAAGGATGGAGTTTGAGAAGTGGGGTCCTTTAAATGGGCATCTCTTGGATACTCCTTTTTTTCTAGTAATTTATCCTTTAATGACTATGAATCTTTGTTAGTGTTCATGTATGATAGTGTCTCACTTACCTCTATTTCAACCGATTCTCAATCGGTCATTCTCATATGTTCTTATTGTAATGCCCCACTTTCTGTGACGTTTGTGTATGCTTTCAATATTTATATAAGAAGGTATGATCTATGGAAAAATTTAGTGGATATTTCTGAGAATATGATGAATAGACAGATCATGCTTGGTGATTTCGATACTGTGTAATGATTTGAAGAGAAAACTCAGGAGAACTTTTATCGTGCTTCAGCTTATGACCTTTCTCCTTGAATTGACAAATGTGGTCTTGTTGAGCTCCCTATTCCCAAAGCTGAGTTCACATGGATGTGATACACTATAAATGGCTGGAAATCTAGTAAGTTGGGTAGATTCTTTGTGAAAGTGGATGATTGAAATAATGCGATTTGTGTTTCTTGGAGAATACTTCCTAGATTAATTTCTGATCATAATCCCATTCTTGTGGAAGTTAGTTTCCACTCTCAGAGGTCAGTACATCTTCCTTTTAAATTTAATAATTCTTGGCTGGTTATCCCTAGTTATAGGGAAACAATTTTAGATGCCTGAAAAAGTGAATTTCTCGGCAATCCTTCTCACATATTATACAGCAAGTTAAATATTGTCAAGGAAAGGCTAAAGAAATGGAGTAATGATTCATTTTACCCTATAGATACATAAAATAAGAAGGCTTAAATTTCTATCTTAATTTGTCAATAGGATAATTCTTCTTAGGACATGCCAATTTAGAAATACATTCAGGCTACATCCAATCTACAAAAGCTAATTGATCTGAAAGAAAAGATTGCACGGAACGAGTTTAACATCTTATGGCTAAGGGATGGAGGCAGAAATTCAAAATTGTTTCACTGTATGAAAAGGGAAAAAGGGATAAGAGATGCCTTTAGGCTCTATCTATTTAAGGCAATCTTTTTTCCTCAGAAATGGACATTGAAAATACTGCCATACATTACTTTGAGAAATTATATGCTGACTCTGATGAGGATAACTCTGAGAATGTTATTCAATGGTTTGATCCCTCGATTGAAGATGATCACAATAGGATGTTTGTTGATACACCTACTACAAAAGAGATACATGATGCTCTCTTCTCCTTAAATATTGATAGTTTGGTAGGCCCTGATAGATTTACAAATAAATATTTTATGTTTTACTGTGTTATTTTTCAGATTGAGGTTACACATGTTGTGAGTGAATTCTTCAAAACTTCATACATGCCTTTTGGAACAAACTCTATCTTCCTCACCTTAATTTCCAAAAAAAGATAATTCTCTTGACATCAAATACTTTAGGCCGGTTGCTATTGGTAACACTATAACGATATTGATTACCAAGATCATAACCCCTCAGCTGGTTTGTATTACAAAGGAACTTATATCAAGTAATCAATATTGGTTTGTACCAAGATGGAACAATCAAAACAATTTATGCACTGCCTTCGAGTGTGTCAATGTTATGAGAAGAAAGGTAATGGATGGAAATATGTATTTGAAAATTGATATTTACAATGCCTTTGACACTATTCGATAGATATTCCTCTTTCATATTCTCAAAATTCATTTGTTTTGATAAAGGTTTATTAGTATTATCAACTATATTCTTGATAGTGCCAGACTTCCCATCCTTGTTAATGGCTCTCCCAGGAGCTTCTTTGAATTATCAAGAGGGGTTGGATAGGGTGACCCTTTCTCTGGGCTACTTTTTTCCATTTTAGAAGATTATTCGAGATGGTGTCTCACTTATCTCAATAACTATGTATTATTTCAGAGGATGAAATTTCAACGAGCTTTGTGTTCCCCCTATCATATGTTTTATGCTGATGACATCCTTATCTTTGGGAGAGCGGATAAAAGTACCATATGCTCCATCAAGGGCATTTTCTCACATTAAGAGAAGGTTTTTGGACATGTTATTAATTTGGGGAAATATTTAGTTATTTTTTTGAAGGTATTCCCTCTTTGAGGTAATGTAGAGTGGATCATTAGCTTGGTGTCTAGAAAGGAGTGTTTCCATTCCTTTATCTTTGTTTTCCTCTTTTCTGGGGTAGGATCAAGAGATGTTATCTGGAGAATATTGCTCTGAAAATCATTAATCGGATTTTTAACTAGAAGGGAAAGCATCTATATCAAGAAAGAAGAATCTTTTTAGTCAATTCAGTGATCACTTCGATGTTTTTTTATTCTTTCTCTTTATATAGATGGCCCAGAACGTTGATTAAAGTGATTTCTAGTAGAATCAGAAACCTTATTTGGACCGGTTCCATTCATGGAAGAAAGATGGTAACCATTGCATGGAAGGACTCTGTCAAGCCAACTCAAATGGGTGGACTGGGTGTCAAAGATATATGTCTTTTTAACGACTCTTTGATTAATAAGTTCACATGGGATATAATCTTTTTATTTGATAACTCCATGGATTTCCTTCGAATCAGGTTAATTGACAATCTCCATAAAGGGTACTCCGTCTATCTCTGCTCATCCATTTGGCCTGAAATCAAGAAGGCTTATGCTGATCTCTTGATCTCTTCGAAATGGATTGTGTGAAGAAGATCCTCCCTCAATTTTTGGACAAACCCTGGCTATCTCAAACCATTTAAAATGATTTTGGAAACCCTAATTAGTTAATGGAAATGACCATTGCAGAATTTCATAATAATCCTTCCATAATTTACAGTCTACTAAGCTATGTTGATTCTAAAATTTGCAAGATACTATTTTAATGATAGTGATTCCCTTATTTGGATGAAAAATCTTAACAAAAGGTTTACCGCAATAGATTTCTACAGAGCCCTATGTGGTGTTTCCTTGCATCCTCATTCATCGGTTATAGTTTTTCATAATCCCTTTTTCCCCCAGCATCTACCTTGCCCATATTGATAATCTAGAAAACGAGGCTACATTTACTATATATGTGCAGTGGACTGGTTTCAGCTTGGTCACGGCCTGCATGTTCTATCTACAGGTAGAGGAATTTATTGATCACATTTTTTATCTTCCATCTTAGATTCCAAAACTTGGAATTATCTACAGGTTATTTTTCATAGCATCCTTCCTCTAAACTCGATTGAAGAAATGATCTATTCATCATATTGTGTTGATTGTAGAGAGAAAGTTCATGCACTATTATTTTCAGTTGTGCCCAACCTAATGCCCTTCACCTGGAAGTCTAGAAATGACATCATCTTCAATAATACTATTCCCTCTTTTCATGGTGGTGTGTTGGCGATCCATTCTGAAATTTAGGAATCCTCGAATATAAAAATGAGGACTATGAAAAATGATGTTTCTACCATCATTTTGTTAAGGTATCTTGGTGTTAATGGAAAGGAGAAGAAACCATTGATGTTGAAGCATGTCAGATGGATACCACCCATTTCCCACTGGCTGAAGGTTAATGTTGATGGCACGACGTCTGGATCTCCAGGTCCTTCTGGATGTGGAGGTGTGTTCTGTAATAATTAGGTATTTTCAATGTATGTTTTTTTTCTATATTGGTAATGCGTTTTCTATCGAGTTTAAGCTAAGGGCTATGATAAAATCAATCAGGTATGTCATTCTTTATGGATGACATGACTTATGGCATGAATCATATTCATCTACTGCTGTCCAAATTTGTAGATATTGGTCAAGAAATGTTCCATGGAGCATTAATTCAGTGTGGGTGGAGTTCCTTTGGCTTGAGGAGTCTATCTCACTTGAAGTGCTTTATGTTTTTCATGAGGAAAATCAATTTGGGGATGTTCTCTTCAATCGGGTGATTATAGTGGTGCGTTCTACTAGGTCCTTTATTGCACCTGATTTCTTTAATATCTTTGTTCATGAATATTCTCATGGCGATGTTTATACTCATCAATGTAAATCACCTTTTAGTCTTTATTTGTATTTTATATCTTTTATTTTTATTAAATTGTAAAGGAGTAGGAATGTATGCCTCCCGATTTCCTTGCTACAAAAATATTCATTGAAATAAATTTAAAATGTTTAGATTCCCAATATTAAATCAGTTTTATGAAAATTATTATGGAGATACGAGAAACTTAATTTATAAATAAGTAATCATTTATTTTAATAAAAAATATATAAATATGATCATTTTAGTGATCCTTTGAGAAAAAATTTATAGTAAAATAATATTTTCTTATATTCATTGTAAAACATAAAATTAATTTATAAGTCAATTTTAATTTAAAAAAAGTATTTGAAATAATTAAATTTATTATGATATTTATAATTAGTCTTTTATGTTTTTTGAAATTACAAACACTTTATATTTTTTTTAAATTATTTACATTATCTGGGAATAAATATACTATATTTCCATTTCATAAGATACCCCTATATTATTTTACATTTCAATTAGGTAGTTTAATATTCTAACGACTAGTTTGAAATTTATAACAATCAAATTAATATACTAATTGTTTGATTACTATATAAAAAATTGTATAACTATTTCAAAGGACTGGTTTTTTTCTTTTTACTAGTTAGTATGTGGTCATGGAGATAGTTGGGCATCCTCTTTTCCATGCATTACTTTTACTCGATACCGTAGGTCATGGATGTTGTGCTGCAACCCATCCTCCGTTCATTGACGCTGAGGATGGGGGACGAACCTCATTCATATTTTTTCCTCTTGTAACCCCTACTTCTCCCATTACACAAAACAACGTTCCCTTCCATGCTTCACTTGAATCAAAGTTTGTCCTAAGGATCAATATTGCACGAATGGAGTTATGTTGGTCTTGATTTCTTTGTTAGAGTTCACGGAAGCATTAGATCTCTTGGATCTCACTATGGTGGACCTTTTTGAGAATAAATTGCCCTCCATCAATGCCTTTGACTGCTTCATGTACCCTTTTTGGAATCTACAAGACCAATCAATTTTTGGTATTTTAGATGTGAAGCATATCCGGATATATTTCTTAAATGAAGATGGCCTAGTTTCTACATGGCCTTATAATCTGCGATCAATATAGGGTATTTGTTTTTCTCTATTTAAACGAACATTCAATGTTCATCTGATGTGGGAATCTATGATCACTATGATCAGGATCGTTCTACTTAGACTCCCATTTCCATTCTTGAATCTAGTGATTCTCTGATTAATCGGCAACATGGTATGGTATGACCTCTGCTTAGATTCTCATTATAATTTCATATTCCATCCAGTCTCACAATGTATTTTTGTTGAAGTTGATGTGTTGAAGTGACCACTAGACTACATCACCATTGATATTGAAGGTGAAATCCTCTCGCATCAGAAGGAATTCTATAAAACCTTAACTAATTATTGTTTTTACTTTGGGCATCTTAATCACCTAACAATAGTATGTTGAACTGGGTGACGTTTCTACCTAACGGATACCTCAAAGGTGGGGTGGTATTTGTGAAGGTATTGATGCAGTTCAATCCATCCATCCTAGGGAGAAGAACATTTATGTCTTAGTGTAGGACACAATTCCTACATCTGATATAGATTTAGTGATCGATGTAACCGAGACATCCCATTGGGAAGCTCATAAGATGGTGTTCAACCAAAATGTGGTGGAAATATTTAGCTGCCTAAAATATAAAATTAGTGTCCCAAAATGGATGTAGATTCCCATAACTAAATTGGTTTTACTTAACTGGATTAGTTTATTGATGGCCTAAGATAGTATCCAATAAGAATATCCAAAATATTTTAGTAGGTGATCCACATCTTGAGAAAGGGAATTCTAGTGTGATTGAGTAGTTTGTAAATAGAATATATGTGGGGTATTTGAGGGATTATGTAGATTAGATAGTTCAAGGATCAAGGGTCTAATATGGTGAGTGTTTTGGGTTACCTGAACCCAAACACTTTCATTTAAAAGGCCCCATCATATACACTGTCTGTATGTGCTGGTAAGAAGGACTCCCATATGGTATGTCTCAAAGGGAATAACTCCCACAATATATTTTCGATTTTGGGATAGAGTGAATTTCATGTACCTGAATAAAGGATTTAAATAGAAGAAGCTTATGAAGATACTCACCACAAGATGTTGTATAATCATGCAGTGTATAGTGACTTCCTAGGACTCTCGGTCTTTCTAGTATATGTAAGTAAACATTTCAAATTATTACCTGAGATACTCCTTAACGAAATGATAGAACATCATCATAGACTCAAAGGGATTAATTAGACACACTGGATGGATGTGAAGAAGAAAGGAATACCCTAGTTTACCTCCTCCCCTAATTAATAGATCTTCATGAAAAGTTAAATTCCATGTAGCGTGTAGTGGTAACAAGCTCCAGAGCATGCATAATGGCCCTAAAAAGCATGTTATTTTAAGGAATCCCCAAGAGAAAGAAGCTTAAGTAGGAGACTCATCTGTCATTGATCTGGTGAATGATGAAAAGGATATTGTTGGGTTAGCTATCTCCCAAGGTTGCACAAAACTGATGGAGTGTAACAATTGGGAATAAATTAATTTTTTCAATGAAGAGTCATTAGAGAAGGAATTATAGGTCAACACATCATTGGGGGTGTTAGGAACATACGGAAACAAGATCCCCCTATAGGAATTTATTCAATCCTAGGACAAGGTGGCTGAAAATATTGATGACCTCCACAAATATGATCTGGATGTAATTGCAAACACTCCAAAATAGAGTATATATAGTCGTAAGGTCTCTAAAAGACATAAACTACAATTTAATGAGTTTTCCATTACTCATGGAGACAGTTGATTTTATGATTTTTTAACTGAATGGTTTCCCACCATTCTTTAACGGTTCTTTTTTTAAATAAAAATAAATATTTTAGTGCTGAGTATATAAATATTGAAATGAACTGATTGGTAGTGTTTATATGGAATCCCTAGTTTCTTAAGATTCAAAATATTTTATTTAATACTCATTCTTATATATTTTATATAATGGGTATATATTTTCATTTTTAAGATCCATATTCCCTTAATTATATTATATATATTTTCTATATTGTTGTTCATGAGTTCATCTATTCATAGGGGTCATGTAAAGCTAATCATATCAATTATTATTATCTTATTTTTTTAATTTTCCCATTATATTATTTTCCACTTTTATTTCCATTTTTATTCATTAAATGTAATTTTAAAGTTCAAATATTAAAATTTTGATGGTTTTATCATGTGGATTTTGTGAACTATATGATATTATTGTTCATAATAAGAAACAATTATATATTATTAATGGATGATACGTTGATAATGTTCTAATTTTTAACATTCTTCCCCCTTAATAAATTACATGATCAATATTTCATTTTACAAATTATTGTAAAAATAGTTGTGCATTATTATTCTCTATGGATTTCGCAAGTTTCCATCTTTTCACCACATAAATTTGGTTTCACCATTATAATTTGACCATGTGTATTGTCTTGTTTGTATAGAATATTTTCTATATGGTCCATTATCTCCATAGACTGCCCCTCATAGGAGAGATTGTTTCCCAGCTATACCCCAATGAATTTATTTCATATGAGGGATCTTGTATTTACTTCCTCGATAGTGATATACAGAATACCTTGTGTTGACATGTTTGGTGGGAGTACTATATAATGATCAAAAACCCCGATGTAATCAGGGATCAAAAAGGAGTTATTTCACAATATACATGTCATACTACTATTCCCATATACGATGACTATAATCCATGGAGTATTTTAGAGGAAGGTATTTTCTCATATCTCAAACTACAAGTCATATTTAAAATTTTGAGTATAACTATTACTTTAAATCAATGTATCATTAATGTGTTATTGAATGGTATTGAACTTTTGTACCATTATCTATAGCATTTGGGGAACCAAAATAATATATTTTCTAACACTATCTCTTCATGTTAGTGTTTATATCACATATCAAAAATGTTTAATATATATCTATTAGGATATATGAGTGGAAATTATTATGATGTAATTATTTCACCCCAATAATTTTGACTACATGGAACATGGTCCATCCAATATGACCATTAAAATAACATTAGTGTTATATTATATTTGTTCTAATTCCATTTTGTATGATCATGAATCATTTATTATTTTCTATGTGTGTGGTATTCCCATTCATGATGAGTATTTGTTAATAACTATATAGAATTATAAAATATTCCCAAATTCTTATTCTTCCTAATAACCATGGTATGAAAAGTTAACATATTTTTTAAAATCAACACACTAAATATATTGCCTCATTACATTCATTGCATATTCAATATACCTTATCTAAACTAGTATAGTGATCACTTTTTTAAAATAATACATGTGATTTGATTCTTATAAATTTGAAATAATTAGTTTTTCTTGGAACCCTTATCACTGGTAAAATGGTGAATATTGAAATACTATGTCCTCAGTTATATGAATCCATTATCAATTCACTTCCTCTATCCCCCAGTAGCCTTGTTCTTTGAAATATTAATTTCCTTTATTCCATGGAATGAAACAACTCTTCATAGATTTCACTTCCCTAAAAATACATTGGAGTTGATTCCCACTTCCTTGAGATACGTAGTGATTCACAGATCAAACATCGTGGATAAAAATATTACTATTGTGGGCTATTTCATAATAATTTTATCTTTAATTCCATATCTGTAAAAAAAAGTTAAAACTAATTAAATCATTGAAATTTTATTTTCCCAAATGTTTAGAATTTAATTAATATTTCCTATTTTTTTATATGTATGGACATTTAAATACCTATTACTCATAACATATTCCAAGTAACTGATAGATCAACTATAACATATATCACTAATTTCAGTAAATTATATAAAACCATCTAAATAAAGTATTTATTTCAATCAAATATGCCTTAAAATAAACTTATATAATGTATATCCATAATATTTGAGTACCTATTTATTTTAATGTTTCATGAACATAAATATCATGATACAATTTTAGTCAATGCTTCATGAGAATAACAAATTGTAACTTATTTCATATTCTATTGTATGGATGGTCCTTTTATAAAATATTTAATTTAAACATATATTATCATATCCCAGTAAACTATTTTTTGTCAAATTTATATAACTATAAACATTCATAACCTATTTCGGTCAAAACTTTATAACCTTAAACAACTAACAAATATATAAATCAAAGATAGATTACCTTCATATTTTATTTTTTATTAATATAAAATGATATACCATGATTTTTAAATTATAGAGATATAAAATTTGAGCTTTTTAAATATAATAATTGGTTATATGAAAAATATCCAAACCCATTATTGATAATCCATAAAATTATAATGATTTCAAAAAACATAATTCATATCAATGAATAAGAAATAGTTCACATCGTAAGAAAACCTAGACTAGTAAAAAGTCATGTTACACACTCTAGGTCCATTAGATATAGGAAATATTATGGAATTTTATTATTCTCCATATATTTACATTTTTTTTGTCTTGGGAGAGGGAAATAGGAATATTAAATTATGGTTCGACAAGAAATTTTGGGAATGAAATTCATTTACATATACATTCTTTTACGAAAAAAAATTATTCTCTCATACATTCCATATCCGAGTGGAAAGACCTCAATTTACATTGATGGTGTATGTTAAAATGGCCAACCAATAATAATCTATGTTAATGATCTGAGGGAAAACCAAAACATCCCTTATTCATTTTTTGAATAGATTATGCTTGGTTTGTGGATATTTCACTAACATATATTACATTTCAATATAGTTCCATTGAACACACCCCATTGTTGACTTGTAGGACATTGGAATATATTTGGAAATATCTTTAGAGATTTTTTGGTGATAAATTTTATGATTCTATGTCTTTGTGAGACTAGTAATGATATTATAAAGTATTTTCTATATTAATATCTTACATGTATTTTTTTAATGAAATGGTTGAATACGCATTTAATTGATTATCATATGGTAAAATATTATAGCACTGTTGAATTTTTAATGTTGGTTTTTCTTAATGCATAACCCATGTTTGGTCTACACAAGACGTTTGGTTGAGGAATCCATTGTCCATGAATTTAATTAACAATATTAATTAAATATATTTAATTTATTTTAAATTACCATGACCCAATTATGTATATAAATTAAGAGATATAAAAATTATCTAGGGTTATCAGAATAAACCCTAGGATAATTTAGATGATCACTGGGAATTCTAAATTGGAAGATCAAGATCAAACAATGCCAAAAATTCAAATAATGTCAGATTTATATATAGCGAACACTAGTGATCATCTTCATCATTTTCAAATTGATTCTACAACAATTATTGATCTTATATCACGAAAGGATTAATTATTTGTGGTTTCCTAATATTTGATTAAATTATTGAGAATGAATTTAATTATCTTCTTTTGATCAATGATGATTTGAATATTCACATGAGTGCATTCAATATTATGAATTATTGAAATCAATTTATTTTTTCATAATTTTTTTTATCACCATGGGATATCCCTCACATTCAATCATTGGCCAATAATCATTATCTAATGAAGGATCCACATTGTTAATTTGTATTTATTCCTACTTTTTTTCATGTTCACCATTTTAGTCCCACTAGGTCATGGTTCGACATTAATGGGGGTTTTTCTAGCTTGATCAAACCCCCAAAAATAATTGTTCTTGAGTGAACAAAAATCTAGATGGTCATTTTCATATGTGTGGGGATGATTTGTGGATTAGTTTTCCAGAATTCAATATCTATAGAGGGAACAATAATGGCAATAAATAGTGGTGTTTTGAGGATATTCACAAGGGACCATGAGGAAAAAATTTAAATATTTGTAGTGAATCTATAATGAATGAACCAAGGTATGCACTCCCTAAAACATTTCATTGTATAAATAGTGGTGGAGGAAGTGTATTGTGGCACATAATGTTTTCCTCAGGATTCTACGGGAAACCTACCAACATGGTGTGTCTTCCCGGAACACACACTATATAGTCCTCTAACTATAGTGGATCTTGTATTGGTGAATATGATGATCAACTATTTTTGGCAACACTGACACTCCATGTGACTCTCCCCATGTAGCTAAGATGTGATTGAGCTACACAAGATTATGTACCCCTGAAATATGTTATATTGTGTACTCCAAGACTACACAAGCACACAAAGGTGAATATTGGTACGACCTTGTACCCATGTATAAAAAAGTATACAGGTATTTCTAAGAGAACTTATGCATGAACTGGGTGGATAATAAAAAATTTGTTGTACACTTACATGAGGTTAATACTATATTTCTAACTAATACTTGTGTAGGTGATGAGAAATCTTGGAGGCCAGGTTATGTCACATAATTTGTGACCCCATTTACACATCATGTACTTTTAAAATGATATACCACCCTATATACCACCTTCAGCTATAATCAAATTTGGGCATGTGATTATCCTATACTAATAGTTTTCCATGTAGAGAAATGCGTTCTCCTTGATTTTTCCTTTTGAAAAATAATGTTTGGATTTGAATGAATGATTCTTCTTTAGGTGATGTTGTACCTGTAGAAATGATCAGTAAGGATTATCAGTGAGTATCCATGGATATAAACCCCCCAGTTACACTAGGGTGTGGGTACCCCATACTCCTAACACTAGTTAAGTGGAACCCATGATGGATTAGGGAATGGATCCTCTACCCTCTTAGCAGAACCCTATATTTTTACTATAGAATGGGTCCTATAACCTCTAATTGAAAGGCCTATCATAATAGGGTGTGGGTCCTCTACCGTCTGAGTTGCACTACCTATTACACTAATGTGAGAAACGTTTTCCCACTATGTGTCACCCTATAACACACATGTTTATGGGACCACTGTCTTTATGAAGAGAATGGAACCCTGTATTTTGATAGGGAAAGGGTCCACCATTATCAAAGTGGAACTCCACTGATGCACCTGGGTGAATATCCTTTATTAAATTATTGAGTTTCAACCAATGGTGATATTTTTTATGGGTACTATATTAATATAATTGGTGGTACACCCGTAATGTGTGGTACCCACTAATGATATTGGGAGCGTTTCCTCTTATTTTGTATTGTGTGGAACCCCATTATAATTTATGGGTTTGGTTATCCAATGTAGTAAGTAGAATTCCCTTATTGTACTAGGGTTTTGGTCCTCCATTTGAGGTTGTGACCACTTTGGTTATAGATTAGTGGTGAGTCATGGACCATCTACAAGGCCATCTCAGACTGATGTGTGAGATGCATGTCATCGTAGATATAAATATTGAGCTATAATAAAACTCATCATCATAGGCTAGACAATGATATATAGATACCCTTTCTTGGACATCTAGGTTTCCTTTGAGCATATATATATTTTTTTTTGTTCAATATCCTTATTTTTTTGGGGTGAGATGACTAATCATATCATATAACATTATTTATCTGTTTTTGGTTTGGGGGTGTCTTACTATGTATGTTTATATGCACCCATACATTATATTTTCCCACATGTGTTATGTCTTATTCATGTGATGTCGAATCTGATAGTGACATCAGTTGGGAATATTGATAATCAGGTCAATAGACCATGTTTGGTGATCGGACATGGATATATAGAGTTGAGATCTCACATATTTATTTAATTATATATTTTATTAGGTTGAGACTTTATTTATTATTGTGTGTGAATTTTATTGAGTACACATCATTTTTATACTATTGTACCATCATATATTCTGAAGAGTCTATTGCATGAGTGGTTTTACTATAGATGTTACCACTATTTTTTATTTATATTCTCCATTTCATGGATCAAGTTGAGTTGTTTTTATTGGAAAACAATGAAAATGCCACCAATTAGAAATATTATCTCTTGGATCTTTTCAATATCCCTATGCCTATATAAGATTGTATTAGGATCATAATAGATCATCCTTCCACTGGATATGTGGTAGACAATGTGTTGGGTCTTCAAGTATTAGTATAAAGTCATTTTATTACATTGGATGATGTCTGGAGCTGTCCCCTTATGATGAATTTGATGACACATGGAAAAAAATTATTTTTTTGAGTGCAGATTTCAAACTAGGTAACAAACTTTTGCGGTGGTGGACTACATATCCATACACCAGGACAATGACTACAAGGTTTTTGACTCTGTATATCAAGGTCATAAATGATTATAGATGTACTACATGAATCATATTATATTGAGTTATTTAACTATTATTTGAGTCAACTCCCAATATATATATTCTGATATTATCTTTGTATGCTGTGATCACTTTTAGGAAACTTCTATGATGACAACTAGAAATGTTAAAAATTAAGGATCTTAGAGTAGATCAAATGAGTGATAATTGTTTAGTTCAAGGGACATCTCATGATATGTTTCTTCTAGGTTGGTAGGTAGCAATACTAAATCCTCTCAAGAAGCAGATAATATCATCCCTGAACACTAATAATACACACAAGCTTAGAATTCCCCATGCTTTCCAATGTCAATTACCAATAGGGTTCTATGATGATCTAGGTCACCTGTCAGTGGAGGATTGGATTGAGTTGGAGATTAGGGTCTTTAGGCTTATGGAGAATCTGACAAATCAGATGGTTTCATTATAATTTTGTATTTCCCAAGGATCACTAGAGAACTTCTGTGGTCGAGTAATGGAGACTCGTGATGAAATGATGCTATCATTTTCTAGAATCCAATAACTTTAATTCATTGAGTATTAACCTCATTATTGAGGTCAATTTTTATCTAACATATTCATTAGCTATTTATGGGTAGTATAAACATCGTTGAGAATTCCATGAGGTTCACTAAAGTTACAGCATACGCCATAGATATGGTGTAGGATATTTACATTGCATGTGGAGGTTCAAGTGTTATCCCTGTATAGTCATCCACTCAAGATTGTTCCATTTGTACATTCAAACCATTGGTGGTGTAATAGATAATTTATTAGTGATATAAAGATTCATATCAGAGGGATTTCAAACAGATGAAGCTTGATGTGGGTGTAATTCATCAGATTTGTCTACAGTTGCTAGCAGCTACATGTCAGCTCGATCTCGAAATAGCTGGCATCCTCATTGCCCATCATTATCTTGTAGACATGTGATGTAGGGTATGGATAGTGCACTAGATATTATTTTATATGGTATTATTATACATGCGATAGGTCACATCATATTTAATATGATTTTTTGACCCAACATGCCATGAAGGGTAGGTATAAAGAAGTTGGACCTCCCTGATTGAAGCAATACCATGATTCGAGTTATCCTATTCATTTTTATAGTGAATATATGGTGGATGTTCTAGAAAAGTTGTAGGTATGGATCCATGCAGAACCACTTGTAGTGTAGTCAAAATCAATGAGCTACTTCTACCACCACTACTAGGGGTCCATCCCAAGTTTAGGGGCCATGAATTCAGGGATAATTCTAGCTACAATATATGGAGGATTATGAATAGATATCCTATTCAATTATTAGAGGTGTGATATATATCTTTTATAATCTATACTCAATACTTATAAAAATGGGTGGGAGTCACTCCTTTATATTTCAATCCCTCAAGTGAGAGCTAAAACTCCCATTTGAGACATTTGCAGAGAATATTTTTCTACTGGTTTATAATGGTTTTGATTCTTTAATATCTTGTATCTGATGCAATAGTGAGTTGATTATACATGGTTATAGTTTTACTAGAGAAATTATTGTAATTTTTATGAAATCATACGAAATCATTATGGGTACAGACTTGTTATCAATGGTTCAGGCTCAAAATTACATTCATTGATAGTGAATTAGTAGCATTTAGACCAATGGGATGATATTATACTTAATAGGAGATGGAGTTATTATAGATTAATGTGTTTTTATTGTGATAAGTGGTTTTCATCCCATTACACATCAGTTAGAGAATTTTATCCTTTGCACATCAGAATATTTCAACTCTAGATTACATTGGTAGTGGAGAAGATTATGGATGTCTTCAAAAAGATAATTTCCAAACTACCTATACATTGAGAGAAGGAATTATGTATTTACATACACTTCTATACAGTAGTGATATCTTCTAGGAAAAATCATATGAACACAATTTGAGGTCTGGGAGATAATGGTGTAGTTAGAAGACCTTAATGTGAAGTTTGTTCTCAGAAACGATGTGTCCCCCTATGAATACCACGTTTTGTTTTTGAAAAAGGAGTATAATGGGTTAAAAATTTGTTTTGTTGATTAGAAATTGAACTAGGTAATGTTAAAGAATATAAATCCATTATTTAATATTTATTAACTATTTGATCAGCTATAATGCATGAGTCGGTTCTCAAGATCATTCTACAGGACGACTACTACCTATTGAGGGTTTGTGAGGCTGATATTATGAATATGGTTATCAAATTTCACTATATATACAATGATATCCTACTTATACGTTTAAATGTGAAAAATTTCTTCTATCCTTTTTATGGGATTGATAAACTGCATCATTCAACCATGGTTGGACTGATTCGTGGTTGTATTTTTTTATGGAACACTCATTTATGATTTATAAAATGAGGATCGTTTAGAACATAAAAGGGTTGTCTTAGACTTACTTTTATAGCCCTGTATTTATTGTAAAGATTCAAAGTGATATTTTTGGATCTATGAGGCTCACATTCTAGGTCATGTGATATCTGAGTATATATTATCAGTGGGCCGATAAAATATTAATTTGGTGATTGCATGTGATCCACCATATATCATTTCAGATGTACAACATTTTCAAGCCCTGGAAATGAACAAAAGTAGGTTTCTTATTAAAAAACTAGGTAATATTCCCCAATTATTACACTAAAGATGAATGTGAATTCATTCATTAGGAATGAGAATTGACTAATAGCCATCGATTATTTGTGGTTGAGTTTGAGTAGTGAACCTGTGTGGATACAACCAGAGGAGGTATTTGAGTACATAATATTTTATATTTCCTTTGTAGTTGGTCTTGAAAGTATATTTATGTTGATTTAGGTAGTGATTACATAAGGTGTTAGGCAGTTGTGACCCCATGAGCCAAATCACATGAATCCTGACATGGAGTTTCTAGTGGTAGTCTTTTTATGAAGAATTAGAGACACAATATTATGGGAGAACATATTTTTATATTCCTATATAACCAATATATTTTGAATTTATTCTCTCATATAGATTTCAACATTTGGTAGAGGTTCACATTGTAGTTCTTACAAACCATTTTTGTTGATATAGTATATAATCGTTGGATAGTCAATGTGGTGACTTATGCAATTAGTAGGAAGAGTCTTTCTATATTTCTATAGGAGGGTATGGGTAGTTTCATGTGATGTAGATGATCCTTCATGATTATATGGGGGTATATTTTCAAAAGATGATATTGTGAAATCCTACACATACATATCATGTGATTCCAACCTTATTTGGAGACATTTACTATAATATTCAACATGAATTCGTATTTATAAGAGATTCCCCAGATTAATTTTTAGAATTAAGGGATTACATAATCCTTTTCTAAGGAAGGATGATAATTATTGTTATGTTACATAAGGATCCATTTAAAAGTACTACATTTCCACCTTGGCTATACATCATTAGTGTAAAATGATGTACATGGTCCTTCTGTAGAAGATTAGGTGAACTAGAATGAGGTAGATCATCACTATGTTCAACAATATGAGTATGAAATGAGATCGTTTGAAGGCTAAGAATGAGGTTTCATTTTGTTTGAAACATTGATGCACGCCTGTCGTGGGGCGTGGCAAAACAATATTTTATTTAACTACGTATAGTATAGCAGTTGATCCTATGTAGTCTCCCGAAGAGGAGTGCACACAAAACAAGGTTGTCACTTTTTGTTGATTTTCTTAAAAAGATTGGTTTTAACAAATTTGAATGACTATGAGAGAAAAAAACAACATAAATTGATTGATTTTAACAAATTATAAAGACGGTGATCAGATTAGGTTCGGCTAGACTTAGTGTTGTTCCATCATGGTTTCCAAATTTTATCTCTTCTTCTTCCTTAAACTGGTAAGAGAGTTGTGATGAGAATTTTCCTTTCTAAAATCATAGATTGGTATATCCTCCTTCCAATTTGTTTAGGGTTGTAGAAGGTCTCTTGATTAATTAGAGAAATCTCAGACCTGGAATTGTTGTTCCCTAATAAACCAAGATTTCGACATACAATCTTACACACGTGCTTGACAACCGTCGAGCAATCACCACCCAACCCTAATCATGTTCCACTGTATACAGATTAGAATTGGGTGGAGGGAGATGTGATCATCGACCAAAGAAATTTATAATTTCAGAATAAAAACCTTAACACAACCGCATTCGGAATTTAATACTGAATTATGAATTGTAAGTGGAAGAAGAAAGAAGAACAAATTTTATTCATTTCAAGCACAAAACTCAAGCACAACACATAGGTCCATCATCCCCTCTTTCCGATCACTCAAATGAAACTACCCCTCCATGGATGGGGTAAGTGAGATAATGCGGGAGAGGAGATACATTTTAAAACAAAAGAAATAAAAGAAAAATATGAGACGTTCTTCTCCTTGGTGCCCCAGAAGGAATGGGGTGGAGAATGGGATGGATTGAGGGGGAGGAGCTCTCCTCCTTTTATAGGCAGAATACGACCCCCGAAATATTGAGCGTTTTCTACCCAATTAATGACCTCTTCACGCGTTCCACTCTTCATTAATGTTGTGCACAATTAACTTGGCCGTATCTCCCCAAAATTTCAGATCATTTGAAAACCGGATGAAGGAGTTATGAATTTTTCATTCTCGATTTCTGTTTCTGGATGAAGTTTCAAGGATGGTTCCTCCAAATGTATGTCGTTTAATGGACTCCTTAATGACTTCCAAACTTCCCCAAATTTCTTTCCGATTCGCCACTATATGTCCCCGTCATAGCCCAGGTGGAAACGCATCATTTAGATAATTGTAGGCCGAGTTTTATTTCCTTTATGTTGGGTGGGTCCACGCTGTCCGCTCGGAAAAATTCCCAACTTCAATGAATTGTTAGACACTTTAGATGGCCGAATAAGATCCTGGTATAGAAGACAAAAATGAAGCAAATAAAATAAGGATTATAAAAAAATTTGAGTCAGAAAATTTGGAATTTTATTTTTCCATAAATGACCGAAATACCCCTGACTTAAAAATCTGTCAAAATTCCATAAATAGTCGTTTTTCACATTTGGGTTCAAAATAACACTAAATCCTAAAAACATTACAATTACCCATCCAATAACACTTTTTTGGGAGTATAAACAATGATATTAAATATAAATTAATTGAAAATATTTGCTCTATCACACATCATTAGGAGATATCTTAATGGAAATGGAATGAAAAATCTATGTACACTATGACACATATTACAATAATATAAAGAGCCCATGATGCATTCTATGTGATTTTAGACTAACACAAAATGTCATCACACATCATTTTCATCCTGGAGAAGTGTTTAATAGAGAGTCTTGGAATGTTTTACATGTGGTAGGTTTCTAATCATCATGGAGTACCCTCAAAAATTGTACCTGAATGTGATTCATGGTTCATGTCATGTGTTTGGAGAGGTCTGGAGGAGGAATTCTAGACTTAGTTGGGTATAATTATAGAATTCAACTCCTAAATTGATGAGAATACTAATGATACTATACTATTGTTGGATGATGAACATAGGGAATGATATTTTACCTTAGTTGAATCTAGGAGTACTAATTTCCATTAGTACAGTTCACATATAACAAAAGGTATCACAAAATGATTAACATGCCAGTTTTTGAGGCCCTACACTATAGTCCCTTTTGGTCACCATTGTTCTGGACTAAGGATTGGGAGAGATATCATGATGGGAAATAGTTGGTGGAGGTGGTGATAGAGAAGGTTCAAGTGATATTTTTGAAAATTAGGACTAACTATATATATTAGATATCTTATAAAGATTGATTTTGATTGACATTGTTCATCAAGTAGGGAGTCTATTATTTCCTGATATTATCATGAAGATGGTAATTAGAGAGGATTATAAGTAGTGGGAAGAAATAACTATTGTCTATTAGGCCCTTGGACATATACTAAAGGGTTGTATAGGATTGAAATTTCCAAGCCTTACCGCCATATTTTAATTGGTGAATGTTGTCTTCCATGTGTCACATCTTAGGATAAACATTCATGAACCAATGAACATTATTAATTATGATTACCCTGACATTGATGTTATATCCACCTTCGTTGAGTACATGTTAGGGACAGAGGATTGATATGAGTGGATCTTGTGAGTAAGAACCACTACAATGGATCATAGGCTATAAAAGAATGATAACATTTATGAGAGATCCTAGGATCATGGGAGCCATATATAAACTCATTACCCACACATTTTTGTATAAATTGTGGGTTTTACGGTGAAAGGACTTTGAAGAGTGGAGGATGTAATGACCTTGTTTTTCCTTATAATAAATTTGAATATATTAAAAAAATTAAGATCCTATATCCAAAATGTCATGATATTCCTTGGATTTTCCATCACGGTATTGATATTATAAAAATATTCAATAAATTAATATAACACATGTGTAGATTTCTGAAAAATAGAAATAAATAAATAATGGAATCTGAGATGGAAAAATTGATACCATTTTAGAATTTGGAATGAGGTGTTTAACCAAGGTGTGAGATAATGTTTGTCCACACTAGAAATTAAATTAATATAATCTTTGGTGTAACACTAAATTGATGTAAATAATTAATTTTAATTATTTCATTTTAAATATCCATGATCAAATCTACAATATAAATACACCACTATAAAACTTCACCAAATATATATGGATAAAATATAGGATAATTGGTAGGATATTTAGTATTTATTCATTAGAAGATAAAAATAGGAAGATGGTAGATGATCGGATCAAGGTCGATCAAGAGTAAGTGAACGAAGTGGATCATATTCCACAATGGGGAACACAATAATAATTATTAATCAATCCTGAATAATCGTAGAACTCAATTTTTTTAGTTATTTCTATTTTGAGAAAAATATTGTGAATGAAATTAATTATTTTATTTTGATCTATCATTAGTTTTACCGTATAGGAACACAATCAATAATGTGAGTTTTTTTTTAAACAAATTATTCTTTCTATGCATATTTGTCACCCAAAAATATTCAAATACTATAATTTTTTTCCACAAACTCTTACGTGTTTGTGTTATAATTTTTTCATGTTATTTTATCCCCACCATTCTTTGCATTATATTTCATTCGACCATGTGTTCTAAGATTGACAGTGTCGAAGGATGTTCTAGCTTGATCAAGACACTATATTCAACATGGGTAAGAAAATTATAATTGGTATGGTAATTTTATAATGGGAAACAATTATTTCTAGAAGAGGATTTGTGGATCTAGGATATGGAGAAGGAAAAACAATGAGAATAGATAGTGGCATTATGAGGTGATGCATTTGCAGTCAATTGAGAAGAATCTATCCACCGGTAGAAGATCGGTAGTGGATAACCAAAAGTACACATTCCCATTAGTGACTAGAGTTGGAATTTATGGTTTTGGGGTATGGAGAATAATGTTAAATATTCCATGGGATTCTATTAAAATTTCAACTACAGTATGTGTAGTGTAAGGAAAAAAACCATGTTGTCCCAAAGATATAGAGTTTAGGGTTTGAGGGATAATAAGGATCCAACGTAGTGTAGTTGGGCCCCCATGTCATGTGACTATCCTTGGGTATCCAGGTCTTGTTATCGTTTCACATGGACATGGACCAATATAAAAGGATTATCTTTTTTTACATTTAGAGTACATAGGCACACCCTCGGGCACACTAACTTGACTTATTACTTCAGAAAAAACATATATATTCGTATATGTATGAGATCACGAGCATGTCATGGAAGGATGGGACACGATGTATAGTACCCTAACATGTGTTTTAGTATTACATGTATTGTTATCCAGGTCACGGAGAGGACAAAACCATGTGTTCATGTTTGTTGAAACACTATGTGACCTGTTTTACACATAGTTTACTTTTCAAACAATCATCCAACATATTTATCTCATTGCTCTAGAATCAAATTTATGGCCATGGTTATCATATAATGATTTTTTCACATAAAGGGTGAAGTTAGACTTAATATAGTAATTTTATATATTTCATGAGGTTTTGAGAGTGTGATTCATCATTTGGGATAATGGAACCATCACAAATTGAAAAACATGATCATTAGATAGAGGCCATAGTTGGAAAAAACCATTTCACACCTGGAATTGGGACTCATATACTCCATAAATTGATTGAGTAGAACTCCCCCCCCCCCCCGATCCACTATGGTGGAGGTATGCTACACTCTAAGTGGAACACCTATCTTATTAGAGAGTCGGTTCTCTTTACTCAGAGTGGTACACCCCATGTTGTACTAGGGTATAGGTCCTATAACCTTTGTATGTTACCCCATATCATACTAGGGCATTGGTCCTCTACATATTGAGTGGCACTAAAATGCATTGGGAAAAGAAAATTATATCTACACCTAACGAGTGGAACCCACATAACATGTTAGTGTATTTTTTATCCATTATATTAGTGGCACCCCTAGTGTAGTAGGGAACACATTATTCATTAATCTATCCAAAGGAACCCTCTAATTCACTATAAATGATGCTCTATTGAAAAACTTTATATAGTCCATCTTGATACAGTAGGTTGTCAGTACTCTATCCATATACTATGTGGTATCCCCTATCATTGTATTGCATAAGTCCTCTATAAAAAAAGTTGAATCCCTGATTATTCTATAGTATAGTTCCTCTATTTGTGATTGTGTACCCTTGGGCTATGGAGAAGTGGTGAGGTATGGGTCCTCCAAATGTATTTCTCAGAAGGACGTGTTAGATACATGGAATAGATGATGGATCATTAGTGC
The DNA here is from genome assembly GCA_963277665.1 of Viscum album. NCBI lineage: Eukaryota > Viridiplantae > Streptophyta > Magnoliopsida > Santalales > Viscaceae > Viscum > Viscum album. The sequence continues at coordinate 465,243,622 of OY728119.1, forward strand.
TATCAGAATACTCATCATATTAGGATGGGAATTGAGATGGATATCTACTACCCCTCTCATATGGGTTTCTATTGAGCATATATATATATTTATTCCTAGGATTCATTTACCTACTTATTTCCCATGAGTTGAGTACTCTTATCATATATCTCTATTGGTACAATTATTGTTTACATGATGTCTTACTGGGTTTGTTTATACTAACCCCATCATTGGACTTTCCATACATGTCATGTCTTATACTATCAAAATACACTTTGGTGATGACATCGGTGGAGAATAGTGATACTCGGGTTCATATGACATGTATGGAGGTCGAGCATGGAGATCTAGAGTGTAAAACTCTTATCATTATTTTATTATAGTTTTTTAGGTTAGGAATAAATAACTGGGTTTTTAGGAATTTTCACCCTTAACAAATTAGTTTTATTATATTTCCCCCTAAAGTATTACTATGAGGTTATCACATTAATTGTTTTATTGAAGTTGTTATAGCTAATTTTTATTAGATTGTATTATTTCTTGGTGATGGTTTGCTGCATGAATATTGGTAAAATATTTAAATTCCTCCCATTTACATTATTACTTCTTAGAAAATTTCTCTATCCCTTGGACTATTGGTGGTGGGATTGGGGTAGTGATGACCCGACCATCCTCCAACCTAGTGGGTAGTAGTGGGTTGGGTCTTCACATCTACGTTCACACATCCATGAAGTGATTGAACTCTGATTAGTTATTTGACATACTAAAACTATTCTTTGGTGATATAATAAGAATATATCACATAATGATTCAAGTCTTATTGAATATATATTAAGAATATTAAATCATTAATACCATTTTCATCCATTGAATCTATACCGTATTGATAGTGATTTATGAAAAACATCATTCCCACATTTGTACAAAGGATTTCAATTGTTTAAAATGATATTCTCTATGACCACTTGTTTTTTTCAAAATAATTTCATGTTTATGGGAATCATGGAAACCAAAATGAAGATGATTTAATTGAAAAACTGTTATACCAACCTGAGAAACACAAATATAAGTTGTAGAATAAACACATAAAAATATGAGTCTAGAATGAAAAATTATCATTTTATGTGGAATACAATGTTTTTAGAAAACCATAATATAATAAAGCTGAATTGTAATTAAATAAGATCCACTAAAAACCCTACCTAGAGGATTTTGTGAAATTTTAATTCACCGATGAAGAAGTATTGACCTACTATTGGAGAACTCGTTTCTCAACATCCTAAGAAACTTTCATCTTATAATGTTAGCTACCTATGCGGTGAATTTATGTTAAAAAGGATAAATTATGTTTTCTCAACACTTAAACATTAAAAAATTTCTTTATAAAATGTTATTTGTAGTTTACGTTTTTATATCTTGTCCTTGTAACTATATGTTTGGTTTCAATTTCCCCCCCTGTATATGTTTTACGAGAAAATATCTATCATCATATGATTGAAGATAAACATAGTACTGATATTACAATAAATTAATAAGATCATTATTTTAGAAATCATATTTCACATTAATCAATAAAATCATTTAAATGGACCCATGATGTGTTCGATAGTGCGTTCTTCCAGCACAAATGCCTTGAAAATATGACAAATATTGTTAAATTTTCTAATTATTTTCTTCTGATGGGATTTAATGGCCAAATAAAAGATGTTTTCTAAGACCAAATTTTTAGTTACATTTATTCAATTTCATCCATAGATATTAATCCATACCCACAAGATAAAATAGTAATTTACCCATAGAAATGATCAAACAATGATAATATTTCTACTTGTGATTGGACTATAAGGAATGATTTCTCAACATATTGAACCTAGATATCCCATGATAATGATTATATACTATGATATCTCTATGTATGATGTATATTATCAATAATTATAATAGAGGTAATGAATAGTGTATCTCATCCACTAGTTGCCTCTAGCCTTATAGGAGACTCATCTTTTGAAGTGGCCTAAACATGAATCGAATGTTCAGGTTTATTTTCACACTATATAGATAATTGTATTCCTTAATGAATTATTGAATATAATCTACTGACCATAACCCCACATAGTAGTTTGTAAAAGGATTCATTGAACTGTTCTTCCCATTACACCATTTGATCTAAACTACACCCTGTTTATGGAATATTCACAATTATGATTTGTTAGGTATTCGTTATATGGTGGGTAAATATAAATTTTTGAATCCTTATGTGTCAGTATAAAAATTATTGATTCAAAATATGATTATGTTCCTTATGGACACCATAATAACAAATCATAGGTTCTCCCTATAGGAATCATAATAGCCATACAATCCAATTAATTATATAAAGATCATAGATAATGGATCCATCCAACCGTCCCTTATGATCCCTATATAAAAAGGAAATTATGTATGGGAACCACTCATGGGTGCCACATTAATTATACATAAGTGAGTCATGAAGGAACCTAAAATGTTGTAGTACAATGTATCTTATGTCCCCCATTAACATGAAAATATCATTATCAGTAACTGATCTAGCCTAATCACTGCAAACATTTCACAATGGGGGGGTAAAAGGTAATTTTGAAAAGTATTGGTGTTTTGGAGCCATATAAACCATTTTGATCTACAATACACCCATAAAAAAGTTTTATTGGCCAATAAATAATTTATGGGGCCTCTTAAATATATACATGACCTAGTATCTGGTAAATTTTGGATACTTTTGAAAGTAATAGTTTTATTATCTTACTGCCTCTTAACTGAGGGTCCATCATAAATGTATTATTTTTTATCAAAAAATGGGTAATCCTATGGTGGAATTACATAATAACTGATTAACATATATAAGAATTCTACAAGACACAATTTTTGGTAAAACAATCTTCTAAAACTATACCCCATGGGGTGTAGTATATTTCTTAAAAATAGACCCGTTTGAGTCATTTTCATTGCGATCATGTTTAAAAAGATATTATCATGAAATCATAATTTTTTTCTATTGAACCGGGGATAAAAATTTATTTTAATAAAACAAACTAATGGAATAAATGAATAAGGACTATTTTTCTACATCAAATTTATCATAGTATCCATCTGCATATTATACTATCTATTTGGGGCCATCCAAGGTTTCACTTGGTTCCACAAATTCATCATTAATCTACACTAAGTTAGGGATGATGAAAACCCAAAATATATTCCATTTATATTTCCCAATTTACTTATGTTGATTACATATATTTATTATGGAATCATAGTAATTACCTCCATATTAGGAGGAAATATTTTGCATAAACCATGAATTTGTAAATAAAAACTTTTTAGACTAGATCAGTCATTCATAGTAGCAATATAGACTCTTTAAAACATTCATGTACTCAATAGTATTAGACTATCGATTTAGTGAATGTCCACACATTATTAAATCCAAAATTTAGTTATTATCCTCCTCCATGTTCAATTAGAGATGTTATATGAAGCAATAAAAATTCAAAGGAAATGGGACAATCCAAATTATCTTAGATACATACAATTAATTGTTAGTAATTCATGATAAATGTATCTTTATCTTTATCCCATAAAATGTGGTGGTCCTCAAATTATTGATATTCTTTATTTTATTATTTGTAGATTATGAAATGTTCCAATGACAACATATAGATAAATGTAGTAATCATTAGTTTATCGTGAATGGTAATGTCATTGAAAAGAAGTTGATCAAAAATAAGGTTGCATTTTTTATAACATGTTTTTGACGGAGAAGTTTTCTTGTTGGATAATTCAATATATACCTCTATGAATATTCCTATCATTTGCATCTTCACTTTCAAAAGTAGTTTGAGTCGACGATTTAGTATCACATGTGGCCATTTCATCGAAATATGGGATAAATAGTGGTGTATGTTCTATAAATTATTGATAATAAATTTTTTAAGAAAAATATGAAAATAATATCATTGAATCATGAAAAGTTTGTTTCCATGTGTTGAATATTATATTCTAAAGCAGTTAAAAAACCCCTAAAAATATTCAAAACTGAATTAAATAGTTCATTGGATTCATGCACCTGTAGTATATTACATTAATGTTGAAATATTTTATCCGTAGATTCAATAAAATGAATCACATAAATTAATGTATCATTGAAACTTGAATGAAGTGGTTGAAGAGACCTTTATTATTCTTAATTGTTATAGTGAATCAATTAAAATGATCTAAACTCCTTACATTTCCTAAAAATATTATACATTTACTTATAATAAAAATAAAATTCTAAGGGGGTATTTATATGCACTAAAAATGTATCTTGGGACCAATTTATTAATCAAACTAATGATCATTCCTAAAATCAAAGCCCAAAAATGTTATGTAATAATGTGACACTCCTAATATATATTTTCTTATAAGGAATTCATCATTATCAACTGAAAAAAAATTCAATTGATATTTCCACCATTCAAAAAAATATTTAGTTGGTGATTGAATAATTTGGGACACTAAAGTTGTCCCTTGCTAAAAATGGGGTACCTCAGAAATTAGGCACCACTAATTGGGAATTATATCAATGTATATTTAATGCAGTAAAAATTTACTGCACTAAAATTGAGAAACATCTAGCCATCATTTCCACCAATTTATCTTAATATTGGGTGGGATTTACCTAGGAATCTCATGATTCTAGAATAAAACTACTCTTACTCTTGAATATTATCTCTAGCATGAAAATCCAATTTGACTATTAATTCCACTAGAACAACAAATGTCAGGCGGGACATGGGATTTAGAAGAATTTAATCCTTTTGAGAAGGATTTTAAGTGATCCTTATGAGATAATATTGACTTATTATTATTATTTATAGTTAGGAACATCTCACATATCATAATATATATATATATATATTTCATAGGTTTATACCCTCCCAATAAAGATATTCACCCTAGTATATAGACCTCATAACATGATATTATTTTTAGAATAGTTCCAGCTTTATAATAATATATTAGAATTAATTAATTAATTTTCCATTAAGTAACCCAAATGGATCTTCATCCCAAACACACATTAGAGCCCCTATAATGTTTAATCCTAATAATTCCTTTGGTATAATGTACCTAAATCCAAATGTTAAATAAAGACCAAAAAAAATATATATTATATTCATCACCCTACAAAACATGTATGTTATTATTCAAAATTGATGCACGCCTCTGGGTGTGAGGCCACATTTTTTGAATTGGTATGAAAAACTATATCACCCATTTTTTTGAAGAATTACTAATGTTTTGTAATGCATTCATCCTTGTTCTCCCCCGATAATCTATGAATTCATCCCAATAAATCCTGATTAGGTTGGAAAACATTCATTATATCCCTTAATTGGTCTCAAATTTAGAGTTTATCTTTAAGACCAATTTCCAATGGTCACATATCTATATTGAATCAAATATTTCGACCCTATTAGTTCAAATCTCCTCTATAAAATCTTCTTTCTTTAATAAAAAATCCCAAAGATTTTTTTTTTCATCGGGCTTCACCATTGAAAATTGATGAGTCCAATAATGTTGTTTACTTAATTCAAATGGTCCTCTTCATTTATTATTCAATTGATAATTGATATCATGCATTCCATAGAGGGTATCAGAACTCTCTTTATCTATAACTGAAAAATTAATCATGGTATAAGAAATCATTCATTTTGTTCATAATTATGATCTATATTGGTAGGAAATAGGTTCAATTATTCATACACTAGTAAACTCATCCTTACAGTAACAAAAAATAACCACATCCTTATATCATGAAATAATCTTCATATGTGTAATACATAATCCATATATGTAAATGAGTTACCAATATTGTGTAATCTCAACTCTTTCTTCCCTATCACATTGAAACCCCATGTGTTATGTCATTTTAACCTCTTCTATAGTTACCAATTTATTATTGATAAACTAAAGATAGATTTTGACTCCATGTGATTGGTAATCATTACTTTTTTTGTACACAACACCTATGATTATATTAATAAAACCCTATTAACTAATTCCCATCACATATGAGGTAAATCAATGAAGATTACAAATGTGGTGTTCATTTTAAATTATTTTTACTATTTCACCATATAATTGTATATAGTCATACTCATCTTATTTCTTATCACTATTGAATATTAGATGAGTCCAAGTAGGGTTTTGATCTTTTCTAATTTGTAAAGATTATTTCACTATATCGAATAACTAATTTTTCTAGTCATCTTTATATGATGTATAGATACCAATAAACCGGAGATGAATAGAAATAAAATTATAATCAAATGTAATCCCGTATATAAAATAACCTTACTGGCCTAATCCCCATAAAAAACTATTAACATGTAACATTTACCAATTATTATAATCTTTATGAATTTAGAATAAATTGAACTAATCTTTATCATAACTACTTTAAATTGTAGACACATTTTTCCTTAGTATGCAAACATAAAAGGAACACATTTAGTCATTGTATAATGACAACAAATGTAACAAAAATACCCCTTATCATAAGTCATTAAAATTTAAAATATGGATTATTAAATGGAAATAAACTATGTGGGTTTTAATTTTGTTCATAGTTTAATATAAGAATACCTTCTTAGGTTCCCAATACAAACTCTAAAATACTCCTACCTTCTAATAACCCATGAGCCTTATTAGACACCATAATACTCTTGAGTATAATTTTTTCCTTTTTGGGAAGCATAAAGCAACATTATATACCCTTTTTATTAATAAAAATATAATGGTATATATAATATAATATATTAAACCCCACTATGGGTAGCTTACAAACCATGAATTCAATAGTGATGATCTAGTGAGACCCCTTTCAATCGCTAATGCCTTACTGTAAGGAAAATAATTCTATTTTACCCTTCATTCCTGTAGAGATAGAAAAAAATCTATTTAAAACCATTATTCACTTTGGGATAGAATTATACTCTTGGGTAACCAATATACCTCCCTAAATGGAATGAAACATGAGTGCAACCATTAATATATTTCTGATGGTTAAGATCTAATATTTCATTTAACTATAGAGGTGCCTGTAAACTTTCAACGTCACTAGAGATAATCTAGTGGATTCAAATTCATTCCTATGTGGTGTTAAATTATATAGTTACCATATATATATATATTTAATTAATTTTAATCAACACACAAGAGTACAATTTCATATATAAATAATTAAATGACATGTCCGATTGGTACATGATTATTCAATTTATTCATAGTGTTTTCCTGGTGTCTGGATTTACTGACCCCTTGATAATGGGAATTCACATTGTTAATGTTGAATGAAATGTAAAATACAATTAAATATGTGAATAAGGATTAGAATTTATAATATTCTCACTATAAAAGAGTATCAGAATATATAATAGGATTCTTAGTGAGATGATTTGATCTCTCATCCTCTTGGATTTGATGGATAAAAATTAGAGTATTTCTAAAAGTTATTAATGATCTCTCATATTTGGAAAGTATCCCCATGCTGAGGACTAATTGGAAATTACCAGAACACATATGTATTTATAAGGTATTCATGGTTCCTTATATTTAAGAATATGAAATAGCCTCAATATCTATTCCTTATTAGATAGAAACTAACCACTTATATATTTATGTGGATCTAATATTGAATAACACTAAAAGGTGGTTTGGTGTTTGATTAATAGCATACATCGAGGTGAGGTATGTCTTGAATAATTTTGTAAAGAACACTTCGAGATGATCTCCTGAAAACGAAATACTAACAAATAATGCATTGAGATGTGGCTTTAGAGATGATATATAAAAAATCCTTTGTATTAGATAATGTAATATATTTTACGCTACGATGGTTTCCACTAACCCCACTCATGTAATTATAATTGTACACATAAATTATTCATTTCATTTTTAGATTATTTTTATTAAATTATTTTTTTAAAATTATACATAAATAATTAACATTCCCCACTGAAATAAGTTCTCAAATATTTTATTATTCAGGTAAAATAAATAAAAAACAACAGGTTTCAATTCTAGTGAGGAATGAATAATTAAGACACCTTCCGAAAAAAAATACCATGGGTTTATAATTGGATACAAACTATGGAATTATATGTTAAATTTATATTCACACAAAAATATGACGCTAATAAATTATCAATTTATTAGACATTTTTGTTGGTCATCATCATAGGCTTTCAAAAATTTAATTTAATTCGATAAAATCATAATTATTCTTTATCTTGCTATGAATCCATATTAAACGATTAAATAATCAAAAAAAACTTAATGATAATATTGTACAGTTTCCTAAATATTCATTTAACATTATTATCTTCATTATTTATTTCACACTTAGCTCACGTCTATATCATTATGAATGGAAATTCCATGACTTCTTTCCATGAATTTCTTCAAATAATTAAAATATTGGTAATATTTTCATTGTAAAGAATTTAATTAAATAATATTTAACAAATAATATCATTTTTAGAATTCCAATTTGCATGATAATGGAAAAAATTAACTGTTACCACCATTCAAACATTTAATCTCCTATAAATAATTATGTATAAAATTCTAACAAACCATTTCTTTTCCAATAATTATTTAACAAATTTATGTATAATGGAAATCATATTTATTAATTATGTGTATTCTCTATGAATAATTACTTAGTAAAATCTTATATTCTATTAATATCATGACATGATAGTTTTTAAAACTATTTTTTTGAAATCTTATTATGTTATTATATTATTTTTTTAAAATATTTCCCATGATTGACATCATATGTGTTCATAAAATTATATTTTATGGTAAAAATATTATAAATGTAATCTTTAATATCAATCCATGTTCCACACCTCACCCCTGTACTACTGAAAAATAATTAATATTAATTTAAACATAATAAGTTTTGTAATCAATTTAATTCCATCAACATATATACCAAAATACAATTAGTAAAATTTATTGATTTCCCTTTTTAATTTTTCCTCATGTTTAATTACGATGTCATCAATATTGAGTAAAAAATATTGATTTATTCCATAAGTTGATATTAATATAATATGATCATAATGATAGATTATTAAAAACAGATAAATTTAAATATTTTATTTTTTCTTTTTAGTATAAGATAATAAAATATTAATAGTATTATTAATTTAATAATAATTATTTATATAACTATGATCCCTAAATAATTATTCTTTAATAGAAAAATATCAAAAATAATTAAACATTCATTTAGGTAATCATTAATAACTAAGAATCATTATTTATATTCCCATTTTTACAATTTTATTTAATCTTTTTAAAATATATTATTGCTTTTATTAATCTAAATTAATCACCATTTCATATATTATATTTCCATTGAATGATGATGAAGAAATAATGTTGTTGACAACAATATTATTCAATCATTATGATTATTGTATAACACATAACATTAGAAAATATATAATATATTAATAATAATATAATATAAGATAAAAATAAGAATAAATATTATAATAAATAGTTATAAAATGTATTTATTGTGATAATATTTTTTTTATTCGTTGAGAATGAACCGTAACACAAATAATTATCACCAAAAAATATAAAATATCTATTTTTACATTTATTTAATATTTACACATAAATTATACTAAGCAATCATAATTTTAAATATCTTTGATGGATTTAGTGGATCCAATACCAAATATTTCTTTTTTAATAATAAAAAATTCATTAATCATTTTGTGATATTATTATTTAATATTACTTTATTTATATCATTTAGTATAAGATTTATATTTACATATATATATTTATTTATCTCAAACCATTTTTCATTTATTTCAATCATAATAATATTTCAATCATTTTGTTGGGACCATATTGGCTGATGATGTTTTTTGATGCATGAAGTATTGTATTTTTTTGTTAAGGAAGTTTGAGAAGAAAGGAAATAACATAACTTTGAATATGTGGGTGAGGAATAAATAAATATACAATACATTTCAGGGAAAATAAGAAGTTTCATTGTTGGTATGTATTTCAAAAATATCATAAGATTTTTGGAGAAATTATGATGGATGATTTATGATGTAAAGGGGGAGAAAAAGAAGTTGTCAATCATCATGGTAGTTCTGGCAGAATCAGGTGTCTAAGGTGACACAAATTTCCAGTGTTTTACAGAATTTGGGTCTCCAAAATTTGTGGTTTTTTGTTCATAGTGAAAAGTGGATTTCCATGAAGATGTGATCAAAAAATTAAAAACTAAATTACTTCCAAGAACTTGGGCATTATGAAGTAGTTTTCCTAAAACATGAAGAATGTATATGGTGCTATTTTTAATTATGACGATCTTTCAAAATGGCTGATGAAAGGAGCATTTTAGGTGACCATTGAGGTAGTGAAGGTGAAGAGCATTGCATCAACAGAAAGAAAGAAGAACCATCATCAAGACTAAAAGGATTTTACGAAATGCTTCACGATTCTAATGAGAATTGTGAATATATAAAATAGTTATGGTAATATGAAAAAATTATTAAATTTGGGAGTCAATTTTGAGGCTCTGCAATTTGGTGATAACATGGAACTGAGGTGGGTTGAATGTTCTAGAGTTAGTGGGAAATAAATATATATAGTACTCTTCCTCTCATGAAAATTAGAGAGAATTAATGGGAATTTTAGATATCTAAAATTGTGAAGAAGGTTCACGGAGAAAGTGAGCTCTGCGAAGGCAATGAGCCCCCTGAAGGAACAGAGAATCCTGGTGATCGATTGTGGTTTTTGAATTAAGTTAACTTCATAAAAGACCAATATTTGTTCAGAAAAATAGTGATCTCTATGATCTTATTATCTACGAAAACTAGAGGTCTTTATGAACTGGAGTGCTTGGTGATGTTGAGAGCTTTGCGAAGGATTTATATGAAGGAACTTTGCGAGATGAATATTTGAGTACCCAAATTAAGTGAGAAGTTCTTTAAATTGATGAAGATAATATTTCGGTAAAGGGAAAATTTTTATTACCTATTCTAAGTAATTCATATCAACTTCTAGATAGGAAAGTGGTTCTTTTTTTTCAGTTGTCTTATTTGAGGAAGTTTGTTAAAAAACAAAATGATATTTCATTACCCAATTTGTCCTAAGAGGGTGCACACACACTTGAGGATTATCATCCACATACTAAAAGAGTGAAATGTTATATCATACTCATTGTATTTCACATTAAAGTATTACATTCTAGTGGATTGTGTATTACTGGATTATTTTTGTACCATACCAAGGATGTAGCTACTCTTGTTGAGTAGTGATCCTTATAAATCATGTGTTCCCATGGATGTGTGTTTTGATTTTTTCATCACAAAATAACTATTTAATATGAGGTGAAGGTTATTTAAAAAAGGAAGGAAATATAAAAGACACATTTATCACTGATTCACCCACTCCCCCTTTTAGTGATAATTGGATCTGGAAAGGGAACATCACATTTAATTGTATAATATGCTATTATCCATATATAATATTGTTTTAATTATTCATAAAAATTTCATCAAAAGCATCTCACTATGAGTTTTATAAATATAACAAAGGAATAAAAAAAATTATTGTTGAATAATTTTTTTAAATATAGTTATTAAAAAAATAATTACTAACTTGAAATTGATTCATTACGATTTTATTATCCTTGACCGATATATTAAACACACAAACTTATTTTCATGAAATATCATAAATCATGGAAAACATTTTAATTTTTTTATCATTATGGGATATCTATAACACAAGGATATTTATTTAAATTAGTCATTCTAATTTTATGTTTTAATAATTCCAAATTATTAAAATATTTTTTTATCACTCAAACTTATTCGTATTATATAAATGAAAATAAAACACCACATTCTACATATATTATATCAATAAAGGTTATTAATGATGTGTAATAATGACACGAATGTATTATTCCATGAATTTCATATTATAGAGTAGAAAAAATTTGTGATATGATTTGGTGAGTCAAATTTATCTTATTACATAAAAAATAGAGATTCTTTTGATTTTGGTCACTTTTATTCCATTATCATAATTTCAACTTTTATAAAAAAAATATGTCAATTCCATTTCCAAATTCATTTTTTAGGAATAAAATTTTGATAGAGAATTTATTGGTTCAGAATAATCTTATATATTATCTTTTATTTTAAAGAAACATATTTTTTCTATTAATAATTCATTATATATCTATTTACATATATTTGTTTGTTGAATACATGCCAATTTATACATTTTAAATCAAACCATACTGTTAATTTCACCATAAAGATGAATCTCTATTGAATATTTATGTCAAATAATTTATTTCACATATATATTATTAATAAAAATATAACTACCATCCCTAAAATAAAATAAAATATATAATAAAAATAATAATAACAGAAATTATAAACCCCATCTCAGGATCATTAATGATTTTTTTCTCATGTGGAAACCTCGTTAATCAGATAATTTTAGTAATAATTAGTTTATTCTTAATTAAATGTTTCTACGAGAACATTTTCATGAATTTATATAATCCACTATAAGTCTATAATTAATTAAACTAATTTAAAATGAAACAAATAGAAAATATATGGAATAAATCATTCAATTTATAGTAAAAGCCATTATAAAATGAAAAAATATTCTATTTTAAAAATCTCAAATAAATTTACAAAAAACAGTAAATAAAAAGTATATATAATGGTTAAATTATAATGTTCACAAATAATAGATAGCATAGATAGTAGATATCAAAAAATCAAAATAAATAAATGATGGAATGGATTCCAAAATATTATTTCATTGGTTTTATAAAAAATATTTTTTATTTGGGAACATGAAAGAAATGTATATCCCATGTTCAAATAAATGAAAAATGAAATAAAAAAACATTAATAACAGTTAATAAATAATTTTAAAATATAAAAAAGTGGATGTTAAGAAAATAGTTAGAATAAACTGAATGAAATAATGATTTCAAATTGCCTCTTTACCTCAAGGCATGTCTTGCATTGGATTCTCGTCAATCCTCATTTCTTATGGAGATAACGCCTTTGTTATAAAACATATAGAAACAAAAATATGTTCTTATAGTTAAAAAAGGGATTTAAATATGTGTATTTGAGGTAAATGGAGATATTTTTCATATTTTCCAAATGTAATAATAAAATTGTTTTTGAGGAAATGCGAAGAGGAGGGAGGCATTTATTTTTAGAGAATATGGGTTTAGATAAATAAATATTGATTATAATATTACATTTCCATTTAATAATTACTAATATTGATTTTTTGAGTATGTATGTTATTTTAGGATTATTAGAATCATTAAATAATTTTTAAATCATATATGATGTATTAGAAAATGCATTCCACTTATAATAAAAAAAATAAAAAAATTACAATATTTCAATATTCACTATCATAATTGACAATATTTGAAATTAAAAACAACTCTAACATTACCAAATTATTATTCTATGATAAAATGAGGTTTTTATCTTATCATTTTAAAATTTTACTTTAATTCAATATATTAATTTTTTCTTAAATTTGATCTTAATAATTTTTACTAAATATGATAAAACATATGTTTCAAATATATTGCTATATTTTTTCATGTTATATTTATTTATTATCTATCTTACAACATTTTATTATGTATATGTACTTATGTATTCACAAAAAATTACTTATAAGGTTATATCATTATATATTCTAATAATTTTACAATTCCATATTCAAAATTACATTTCTAAAATCTAGGTAACTATTCATAATATCAAATTTTCACCTATTAATTTACTAATTTACAATAGTTATATAGACCTTCTATTCCCTATATATAGTAATGAATTACTTTATTCATATATTACTAATTTATTTTGATGATTCTCTTGAATCCTTTTACCAAATTTGACAATTATTTATAATGTTTTTACCTTTTCATGATGTTTTTTGTGGTTGTTGTATTTCTATGAAACCATATTATTTAAATATTTTTTTTAAAATTCTTTACTTATATTGATTTCCATATTATAATTTATTTATCATCTGAAATGTATTCATCCTTATATTTTTTTGTTTTATTGTGAAATAAAATCATAAATATTTTATTACATAATTCATATGACTATATAATATAGCATTAATATTAAAAAAATTATTATGAATTGTAGGAGATTTAATAATGGAAAGTTTATAAGTACATGAATTGTTACATTATACCCCCTTTCACTTTTTTTATAAAAAATTAAATTTAATCACAAATATGAAAACATCTGTGGATAGTTTTATTTAATAATTGTTATAGGTTACAATTTTTGATTCTCGTAATTATTATTTATTCTGAGTAAATGTACAATGTGATTTTTAATAATTTATTGTACATCATTGTTATGACAAAATATTATCTTTGTTTTCCATGGATAAGAGAGACCATGTTCCAACTACAACAACAAATGTTTTAGTTCTTGTATGTGATATAGTATTGACACACTCAAGGGGGATATTTTAAATACATTATGTACTCAATATAGGTTTATATAATTCTCTATTCAACAAGAAAAAAAATATTTTGATGATGAATACCAAATGGCCTAATATAACATTGTGTAGGACTTCACTTATTTCCATAGATCATAATATTATTTTACATTTAAATTTAATGGAATAATTTATCCTTATGAATATAATATATTCGACATAAATTATTTTATGAGTAATATTTCTATATTAAATGTGTTACACTGAGGTCTTAGTGAATAACCTTGACCTTCTTTAAGATTTATTCAACAACATCCAACTCAAAAATAATTTATGGTCATACAATATCCTAAAATATTATAGTTGATTTTTTTATTCCAATATGGCACTTTATAGAAGGCCATATGAGTTATGGGGTGGTTGATATTTTTTGTATGATATGTAAATTAGTTTAAGCAGGTTATACATGACTCTATTATAATCTATTGTGCATGAAATGATAATTCATTCTATTGTTTGATTGGTCCTTTTAAATTGAAAAGATTTATGAGTGTGATATTCCATTATAATATATAAAAATGTGTTTAATTACTTGTTAATATTCTTTTAAATCATTCAGATAAATATCATATCATAATGAAATAAAATTAATATTGGTGTTCCAGAAAGCCTCAACACTTCATTGATATAAATTATAATATATTGATTGAGTGAGAAGTATTCTAAAATTGTGAGTAAGTGAGTGTTTATCATAATTTAGATAACCATAAATATATTGATTTTATTCCTCAATATTTCATTTAATTACATATAAAAATCCATGGAAATGTTCATCCATTTCAATGATGGTGTTATACACATTTATATATATGATTTGTAACATCTTTTGTGGTATTATTCCATAATAAGTATTGTATATGATCTTTTAAAATCAATATTTTCCATGGTATTATAGAGAATATGGATCTATAATAATTTCCCAATATGTACATGTTTATTTGTTTATACATAGGTATTAAAATTCTAGTCACAAATACTAAAACACCATCCTTATCAATACTGAAAATGGGAATTTCTTCTTACATATTTGTTTGACCTTCATATAAAATCCACATCATGTAAAATATCCCTTGATATCATTAGATCCCATTGGTTTTGGTGGTTGTTTGGAATTTATTCTATACCCCTTTATTTCTGAAAGTATTAAAATTTAGTTTAGTAACGGTGAATCCTATGGGAATACACTATGAATGAGTTGTTATAAAAACTAATATTTTAGGTTTTTCATGGGTTGTGATTTTTAAATTCATAATTAAAATGATATAATGACAATTGAAATTTTTTTTACAAGAATATAAACCAAGGAAAATGAAAATTACATTTATTTTAAATAAGGGTGTGTTTATTAATTTCATAGGGTTATTTTTTAAAACATATCCACTTATTCAATTATTCACAAAATTGATTTGATTTATAGAAAAATTATTTAATGGTGATGAATATTAATTAGTAAAATTTCAATAAATATTACTCTAATACCAAAAATTACAATGTTATATTTCACTAAAACTAAACTATAATGCATTATATTCAATTATCAATAGTTGAAGAAGAAATAATCACTCGTACAACTCAATTATTCTATAATATATTGGGTTTCGTCTATTTAAAAATACTTTTCATAATGAATAAATAATGAAAATTTTATGAGTAATAAATAATGATATATTATTTAAACAATCAATAACATATTAATCTAATTAAAAAAATATAATCCTCGAAATATTAATATATCAATAAAGAAGCTGCATCTTATAAATGAATGATGAAGAACCAGTCATAAGCGAGGAGATAATCATAAAGGATGTTAGAAATTATAAAATATAAATGAGTTCCCAATAATAAATTGAAGATAATATGTAAAACTATACTCATATCAAAGTGCCTCTACTCTATAATTGACAATTTTCATATCCTCATTCACGATCCCTCTAGAGTAAAAAAAATCAATACTACTGGAACCCCATTCTAATATATATATAAAATATACTTATAAAACATCATTATAACTCCATTTAATGGTAATCAATACACCATACCTAATGTATCACTAAAAAATCATATATTTTATCCACTACCACACATTTATTTTTCTATATATATTCTTATACAATGTTGTATGGGTGATTTTATGATATGAAATATATATAACTTCTTCTATAATGTTTTAATCTCCCTTACATGTTATGTATTCTAAATGTATATTAGTTGTGATTTTTTAATGTAATGTCATCTATGATCTATTTGTAAAATAAAGGGATTGTAATTTTGATTTTAGGTGACTGAAACGTGGTAAAATTTTACAATTTAATATACAAAAATTTAATAGATTGCGGCATGATGTGCTCTATCAAAATAAAATGTTATCTTTGTTAACAATTTAATTTTTATTTATACAATGTGAACTTCTAATATGAGGAATTTAAATTTAATAATTTGTTTTTTCATAACCTCAATGTTTAAAAGAATTTAACCAAACCATGTAGTGATTCTATTTATTTTGGGATGATTTTACATTCATAATTTAATTTCATCTTAAACTTATTTAGTCTCCAACTTCACCTTGAAGGAAAAATTTATAAAAATAATGATTATTTTTTATTTGATACAATTATATAGTAAATCTTTCCAAAAACAAAATGATTTATTTTTTATCAAACTCTCCCATTAAAACAATTTATTATCCCTAATATATTTATCATATAAAATCAAAACGAATAAATATTTTGAATTAGGGAAATTTTAGTTCAATTTACAGTTAAAATGATGTAAAAATTCATGAATTTTATATTTATATAGGTAAAAATGATTCTTATATCATAAACGTATTGATAAACAATATTTTTTATCCTATATCATTTTATCATTTAATATTATACTTGAAACATAAGATCTAATTTGTTAGAAAATACATTCACTCTTCACTCAATATCATTTTATTAGTGTCACTATACATCATATGTGTATATACATTATTTATGGGATTTTAACATATCACAATCAATATAATTATATTAAACTGAACCATTTGAGATATAATTTTTCAAGGTTAATTCTATGAGGTTTACGATGTGTATTTTGTAAAACAAAAATTCAATATTTCTAGATAAAATTGGTTGAATTCTAATTTTAAAGTAATTTATTTTAAGTAAATATCAAATCAAAAATATAATCTACTTTATCACTTCTCAACAACCATTAATCACCACATACCTATTTCATATTTCATCATAGGATCAAAACCTGAATATTTGAAATAGTAAAAAATTTCCACTATTATTAATTTTGTATTTATAAATTCATTCAACTGAATATATATGTGTAAAGAATATTCCACCTATCAATCTAGCATTATATGATATATTTTTTTAATAGTAATAATATCAATAAGAATAATTTTCAGAATCCAGATAATAATTTATTTTATTCAATTACCCTCTCTGTCTATTTTTTATTTTTTTATTTTGAGGGATTTTTGTAAATAAAAAAATTATATTTTATAAACCCTATTATAGATAATAAATATATAATATTCCATATATTTCTTCATTTAATAGTTAAACAACCCTACATATATATATAAATAAGCCCAAAATCTGAATTCAACATCAAATTATGGAATTAAATAATTTAAAAGAATAATTATAGGTTATATAATTTGATATATATTGTGGATTACAATATAAAAAATATAATATAAAATGGGTTTTAAAAATATTAGTATTATTATAGGAATAAACATGAAATATTGTTAAATCTATCTAATAGATGGACTGAATATTTTTAATATTTTCTAAAATTATAATGATTTGAAAATTTTAACTATAATGTTATATTAGTGATCTATATATTGTGAATCTCCCATGAAAGGGAGTACAAGAAAAAATATGCCAAAGAGGTTCATAATACCTCTTAAGAATGAAAACCAAAAAAATTAAATCATATCATGAAATGAAAATTTTAAATTAGCATCAAAATGATAATATCAATGAAATGGAAATATAAAATGAAATAATGGAAGTAATTAGTTATTAATATTTATAAATAAATATGATCATAATTATTTTATCAATTTTTACTTATGTATGTATTAGTTCTGATAATGATACACCATATTTCTATAACATCTATACTTATTTATCTTAAAAGATTAATTTATTAAATCAAATAGAGGGAAAATGAAAATTTAATCTACTATTCCTACCACTATTTATATAATAAACCACTTACTCAATGCATAACTATGGTGATGGTGTGTCAAAGTAAATTTTCGTGTATAGTTGTAAAAGTATAATTAATAAATATAATAAATAAACATATTCTATACAAATATAAATAAATATATATATATTCAATTATCCTTGTTTGAAATTTATTTCTATGACATCCATAACATTGTTTTTTGGGTGGTTATTTCAATTTATTATAAAAAATTACATTTAAATATATTCATTCAAAAGAATATAATAATAAGTCTTTGTAATGGAGTTTTGGTGAAAAAACACATGTCCCATCTATTCTATCACTTTAAATGATAAAAGATTTGTTTTAGGAGAAGGAAAATGAATCTAATCACTACAAAAAATTCCAAATATGAGAAAATATTTAAAAATGTGATTAAATATAGTTGAAAATGAGGGTGGGGAATATCCTAGTTTTTAAATGTCTCATCACCATCCTCTAGAAAATGATTATTCTCATCCTCATTTGGGTGTGAAATAAAAACTATATGGATATACATGAGTGATTTCTATTCCACTATCGTAACTTATTTGTCACACTTAATTATTTCACTCAATAGGTGTTATAACAAGTTTCTAATAATGTGGGGGAAATATATTTTCTACAATTTTTGAAGGTACCAACCCAGTTAATAATGGTATATTTTTATACTAATCTCTATTGCATTACATTATACTATAAGGATGTTCTATATTCTTTACATCTATTGGTGTTTTCACCTACTGATGAAAAATTATAGTGGTAGGTTATGTAATAGATGTTTGATCGATTATTATACTCATAGAAAATTAAATGTGTGGTACTGGGGACAATTTCCTTACAAAAGTGGGGATAATAAGGCATGGTGATCTAATAATTAATTAAGATTTAAGTATATAAGGATAGAGTATCTCTATTAATATGGTGAATAAATAACTAACCATGGGGTCAATCCAGAATCAACATCATGGCAATACAACATGACTTAATATCTGACATGTAATATACCATTTAAATGATCTCTATTTTTCCATGGAAGAATTATTATCTAGGGTTAATCATCCTCTAGAATTTATTCTTAATAGTGGATATAGGCTAGGTGTTATTAGTGGATGGAGTAGATTGATGGGAGATGTTGAAATGTTATGTATTTATAAATTAAAATGGTTTACATAAATGTGGATTTTTGGGAGGGGTATGTTGTATAACGTATGGTAATGGTGTGGGAAATGTGATATTGTATTAAATCTATGGTGGGTCATATGAATGATATGTCCTCTCATTAATCCATTATCATAAAGAATTAACAAATATAATACTTAAAAAATTGAGTCATTTTCACCTATGAATTGTTTGGTTGTGGTCTTATCAAATAAACTAGTCTATCTTATTGAATCAGGGTTGGTTATTAAAGAGATATAGCCTATAAATTGTCCCCATCATCCACATCCTCTCAGTTGATGTATGTTCATTCCTAATAACAATAATATGAGTTCATGTATATCCCCAGTATTCCTCACTTATAAAATATTATTGATCAAAATGTTTTCTGTTTTCATTTGAGGTGATGAATAATTATCATTTTAAACTCCAAAATACAATTAATTCATATTACCTATTATTTTTTATAGTGATTACCATAAGACTATTATCAAATTTTGGATTGAAATATCCTACTACACTTTATGTAACTTTTTTTTTAAAATAAAATAATATTTATGACACTTTATGTTGTTAATGAATAGAATATTCCTCAAAGTGAAGGACATATTTCAGGAAACATTATAATAATTGTAAATGAGAAAGAACAAATTACATCTCCATAGATGAGTTCTTATGATCTCCCTTATAATCACATAAATAGTTCATAATGTTCTGTATTTATTATAATAGTCAACTATATGTGTAATCATATTCTATTTCATTGATGATAGGAATAATAAATGTATTCAAGGACTTGAGAATTGACTACCAAGAAAAATATTAATTAGTAAGAATGAAAAGGAATTCCTCAATCAATATCATGTATTCAATCACATTATTATAATGAAAACACATGGAATTTATCACAGATGATAATAACCATTGAATCAATTCAAGTAAGTGAAACATGGTTTCATGATCAATGTTAATAAATAAATAAAAGATAAAATGGAAAATGTGTACAAACATTATCACTCTCTAAACATATATATATAATAATAATGATTAAAAAATATATTGAATATTAAAAAAATCGATAGTAAATAATTATAGATCTCCATGGAGTTCACTTGGGAATGTTCTCCTTCCCATTTTAGAAATATATATCAAGAAATAATAGAAAGAAATATACAATTTTACATCAACAGAATATACCTACTTAAGAATTAAATCCATGTAGGGAAAAATTATTTTGGAAAAATACTTATTAATATATAATTAATATTCACCATTTTAATTTTTATAACCCACATCCATGTGTCCCCTCATTTAAGGAATCCATTCACACCATCAAAAAAACTCCAGAGTCAACACAAATTCATTATATATACTTTATCTCAATTAATTTCTATTTCATTATTTTTTATGGTTATAAATTATTTTTTAGGTAAGATAAAAATTTGGTTTCCTCCAATTCATTCATGCCATGTGTGCATTGGCGCATAAAATATATTCTGAATGAGTCCCTCAATCCTTCATGGTGAAACTAAAGAGACCCTAATGACTCAATTATTTACAAGTTACCTTCTAATAAACTCATTAACTCTTAATTAACACCCTCTTACACTTTCATGGCATAGAAGTTTTCCAAAAAATCAATTACATGATTTATTTTATTGATAGAGTTATCGTCATAGAAAAAATTCAAAAATTGGGTTACATTGAAAAAGGTAAAAAAAATATGTGATTATTTTTATGTGATATTCCTTTTACCAATATTATATTATATAGCCATATTGTATATTCAATTCTACCAGAATTTATAAAAACATTAGGTGAGTACGGGTTATAATTTTTTAAGTGAATAAAAATGTAATTAATAATATAAAACACTGTGAAATATTTTTTAAAACATTTCCCAACCAGCGTAAACTTATATAAAATAAAATGATTAATAAAGACTTCAATTTTAACTATTAAACCTAAAAATCATGAAAGAATGCTTCCAAATATATAGGCTGTATTTTATTTTATTTTAAAATATTTTAAAAAATAATTTCATGATATATTAATACATATTTATAAGAAAAAAATAAATATTTATATATATATAAATGTTTGGAAATAATTAAAAAACAACTTATAAAATCCCCCACACGTGAGCATTTATTTTTTTAACAAAATTATGAGTTTTTTCTGAAATACTTATTTTAAACATGAGTAAATTTTTTTAATGTTATCTAATTCAAAATATCCTATAATAATGAAATATACATTGATTTATCATTCCATAACTCTAACAATTCACTCATAAAAATTGTAATATAATATCTTGTAGAAACTAGAGTAGATCATACGAATAAAAATGATAATAGCAATATTACAGTGTAGACTTTAACGTGGTTACTATACAACCATGAAATTTAGAGATAAATAAATAATATCTCAGTGGAAAACCACTATGTGACCTCTATATTTTATTGGTGAAATTATGTAGATAAGAAATACAGTTGTGTGAGATTCTGCAACACATTTTTATTTATTATAAAATTCATTCTAGGGTTTATGGAATTTCAATTTTACCTCGTAATTTTTACCTAGAGCAAATGATGTTCTATTCCATTATATTGATCTAGTATGTTTACAAAACCACAATTATTTTATCTTTTTAATAATATTATTCTTATTTTTCTCTTCCCCCTTTTACTAGTCTCCTATAAAATCGAATATTTTGTTTTATACCTATATTTATACAATAACTTTTAGCCATTCCTATGTATGGAAGATTGATTTTTTTTCATCAATTGAATTATGGATATGGAAGACGAAAATATGAAGATTATTCATTTAATACGAACATAAATTATTTATTGGGGATGCTGAAAAAATTACTATATTTATCTGAAAATAATGCATTGGAATCCTCTTGGTGAAAAGCTAAGGTTATTATAGAAGATATATTTGGAGTCATTAGGTTGATAGGTTCATGGAATTATGAACCTTAAATTAAAAAAATTATGTTTAATATTATAATAGAGGATATACTAAATGGGTTAATGAATGTCTAAGGGGATATAGAAAAGATTACATTTCAAAATGACCATGTACCTTATGTGGTAATTGTTAAATCGTATAATGACTATATGAAATATTTTTTGTTTCTCATATAAATGAATTCAATATCATATCATTTCAATTTTCATTGGTGGGAACTAACATAGACAACGTGGTTTGAAAATTAATTATATTATATTTGTTTCATGGTAGAATGGAAGAACCTTTGAAATCTATGACAATTTATTTGTTAAATTCAATTTGATTTTTCGAAATATTTTCAAGGCTTGATCCTCAATTCGGATATTTTGAAATGTGATTTAGTTATGTTGTCTATTTCTACTATGAATGTGTGAGGAAAAGGCATATACAAGAAACAAGATAATAAAATAATATAACAAAAAATCAAATGAAAAGATCTAAGACTAGTCAAATGGTCCAAATCATACATGTTTGGCTAGAGTGAATAAAGGCAAAAACAAAAATAAGTTAAGAGAAAACCTAAGGGCATTGAAATTAATATAGGTAGAAATAATATCAGGGTAATTGATGACATTTTGTGGAAGAGTGTTTATTAATCTATGGGTTCCTTTTTTATAGTCATGGGGAATTATACAAATATATATATGAGATTTTTAGCTGAATAATTGTGTTTCATAAATTTCATTAGGGTACATCATATAGTTGATGAACCCTTTTTTATTATGGGAATGGGTGTTACACAGATCAAGTCCAATAGTGGTTATTTTCACATTATATTAAAGGTGGTATATTTTCCTAGGATTAGGATGAATTTTATTTCTATTAGATACATTGATGGAGTGGTATTTAACACTATATTTACTTGTATAGGAAATAAAATAAAAAGGGAGTTATGGTCATCGCTTATGGAGTAAATAAATGACCCCTTTATAATTTCAATGAAATATTCAAGGAATTTATTTAAATAATAAATTATATTATTTATTGTTAATTATGGAACTATATTTATTGAGTCATGTGGTAGAAGGTGATTAATGTGACGAAACAATGAATATTTTCAATGATGATGTATGTAGAATTATTCTTGTGTAATTATTATATATCTTATAATAATAGAATTCATCTATTATAAAAGATTATGAATAACAATGTCCTGAATGATATAGAAGGTGAAAAATATTATTTCAGGTCATGCAGTTGTACATTCTCATAGAGGGTTGCAATATTCGGTGACATTTATCCTGAATTTAAAAATGAAGGTATATGTTTAAATTATGATGAAAAAATATAAAATATTAAAAATTATTCGTAAGTGGATCACATTAGCGGTGAATGAGTCAAGATCATTGATAAAACTCTTGAGGTATAAATATATTTAAATTCTATAATAGAAAAGTGTTATGTTAAATATTTTCTAAGACTTGGGTAATGGGAGAAGTATATTATATGAACTATAGAATATAATGTAGTTGTAGAAAGAATAAAGTGTACCGAGAAAGGGTTTTTAAGAGTATAAATTATCACTCTAGGTTATCTAACATATCTGGGAAATAAGTTGTGAATAAAACATTATATTTTATCAATTATAGGCTATATATATTAGTGGAAGAATTTCTACATGTGGTGACCATGTTAAGAAAGGATGTAAGATTATAAAATATATGATTTTTTTTTTCAGAAATACGTAAATATATATTGTAATTTAATGTAAAAACATAATAATATTTATATGCTATGTTTCTTTATTGACTATGATGATATGGTTTTTTAGTATCATTTATGGGATGGGAAAAACACATTATAATTATTATATAAAGCATGGTATTTGATAAATTATTCATATGTAATAATAATATTTCTATTAAAATTAATTGAGTGACTAAATAATGAATATTCTATGAGAAAATAGAACTTGATTGAGTCCCTAATTATGTAATAGAAGAACTATTACTTCCTACACCTCCTGTGTAATTGATGAGACTAACAAGGGTATTAATCATTATTCAATAAATTTCTTTATCCTTAGATAATTTGTTATTAATTGGCGGTAGTGAAAATGATTAATTTTCTGAAGTAATATAATCAATGTAATAAAGAATTTAAGACTTTTCCTTGAAGATAAGGATTTGTTAATTCATCATAAAAATAATTGGGAACTTACACATTTTTCAATGGGAATTATTGAATTTTCGACAAAAGGGTACTCTCAATATTATAATGAACATTATTGAAAGATTAATTACAAGGGAGCCTATTTGATAAATGTATTCTAATATAATAATGGTGTGGAACTCACTGAATGATTCCCACAAGTAGTGAATATTACTATAATTTGGTTGGTTATTAGTTTTTTTAGCATGATAGGATTTATAAATTTAGAATTATATTATAAGGACTAATTTTTCTCATAGAATTTTGGAGGGGTATATTTATATGTTATTGAACGAGGGTATTTTTTAATAACAAGATAATCTATTGATCAATATACAAAATAACATAGTTGGGTTAATATTGGAAATTAGGTAGTGAAATAAGAATATTTATTCATTCATGATAAAATATAATACAATGGTTGGGTATAGATTTTTATCTCAAAAATATTTTCTATGGGATAAGTTGAGGAAGTCCATTTTTTGTGGAGATGAAATCCATGCTCAATTCTCCCAAATACCATCAAAATGGTCTTCCTAACGAATCACTTTCACATATCCCCAATCCATATAATGTCACAAGGCATTGACAGTCAGAATTGTGAGTCTTACGAGCCCATAAACGTCTAAAAATAATGTTGATGGTCATTTCTGTGAGTCCAAAAAGCCCCAATACATAAAAAAAGAAGTTGATGGTCAGATCCATTAGTCTAATGATCCCCATGACTTTCTGTGGAGATAATTTCATTTTTATAGTGTGCTTTGAGCCTTACGAGATCCCTTTTGACTATAAATAGAGACCTTAGTCCCCAAATAAGCACATTAACCATGACCTTTACCATATGATCCCCATTTTTGTGGAGCTCCCATACATCACGTTCCGGAGAAAAAAATGAATTCCCCAAGGTCATAGAAAATCATGAAACCCCCTATCATTTTTTTCGATCTACCCCTATCTATGGTATAGATACCATTCGCAAAGGCCTACACCCCTTGTGAAGGACGAAGTCCCTCTCTGGTACTTGAGTCGTCACAAATCATTAATACTTCATGAATCACACCTCTTAAAAATTACTCCTTTATACATGTATAGGATCACCCTACATTGTATAGTACCTACGTTTCTTAAGCCCCAAAAATCTTTGAATCACCTGAGCTTCACGAAGGACCTCCCAGTGAGGCACCCTACTTCATGAGACCCTCCTTTGTGCAGCCATATAGGCTTGTACACAGTGACTTTTAGGTCCCATGTGGGGTGTTCCATGTTGTGATAATCAACATAGTGACTCTCTACATTGGTACGCTAATAGATATTACTTCCTGGCATAGATACGCTAACACAAACCCTTCAAGTGACCACTCCTCCACAACATAGTATCCTAGAATTGTTGATGGCTTTCCTTCCCAAAGTGTGTGTCTTTATTAGTTATGTATGTAGAAGAGGTGAAGAGAAATTCATCTTCATTTGAGCTGTAGGATGTTATACACCCATGAACCTTTATCCTTATCATATGATGTTAAACAGTAGTTCCTCCCCATGCAATTCATCTGGGGTGCCCGAACTCATGCGTTTTAGATTCCCACAAATCTTTATGAGATTTATATCCCCTTCACCCTTTTTGTTGGGAATGATTTCATGCTCATGTGTAATGAGATCCTCTTCAGGCATCCCTCTGGGAGTAAACACCAATCTCCATCTTCATGGGTCACCTAAGAGTGTAAGCCCTAGATAGGTTCTTATGGTTACACCTTTTATAACCTGATATTTAGGTTAACTTATACATATTATTTTTTACACCATATGCAACTCACATAGAATTCATTATTAACAGAGAGCATGACACTATCTAGTTGGCCTTAGTGTGTTATTCCCATGCATCACCCTACCTAACTATACGGGTTTTGATCCATGTATTTTAGGAAGGGTATATAGGTGGAATACTCATGGATCAATCCAATCCAATTATAAAATGTTGTTTTCTATCTTATGTATGTGCCCTTATGATGTGACATCTTCCCTTTCTGTAGAAATACCCTAGATACACCTCACCAGGGTGTTGTGATATGTCCACCTAGGAAGCCTCAATATGTAAGACCCACATCATATGATGAAGACACCTCTTTAGGTGTAATCCCCAATTTACCCATTATAACAACATGGAAATTTAATCCCACTCAAATGGGATGTGTTATAATACTCTCTAAGGATAAATACCAACACCATTATCTTCTTGTTTGTTCCACCCCATCCATTCCCTTCCACTTCTTTGGTTTCTCCAAATATGTCATAATTATTTCCCGAGATACCACAACCTAGTGATATTAGGCCATCCACATCACTTATTCTCCAAGAATCTTCTAGGAATCCAACTATTTATAAGATACACATAATCTATATTCATGAAATTAGGTGTGTTTCTATTGCGAAGGGCAACCTGCCTTGTTTAAGCCCCAAATTACCCTTTCGAACTACAAGGGTTTTGATCCCTGTATTCTATTCATGGTGTGTAAGAAGCCTCCCATATTCTCAATCCCAATTAATGGTAAACCATTGTGTACCCATAATTTTTTGCCACCTTCTATTATTTTCCCTCAGTAGTGTCCATCTCATCCTTCATGGTGTGATATTTTACCATTATGGGACACACATCCCAGGTTCTCTTTTATTGGTTGTCGTAATCCATGTATCCATTAAAATTTTTAGATGATCCATTTTGGGGTTGTTCCAATCTGATCCACCATCATAAGTGTTATAATTAGTAAAATCAACCTCTAAAAGATGTTAAAATTGAGTAATACCACGTGTTAAACATTGGATGATGAGGAAAACCTCACAATACATGCCTCTAGTGTAAGATATATTGTGATCGATGAGGGGTGCATTGGGTTTTTGATCCCTTGAGGAACCCTCTAATGAAGAATAATACATGCCATATAATGTTACAATTTCAAAATATTCTCAGTGAAACCTAACTTGAAAAATCCACAAACAAAGGTTGCTACCCTACCCAAACCCCTAGGAATGTCCAAATAGAAGCAACGTGATTAACTGACATCAACAATGAGATGGAACCTTGAATGAGGTTCATGAACAACGCCTTAATATATAAGGGTGAGCCAGACTAGGTGAATAATTTTGTGGAAGAATCCATGTATGGAGGCACTCACATACCATCATCTCATTTCAATCAAGAGAAGACATCAATTAAGAATTGACAAATGACACCCATCTTTGGGAAGCGAGAATGTGAGGAAAAAGTCTAAACCATCCATTTTGAGTGAATTGAAATTATGTAACACCCTAGTGGGAAGCCTAGAAAAGATAAATGGCGTACCTCACATGAACTTATCTTCTTAAAACATGGGGATATGTTATATAAGTCATCAAATAAAGGAATGTACTCTGAAACTGATAGTGTCGGACCACCAACTGCAATGGTGAACCTGATTTGAACTCATCTACTCAATATGGGAATAATAACTCTTGATAAATCAACATATGATCATGTCAGCAGATATAGTAATCTGGTTCTATATCCTACCATGAAAATAGTGGGTTTTTCTCTAAAATCACATGAATTTATGGCAGTTAATTATTAGGAAGTCAAGAGAGTGAAATCATTTGAATGGATCTGTATAATGACCCATACATTACAAATAGATATTAGTTCAACATTGAAGAATACTTATTACAGAAAACTACAAAAACCATGCGAGGACAATATAAGTTTAGTGTCTCTAGAAACTGGGAAATGTAAAAAACTTGTTCATAAAACATCCACATTGTCTCCCCGAGTTTTATTCATAACAAGAATGCTTTTTTACATATCCTACATAATACATGTTTTCGTCAATTGTGGAAAATATAAATATAAAATTCTGATCTCAAATTTTCATTAAGGGTAAACAAGGGAAATATCATTAATATCCTAAACTCATCAACATAGCATTTGATACTCTTAACATATATTTAAAATATCAAAATATCATTTCTTATGATAAATCATTAAAGGGAAATGTAATCCAAATAATCATAACATAATACATGAAATTTAGTTTAAAACACATATAAGAATAGAATTTCATTTTCTATTATTAATGATCATTGTCGAGACTATCATAGCACACAATGTCCATTAATAAATTGAGTTGACTCCTCGTTCTTTCCCTAGATTAATGAACTAGATTTACTTTTTGTTCCATTAAGGCTTATATTGTGAGATATAAATCATTAACCAATGCATTTTAGGGAGATATAGGTCCAACCATTCTCATAATGAAACCATTCTAACATGTTCTTCAAAAACATAAAAGCATTCACCATTGCATAATAAATTAAATAAAACGGTTTCCTTAAACATCATTTCATCGCAATTGATATTAAAAAAATTGAATTGCCTAAATAACACACAATCAAATAAAAATAATTATATCGTTAGAAATATGACCCTATTTAAAGAGTTTCATGATAGATGGAAAAAAATATGATAAAATAGATGAAATTAATTCCAGGTGATAATATCATTTCTTTTTAGAAAACATTTTCCTTACATAAAATGAAAATAAAGATGAAATCATTTTATCTGAAAATAAACTAGTAAGTTTTTGGGGATTCATTAAGGAAATAAGGAATTATTGAAGAAAAAAATATGTTCATTCCAAACAAGTTCAAAAACTTCCTTCTCATACTTTTTCTGGAAACGTCAAAAAGTACCTTGTAATGAAAATGACAACAGATTCCATTCATACTGTTCAGTAAAAATTTTGTAATGGGTATAATAGACATTAAACAATTATAGATTTATATTAATAATATTTTGAAATACATATTAATGAATCATGGACAAGGATGATAAATATACCCTATTAAATACTTAATATTAAACAATCTCTGAATAAAATGTGATTTTAAATGTTATCCCTTACCTTATGTATGATATCCTTCGTGTGTGTCCAAAACTCATGTATAATGATTTAATTAAAATTATTGACTTACTAAAGAATCGTAATAGTTTTTTTGATATCATATATAACTATATTATCATCCATTTTTTATTAATATTTCATTTTCACTTGTTATTCAGATATTGACTACGCAATGTTATTCTGCAACATTAATCAGATAATTTCATGTTAAAATTCATAGATTATAATATAATAATTTACATAATGATATTATTATAATATATGTAATATTTATTAGTTAAATTAATTTATATAATCATGGTTTAATGAATATCATGTGGATTAATCACATCTAATCTTGGAGACGGTATGCCATAGCTAGGCATGAGTGTTGATATCAATCCCAAAATTGTTTAATAGTAATGATTTGGATGGTGTACAAAATTTCTTAATAATTATCATGATATAATAATAATATATTGTTACTTTCTCTATAATTATACCAATACAAGTATGGTGGTGCTGAAAAATAGATTACAACATGACATGGAGATGGTAAGTTATACATATGCAAGTGCGGTGATATTGTTTTTCATAGGATGGATAGAAGGTAAAATTTCGTTGTATCATATTTATAATAACATATCAGTATATTATTGATAATGATAATATTAAATTATAATTAAACAACTAATTAAGTGGATGTAGAAGAAGAAAGAAGTTTGAAAAATCATTAGAAGTGATTAGATCTTCATTGATGTGATTCCTCAATATCTAATATTTGAGCACTAGAGTTGGTCATTGAAGACTACCAAAACCACCTGAATGGAAATATTGAAGTTGGTTTGGAAAATTGGTAGGGTATGGATGATAATGAAGTCTTAAAATAAAGTGAAGTTGAGGGAATTGGTGCCCTTTTATAATGGAGTTGAGGGGCACTTTTGTAGACTTCTTATATAAAAATTTATAATAAAATCAATACCAACCCAAAAAACGTCCAAAAAGTCCCAATATATAAGATGTGATAAGATAGGGTTGTAATAAAATCAACCAATAAATTTTTTGACACATTATTTGTCAATTAAAACCATATCTTTTTATTGAAACAAAGTTATTCTATTCGATTTTAATTGTTTTAATAACATTTAAAATATATAATGGTTATAAATATTTACATATAAGGTGTTAAATAATAATAAATTTATATTTTAATAAATTTTAGACCTCTTCATCATAACTTAGTAACTATTAAATATATAAATTATTTTTAAATAATTTAATAAAATGATATATCTATAAAATATCAATAGTTTCAATTTTGACACTATTTATTTTTTTGACTTTAAGTAAACTACAAAAATATGATAAAATAGTTTCAAAATATTTAATACACTAATTAAATTTCATTGTCACCTAGAAAATTAATGGATAACTTTATGTAGTTCATATTATATTTCTTTTAATATTGTTAAAACCTTTTATTTCATATTTCTATTCATAAAATAATATTTACATCACTATTGTGTTATAATTAAAGGTAATTATTTAATATTTCATAATTATAAATAAATTTTTATGATTTATTTAATTATATAAGATTTACCTAGATTATCTATAGTTGTTATTTCCAATTATTTATCAATATATTAAATTAATATACTTTTATTAAAATTTATTGCGACATGTTTTCATATTCATTAGTTATTATTCCATTCATGTCATATTCATATGTAATTGGCCATCAAGTGATTCCATTTAAAAAATTAAATTTTAATGTTATTTTTTAGTCAAACAATTATATTTTTTAGGATTTAAGGTATTTTTATAATATTATTTTTACATTTAATTACCTGATTAACCTGTAGTCATAGTAATAAAAAATATTACCAATGTTACTATTCATATTGGCCAAAAAGTAGCCTATTAACATAATATGGACCTACTGATTACAAATATAGATCCCATTTTTAAAAATTCAAGACATAGAATTTTTAGTAATTAATTTTAATTCAATAAGTTTGTTAGAATAATAGAACTGGTTTTTTTAGATAAAACATTACGAAATATTGAAATGTTTTTACATATGAATTAAGTGTAAAATTAATGAAAATTACATAAATTATATTGAATGATGAAAATATTATCTATTTATAATTTAACAACATTCATTGTTATAATTAAACCATATAAATTATCTTGATCAAATAACGTTGTTTTAAATTTAAATTTATTGTGTTTTTATCATTAATCATAACTTGAAGGTAATAAAAAGTTATCATAAATTAAACAAATTTGAATTTCAAAATAATTATTTAAATAAACATTTTCATGTTTTTATATAGAAATTATTAATGTTTCAAAATCTTAATTTAATATGGGTTCACCATTCAACGACGTAAGATTACCCTTTAAAAATAATTTTTTATACGAAAAAAGGGGTTTTTCACACAATATAATTATAAATTCCATTGGATGAATAATAAATACAATATTAATTATATAAAATATATATCGCATTAATTTAATTACCAAAATTATTTCACTCATAAATACAAATATCTAAATTATATTTTTCATAAATAATTTACAGCCAAAGAATTTACTATTCATGATTATAAGTTAGTTATAATTATTTCCATTAAAATAACGACTCGGATATAACAATAATTTTATTCAAAGGGAATATCGTGGTTCATCCAGACTCATGATTGCGTGAATCAAATGATACTGATGAATAAAAATTACTTGAAGAAAACTTTTCATAAAAAACATTTGGTTGTCACATTTTACCACCATTAAACTGATTTTTTCACTCAAAATTTATCACATGGAAAAAAATAGATGAGGAAACTTCTCCCTAAAAATATCATCAAGTTCCCATACAGCTTGGGTAAATTTTTGGTTCCTTCATAATACATTAACCAAGTTTGTGGACCTTTTTCATAAAACATTATCACTACATTTGTGAATATCTATCTGTTTTTCTTCATAAGAAAGATCTTGCTTTAGTGGAACAACTTATGAGAATAGTACATGTGAAGGATCAATTATGTAATTCCCCAAGATCCACATATGGAACATATCGTTAACATGAGAGAGATTCAGTAGAAGTGTGAATCATTAAGCTACCTTCTCAACACAATCTAGAATTTTAAAAAGACTGATATAATTTTTGTTCAGCTTTCCCAACATTATGAATCTTACTACTCTCTTCCCTGGAGATATTTTTAGAAACACATTATCACCCACTTAAAACAATTGGTATTTTCTCTAGTTTTCAACATAACTATTTTTTCTTTGAGCTACTCTTTTTTGGTATTTAACAGATCTGACGTTTTCTTCAATTTTATTAACAATATTAGGTTCTAATAGCTTTATTTCTCAATCTTCATCCCATAAATATGGAGTCTTTCACTTTTTTCTATAGTGAGCATTATAAGGATCCATCAAAAAACTGGTGTGAAAGCTATTATTGTAAGAAAATTCAACCAATGGAATGTTTATATCCCAACCACCTTTGAAATCCATAGAGAAAGCTCGCAACATGTCTTCCATAGTTTGAATTTTCTTCTTAGAGTGACCATCTATATAAGGATGCTAATAAGTGATGAAATAATAATCAATAACCAAAGCATGATGAATAATTATCTATAAATCTGAGGTAAACTGCATATCTTGATTGGATATAATGGAAAGTGTTACTCCATTTAATCTTACCAATTACTTTACATATATCTGGGAATGCTGATCAAGAGAGAAATCCTCTATAATAGCAATGAAGTGTGAGGATGTTGTAAGGCGATCAACTATAACCCAAATGGAAGTATTACCTTTGGATGTATTAGGATGTCTGATTACAATGTTCATATTAATGTTTTCCCATTTCAACTCTTGTATGGTTAATGTTGGAAACATCCCCTTATACTTCTATCTCCTTTCCATAACGTTGTAAAAAACCAAGCATCATGTTACATATTTGATGACATCTCTTTCTATGAAATCCCACTAGAAGTACTCTTTCACGTACTTGTACAACTTTTTTATTCCATGTTGAATAGAGAATGATGAAATATGAGCCTCATCCAATAGCTCATATTCAATTTTTATATGGCAGTAATATAATCCTGGTTCTTGATCCTTATTATTTAAACATAATCAATGTTGAATTCATGAACATTTCTCACCTTATTTTTTAAGTCTACATCTTCCTTTGGTGAATCCTTAAAATTTACTTATATTTATTATTGATCATGCATTTTATAAAGATAATATTTCTCCCCTTATATTAAAATTTATATATTCATCCTTGGAATATCAATACATATCAGATATATCGAGGTCCTCATCATGGATAAGCTATCATCGACTTTTCAACTCAAAGCATCTACCACATTGTTCAATTCCCCAAGGTGGTAATGTATCAAGCAATCATATTATTTAATCAACTCTAACAAAATTATATGGTTCACATTTAGCTCCTTTTTTGTGAAAATATACTCTAAACATTTTTTTAGTTTAAATATCACACCTTTAAACATAATTATAATTCATCCATATATTTAATGCAAATATTACCATATCTAACTCCAAATAAGGAGTTGGTTAATTTTTCTAATTAATTTTCATATTCCATGAATCATAAGATATCACCATATAATTTTTCATGACATCACATCCCAACCCCTTCATGGATACATCACTTACGATCACAATCATTTCTCCACTACATGTTAGTGTGAGCATAGGTGCAATGGATAACATTTTTTAAGATCATTGAAATTCACTTCACATTCCTCCTTAAAAATGAACATTACTCATTTCCAAGTCATCGTGGTGATAGGATTAGATAATAACGAAAGAGATTTCATTAAACATGGATAATATTCAGCCAAACCAAGAAAAATTTGGATCTTAGATACCATTATTGGTGTTGACAATAATTCAATGTCCTCTGTTATTGTTGGATCCATAGATATCCCCTCTCTTGATATTATGTGATGATAAAATGAAACCTTCCGAAGAAAAAATCCGCACTTGGTAAATTTTTCAGGAATCTTCTTCATTCTCAGTGTCTTTAGTAAAATTCTCATGTAATCTTCTTGTTCCTACATGATCATTTAATAAAAAGAATATCACCTATAAAGACCACCACAGACCGATCAATGTTGTCTATAAAGACTCTATTCATTAGATCCATCAAGATAGCGGGGGAATTTGTAAGACCAAAAGGAATCAATATAAATTTGTAGTGTCTATACCCTATATGGAATGAATACTTTTTTATATCCTCCTTTTTGAACCTTAACTGATTATATCTTGAATGAAGATAAATTGTGAAATAATATTGTAATTTGCAGAGTTGGTTAAATAAGTAACCAGTCTGGGGATGATGATAATTGTTAATTATAGTGATATTGTTAAGTTATCGATAATCAAAGTGGATCCTCATTTGTCTATATTTCTTCTTAACAAACAGTATGGGTTCTCTCCAAGGTGATGCACTAGGGAAAATAAATCCCTTATCAAGATACTCTGGGAGTCACTAATTCAATTCCTGAAACTCAATTGGGTTTATTCTATAAGGTATCTTTGAAATAGTCATAGCCCCAAGTATGAGTTCTATTAAAAAAATAATCTTCACGATTTTGTGGAAGAGCTAGAAATTCCATCAAAAATACATTATAAAAATCTAGTACAATGGATGTATTCTTAATCATGATTTTCTCCCCAACCATTTGAGATAAATAATCTACATTTATAGTAATCAAGACCCATAATATTGAAGAAATTTTTACTGGAAGGTTATGTTCATCCATTCATCGATAGATGATCATGGATTGATATACAATATGAAATGTGACTACCCATCATTGGATATTGATATGATCACCATATAGAGAAATCCAATCCATTCCAAGAATCACATCAAATTCCACTATAGGAAGGATCACATGATATTTAGGAAGCATTTTCCACCAACATCGTCCAGAGAGGAATTATAAACATTTGATGCAACTGTTATGCCATTAAGAGATACCATAGCTAACTAAAAATATAATTGTTGATGTATTATGGTGATACTGATAGAAATTTCAATATGAATAAAATAGTGGGTGGATCTAAATCAAATAGAACATTTTTAACTTTAGTGTAGATGGTATGTGTACCTTTTACCACTTCATTATCATACTCCTCGTTGATGGTAGTGATTACTTGTGGAATTTATTTTTATTTGGATTTAGGAGATTGTTCACAATGATTATCATCAAAACCCTTTGTTAAGTGTTTTGATAGGAATAATTCCCCATTTTCTATCAATTGTCACATTAAAGTGTTGGAGGTGCATTCAATGAAGCATTTTCTTTTTTCGCATTGTTAGACATATTCTTCCTTTCACATAATCATTATTATACACAATGACCATATTTTCTACACATAACACATATACTAGTCCTTTTAAGAAATGTCACTATATGTTTCTTTCCACACAATGATCACAATGGATAACTCATATTCTTTTCAGTGTGGTCATTAGGTTTCCTCTGAATTCCATTTTCTCTTTTATTAAACACATGTCACTGATGGATTACTCCAACCACCATCACAACATTTAGAGACATTTGAATAATTTATTTGTATCAATTGAAATAAATTATGGATAATTCACTTTGGAGACTTTGCTTGATGCCACAAAAGAATATATCAATTTTACTCTTAGGTTGGATAATAATTCCAGAAACATTCCTTTTAGGACGTGTAAAATTTTCTCCTTAGGTTCCGACACATTCATCATACTTTTTCTTAATTTCATTGAAATACTTCCCCATATTTTTTCTAATTATATGAGGAAATAACTTATTTAAGAATAAGTTCTTGAACTCGTCGCATTCCATGGACACGATTTCCCTTCTTTTCCTCATATTCATGATAATATTCCACTATTGATCAGTATCACTATCCCAATGAAATATTGAAAAATAAATTTATCATGTTTAGAACATTGTAGAACTGAAAAAATCTTTTTAGTGGTTCTCATCCACTGTTCATCCAATAATGGGTCAGAGTACCTGCTGAATGAATGTGGACGCTGCCTCATAATTGATTCAATAGAATGTTCCTCCATCATTTGATCCATTAAATGTGAATCATGATTCATATCTTAATAATGTATTTTGAGAAAGGATACATGGTTTTTCATTCTATCTCCCGTACCATTTGGTTGCTCATGGGGAAAATAATTCCATTTCCCATCACATTTATTATTAACGTGGTTCTTTCAGGTCTCATCCCATGAATAAAACCGAGTTTCATAGTGTGATTAACCTTAATCATAATGGTAAAACCACATTATTCTAGAAATTTTAATTTAGTACACTTTAAGTGGTATCATAGGTTATTCATGAAAATCTATAAAACACTAGTATGGGATTGCCACCTATGAATAGACATATCCTATGTGTTATTACTAAGGATCTCCCAACCTAGTTTCCAAAATTAACTGTACATTTTATCTAATTCCAAATTAAATGTCCCAAACATTGAATATAGATATTAATTCATCTTCTAAGAATGTTTATTTTCTAAAATAAAAAGAACCACACCGAGACCGTATTGGTTTAGTATCTCCAGAAACTATGAAACATAAACAACTAGTTCCTAAAACATCAACATTATCTCCCACTTATTTCAGCATAACTACACTTTGTTTTGACATATCATGATTAATTACTTTCTTCCAGGCCAGGGGAAAAGAAACATATAAAATGGTTAGATCATATTCTTGGTAATAGTAAAGAAGGGAAATATCAATCATATCATAATCATAAGAACATATTATTTGATAATATTATTCTATATATAAAATATCATAATATCATTTCATGGGATAATTCATAAAATCAAAATGTAATCCCAATAGACATAACATAAGAAATCATTTTTTTTGGAAAAAATAGATATACATAGAAAATAATTTTATATAATTCAAGGCTCATTGTCGATACCATCATAGCAGACAAAGTACATTACTGAATGAGATCACTCTTTGTTCCAATGATATATTAATAAATTGGATTTAATTTCTGTTACATTCATGTCTATATCATGAGATATAAATCATTACCCAATCCATATGAGGGAGATATATGTCTTATTTCATTCTTATATATGCCACAAAAAACCGAAACACATTCACCATAGAATAACTTATGAAATAAAATGGGTGTATTAAAAATCATTCTATAATATGTTATATTAAAAAATAGGTTTCCTAAAAAACAAATAATAAAATAATAGTAATAATAATCAGGTTATAAATATGGCCCTATTTAAATATTTTCAACTTAAATGGAAATGAATTTTCAGGAAGCACTTTTAATTTATCCCAGATTAAAATTTCAATTCTTCTTCAAAAACGTTTTCCTTACTCAAAATAAAAAACAATTATAGAAGTTATAATCTTTGTAAAAATTACCATTTATTCATTTAGGGGATGCTTTATGGAAATATTGAATTTTGAATGTGTAAAAATTTGTTCATGCCAAACAAGTTAAATAACATTCTTCTTGTAAATTTTCTACAAAAGTCAAAAAGTAACTTGTACAAAAACAAATAATTATTCCACTCATACAATTTAGTATAAATTTTCCAATGGATAAAATTTAAATTATAAATTATAGAAGGATTTAAATAATATTTTGTAATAAATATTTAGGATACAGGGGTGTGGATTATAGATATACCCCAAAAAATACTTACGAATAATCAATCTTAGATAAAAACAAGATTTGAAATGTAATCCCTTCCATTAGGTCGAATATCATTTGTATATATATGAACCTCATGTATAATGATTTAAATAACGTTATTAACTTAATCTAGAATCATAGTCTTTTTTATGATATCATATATGATTGTATTATCATTTGTTTGTGTGTATCATTTCATTGCACTCCTTATTCGAATATTGACTACTTTTCTTATGTCGTATTTGTCATATAAGTTCATGTTCTGCATCTTAGATTATAGTTAAATAAATTAAAAAATTATATTAGTATAATATATATCATATTTATTCATTAAATACATTATATAATCCTAGTTTAATGATGATCATGTTGAATCAATCACATCGCATTTTGGAGAATATATGTCGTTTGTACGCACCGGTGATGGTATCATTCCCACAATTATGGAATGGTGTTTGAAGTGGATAGTGAACGATATTTCAGAATTATTATCTTGTTATAATAATAATATATAGTTATTATTTCATTCATTATACCAATCCATGTAATGTGGTGGTGGAAAACATATTACACCATGGCATGGAGATGGTAAGTCGTACATACGCACGTACAGTGATTTCATTTTTCATGGGATTGATTGAATGTAAAATATTCTTGTTTAATATTTACAAGAACATATCAGAATATTTTTGATAATAATATTTCTCATTTATAATAAAAATATATATTAAGACGACGTGTAAGAAGAAATATGTTTGATGGTGTCGGAATAAGAGATTAAATCTTCCTTGACTTGCTAACACAAAATATCTTCTTAAATCACTATTGTTGGACTTTAAAAATCACCATAACCTCTAAAATTAAAATAGGGATGTTAATAAGGAAACAAGGTAGGGAATGTATGATCTTGAAGGCTCAAAATTAAGTGAGAATCTGAGGGAGGAAGTACCCTTTTATAATCGAGGCGTGGTGAACTTTTAGAAACTCCATAAGTAATTATATAAAATGAAACCAAACCCTATCAAAAAAACATCCAAAATAACCCAATTTAGAATATTATTTAAGATAGGGTTTTAATCTCATCAACCAAAAAATTTAATTCATGTTATTTTTTCAATTTAATCCATATCTTTTTTATTGATATTGAGTTATTCTTTTTATTTTTAATTGAGCTAATAACATAATAAATATATAATAATTATAAATATTTACTTATATGGTGTTAATTTATGATAAATGAACATTTCATGACATTTTAGACTTTATAATAACAACATTTTAATTTTTTTAAATATTTTTATGATATTTAAATTATTTAATAATATGTTATTTTTATAAAATGTCAAAATTTTCAATTTTGACACTATTCATTTATTTGAGTTTACATAAAATATACAGAGAAGAGAAATTCAAAAAAAATTGATACACTTATAAAATGTCATAGTAACATAGAAAATTTGTGGAGAATGTTAATTAGGTCATATGATATTTATGTTATTATTTTTAAAACCATTTCATTGATATTTATATTAATAAAATAATTTTTACATCACAATTGTGTCATCATTAATTGTAATTATTTATTCTATAAAAATTTAAAATAAATCTATATTATGTAGATAATTATTGTATCTTTTTATACACTATTTATAGTAAATATTACCTTATATGTATCCATATATTTAAATTAATATACATTTATAAATTGAGATTGTGACATTTTGTAACAATAATTGGGTTTTATTACATTAATGTCATATTCATAGGTAATTGGCCATCAAGTGACTCCATTTCGAACAATATATGATAACGGTAGAATTTAGTCATCCAATAGGATATTTATAGGTGTTAATGTAATTTATTAATATTATTTTTAACGTTAATGACATGATTTACCTTTAACAATGGTAGTAAAAATAATAACCAAACCTACTATTAATAATTTTGAAAAGTATACGTTTAATATTAATATAATTTGTCACAAATAAAACAAAATATGAATGAAATTTTAAAAAAATTTAATCATGGATGTTATTGCAATTATTTTTAAATCAATCCAGTTGTCATAAGAAAAGAAGATGTTTTTTAAATGATAAATCATTATAATAGATTGAAATTTTATTAATATGAATTTAATGTATAATTAGTTCTAATTACATAAGTTAAATTGAATGATAAAAATATATTATATTTTTTACTTTAAAACCATGAATTATTATAATTTTACCATATAAATTATCTCTATGAAAAATGTTCTTTTCACATAAAATTTATTGTGGTTCTACTATTCATAAAAACTTGAATGTTATAAAAAAATATCATAAATTTACCAATGAAATTTATATATCCCACTTTTAAAAAAATGTATATGTTGTTATATAAAAATTATTGATGGGCCAAATCATAATTTGAAATGGGTTCACCATTCAATGTTGTAACATTACTGTTTGAAAATAAAGGTTCTTATACAACCAATATGGTTTCATTACACCCTATGATTAAAATATCCACTGGATTAATAAAAAATATTTTAATAAGTATATAACATATTTATATCATTAATTTCACTCCCAATTGTAATTCACTAAAAAATACAAATATCTGAATTATATTGTTCATAAAACATTATAGCCAAATAATTCACAATACATTTTCAAAAGCTAGTTATAAATATTCCCACTAACCTATCATATAGGGTATGATACTAATATTATAATATGGGAATATCATCGTTTTTCAAAATCACAACTTTGTGCAACATAAGCTACTGAAGAATTAAATTTTTTAATTACAAATTTTCTCAAAAAACATATGTGTGTTACAATCTCTCTCTTGTCATAGAAGATTGGATGACATTTGAGATTGTGGAATTTCTTTCATGTATCTATTTTGAAAATTGAGTCTTAATTCATCACAGGATTCTAGTTACATGGATCCAATCATCCCCCCATCCCCCATAAACATCGGGATCGAGGGATCATTAATGTGGAAATCCCAGATGAATCCACTGCTGCTACAACTTCATCCACAACCACAACTATGGGGTTAACACAACGCATCTCACCCTATTAAGACAACCAAAAAAGGTGATATGCATCACTATTATTTAATAAGTATAGGTGGGTTTCATTCTCATGAGGGACATGGACTTCTTGGAGTTAAAGGATTTTTGGCCACATCATCATTGCCACCCCTAAGGGCCACAAAGGGAGCAACTACTCTCCACTATCATGTTCACCTTAATTGGTAGTCTCTCTCTTGACTGATCGTGTGACACACTCCCCTATTATAATGAATAATGTGATATCATATTAATATACTCTATGAAAACCACTGGGGGCTGCCAAGGAGGGCTCCAATCATGCCACATTATGGCCAATAACTAGTTGATCATGCCAAATATCTGGTTGTTTTTGTTCTTTCACTACTAGATATTGTCCTGTTAACCTGAATCTAGTATTGATCCCAAGCCTATGATGATTGCAATCAGGGGTATCCCATTCATCAAATCCGGTGTCCCATTCCACCACTGATGTATACTACTAGTTCCCAACTACAAGAGCGGGAGAACTCAAATGCCTGATAGGGATCGATACAGCAGTCACCCAACATACATGATGGGTATACTATTTCAATCACCAACTTCATAAGAATATTTTGTTGGATGACCCATGATGACGATATAATGTATCGTGGTCCCCCCCCCCCCAATAATACCACTAGCCAGATTTGAGGTCCTCCTCTATATCACACTCTTCATGAAGGGCCTTCCCATGTTACCAGCATCAGTCTAAGTGGGTATTTCCCCCGTCTTTTGACATTAAGAATTAGTTCTACCCTGTGTTTAAAAAAATCAATGTGAAGGTCCCCCTCATGTCACTACTCGCTCTAGAAGATGTCCTTCACAATACAACATCATCTAGAGTGAATAGCCCTCCCACTCCATCACTCATCATCATGTATGTCCTCCCCATGTTCTCACCAACTTTAGTGGAGGTCCTCCCTACTAAAATGATTGTCCAAGTGGAGATCCTCCCCACTTCATTGATTTTCAACAAAGAGGTCATCACCATGTTAAAAAAATCTTACGTGGAGGTCCACCCAAGGTTCTTAGTAGCTCTGGTGAAGATCCTCCCCACACATCCATCAAAATAGATGGAGGTCCTCCCCATGTTCCATTTGCATATTCCTAGGTGATCCACATAACTTATATCATAAAAGCGGAGATACCTCCCACTCCCATAGTAGTCCAAGAGAAATGCCTTCCTATAATGATTCTAACAAGTATGTATGTACTCCCAATATCCCCAAAAATCAACTCAAAGGTCCTCCCTACACAATCAACTAGCTACACAAATTTCTTCTTCATGTTGAAAATTTTATTTATCACGATGAACCATGCCAAGGAAGAATGATGAACCATCCTAACTAAAGGAATAATTTAAAGAAGTTCTTGATTTTTATGAATCCTAACAAATTCTCTTATTCTAAAGGTGAGTGTGACCCACTGATAGAGCTTAAACCCTGATCCTCTACATCATGATACAGGGAAGGAACATGCATTATGAGTTTTGTCATTCAAGAAGGTGAGATGTTCAAAATAATTGAATCCATTCATAGTTAAATTCAAGAAGAAAAAGATTTGTATCTTTCAATATTATTATCATGAAACCATAACTATCGTCGTATGTTTTGTTCTCCACATCAACATGATATCATGGAGTGATATTATAAGGATTTATTACTGGTGATTACCCACTAGATTCACCACTAAAAGCTATTTACCTTGAACATGAATCAATAAAAAATAATGTATCCTATAGGGACATGATTGTATGATTAGTAATATCTCCGAGAAACAACAATGTGAGTGGTGAACAGTCATATCACACACTATTATCCCTATTAGATACGCTACCACAATAACAATCCAAATCAGTGTCACTTCCAGTTCCTCACCTGGCCCCAATTGAAGAGTGGGGAAACCAAGAGTCAAAATTCATTTTTGATCAGA
The DNA here is from genome assembly GCA_963277665.1 of Viscum album. NCBI lineage: Eukaryota > Viridiplantae > Streptophyta > Magnoliopsida > Santalales > Viscaceae > Viscum > Viscum album. The sequence goes on from OY728119.1 coordinate 465,287,475, forward strand.
GAAGTTTGTGGGAAACTCTATCCCCTGATTAGTTTTTTGAGATGGTTTGGTCGATCTCTATCCTCAAATTCAACATTCCAGGGTCCTTCACCTAAGATGATGTTTAATTATTTTGGTGGACAATCAAGGATATGAATTTTCATCTACAACTCTCTCAGTTGGTGTATGTGAAGAGTCAGGAAAATTACCATGACATTATCCAATAGTGTAGAATGGTTGAATTAATAAGAATCCTAGTTGATCAACATCACGCATCACCTAGATACCACCTGAACCTTTAGAAATTATGTATTCATAGCATTACTGTTATCCACATAATAATTAAGGAATCATCCCCACATGTGTATATTCATGGTTGGGATAAATTTCTTGCTCTTCCGTTCACTCATATCCTATAGGATTTGGACATTCCTAGGTATATCAAGGACATGTCTTCATGAATATTCATGTTGAATATGAATGATTTCATAAAAATCAAGGAGAGACACATCGATCTATGTTTTGATGAAGAGTACCCACCCCTAGACAAACATGAAATCTGTTGTACACCACAGGTGTGGTCACTCTATATCTTATGTAGATTATTGTCCTTGAGGAGACTTATTAATCACTAACTTCATGTTGAGACCCTGTGAAGGGTAAAGCAATGGCCAAGACCTTTATGCCCTCTGAACTATTTAGTTCAGTTCTTAAGATAGAGCTTGATCCCACTATGGGAGCCTTGCTCCAGAAACATGGTTGATTGAAAAGGATCATCGTCAAGATCCTTTCAAAGTGGTATTAAGAATACGAGACTATTGATATAATAATGTACCTATATTTTTTGGATAGTTTGGGAAGATAACGATCCTCTTTGTTCAGATATCACCCATTAATCTTGATGACCTATTACATCTGAATAGGTTATAGATCAAAGCTTTCGATAATCAAGTATTCTATTTATCACCCAATCCACCTATGTTCCATGTCAATCATCCTCATGAAAAACCTTAAGACATTCCTCCATAAACTATTCCATCAAATCCATGAGCTGATAGACCCTCCAATAATATTTATGATCCCAACTAAGCATTGGTTGTCAGGGAACCTCACTAAGAATGAAATCATCCTCAGAAGGGACTGATAGATGCATTGATCGCCCACCATGGGGACATCCAGACAGAGATGGTTAAGATACCATCTAATGGAATGTTTTATATGATTTTGTGGATGATATGTCATCACACCTAAATTTTTGGAATCCTAAATTATCCTTGTAAACATGTTTGGTGACCGGTTGTAGCATCATACCCACTTTATCTCAAGTAGTGGACCCATTTGGGGAAATCAAGCACAGTAGAAGGCCACCAAGCTCCAATATTTCTTACAGACATTGGATGGGACAATTTTTGTTTGGTACTTCCAGTTATCCATCAGGTCCATTTTTGTTTGGGATGATATTCATAGGCAATTTAATTATCAATTCAGCTCCACCACTTGAAAGACATGTATCATCGACAACTTCAAGTGCAGGAGGTGACTAGATTAGCAAGATTCAAACTCATTCGCTATGTATAATGGATTCACATATTCACTCAACAAGCCACTAACTCAAGAGAAGCTATTGAAGATTTTTGTGGGGAATGTAAAGTCTCAATTAGTTCACCTCTTCATCACTAATAATTTATTAGGTGGATTTAAAGACATTTCCAATAATGATCTTTTCCTAGAGAATTCATTGTAACATACTAATATGGTGTGTCAGTTGCCTCCATCTCCTATAAGAAGAGACATAAATCCTTAGAATAAAAAATTCAAACTGATTGAGGCCCGTATGTTTTTATATTTTTTATCAAATGAGGCTCCTCTATTTCCTCGCTAATGGAATCATATTTAGGTTTAGTCTCAGGTTATTCATTGCCTGAAAAAGAATTGGAAGGCACTATAACCCACAAGAGAGACAATTAGGCCCAAGCCTCTCATCAGCCTCTATTCTCCTAGATTCTCCATTACAAATAGGAGAAACTAGAGAGACTCATTTAATGAGGATCATGGTCCTAGTTATTTATATAGATGCTTGAGTTAAGGTATTTTAATTCTATAAGAAAGTAGGAGACCTGAGGAGGTTTAACTTACTAATCACCCATACTACTATCCCTATAGTTGTTTCCATATAAATACTCGCAAGAATTTATATATATTCAAGGACTTCCTCCATGTATTTATTGATGAAAATATATTCATGTTAGCCCAACCCCAGCACAGGTAGTGTTAATTTCTAAAATTCCTGACAGTGACAGTGATGACGAGTGGCAGCATATATCCAGCTGCGGGACACATAAATAAGGTGATTATATTTCTCACAAGAGAGATTCTCACACCCATGGTATCATACATTTTCCATAATATCAACCCAATATTCATGAGGTTTCTATATCTCTTATAGTTTCCACTTCGGAGTCCATATCACAGCCTTCTACATCCCAAAAAAGTTGGCACCAAAGTTGAAAGGTAATGAAAAGTTCCCCACCAGTGCTGAACCCATCTCACACCATTATAAATTTCATGCCTATAGAAATATTAATTTCTCTATACAACCAACTGGTATTGTATGATTACTCATTTGATGAGGAATAGTATTTCTCTTGGAATACGGTCGAGCTAGTGTACCACTATGTGGATCCCGATGAAGTGGGGTATAAATTTGGGCCACATAATGTTCTTAGTCAACATCATCATCAAAGTGGTCATTCCAATGTGAAGCATTGAATTTCCCTATTCATGCATGATACTAAGACTATATAGCATGCTCATTGAAAATCTCAACATATTTATCCCTCTCATCCCATCTCTTCAAACTCAACATCACCACCATTCATTCTATTTGGCCATGCAGAGTCAACACAATAGTGCTAGGATCATCCATGTGGAGCTATGTCCAGATTTCATTCATATGATTGTAATATAGTAATTATTTTCATAGTTAATTTAGTGATAAAAAGGATATTCCTAACACCACATAGAATCATATGTTTTGACCAGCAACACACATCATACCTCCTTCAAAAGAGAAACATCCTATTGGATAAAATGTGCATCTCATGAGGAAGTATGTCCGGATGAAACATAATTCTAGGATTCCTTAAATTATATATACTTGAGGCCCTCCACATATCAAATAAATCATGTGAAACCATTGAAAAGGATTTTAAAATCCCCTTATAGTTTGAAATAGAGGTAGTGTAATCATAGGACTTCTATACCGATGAACTCAAGAAATTAGAATTTCGAGCCATCATTTAATTCTTAAGTCAAAATGAATAATCTACTATAAAGGGGAACCCTCACCTGTTTCACATCTCATGACATCTCAATGGAGTGTATGTGTACAATTTTCATGTCAACACATGTTTCAGGGTCAATTTTATCCCGACACTAATGCTCCAAAAAATATGATTGACCAAAGTATAACTAAGTCCCTCATAACTAAATCTTTAGGTTTATTAACGGTTCAAGTAGAGACTCTATGGAAAGTCACACCCGAGGACCCAGATCAGTGGTCTTATTGCAAGAACATAATTTACGATGGTCTCATAGGATAGAATATATAATGAACTAATGGGTAGACCCTAGCTCCATCTGCATGAAGTAGTTCCCCCCTCATACAAACAATACCTCATGTAATCCTTCAACGGTCACGTTAGAGTTCTATGTGGTGTCATTTCTATTTTTTACTCTTGTGAATCTGACTACTTGGAATCTGATTATTACTAGAGTACGGAAAATCGGTTTATACAAGCAAGGTTGAGACACCACAACTGTTTCTGATCCCTAGATTGATCGAGATGATTTTTCACCCTACGATTCACCGATTGGGGGATACATTGCTAGAAACTGGACATATCTTCATCATCTATGAGATGATGGAATAAAATATTCCCAGATATAAAGATCATTAGAATATTTCATCGTACTCATATATAGGACATGATCAGGTGACACAATAACCCCTTACCCCTATTAGGTATACAGACATTCACCACATCGTTGTTAAAGAATGTTGTATCTGCAAGTTTCATTGGGATGGGATAATCCAACATATATCAACCCACCACCGCTACATTAACATCATAAAGTGTGGGACCCAAAAATAATGTCATGATGGAATTGGTTCGCTAGATTTTGTTTCAATGGTTTCAATAGTACATGATTCTCAGAGTGAATATTTTTACACCACTGTAGCCAGTGCTTAAATTATTCCATGTTTAGTTAACATTGAGTAATTTCATCATATTGATTATATTATTGCTTTGTGAGATGAATAATAATTGTGAGATGATCCAGCATTCGAAGAGGGAAAATCCACCAACTTCTATTAGTTGGTATAGGAGAATCTTATCCCTATGATAGATCTGAGGTCGACACTAATCACCATATATTTCCCACAAATGTAACAACAATAGTATATGTAACTCATGAAAAATCAGCACATTGGGTTTTCATGGAGTTGTGAAAAGATGACATGGTTATAAACATATGTATTTGTCCCTCTTCATGGCCTCTTAGTGAGACATCTTGGGTTCATGTTGTCTCCGAGAATGATGCACCCCACTCACAGTGCTATGATCGAGGCTGTTGTTGATATGATAAAAAAATAAAACATGGTCAAAGAAATACATTAACAAATTATTTTAACCAAAAACACTACTCTTAGGCAGAAAAATAGACCTGATAGATTTTGTATTGACTTTGGGGACCTCAACCACCACATTCCAAATGATGATTTTCCCCTTCAAATGATGGAGATTCTTATTGATTCTACGACTGGATTCTATACTCTCTTTCATGGATGGATATTTTTGGTACAACAAAATATGAATGCCCCCTGAACATGAGGAATGTACCACCTTCATAGCATCGCAGGTTACACTCTATTATCAGGTAATTCATTTTATTTTGTAGAATATAAGAGCTAAAAATCAGTGTCAAATGCACCACATATTCAAGCCAATCCTCATCACACTAGTGTAATGCTATGCGGGTCCTTTGTATGTCAAATCATTCCATCCTCAGGACCATCTCTGAGACCTTGAAAAAGTGTTTGGATTCCACCACTCCGACCATATGAAGATGATTCCCTTGAAATATGATTTTAGGGGGGACCTCTGGGATGTTTCTCGGCTTCATCATCAGGTATAGAGGAATCAAGATTAACTGATTGAAGATAAATTCTATCATTCAGATTACCGTGCTATGAAAATTCCCAAAGGTCATAGGTCTTCAAGGCCACTTAACATATATATGTTGATTCATCACAATTTCGGCCGAAAAGGGTAATCAATTTTACAATAATTGAAAAAAATTATCTTTTATCAATAAAATTACGATTTCAAGAAATCTACTAAGGATATCGAAAAGTATCCACTGAGGCCTCCAATTTTGTGTTCAATCATCTTAGGAAAGAATAAGATCCTTTATGAAACCACCCTAGAATGATCCCTCAACCCCCTTCATTCCTAAACAGATAATGAAGTGACATGATTTTTTTCTGTTATCTCATTCACATAATCCTCAATCTAGAGACCATATATTCTTCTATCGAGAAGAGGTTCCTCATGCCACTTTTCATAGTACAAAAATTGCTGCATTATCTGCAACATAAAAAGAAACATCTACCACCATTCATGTATTTTTTACAGTATATCCTAAACATCCATATGTTGATAGGAAATCTAGCACAGTGGTCTGTGATCCTTCATCAGTTCAACATAATATTCATCCCACAAAAGGCTATGATGGGACAAGCACTGGTAGACTTTTTTGCCACACCAACATCAAAAATAGGATTCTGTGAGGATCTTTATTATCCAAATGAATCTATTGTATCAATGGAAAAAGTTGTGGAATTTTGGATGAATCATTTTGACAGCACCTCCCAATGTCTAAATGGAAGGAGGTTGAATGGCCCCTGACTCAATAGAGTAAGCTAGGGTATTTTCTTCATTACTCTTATTTATGATGTTTTTCAATATTAATTATTACTATTTGAAGGTTGCAACACTAATGAGGTATATTATCCAGTTCACAGCATTAGTATTGATCCCACTCTCACGATTGATGTTCACCACATACATTTGAAGGTAAAGTCCAATGGAGAATCAAGAATATCAATAGTAACTATATCATCAGCAAGACCAAGATCATTACCTTGCTAGAATTCACTACCAAATTATGCACACATTCCTTCTTAGCCAGAGGTGACTCATGTTCTCTGGTCACAGAATGGTCAAGCTGATGCCTTAGCTAGTGTAGCTGCTTCGCTCGCAGAGCCTGGTAAGGAAGATCTATTCATTCATATGGTGCATCAAAAGGTTATCGACTCTGTTAGTTCAAGATACAATGAAACAAATATTTTAAACCACAATTCCATGGATGACTTCACATCAGATCCTATGGATATATAAAACGATTGAGAAACATCTAATTAGATGAATAATATTTTTGAGCATTTCCAAAAAAAAATTCTATCAGACAAAGATGAGGGTGAAAGAATCATTCACCCTACAATTCAATTCACCCTCCTGAGTAGTCCTAGCCTGGATGAGACTCTCTATATTTTTGGTTTTGAGGGAATGATCCTCTACTTCATCCAAGGAGATGATATTCTGTAGACCATGTAGGAAATCTATGTTGGGTCTTGTAGTGCTTAGCAGAAAGGTATGAAGCTCTCCCCACTGATCCAAAGGTCTGGAAACATTTGGTCCACCTTGGTCTATGATAATAATTTCATTTCCTAAATGATCCATTATTGTTAGATCAATTCCATAATCTTTTCACCAATCATCATAACTCCTCCATACTACCATGAAATTTTGTCTAATTGAGTTTTGGGGACTCAATATTCTAGGACTATACCCAAAAGTAACAACAAACATGTGCAGGTTCATTTTAAACATGACCAAAAAAATTTCCAGGTTAGAAAAAGATATTCCCATAATGGAAGTCATGGCCTTATATAATATTGAAATCATGTGTACGAGCATAATCCATTGATTGAAATTACCTCACAATACTCTTACAGATAACATTACTAACATCCCACCAGCTTAGCAGATGAAATAGTATGCAATGTAGAACATAAAGTCTAACCACAATTATTGTTAACATGAAATTGAAAATGGATTGATCGGGGAGTTAAAAAAGACTCTCTATTACATTATCCAAGAAAATGGTTTTCCAAAATAAGTGGATTTTGGGAAAAAATCACCCCAACTCCCTATGGTATTATAAAAAAACTACTATTAATTCACCCAGGTGAATCAATATTCCTCAGTGTACGGAACAGAGGTAGTCCTCCCTATCTAGATTTAGTTTACAGAGCTCTTTACAACATTGTATTACTATAATAAATCAGATAGAGTATCATAATTTTGTTTTGACGAACTATAATCTCTCTATGAGAGCAGGCTTCGGGCCTTACATAATCTAGAGAGCCACTAGAACATGATATCCAAATATTTCAAGAAGAATGTTTGTCTCTTATCACTTATTCAGGGTGACACATTATTGGATCTGAGGGTGCCAATGACTCCTGGTAGGAATACATTAATGTTGGACCCTAAATGGTAAGGGTATTACATCATTCACAATGTCTATCCCAATATTACAAACTCTTTGGTCACCCTGGATGGTGAGTAAATTAATCCTCCCTCCAATTACATGTAACGTAAATATTACTTTTTATAAGAATGATCAACATCTTCATATATGACATCAAATTGTTTTGTCCCACATGATTATAAAATTCATGGAACATACCAATTCTCCAAAAAGAAAATAAACTACATAGTGATTCCAATGGTCTAACCTTTATGACCTTAAACTAGGATATATTTCATTCAAAAAAATTGGTGTTAAACTATGCTACCCTATCTCACATGATGTTAACATACTATATTCAAACCTCAATATTTTAAAAATAATAGTGTTTGTAGTCCTTTTGGAATGTCCATAAAAAGTAAGATTCCATTTTTCATAAACAATGCTAAAATCCCCCTACACACATGATGTTAAACTAATTTTTAATCATGGTTTTATTACATTAAACTAAACAATATCCTTTATCCTAAATTCATGATGATAAACTGCACAACACCCAGAAATCATTATCTAAGAGGGTCTCACCTTTGATATCGTTCACATCCAACTATTTTTCTAGAACTATGTATGGATTCATTCCCTTGGGATTCATAGGAATGACAATACATTTTTTCTATGGTCGTGTTATAAGTTCCTCCAAGTTCCTACCCATGGTTTCACCATGGAATATGTGGTGTGACGGGCCTCCATGGCTCTCACTCAGGTAGAGTTATAATAATCGTTACTTATATCTCACTCTTGAATATTCCAATTTAACTTCTTTTATACCACATGGAATTAAAATAAAAGGAATCCAATAACTATGTATGACATGATTCCCATCAGTATGGGAAACATAAGAAGGCCTATGCATCTTGATTTTGGGTCACAAATAATATCATTTTCACCCCCTTGGCCTATGATATCTCATGGGAACATGTGTTGTCGTGCATAATTCTATGTTCTTCATTCATGATACATTTATTTTTCCATTCCAGGTGTATCCCCTTTGGGATACCATTCCCCCATTATCCTAGCGGCAAGACAATATACCGCATCGCAACCTTCATACTTACCACATGATGCCAAACTAAACTGAATTCATGAACTATGTGTGGCTTAATTCTCATCCTAATGGGATATATAGGAATTCTTAGAAATTTTGTCTTTGTGTCCTTCCCATGTTGAACACTAATTTTTTTAGGAATATGTGGAATGGAGATGGGCCTCTATTTCCCTCAATCACATCATCTTCGTCACCCCTATATGCTATGTAGATTCATTAGAAAGTCCATATCCCTTAGTCTAATATCTATTACCAATAACTGGGTGCCAAATTCTAGGAATGATGTCTTTAAATTATGAATTCCATAGAAACACATAGTATGACGGGCCATCTCGGTCTTCATTCATGTCGAGTTATAGTAGTCAATCACATATAATTTTTTTGGGTTACCTATAACTGATTTGTCCTTGTCGCATGATGATAGAATTTGAAACAACCATCATCCTTACCACTTGACATTACACTCCACCGAGTTCAAAAACTTTGCGTGTCTTGATTTACATCCTTATTGAATATATTTTGATGCCCATACATTTTTTTTTCAGGTCCAACCTTCTGTTCATTATCCTTCTTCTATAACTCTTCACCATCTTTACTATGCTATGGTCCATTATGATGCAATATCTATGATCCATCTTGAGTATTCTCTTTTAATAGGAGGTATGTACACATCCATATTTTCCTCATTAACATGCTCAGATGCATTGTGATATAGGACCTCAATTATTGGATTCTTCATGGAAATTCTCTCATTCAATCATCATACATCAGGTATCTCCATATTTTAATATACATATATTTCACATATGAAGGACCCTGATGGAATATTATTATACCTCTTCGGATCACCTACCATTCTAAGCCAACATCCCAGAGGATTTTGGATGACACATTGAGTTAGTTTCCATGTCTCGAACATGGTCAACAGTTAACCATCATTTGTCTATCCTGATTACTAGTAATTTGAAAATGGTGATGTGCCTCGATTAATGAAAGAAATTATAATCCATCATTATTCGACCCTCACTGTGTCCCAATTATCAAATTTTGTTATTCGAATTCCTTTTTTACATCCCTATGTCCATCTGAAACTTTAACACCCTCATTATACACCTTTATTCATTTTCACAGGTAGGATGATTAGATTAGATGGGAAACAATAGACCTAACATCAATATTCCATGCTATGTTATTCCATGCATCATAAGAATAATCTCCACACCTTATTTCCCTTACCAAGCATGTGTTACCTATGATTAGGTGTCTTGGTATGGTTTTTATAGGCATGGAATTATCACACTACCTTATAGTTCATACTTTATAACCGTTAAACCTCTAGTATACATCCCAGGAACATGAGGTTAAATTAATAATATAAGCTCAAGACTTATTAATTCACAATTTATGTCAGTTTTTTAAGATGTAAATGTTGTACGGGACTAGGATATCCTTGTTCCTACATCATGTTGGGTTTCTTTATGGGGTAGCATCGTATATTTCTATTTTGGAAGACTCATCTTACAGTCTCATCTCTTTTCCCATTAATTAAGACCCCCAACATCATTTCTGTATGATAATATACAACATTCACGCCCTTTCTTTATTGTATTATGTTAAACAACATATTTTTTAACCTGTATATATGATGATAAACTGCCCAATGTTATAATGTCTTCACCAGAAAAGAAATAGCTACAATGGTATTAGCCATTTTTCATGCCACCCTTAAGAAATATTTTTGTCTTGATTAGAATCCTTATAGGATACATAGTTATACTTATAAAAATAATTTTCATAGCCAATTATAAAATCATAAAATCAACACTTTATCCCTTTTTCTAGAGCATTATCTCGGAATGTTTTGTGTGGTGTTGATCTCATTGATCCACATCCATGTCGGGTTGCCTCCTGGAACCACACAGCACATCTCCGGTGTAGTTTGTCCAAACTCTATGAACATAAAATATGATAATCATTGTGCTAGATAGAAGATAATATATTGTTGGAACACCATGATATTATCATCTAAGATAATATCATCCCCCTTTTAATTTTCCATCTTCTATGCAATCCTCGAGAACTATGCATGGCACGAATCATATCCTTATATGATCCGTACTGTTTCCCAAACATCTTGGTCCCAGGAAAAAATTCAAAATCATAAATTCCCATTTTTTCTCTTTTGGTACATTTTTACCTATTAGAGTGTGTGGTGTTGTGTGAATCACATTGTTCCTCATTCACGTCAGGTTATTTTCAGAACCATGCGCTTCTCTCTTGGGTACTATTTCCTTTTTGCATAATGAATAAATGGGTTATATTTTCATCCATAACAATGCATGTTAAAAAACATATCTATGACCCTTAAAGAAATTTCAAAAGTACAATTATGAATATGATCTTTATAGGATGATCTGGTCCATCTAACAAATGTTCCTCATCGATATGCTTGAATGGGTGGTGTTATGATACCTAGAGTGTTAGATTCCATTAGGAGATCCCCACAATACATATCCACACATCACATTTCCCTTTATCATATTATCTATCATATTCCACTTCTGATAGGATCCATTAATAGAATGTTCTCATACCTTATAATCTCTCCTACAATTTTGGGCCAACATCATGGACGACCTTGGAAACAACTTTGAGTTTGGCCCTGTTTCTCTAATATGGTTAGTGGTTAACCCTAATTTTTATATATTCATTTCTAGTAGAATGATATGATTGATATGTCTCAAATATGTTATGTAAGTATCCTCCATTGTTACCCCACCCTCATTTTTTCTAGATAGTAGGTGAATTGACTCACATTTCCCACATCCCTTTGTTCTGATAGGCCCCCAACACACCTTTTGTTGTCGCTCCATGAATATGACCATGTTGATTGTGAATGATAGTGTGGTTTGGACATTCCCTCATGTCAGGTCCTTTAAATATTTTCCTAATCTCATATAATGGGGAATTCATAACAACACACCATGTTTTTGACACTGAGAATGGATCATGTGGGCTTATGAGTCTTGGTAGTGTTTTCAACCACATGAAGTGATTGTATGACCCCACAATCCAAACTCTATGATCATAAACAAGGATATGATTCATCATTCCCGTATATGTATTTGGTGTGGTGTGAATCTTTTTTGTCCTCATTCACGTTGGGTTTTGGCGACCACACCATGCAAGCCCAAAATAGATTTCAAAGCAGACTATGTTAAAAGGCATGAGATAGTCCTTACATATGAACATCAATTGTGGTATCATTTTCGTGGTCTTAGGATGAGAAATAGGACCACATTGTGGTGTAATATCTTGGTAGGACATCACCCTTGGCACTGGTCATCTACATTGCAACCTATCAAGTCCTTCAAATGACTTGATTCATGTGGTGACACATGGACATTCCCTCCTAGTACAGTCACCCAAAAGGAATAAGGAAAACAAAATAAAAAACAAGAAACATCTAATACACCTTCTCTTTGTGTATGTGTCATACCTTCATGAAAAATATTCCATTAATGAATTATGAATGTCTTGATTCCCAACATCATGGGATTTATAGAGATTCCCAAACACATTTTATTTTATCCTTTCCATAGACTCTCTTATCCAAGATCTTTGACTCAAACAACATTTAGATCTTCAAAACGAATACATGTGACACATGGTCACTATTAGAACTCATTCAGTTCGGGGTTTTTTCCCTCATCGAATCACATTTTCCTCTTATAGTTTTACCTTTATATTTGAATGGCTCATAGTCCTCCTCTGGAACATTCATGTCGGTATCATGTCCTCTGTTCCATGAAAACATATAACGAATAGGAATTATAGTATGTGTCACAAGAAATTAAACTATTGTCCAGGGTATAAGTTGTATGACCATAAGAAATATACACCATCTTATTCATATGTTGTCAAATATTTCCATGCATCATCCATAATGTATGATGTTAAACTGCCCATTCATTATCATCACTTTCATTATGTGAAACTGAAAGTCATGAAATGCCATCACATGAGAGGTACTATCCCACACTGATGGTCATATACCACATAGTTCACTTCATTAGCTATTTCTCAACATCTAACATGATGACCCCTATAGGATATAGGTGATCATTATTCAGAACAGTTAACCTACAATACTGTACTACATGTTCTAGTGGAAAATTTTAAGAGCTTCGGAATCTTTTAGATCAATCCATCACTTCAAAAAATGATTTTATTTCCCCTAATTTGGATACTCATACAAATTCATGTATGAAGAGATCCCTTGTTTTTTTGGCTATGCCACATTAGGCTCACCTACCCCTTTGTTCCAACACCCTAGAAGATATTATGCAATATTACATGTTAGGACTCGTATTTCAGATATGGCCAATGGTGTCCCTTATATGTTTATCTGCTTTTCAAGTTGATGTTACAAATACTATTTCTAAAATATGGTCAATAGTTATCTCATACAAATATTTCATCCTCTCCATGATTTTGAATATTGGGCATCATGATTCACATTTACCATTTCCTCTTTGTTCGGATTGATTACAACACCCCTGTAATTATACTCGTAATTCACTAGAGAACATGGGGAAAAGAAAGATGGATATTCCAATATCCTTATTCTTCAGCCACAACATATCTCATCCAAAACAATTTGGGTGGTCGGTCTGTAATATAAGACCCTGATTATTTGATGGTTAAGGGAACTCTCATACAAAGTGATCAATTATATTTATATCCATTATTTCCAAAATCTAGCATAACCCATGAGATCTTAGGGATTGATAATTAGTTTCTTCATAGATATGATTTAGATGTAGTATTTTACGAAGAAAGATACATTTCTATATAAATTATTAAAAACAAATGACTAAATCAAGGAAAAATGTTTTTAAAGTGGAAAAACCTGGACCTTATGAATTCTCATGGTCAATGTACTTCCTTAACACCAACTCCCAATGAAATGTGGCCTCCAAGATTTTTTTTCCCCTAATACCAATTTATTCTTCATTTTCTAAATTTTGTAGTACATCAGATATAATCATCTCACTGTAATTTTCTGGTCAAAGGTCAACCACTTTCCCACTCACCTACATCTTCTTCTATTTGACCTTTGCCAATTGGAAATTCCATCACAGGATTTGTTCTGATTGATCATTGACAAAACAAAAAGAACTCATCCATCAGCTCATCTAGGAGCATTATATATTTTTCTTCCTCTTGAAGGTTTTGGGTGTTTTTAGATTTTTCAAGGAACTAGGAAGAATTCAAATACAAAAATATTTCTCATATATTCTAAAAAAATTAATCCTATTTGAGAATTTGAATGTATCGAGCATCCACCCCTCCAGTTCAGAAGTCATATAGCCGATACTGAAGTGATCCCATCCAGTATATCCACTAAATTTAGGGAGTTATGTCGATGAAAATCTTGACTAGATTCCATGACTGCCGTCAGGTACCTCAGCTGTCCTCAACCGCATTAGAGTCAGACTTGTCAGGCTGTTTTGGGTTTATAAGTTTGTACTCTAGAAATTCAGGGAGGAATTGTGCATCAGGGTATTCCTATATAATTATTTAATCTAGTTTAGTCTCTATATCATAATGTTGATCGTCATCTCTTAATCCCACCTCCATAAGGTTTTCCCTATTATCCCCACTGTTTTCACTAAAAACATCCATGACTGGCCAATTACTATATCTCATTTCCTAGTCAACATTGAAACATGACTCCATTAAAACCGAAACCTCTCACAGGAGAGGGGGCCTAGGCCTCAGTCTATTCACACTAGAAGGTTTCCCACCACATTGAGGTATGTTTGAAAAAGGGCCTTAGAATTCATTCTGATTAAGAAAATAAAATGTATAACTACGGAATGCAGGAAACATACAGTGGTTAGGAAATAGTTACTCTGGCCCTCAACATTAGATTTCTTTCATTGGGATGCTAGGATGTGGCACCCCATATATGATTGTGGGTTCCAACCATTCTAGAGAGGAATCACTTGCCTCCCTATCACTACCAGTCTCTATATATGTTATTACTCTAGATGTATGTCCTAGTGTTTAGTTCATAATGCACATCCACATGCCTCATTCCCCACTTATAGTGGAATCTTTTGCAGGGTTCTCCTGACTAGAAAAAATGTTACTAGATAGACCTATATACACATGAGAAATGTGATATCAAAGGGAAATGAGTTAAACCCTACTTTAAAATATTTATAAAATCTTCCTATGGAACTTTTTGCTGCGGTTTCAACTTCACCATCCTCCAGGGGACACTCTCTTTCATCAACTTCCCTTAAGATCCATAAAAAATTTTATTAAGGGGAAATCACACCACCATCTCGACAGTTGGTAGTTTTGGTGGTGATGAAAAATAATGTAATAATTTGGAAAGAGCTAAAATTAGATGCAGAGTGCCTCAAAACTGCACTAAATTCTCTTACTCAGCCACATACTACTCCCCTTGTTCCAGGGATGAAAGGAATCAAGCATTTGCATAACCAATTCCTGGATGTTCTATCCCAAAATGGTTAAGGTAGGCCAACATTTTGAAATAATTATTGAATTTATTATTTACATCCAAAGTGTTATAACCCTAAGGGTATACATAATATTTAGGTATATCCATGAAACACAAATAATTCATGATATATTTTATAGGTATTCTTCAAAACACTCTTGATGGTTACCCTTCCTTATGAGTATCCCCGATGGGAACCACTAGGCCTGTAAATAATCTCTTCATTCATTTCAAGAAATTGCATGCCTAGGAGCTATTTTTTATACTAATATAGCTCTTTCCCCAAGATTTTGACCATCACTACATCCAAGGATCACTCAATTCACAATTAGAAATTGCCCATAAGTACGATGGGCCACTCTATTATATGCTTATATGTTCCATGGTTTCATCATTCCCCCAGGGTAGGCCATCTTCCAACTCTCTGCATACTCCTTGACTATACCATAAGCAAAAAATGGGTAAAGGAATCTCGGTCTGCATACTCCAATCCTCCCAAATTAACATGACCGAATGTTTCCCCAATACACATGAGTTAGCTTCATGATGTATCCCTAGGTAGACCTTCGGTTTAAGTCTCAGTAAGCATCTAAACTACTTCATGAACCATTGTGGGGTGTACAAATTACAGATTGTCTCTCAGTCCACTTTTTCCATGGACACCCCTGATATAAAGTCTAGGAGTTATGATTTCTACATTTCTATTCATCTACCATCATTAGTGAACACTCCTATTGGTAGAGGAAATTGATGGAAGCTGAATTCATCTTCCCTCCATATCTTGTTCAGCAACACCATCTGTTTTATCCTGAATTGGAAACATCCTACTACATTCATGATAATTGGTATAAATTGTTTCATAGGGAGGAAATTTAGTTTCATGTATTTATATCCCCTAATGTTCACTTCCACAAATCCATATAGAATATGGATCAATCCACACACACACACATTTGATTAATCCCCTCAGTGATATTCAAGATCACATTCTATATCTTTTCCATTAATAGAACTCCCGGATTTATGAAATTCCCAATTACCGGCATTGCCACCAAGAAAATTGTGCTCGGTCATATGCCCATATTCACATCACTTACTGGAATCATCCAACCATACATGAGAACAGATATGAACCCATCAAACAAGAATATAGGTTGATTTTTAGTGTTGATGTTGTACCCCCATAAGTGCCATATTGTTCTCCATGACTTCCTAATGGGAATATTCTTTGCCTCACTAATCCCCTCTTGAACATCATGTATAGTTCCAAAAATATAGAATACAATTCTATAATAGAGATTGAGAAAGACATGTCTTTGATGAATAACTTCTTAAAGGAGCTATATTGGAAGAAGGAGGAAAATATAATATAATATACTATTTAATGTTATATATATTAGGGAATAAACCAATTTTGTCATTCTTAGATGATGTATATATTTTTAGATCTTAAATAAACTATATGATTAATAAAATATGCTCTGTTGGTAGAAAAAAAATATTTATTGAATAAATATTCTAATAAATATGTTGAAAAAATTTATAGTGGTTGAGATGTTCATAGGATATTATGTATTTGTTGGTCTTCACTGATGAAAATTTGATTAGAGTTATAATATGGTAGAACACATCAAGATCATATAAGTGAAATAATGTTGTATTTATAGAATCATCACATTGAAATTTATTATTTAAATATAATGTTCCCAAATGATAGTGAATAATTAAGGATATCTAATTCATTATGTGGTCAAATGTTGTAAGAAGGTAATGTATTTAATTTTCATGATTATGATGGACATGTTATATTATTGTAATTGTCTAGGTGGGTCCATGGTGATGTTTTGTTAATTACTATAAAACTATTCTATAAACCATGCCACATAACTCATGATTCGACCAATTATTGTAGAGAACACATTAACAAGGTTAATATAGATGCAAGATATTTTGATGATATTAGTACTATTTATAGGTGATCCTATTTCGAATAATACATATTTTCATATGGATTGAATATGATGAATAGAACTATTGAAACTAGGTTACTATAGAACGATGTTAGTTTAAGAACTACTTCAATCTAAGGTATCTAGACATTGAATTTCACCCTCATATATTTCTCCCAAAAGTAGTTAAGTGTTCTACATCACTATGGAGAAATAGATTTTTATAAATCATGTGAATATTTTTATATTCATGGTCTTTTATATTTTTCATATTTTAATGTTCCTCAACAAAATCCATTGTCATGGTTTCTTTTAGATTATCCAAAGCACTTGTTTTGTGTGTTGTAGTGACTCCGAAATAAATTTGTAAAATAAATGAAATAATAGTGGTAAAACAATTATATTAATTCACCACATATATTTCTAAATAGTAAATCCCTTAGTTAATGAATATACTTGTCTATTGATAATTAAAAAACATCTCATCCAATCTATCTAACTTATTGTGTTATTATTCATTAAAATTTTTTAATGATCACTTTATAATCATTTAGTGCCTTTTAAAAAAATTAATACCCCTGATCACTAATGAATCAACCCCTCCAATCACCAACAGGTAAGAGAAAATGAGAAATGGGGGTAGTGAGTGAAATAAAATGAAATAGAAATGGAAATGAATTTAAATAATCAACAAAATAGATATATGAATCATTTATATGAACTAAATAAATTCCCATGTGATTTCATAGAGATAAATAGATATGAATGCTTTAGAATTCATTTGTAGGATGACTGGATGAAATCTCATTGGATCATCAAAAATAGTAATAGAATTCATTCCCTATAAACAACTATATAGTAAAAAAATTAATATTAAAATAATCCCTCAAAATATTCTCTTTCCAGAACATTTATACTGAATAATATTTTTTCTCAAGTACATTGGGAAGCCAATATGACAATAAAATTTTTATGTGATGCTTTTTTCTCAGAATCTACCAAAAACCTTTCCATTGTATGTGAGAATCATTCTATTGATCTAAAAAAGTTCTTCATTGTTTGGGATAACATTATATTTTGGGGTTCATTATTTCTTATAACTGATTTGGATATGCCATAAGAATAGAATGATCACATTGAATACTCACACATTGATTATGATTAGTGTAGCTGTTCTAACATTCAATGACTGTAGAATAATTTCCAAAATCATCCTTTTATATTTCCTTAGTGAAATTATATTCAATGCATAAAAATATGACTGGTTTTTACGAACAATTTTTGGTTGATTCTATATTAAAATTCTTGAGGAATATTGAATTGAGGACTCTCAGTGAAAATTTTCAATCATATTTAATGATAATTATATGTATAAATTTTTAATTATTTGTGTTATTAATATTTTGATCCTATATGTCACTATAATAGTATATATAATATTCCATATAACGATAGAAGATTTATTTCATTCATACATATGAATTTCTACAATTATGTTCACCTCTGGAATCCTAGAATTAATTTCATGCTAGATTAATTTCACATTAAATCAATTCAATTGATTGTTATGTAGGATTTGAGATCCTTCATTTCATCTAACACATTATCTAAAGAAAAAAACTATTCTTTTATATTATCCTTTTAATTATTATGATACATATTCATTAACATTAGGTAACACTTATGTATCTACTATTTTATTGAATGAAATTTACATGACCTTATGAGTTATATACATAATATCATGGATTTATGGAATGATTAGGGAAGTTTTTACAAGATCTATATCTTAGCGGAATAAATCTCACCCATATGATCTTCTATATTGTTAATAACATGTGATACTTAGATTCCATGGGATTGTTATGATACTTGTTGTGATTCAGCTAAAGCCTATGCAAGGCATGGTTAAAAATTACATGACATCTTAATTTAACCATTTTTAGGTCTTATTAATTCTATTTAATGTCACCAAAACTTCCAAAAAACCATTTAATCAAATTTATCTATACAATAGAATGAAAATAAAAAAGGAATCCAAAAAATAATTTTGCACTTATTCAAATCTAATCAACAATAATATAATGAATAAAAATAATTACCGTCATCCATTTTACAATATGTTTGAGTATTCATCTAAAATTAATAAAAAGGGGATTTTTAATTAATTATTAACATATATATGGTAATTTATGGTACAAAATTAATTTAAAAATTAAAAAATTGGTTTTATCAATCCCCCTTACTTAATATTTTTAAATCTTTGGAAAACATTATAAATTCCATTTCAAAATCTACAAAATAATGAAGGTTAATTTGATAAATAAAATTGTCCTCAAAATTTTAATCATCATGTCTTATTTTTGTATTCAATTTAAAAAAAATTCGTCTCTCACAGTTATATTATTTTTACTTTATTAATTTACCCTTTCCACATGTTGTTACATACCTCAAAATGAATTTATTCAAATCATATTTAAAATTTTGATAAATTAAAAATATATTCTCATTTTAATGTCATAGATGTTATAGACTAGTCATGGTAGCATCATCACTCTATACACAAGTGAAAAATTAATGATTTCTAATCAAGGGGATTTTTTTTTGTTAATTTAGTCTATGGGTTTTCTTATTTAATGACAATGAATTATTAAAAAATGTAGAGGTATTAAACTATAAATATAAAATATGTACAATCATTCTGAAAAATGATAATTCCTCACCTATAAAACCCATCCATGAATTACCCACTTAATTTCCCTCATTCTCCATGTAATGATAAATGCCATAAAAGTAGTACATGACTATGAATAACATTTCATTATTTTACATATATATATATATATATTCTTTTGTTGAAAAATATGGGATGATAAATAAATATGATGAGTGAATTAAGACACATGACTTTTTACAGTGATGACAATCATGGCCATACAAATTAAAATTCTAAATAATTCAATCAAATAATTTTTTAATATTTATCATTTTTTACACAAGAGAAGAAAAAATAATGATAAAATGAAACAAGAATAGTATTCCTTATATAAAATGATAATAGACACTAATATTTTCATATAGTATCACTCATCCCACTGGATAACACATGATGAACCTGATTCAGAAAATTAGGATATATAGGGACAATATAGTTATATCATAACTAAACTTTGAGGGAAATCATGACTAATGAGGACATAACAAGGGTAAATGAAATCATATTTTGTTTAGTGGAATAAAAGTTTGGTTTTGTAAAAAATGAAACTTAATCATAGTATCATAATATTACATTATAAATATAATTGATAATGGACATAATCATGCTTACATACCTAGAAAAAATTGATTTTACTGAATAATGGGGGTACTAAGAAAAATAATTTGAATCGGTATAGGGTACCTCTTGAGATATGGATGTGTTAACTTAACTAATAAGGAAAGAGTTTATAAAATTTTAAAAAACTATTATGAATGCATTCAATACATTTAATGTGATGGAATAATACACATAAATAATCAGTTGAATCCAATTTTAAACAATATATAATTTTTATTATAAATTAATTTGGATTTAATGGATATAAATTTGTTCATTAAATCATATAGTGTTCCTAAAAACCCATTAATGATATATTAAAGGAAAATGAAAATTTCATACTACAAATTCAATCATAATAAATAGGCATCACTCTCCCATAAACATTTTACTATATCAAAATTGTAAATCATGAATTAGTGTGTGCATAATAATAATGAAAGTATATAAAAATAAAAGAATATGTTTATAGATATGGTAAATACAACCTAATTGTATTTTTTATAGACCATGTGTTCTTATATTAATAATCAATTGTTTATATATTTTTCAATCATTATTTCATGTATGATAATCAATAAATGATTATATTATTTAGAAAATAACCAAAAATCCCACTAAAAATTTATTTTATTATTTTCCAATAACAAATTTGTCATTTACCTCACTTATGGAAGGATTGAAACATTAAAAATAAAGAAATATAAAACAATTATTTAATGAAAGATTAATCTAATGGAAATTTAAAAACATAATTAAGTATGGAAATTTTAGATTAACCCCCCATAATTGTGTGTTTTCTTGATGTTCCATTGATAAGATAGTCATAGATGTTCTAAATTACCAAAAAAACACTTCAACTATTACATTATAAATATATTTGTAAAAATATTGATTCACATTAGAGATTTAAAAAAGGCATTATTTTCACTAATAAGATTTTATTATTACAATTTTTGAAATATTTTATATTTTGGGTGTAGACATCATTGTTCATTTTTTATTTATTTTGTAACTTACATATATTCTATTAGAGTATGAATATTCAACTAACTGTATTTATCCCCAAGATACTATAAATTATCTTAATTGAATTCATATAATAATTCTATGAATACATATTTCATATGTGGTAGTAATACACAAGGATTCCAATCAGGATTTGGGACAACATTTTTCAAAAATATATTATGGAATCACTCTCGAAATGATATGAAGTGAAAAAATTATTACACTCCCTATAACCAAAAATATTAGGTATTCCATGGTATATAATATATTCTATGAAATTCATTGTCAAATGGTAAATATATGTAGCTAACTATGAATATAAAAGAATTCTAGTGAAAATAGTGAAACCTAACAGAAATGATTAGAATATTATAGTTCTTTATAAATTTACCAAATATAGTAATAGGATAACTCATGATAAGTTATGATGTATAAAATAATATATCCATTATCTACCACAATAGGAAAATGTTTCTCTACGTATTCTGATAAATAAGAAAAAATGATTCTGGAGAAAATAGTGCCACCTAATTATAAATATTGGAGGAGTGTGTATCCTCAGGTGAGGTTGATTTCATCCTTATTTACTATAAAACCAGTTTTATCAAACACTAAGGCATTAACATCACTATATAAATGATTTATTAAAGACCCCCATTTTTCGTGCTAAGAAATCATTGTTTAAGGGTGGCCTTTATCAAAACCCGTTAAAAATCACTGAATAATCCCCCAATAAGCGCTATTAAAGAAGCACTGATAAAGGGAGGGACATTATCTATTCTTGTAATAAAGAACTAATAAGGGGGTATTTATCAGTGCATTTTTAGAAGTGATGATAAAGCCCCCCCCCCCCCTATCAACACATTTTCACTAGTGAAAAAACATTATATTTCAAAAAAAATATTTCATTAAAATAATATATTAATATATAAATATATTTATATTTGTATAAATACATAATATATTTTTTAAATATGTTTTCGATAAGGATAAATAGGTATTTATATTTAATATATTTGATTTTTACGAAAAATGACTTATAAAATAGTTGAAATAATATTATTAATTAATGATTTGATAATTTTTATCACGTAAAATTCATTAAAAAAATTTATAGATTTTTTTTAAATATTTAAGAAATATCTAAAATAATTTGGAAAAATAACTTTAACATTAAATGACCATAACTTTTGATTCGGGTGTATGTTTTGGCTCTACCGTATATCAAATAAATAGTTGTTACAACCTATACACCTTGTTGACCCGGGGGGACCATGGTCACTTTTTTTAATGTTAGAAGAGTCCCAAAAGACCTCCAAAAACTGTTTTTTTTTTGTACCCCAATTTTTTAACATTTGATGAAATTTAGGCCACTTTTAAGGTGGCATTATTTTAATTTTTAGTGGGGACTGAATTTATTTATTTAGATTAAATTTGAATCCTTAATATAGGGTTTTTATCATTTTTTAAAATTTACTCTTATTTATAATAAAAATTTTGACAATATATACATATTGTTTTATATATTAACACATACATAAAAACATATTTTATTTATGTATCTTAATATTTAATATATATATATATACATACATATATATAATGATATACAAAAATATTTATATAAATATATCGATTGAAAAATGTAAATTGATATATATGAATATATATATATATAATAAAATGGAATAAAAAACAACATTGGGGAGTAGAAAAGCTGCTAGGATATAAGCAATGGGTCTCGGGATCGTAATTTGTGGAGGTAGGGGAACACACCAAAGGGTGGAATTATTTAAAGCTTAGATAATGGGGGTAATAAGTACTTATAAAAGGTATGGAAAGCACTGAACAAATTTGGGTATGGAAGGGGCTCGAATAAATATTTTCCCTGATTATTAGGGGGCTATTATCAGTGAAATTGTAGGGCTATTGAAGACCACCATTATCTAATCTAAAAAGTTGTGCATAAAGACCCCATTGCCAATACTTTTTTCAGTGAATTTAACACCAACACATTAACATATCTGTCATTATCATCACTTTTATATCACTAATAAAGCTATTTTACTAGCACAATGAAATGCCATATTTGAATTATTGCATGTAGAGTTCCTCTGGGGGAGCTAAGAAGTATTAGTGATATTAGTTTATCACGGGCCTCATGTTGAACAAAGTATTTTTGAAACTCTTAAAATTATTTTTGGGAAGCTATATAGGGTTATTTATAATAAGGTGGGGCTACTCATTATTGATATGGACACATAGTCTAATATAATTTTTTTAATTTTATAAAAATTAATATAAAAAATATAGTGTGGTTGAATGCGTGAACAAATTTTTAAGAATTTATAAAATGAATAAATATTATCTATGACTAGTTTGTGAATGTTTTACACAATACTCAAAATTATATTTCTCATGAATGGAAAAAATAATTATCCTTTTCAACTCAATAAATATATATAATCCTCAAACCCCTCACTATCATACCTAGTTATTGGGTTGTGCAGTGAGAAATTAACTCACTTCTCATTCTCCCATAATAATTTCATGAAACATTAAACACAAATCAATTATCCTCATATCCTTACAATATGTGACATGTGAATAGATTATCGAGATGATTGTGTAAAAACATTAATTGGGAGAATAAAATAAATAAAATGTTCCTGAAGAATGAAAATCTCCATTACTTAATAAATTTTTCAAACAATATAATATATTAGATGATGAAATGAAACATGCATTTAGTATAACTTGTGATATAGGGTGGTGGAATCTCAAAACCCCTTTCATAAAATCTTATAAATTACATTATGTTTCCGACGCTTTCGCTGGGGCGCGCGCATCCGTCTGTGAGGACGCGCTACTTGTTGCCCCGCATTCCCGCTTTCCAAAGGCGGGTGGCATTCGTTCCTTATTCAGGTACGTTTTCTCCTTGATCGAAACGGGATGATGGGATGTCGGTTCTACCTTCTGTGGATTCCTCCTCAGAACTCATCACCTAGTCCGGGTCTCCCTCATAGATTTAATACGTTGTTCGTGAATCTCATTCCCGGTACTATATTGTCATGGACGCCGGTTAATTACGCTACTTCCGTCAAGACTTTCCATAGGGTCTTGGCATGGTAGCGACCTTCGGTCGGAGTAGACAGCAACATCAGGAATGTCGGGGCATCTCTGGGTGCGTGGACATTGGGGAACATGTATCCTTCCTCATAAGAGGGAATCTCAAGGGAGCAGAACCCGAGGCGTACATCTGAGGTTTTCCTCAGCTTCTCGTGTTTAACACAGGGTATGCAGCATGTTTAACGTCTTGCGAAGACGGTTACGCCAAAGGAGTTCCATCCGAGGTTTCCCTCAGGCATCTCATGTTTATCACGAGGTAGGCCGCGAGTTTAACGTCTTGCGGAGACGGAATGAGGGTGATCAGAACATCCCATAGAGACGGATCAGATTGGTATATCCCAAAGGAAGAACATCTAGGAGATGGATGGATCAGAATGCCCAATGAGGACGGATCCGAAGTAGTGAACTCCCTAGAGGGGAAACCGGTGATGAATCGGGGTCTACACAGAGTACAACGACCCGGAGATATGATGGGGCTTACACCTGGAAAGCGGCTCATGCGCTGCTAGGAGCAGCGAGGAGGTGGATGGCATGATTCCACCAGGATGTGGCGGCCCGGGTGAGAATCAGGATGGGTGACGGATGGATGGAGCGGAGGGGAGTGAAATGGGACCATCGCAGGGGCGACAGTGGAGTTGGGCTTGAGCCTTGAAGAGGCTTCCTACGTATCCCCGTGGCAGGGAATCAAAGTCAGCGTAGTTCGGGATGGTGCCGGTAAACCGACGTGAAGCTGGACCTTGGCCCGATGAATGTCGTCAGCGTACCGACGTGAAGGTGGACCTTGGTCCGATGGGCATCGTCAGCGTACCGACGTGAAGATGGACCTTGGTCCGATGGGATTTGGGCTTGATCCTCTGGGAGGATTCCTACGTACCATGCCTTGACATGGATCAAAGACCTCGTAGTTCGAATGGGGCTTTGTCGGTGAACCGACGTGAAAGTAGACCTTGGTCCACTATTGGTGGGCTTGAACCTCATAAAGGCTTCCTACGTACCATGCCTTGACATGGATCAAAGACCTCGTGGTTCAAATGGGGTTGGGTCGCAATGGCTTACCACTGGACTAGAATGTAGTTTAACGTCATACTGGACGAAGATGGGACCCGACGTGAATTGGGTGATGGGTGGGTGTGTCGGTGGACCGACGTGAAAGTAGACCTTGGTCCACTATTGGTGGGCTTGAACCTCGTAGAGGCTTCCTACGTACCATGCCTTGACATGGATCAAAGAACTCGTAGTTCAGGTGGGGTGGGTCGCAATGGCTTACCACTGGACCGGAATTGCAGTTTAACGTCGTGCTGGACGGGGGTGAAACCCGACGTGAATGACGGGCGGGCTTGAACCTCGTAGAGGCTTCCTATGTACCATGCCTTGACATGGATCAAAGACCTCGTAGTTCAGAAAATACAGTTTAACGTCATGCGGGATGATAGTGAACCCTGACGTGAATAAACGACGATTGGGCTTGAACCTCGTGGAGGCTTCCTACGTACCATGCCTTGACATGGATCAAAGACCTCGTAGTTCAGGTGGTCACAACGGCTTACCGCTGGACTGGAATGGGACCCGACGTGAATGAGCGACGGGTGGGCTTGAACCTCGTGGATGCTTCCTACGTACCATGCCTTGACATGGATCAAAGACCTCGTAGTTCAGATGGTTTTTTCAGGGTCGGTGCTCACTCTAAGCCCACGTGAGTCATGCTCGGTGTGAGAAACAAGAGGTTGCATGGACCTGACGATCACGTCGCGAAGGGTGCGTCCGTGAGAAGCGAAGAGGGGATTACGCGTTGGGTGGCCCATGGTGTTGGGAATTACTCCAGGATGGAGGCCGAGAACGGATTACCGCTAAATTGGGTCACAACGGCTTACCGCTGGATAGGGTCACAACGGCTTACCGCTGGATAGGGTTGTCAACGGCTAACCGCTGCATAGGATCACAACGGTTTACCGCTGGAAAGGAGTGACAACAGTGGATGGGGCTTACGCTAGCAAGCTGCCCGGGTGCCGCTATGGAGTGGCACTGGTGAATGGGGCTTACGCTAGGAAGCTGCCCGGGTGCCACTAAGGAGTGGCAACGGTGAGTGGGGCTTATTCTAGGAAGCTGCCCGGGTGCCGCTATGGAGCGGCACTGGTGAAT
This sequence comes from Viscum album, assembly GCA_963277665.1. Lineage (NCBI taxonomy): Eukaryota > Viridiplantae > Streptophyta > Magnoliopsida > Santalales > Viscaceae > Viscum > Viscum album. Next base: position 465,314,237 of record OY728119.1, read on the forward strand.
GGGGCTTACGCTAGGAAGCTTCCCGGGTGCCACTATGGAGCGGCAATGGTGAATGGGGCTTACGCTAGGAAGCTGCCCGGGTGCCGCTATGGAGCGGCACCGGTGAATGGGGCTTACGCTAGGAAGCTGCCCGGGTGCCGCTATGGAGCGGCAATGGTGCATGGGGCTTACGCAAAGGAGCTTCCCGAGTGCCGCTATGGAGCGACACTGTTAAATGGGGCTTACGCTAGGAAGCTGCCCGGGTGCCGCTATGGAGCGACACTGGTGAATGGGGCATAGGCTAGGAAGCTGCCTGGGTGCCGCTAAGGAGCGGCAATGGTGAATGGGGCTTACGCTAGGAAGCTGCCCGGGTGCCACTAAGGAGTGGAAACGGTGACTGGGGCTTACGCTGGGAAGCTTCCCGGGTGCCACTAAGGAGTGGCAACGGTGAATGGGGCATACGCTGGGAAGCTGCACGTATGTCTTCCTCATGTCTGGCCGTGAGGGCATCCCAACTCACTGGTGGGTTGAGGTATGTGCCTATGCACAAGTGCACAAGCGGGATAATGCCAAGGGCGTTGGAATCAGCCCATACAAAGGGACAAGAAAAGTGTGAATCACATGCCCATTATTCAGAACGTCGTGAGATTGGTGTGGTGATGGAGGATTACTTCTGACCATGTTCGCAACGCAGCATCCATATCACGTTAGCCAGAAATGAGGACAACAAATGAGGGTCGACCATTGACCATGATCGAAACACGGGACCATGTCACAAGTGTTGTCGATCGTTCCTTCGGGACGTTGGCCCAGGACAGCAGGCGGACCATAGGTCGAGCATCCATACTATTAGGGGGTCCCTCCAGACGTGATCAGTCTTTCGGGGCGTTGGCCCAGGACAGCAGGCGGACCATAGGTCGAGCATCCATACTGTTAGGGGGTCCCTCCAGACTTGGAACTGAATGACGATCCAAACGATGGACACGCAAAGCGTGAGGTGGAGTGATGGAATGTTTGAATGGATTCCAACTCTCTTGATGTTAGGCCACTGTGATCATGGCGTTAGGCATCATATGCTTGGCTCACAAGGCATCTCTTGTTTAATGGAAGAGGCATCCTATGTTTGGAACATAGGGATAATACTACAGTTTAGAGTCGGGTAGGTAGGACTATTGGCATCTAATGCTAGGAGCATGAGGCATCTCTCATTAGAAACGAGAGGCATCCTATGATTGGCACATAGGGAATACTACAGTTTATAGTCATGTAGAAAGGACTATTAGCATCTCATGCTTGGAGCATGAGGCATCTCTCGCTTGGAAAAAGGGGCATCCTATGTTTGGCACATAGGGATTACTACAGTTTATAGTCATGTAGAAAGGACTATTAGCATCTCATGCTTGGAGCATGAGGCATCTCTCGCTTGGAGCAAGGGGCATCCTATGTTTGGCACATAGGGATTACTACAGTTTATAGTCATGTAGATAGGACTACTGGCATCTCATGCTAGGAGCATAAGGCATCTCTCGTATAGGGCAAGAGGCATCCTATCATTTGTTAGAAAGGGAGTACTACGGTTTATAGACATGTAGATAGGACTATTAGGCAGAAGGTGCCTAGAAATGGTTGGTGTTGGGACTTATGCAAGGGCGGCCCTTTCTGGTTGAACCTGGCATAGGATCCAAGTGATTGGGTTTGGAGGAGTTACCTGAGGAATGGTTCGACTCAAGGTACCCGGGGAATTGATGATGAGAATCTCGACTCATGACATGGAATGAAACCAAGAGGAATATGTCAACTCAAGGTGTTCCATGGTGTGTGGAGGAGTATCTCAAATCATGGTGTCCCATAGGTGGTAGGTGGGAGCGCATAAGGGCGCAATGGAAAATCCTGGCATCCCGGCCCGAGAAGTTCGCGGTGCGACTCTCCATTTTTCATGGGGGTCTGTGACTTTTGCGAAGGGACCGGCCCGGAGGGTCGGGACCGAAGCCAGGCACTGACCCCGAGTGGGGGGTGTGGGGGCGCAGCCCTCGCGGTATGGACCGGTGGGCGCGAAGGTGGGATCCTCGCGAAGTATAGGTCTTCGCGAAGTAGCTTCGCGAAGCATGGCCTCGCGGAGCAATGGTCTCTCGCGGAGCAAAGGGGTCTCGCGGAGCTTGGTCTCGCGGAGAAGCATCGCGGAGCATGGTCTCATGGAGCAGCATCGCGGAACAGCATCGCGGAGCAGCATCGCGGAGCATAGGCTCACGGAGCATGGACTCCTGGAGTCTCGGCTCGCGGAGCAGCAACGCGAAGGAAGCTGCTCGCGGAGCATGGCTTCGCGGAGCCGCAATGCGGAGCTCCGGTCGGCCGCCCAAGAGGCGAAGTGGCCGTGGCCGTCCTCCTAGAGAAGGGGGGTGAGCTGGGTATTTATAGGCAGGGGCGCCGCGAAGCAGAACATCCGCGCCGCCTCAGGAGCTTCGCGGCGCGCTCGCGAACGTCAAATGCGTTCGCGGAGCATCACCGCCTCTGGTGCTTCGCGGTGGCTCGCGAACGTCCAATGCGTTCGCGGAGCATCACCGCCTCTGGAGATTAGCGGCGGCTCGCGAACGTCAAATGCGTTCGCGGAGCATCACCACCTCTGGATCTTCGCGAGGCCACGATGGTTGGGGCGCTTCGCGGCGGGGCTTCGCGGGACCGCGCTGCACGGGTGCTTCGCATCGGTACTTCTCATTAGTGCTTCGCGACGGGTCTTCGCGGCGCATCGCAAACGTCAAACGGGTTCGCAGAGCCTCTCGCCTCATTGCTTCGCGGCGGCGCTCCGCGATCACGGAGGGGGGGCTTCGCGAATGGGCTTCGCGAACCAGATTTCCAGCCCAACTTCAAACGTCCATAACTCCTAATCCGTAACTCCGTTCGGGCCCTACGACCTACCAAATCGAATCTTGCGAAATGGACTACGATCTTGGATCATGTATGGAAGCATTTGGAAAATCTTGGGGACGCGTTTTCAGGGGTCTACAAAAGCCACCCCTAAGAACGAGGTCCCACAAGGATGAGAAGGGCGAGGCAGACTGTGTTCTTAGGAAACGACTAAGGAAAACACGTGCATTGGGGTCCATTGTACCTCGATCGCATTGAGGATAAATTCAACTAAATCTCTAAGCCTACGTGAGCCTTGCTCGGTGCAGGAAACAAGAGATAATAGGAGCTCCTATACGAGAGTGTAAAACAACGGAAGGTGCGAGGGGATCAACATGGGACATAAATCACCATTTGGGGGAATCCTGAAAGAGAGGGAGGGGTCACGACTGGAGAACATGGCTCTCTGAACAGCCGACCTGCTTTTCCCACCCTGCTCTGGTGCACGAGCAGGGTAACGCCAGGGGCGTTAGAATCAATCCAAACAGAGGGAAGTGGGAGGTGTGAATCACAATACCCAAAATCCGGAGCACTATGGAGGCGGCGTGACAATAAAGGACAACCGTTAATCGTGGCGGACAAACGGTATCCTTACTACGTTAGCCTGAAATGGGGACAACAAATGTGCATCGACCGCTGACCATATTGGCAACGCGGTCGATAAAAAATAATGAAACCAATGTAAATAAATTAAATTATACATATTCTAATATAACAAGCTAGTTGAACCAAAATCTAAACCACATATTCATAGAAATAGAATAATAAAAATACCATAGGGTCTATTACTATTATTGATCATTTCCTCAACCTGACCTCCAAACTCATATATGTTATCACACTTGATCAAGTTATTTTTTCATCTTCCCAACTAAAACCTAATATTAGATAAGTATTCATAGATAAAAAAGGTTACATCAACACCCAATAAGGTAGTAGGAATTACTCAATAGGGAACCAACAACATGATCCCACACATAACCAGAAGTGAAGCATAAACATATTATATGTAAAAAATTAGCACAATTACAAAATCCTACATAAATACCTACAATTTATCCCTAGTTATTCTATAGAACTGGTGATCAACACAAACCTACATCATTCAATATCGATGTGTCTTTGGGTATATTAAACAACCATTTCAAATCAATTCATTCCCAATAGGAAAATCGTATGACAATGTAATAGGAAATCCAAATCATTTCCTTAGAGAACCTATCATCTCTCTATTGGGAGTACCCTTATATGAAAATAACATCATGAGAATTAGTGGTAAAAATTCATATATTTTGTCACCTCATGCCAGGGGAGCTCTGCTTCCCTATTTAGAATCCGATCATTTGGTACTTGGGTGATCCTTTATAGATATTTGTCACCTAGAGTTGCGGGTGAATATCGATTCTAGAAAAGCCATAAATGAAACATTAAGGGATTTTTGTTCTAGATATCAATCATCCAAAGATAGTGGAATACACTTCTTAGAAATCATCTTTTTTATAATTTTAGGATTACGTGTCTTGTATATTTTTACATGGATCTAGGGAATTCCCTATAGAAAATCACCTCCTCTGAATATAGGGGTTTCCCTCTACCCTGATGGGAATCAAATCATCTTAGTATATGGGTTTAATTACCCCTCATATATTTCCCCTTGTTGGATTCTAGAGGTGTGTACCTGCCTTATAGACATGTCATTATTTCGATCAGGGTTTGATGTCTAACGATTCCCAAAATTTGGAATATGCACCTTGTAGGACAATACAACCCATGATACAGAGACAAGAAGTGTGTAAATGGTATACCAACACATATATCTAGAAATATCAATTGTAAATACACCCCAAAAGTACTAATAACATACAAATTATGTCATCCTCACTGGCGTATGACCTATAATCATCAATACCATAATAGGATCACACAAGTGTGGAGCATTATTAGGTGAAAACCATAATCATCAATATCCATTTCTCATATTATCCATGTCAAGGATAAACATATCACTTTAGATCCTTATGTGGTCCCCTTTGGCCCATTTTATCCAAATAAAACCTATTTGGATCTTATTTGCTTAATGGATATCTTGATTCAACACTCATCACTTGGAGGGAATAATTTCCTTTGAAATAATGAAAATATAATTATGGAATAATTTTCTAATAAGGAATGTATCATAACATATAATTCCTTATGTACATTACCTCCCCAAGAGTACTTATATCAGTCCTCATATACAATATATCAATCAATATCCTCATTGAATTCCATCCCTCTTAATCATGTCATGGGGGGGGGGGGGGTGGATTCCCTCACCAAATGGTAATCTCACAATCTAAAAGGATTTACGATATGTTGAGTTTATCACATGGAAAATCAAAAGGTGAATTCACTTAAACTCATCACTCCCTCATAATACGTGTTCATTATGATGAAATCTTACTATGGACTATATATTTACTACGTTTTTGTCCATTACACCACTTGGGGTCAAATTTTCCATGGGAAAGTGATAATGTTTAACGCCTCAACCATAAGTGGATAAAGTAATTGAGAAAGTGAAATAGGGTCCACTGTCTTCCTTGGTACATTTTTAAATATAATATTTTAATTATAATGAAAAAATTCATTTTAAATGAATGTTCTATCAACCTCACCAGTGAAGGAACATATCACATCCCCTATATATAATAAAATGAATAAAATAATTGGGTATGCATAAGGAACAAAATAACTCAAAATGGAATCCTTTTCATCTCTAAATCTGATACTAAAAATTTATTTCCCTAAAAAAATACAAACTATCCACCACCAAATATATTGAGGCCCTAACAAATTCCAATATATTCAATTTAAAGGATTATAATGAACTAGAATTAAATAAATTTTTTATGAAAATAAAATATTATTCATGTTTATTTTAAAATTAATTAAATTCCTAAATCTACAACATTCCTCAACTGTTAAATTAAACCTTAAGCTATAGGGCATGATCCACTCTCATAACACCCTTAATCATTAGGTACAAAAAACCCCACATTAGTTGGATTTAAAAAAAATATTAATTTAATTTTTTTGAAAACCATAGAAAAATAGATATAATAATATAAATTCAACTAAACATCATGAAACACAATTAGACACCTTATTTATTCCTCCTCTATGCATGAAAATATAATTCCCAATATATTAGGATGATTTCCACCATGTTATGGTAGAATGTTTTGTTAAATAATAAGTAAAATATATGAAAATTCTAGAGAAAATACTAATGATGAATGGAGTAATGGAATTATATATAATATCCAAAAAATCCCAAAACCATCCCAATTCGAGGGGGAAAAAATGTAGTGGAAGAGGGAGGTGGGTGGATTAGGTAGAATGACTAACCCCATGATTGCACAATCGATAGAAAACTAAGGAAAAAACCCACTTTGTATTCTAAAAAAACTCCCCTAAACATATCAAGCTATGAATGTATGTTCATTTTGTAAATAAAATAAGGAGGGTGAACACCCTTACCTCAAGGACATTCATAGTTTGATTACATGATCATGATATGAAAGGGGGACTACTACTACATTTATGTTTCCCAAATTTTTGACCTTTACATAACCACTACTTGAACACATAAAAATTCCACTAAACTATTAACCCTATAAAAAATCATTTATAAATTGTAAAACTCTCAGAATATAATTCCATATCCCCATAATCAAAATGAAAATACCACTAAAAATCACATTTCCATGGAATTTCACTACATGAAAAGGTAATGGGTTTTACAACATCCTCATTATAAGACTTATTATACTCTAGAAGAACCAATGATAATTTATACATAAATACTAAACTACACACATCATGAAACCTTAATAACCTAATTATTTCATACCTATGAAATCCATCTGTGATTCTATTATACATATGGACCCCTTAGGGACACTATTTCTCAAATTAAAATACACCACTCACAAAAACCACCAGACCATGGAGCTGGTTCTTGAAATCACAAATATAACTAATGAAACCATCGCATTATTAAAAGATTTATCACTAATCAAATGGTTGTTCACAAAATAATAATCTTCCTATAGGGGAAAATTCTAAGCTATATTACACCCTACCATCATAATTTCCAATTGAAAATTCATTTTCCATGGTTCACTAACTCAGTTAGCGTAGTCTCTATCATACTACCCAAAACATCATTAAAAGAAATATTCGAAAATGGGAACAAATACTTGTTATTAATTATATCTAAATCAAATAAGTTTCCATAATCTATACATAGTTCTTGTTTATGCTAATATTTATTCAAAAGCTTAGACAATTTTGGAAACACATCTGTCATATTTTACATGAAATACTTGAGTCAGTTACTAAACATAGGCATCTAATTATATATTGAATCATTAAATAGTCCTATACTAAAAACCAAATTTAAAAAACACATGGTTTCTCCTATAAGTATTTTATCATTATTACATAATCATAATTCCATAAATCATCAAAAAATCACATGACTGTGTAAACATACATGCTAGTATATAAGCCTAAAATTTGATAGAATTCATCAAATGGATCCCCAACTAAAACAACATGTCTTTATACTCTCACCTCGACCACCGAGAAAGCGATGAAATGATCAAATATTTGATTTTTTTCGTATTCTAGTTAACCCTGATTCCATGAAATAGTCTAGATATATATTTATATGTAAACCCTAGATTTGGTATTTTAAAATAAAGCAGATAATATTGGATATACCCACCCGTCCATATCCATGATATATATTGATAATAAAATGATAATTATTTTGAATCTATGAATCCTAAAAGTATAGGATCACTCCTATATGGATCATACCACATCCATTATAAATCATAATGAGAATATTTGGTCGTCCCAAACTTATAAATAATTAGTGAAAAATATAATATGATAATTTTTCCCAACTCACTAATAACAGAAATCTAGAAATTGACCATAAGTCTATTTGTAACATGGGACACACCCTCCAATAAACTTTATTGGATTATCTATCATATTTCTTTCATTATTATTATAATTGATAAAAATATCAATATATAATATCACTGGACACTTATCACTCCTCCCAAACCATGCACACCAATCATTTCCGTATTAATGCTATAAATCCACAAATTTATCACCATAATATGGGATATATTCATCATTCTCTTATAAATACCATCACCATGGAGCCTATTATCATCTCACCCAAATCATCGATCATCTTCCAACATATTATTACACACTGATTCATTATTCATTAACGTCTTTTTTATCCAACGAAAAAAACCATCATATAAGGAAATAATGCTTTTAAGTTCTATTATATTCCATTCACACTATATGTACAATGATCACATGAGTCAAAAATCATCAAAACTGACTAACATGCATGAAAAAACATGATTAAATGTTTTTCAATTTTTTCCTATTGGAAAACTCTTGGGGTTCCTCCTCAAAATCATGAATTTTTCATGTCTAAATTATTATTGGATGTATTTTAATAAAATGGAATGTAGTCGGTACATGGAGGTGTGTGGTAAATTTATTCTTAAGAAATTAAATTAAAAAATGAGTAGATTTAAAAATCAATTTTTAATATTTATGGGAAAAAATTGAATAATGTTAAAATAAATAAAATATTAAACTAAAAAATTAATATATCCTTATAATACTATAAGAAGAACTAAGAATGGAAGAATTCATGAATAAATAGACTAGGTTAATTGGTGGATTAAAAAACTAACAAGTGATGTATAAAAATAGATCGACATATTAAACATCAAAATGTAAATAATACACATTATCTATTGAGAGTATATGTAAATTTCCAAAAAAATTATTATAAAAGTGCCATCACAACCGGTTGAGTATTTAAGGTATCAGTCACATGAATTTAATATTATATAAGACACACACAAAAAATTCCTTTTATTTTATGTTATAACAATAAACTAGAGTTACTATAGAAACTTTCTCTTTAATTTGAAAAATAGAGACATCATGATGAATAATCGCATTCACATTAAATCATATGATAAAATTATTCAATAAAATTATTGATTTTGAGAACTTAATATAATATATAGAGGAATATGAGATTATTTCATGGAATAAATAATATTTTTTTATAGTTTGAATTCTCTCAGGAAATATGAAAAAATCTTGGATTTAATGGAAATAATTAATATATTGATAATATTATTTAATTTTTTCAAAAAATATAATGGTGAAATGATGTTTTAAAAAATAGATCACACAAAAAGAAATTTTAGATCATAGAGAATTGATGTTGTCTATTTGATGATAAATATTTTTTCCAAGTCCACTAAGGTCATTATTTAACAGATTGAAAATATTAATAATATTAGACAATTATATTGGGGTATTTTAATAGTTTAATATCACAATAAATTAATCTGTACCTCCATAAAGACTATACTTAGAGTTGATATATTGATTCCACCCAATACGTGGTACCCTACATTATGTTTTTAGTGGCCTTTATGGGGACAATTGCACACTTACTACTTCCACAGATTGGCTAGATCAGCTCAACTAGTTGGTCAGTGGAATTTTATAGATTGAAATAATTTTTCAATTAATATTGAGTATAAATTGGTGGAATTTTTTTTGGAATGAACCATGAAATTGCACTAGATAAAAATTTCCACCTTTACCCATGGGAATCATGAATTGGAATCTCTAATTTGTTCAAAATAATTTTATGTCTCTTCAATCCTTATTCCATGGCTTCAAAAACACTATGTATTAATAAATGTTATTATACGATGTTAAAATTATTTCATCATGATAATAATCTAAAAACATAAATGGAAATAATAAACATTACTATGAGTTTTTATTATCCGTAGACTCAATGAACGGTAAGACAAAAATATATATACCATATTTTATGATTAAAAGACATTAATAATAACTGAATTAACATAAGAATATAATAATGTAAGCATGAGAATATAATAAAAATGATAATAAGAATATACACTACCAGTACACTAGTAATTATCCCACATATAATTACAAAAAACAATCAACCTCATAAATTGAATTAATATATCTTCTCTTTTTAGATATGAGATAAAAATTATCACCATTTTTGCATTTGAAGAACGATTTATAGTTTGTGTTATTCTATAAATACATAATATTTTATATATTTGTTTATCTTTATTAATTATGTTTTGAAAGAAATTAAAAATAAAATTAATGTAAAAGAGTAAAAATATAAAGAATTTGGTGAAGATAATTTCTATAATGAGATAGAAAAAAACAAATTCAATGATTTTGTTAATTTATTTTTAATGAAATGTTGAGAAAAGAAACTCAAAAATATTATAAAATCTTATATACTAATTGTTTTTTAAAAATCATATACTATATAACAATATATTTGTATTTAAAACATTACCACCACCACCAATAATTTCATATTTTAGAATAAAGGATTATACCATTAATAAATACTAAAACAAAAAAATTACGACACTTAGAAAATATTAAAAAATTTGATCCATGGTCATTGTATATAAAATATTTTATTAAAAAACCATAGAAATATATACATGACTACCAAACAATTTGTGTCGGGAATCCCCACTCACCATGGTCATAATGGAGAAAAGGTTGAAAATCAAATAAACTATTTTTGGGATTAATAAATAAAATAAACTATGTCAAAATCAACAATTTTTTATTTAACCAAAACATTAATGTTTCTAAGGAGTATCATACCCACAATAATATTCTAAAATTATGAAAAGAGTATAAATAAAATTATTTAAATTCAATTTTAAACTAATTTTTTAAACAAGTTGAAAAAGTCCCATGATTCAAAAGGATTAGGTGATATCAATTAATAGATAATCATTCCCAATTAACCGTTAATGAATTCAAATAAATCATGTAAAAGGGTTTTAGTGAAAATATAAGGATTTTGAATTTTTTTAAATCAAATCTATGGATCATATCAACTATTTATATATATCTACTAAAAAATTGTTCCTTTAGTCAAAGTGTTCCAAAAAAGTGTGATATATATTATTCTAATGTATAATAATCAATATTATTCTATCACTCATTATATGGATGAAATAATAGGTATCCCCATATTCTAATAGAATATTTTTTTATTCATATGAATTTGGTGAAACTGATATCATTGTATTATATTATTATCCAGTATTGGAAAGGGAAGAATAATTTTTATTTTTAATTCTCTAAGAGATAAGATAATTTCCTAGAAATGATATTTTCTTCTAATTATTTTCATATATAGCTAAAATGTTGAAAAAATGTTCATAAAAATGAAATTTCAAAATTGGTTTCCAAATACAATGTTCTTACTTCCATTCAAAAAAGAAACCATTTTTATTGACCTTCAAGGATATTCATTTTTTTACTTGAATAAAACATAAATGAATAAACTTATCATTTTTATCTTTTTAGGTCATATTAAGCTGATATAGACCTTAAATAATAATTATATAAATCTAATTCTGTATTGATTAAACTTATTCATCCAACGTATTCTTAAAATAGATATTCATAGGTGTTTTAATTTCTATATAATGTTACATTCCAAACATATTTTGATGTTATTTTGTGTATGTTTTTTGGTTTTAATATTCTATTATATTTTTGGGAAATTTGAAAACCAAGGAAGAGTTTAACATCTCCCATAAAACTCAATTCTAACTTATTATTAATTAATTGAGAAAATTCATTACATAGAGTATCAATAGATGAGTTATAAATATGATCATCAAAATAAAATTATAAATTTAACAAAAAAAATTAAAAAAAGTATGGAATGGGTATTCATTTTTTAAATGATTTGATAAAATACATTTATTTAATCACTCATTCCATGTTTTAGGTGTTATTTCAAAATTTATTGTGTAATGGTTGACCTAAAATCCTGATATGGAAGACTTGAACTACAAAAAAAATTGGATGATTCAAAAATCATATTCAGAATAAAACCATTAGAAAATGAACATTTGATATCCATTTTAAGGATATTAAAATTAAATGGGTAGTGAATTCCATCAATGTAATAATGGATTTGAGTAACGATATTTTTTAAATGGTTTCATCTTAATAAATATTTTTTTATTATATTATTTTATAATAACTATATACTTAATATAATTGGGAATTTCTTTATAATCATTTTAAAAAAAAACACATATATCAAATGATAATATGATTACTGGGACATTCCACACGTGTCCAAAAGTTATTATTTTATTATTTGTTTAACTCCAATTTCCTGGAATATATCTAATTTATATTACTAAAAATATCATCACATGAATTAGGTTGGAGGATTATGGGAAAGGAATGTTGTTCAACTTTACTTAAGATTGATTTTTTAGTATGGGTTTTATAATTTAATTTTCCAATAAAATTACCAAGAGGATATTCATTGGATTAATTTGAAGACATGGGTAAAAGATTAGAAAGTGTTTCTGGAACATTGTTAATTTCATTATAATATTTAAATTTATCCAAGGAAAAACATCATTGGTGAACATTATAAAAATATATGGGAGTTAATTTAGTAAGATTCATAGAAAATTTAATGTGAGTCAATTTTTTTGTATATTGTTGTCTTATTTATGACTCAGATAGATTTAATAGAGTTTCAGTTCCCACGAAATAAATCATCATCATAATTAGGGTAAAATATTCCTATATTATCCAAGGTATTAGTGATATATATTTTCAAATGAATACATTAATGAATATTTGGATATAATTTTACTATTACAATGTTTATAAGGGGTCATTCCTATGATTTGTATGATAAGTACCTAAATAAGCATTATACAAGTGGTTTAAATAATTTAATCCTAGAATACCTGACTATGAAACAACTACTTAATGATAGTCTTAAATATTTCATGGAGGGTTCAATTTCATACATTTAAAACACCATTTGTTTGAGTTGTTATAGGAGAATAGAAGGGGTGATAATAAACATGAGAATCCCAAAACTCATCATATAATTTGTTATCAAATTCTCAATAATGTTAAATTTTAATTGAAAATAGTTTTTATTAACTTTCCTTTTGAAAATTCAATGAAAAGTTTATGAAGACGTTAAAAAATATTCTTTATCTATGAAAAAGTCCCATTAAATCTGGTAAAGTAATAGAAAATAATAAATGATTATTTAAACCTCAAATACTAGAAAAATATATTTTTCCTTTTTTAATGTGGGAATTATTCTAAATTATTATAATATAATTCAATGTTTTTTTGTTTTAAAAAAAATACGTGTGTTTCTTTATTAGTTTTAAACCATTACAAAAGAATTTATATTCAAATTTTGGTAAATCTTGTCATATCTAGTTATATTTTATTATGAAAATAGATTGAATGTTATAAATACGTAGGTTTTGATTACAAAGACATCATTTATTATCTGGTTCACATAAAATCTTATCCTTTTGGCATGGAAATGATTTTAAATATATTAGATATAAATTTTAAATAAAATATGTAGTAAAAAATTCATTCCATTAGAATTAAAAACATTATAAAACAAATTTTTTAGAAAAATTTTGAAACAAATATACCATTATTTTCAAATACATAGTAAATTATTTTTAAATAATTTGGAAAGTAAAAAATCATTTATTATAGTAGAGTTGTAGAAATTAATCATACCTATACTAGTTATTTTTATTTTTCAATAATCTTTATATGTGACCTAATTAATAATAATTTAATGGATATTTCTAAATTAAGAACCATCAGCAAAAAAATATTAGAGAACACACTATCCAAATTAAATGTAAAATAAAAAAATACCTTCTTATATAAATTATTATGAAATATAACATTTTTTTCCAATATAATGGTTCCACTTATGATTGAAATTAAATAATTTCAAATCCACACATGTTTAGTTATGGATTTTCAATTCAAAATATTAGACAATAAACAAATAATTTATTACTAACATATTAATTATTTTTAAAATTAAATTCACCAAATAGAAAACCAAATTTTAAAAAATCATTATTTTGAAAAATTCACTTTATATAATTATAATTTTTAGAAAAGTTTTGAAATATTTATCATTATAAAAAAACCATTTAAATTTTTTATAGGATGTTTAAAATCAAAAATATTATTAAAAAATTATTCTGCCTCTAAAAAGTGTTTATTATATTTTATTTGTAATATTAAATTGAAATTTTTTAATATTTGGTTTTTTGTTATTCATTAAAAGAAAATAATATTTACCTCTAAAATGTTGTTCTTTTATTGAAAGAGTAAGTATTTATTTTTTATACATTTTAATATTGATATTATATCAAAGAAACATTTTGATGCTCATTTTAACATGAAGATGATATTAATAATTTAAATAAACTTTTGAATAATTATAAGAGTTATAAGAAGAATTTCAAGGAGAGTGGGGAATATTAGAAAAATATTCAATTTCATCAACAAAATTTATCATGATACCCATATAGATTTTGTGAATTGACTTTTTATATTGAAATTGTGTCCTCTCTAGATATCCAAGTAAATAACATTTTTAATTCAATTCCTTGCTTCTTGAATTTTGACTTTTTTATTCAAGGTAAAATTCATAATGATATGGACAATCTTTTTTCATCCAAATAAACTAGCCACAAATTTTATATTTTTTTCTTTTTGATGTTGTAAAAGGAAGTATTTTTTTATTATTCACATCCAACATCATGGTAATGATTCAAGAATAGATTTAACACCATGATGATTCATCATTATTTTCCATGAAATAAATTGTTCTCTTAGCTTCATTTACCTCCCTATACAATTTTTCATATTATTACATGATATTTAACTCTTATGTCATGTGGGAACCTATAAGCTCCTAAACCACCATACTTTTAACATGATTACATACCTCTATCATAGAAGATTTTGGTGCATAGTTTCTCAATAAAAACCATAGTGTTTTCATATAAAAGTATTTAGTAAAGTAGATTCAACATTGTATTTTTGACATTAAAAATAAATATTTGTAGTTAATAAAGAATTGATAAACACATTAGTATAAAAAGATGAACTATAAATGTGTTTTTGATATATTATTATCCTTATAAATTTAAATTAATATTCACCCTTTTCCATTGCTTATAATAATATTTATGATTTCATATAATATTTCTCATAAAAAACTTTATTAAAATCATTAATATAAAATAAAAAATTTAAGGTATTCATTTCACTCAAATAATGTCTAATGTATAAATATAATTAGTTTTAAAATTCTCTTATTAGTAATTATTAAATTTAAAACCATGAATTACATTCATTTAAATATGATTTACAAAATATTTTGAAATGTATATAATCTTGATCTATAATAAGAAAAATTTGAACCATGAGGATCCAGAGCACAACCAAAGTAAATTCTTTAAAAAACAATTGGTGTTTAAAAAAACCATTTAGAAAAAATAATTCATGAAAAAATTGTTGTATATTAAATAAATTATTAAAAATATTATTACAACCATGGTCTTCTATGAATGACTTGGAGTATGATTTGTGTTTGTTTTCAATCCTTAGTGGAAGTTTAGAATGTGTACCAGCAAATAGATCTTACAGTTTATAAAGAAAACAGTATTGAAGGTGGCGCCATTTCCAAGTGTTTCCCAAATTTTTGGGCCTGAAAATCGACAAATGGAGAAGAGTTTTTTTGGAAAAGAGACTTATGCGCCATGTACTTGATTAAGAGGAAACTTTGGTGCCATATGTTTTTCAAGATCAGAACATAGGAAAATGGCAAAGGGTTAAGAGCCACTCAATTTTTGGGATGGTCGCGCAAGGGACATGCGCTCCGTGAAGAGACTTGCACAACGATGCCTATGAGGACTAGAAACTTGCACGCCTATTGTTTTTCAAAATCATAACTTCAAAATATGGCAATGGAAAGAAGGTCGCATAAGTATTTGTGTGGTCTCACAAGTGAGTAGCACGACAGAGGCTAGGGAGAATGAGATGTGCGTCAGAACCTGCGCGCCAAGGGAAGACTAGTGTGCCGCCGCGTAGGGGGGTCTAGTTTTCCTATTAATAGAGGACCCCCGCTCCTCATTTGTAATGAAGTTAAAGACTTAGATATTTTAGGAGCTCTCGTCGTGCATGTGGTTAAGTCGCGCAAGTTGTTGTTGGGTCGCGCAAGTAGAGGTTGTGCGTCGGCTGTTAGATGTGTGTCCAAAGTGGTTCGGGATTTAGAGGTGATGAGTCGCGCAAGTTTGTAGTTCAAAGAGGCAGTGTCGCGTAAGTTGTTTGGAGTCGCATGCGCGCCGAGTTTGTACCGCGCAAGTGATTTTCACACCATTCCTGAGACTTGCGCACCAGAGCTTGGACAAGCACGTTGGGGTTGTTAAATTAAATCCTTCCTTTTGAAGCTACATGAAAGCTAGAGGGTCTTCCAGTACCCACAGCACAAAGTGAGATTCATTTTTAGGTGAGAGTTGGACATCAACAGAGCATCTATATAAAAAAGAGGATGCATTATTATGCAATGATGAAGAGACCTTCACGTCTATAAACTAAGTATGACTTCACCAAGGGTAGTGAGCTATGAGGACTTAATGGGAGTGACCCGAGGGAAGCAGTGAGCTATCTCTAAACCTTTGTAATGGTAGTGAGCCTGGGACAGAGTGACTGTGCCCGAAGCATTGTAATCCACGGCTAGTGAAGATTAGTGGAATTTCTTACGACCAACAACTTGTCAGCGTATGCTCCTTGGACGTAGCCCTTAGTGGTGAACCAAGTAAAAAGTTTTGTGTCATCTCTGTGCATGTGAATGTTTGCTTTCTGATCATATTCATCATACATGTTCAACAAGTTCCTACCAACGTGGGAAGAAGATCCATCACATTAGTAGAAAAAGTTGTCACCCTGATTCACCCCTCCCCTCTTAGGGTGTCCCTAGGTCCTTAAAATATTTCAAAATAATGTAATTTAGTAATTAAAATATCCTTTTTACCATAATAAGATCATTGTTGAGTAAAATAGATATAGGGGTTGGGGTGAATTTCACTATAAAAAGTAAAAAATCAAATAATTTAATTTTACAAACCTTTATTTATAATATTAAAAAAATATAACAATTTTTAGAATTTAAAATAAATTAATATGTGTTTGAAATACCAATTATAATTTAACAAAATAATATAGGAGGAAGAATAAAAAAATTTGGGATACGTGAATAAATCATTTATTCATTTTATATAGATTATATAATTAAATAAAATAATTCTTTAATGTGATTAATTATTAAAATTATGAAAATTATATAACTCATAATATTTGGAATGGGGTTATAGAAATATATATAAAAGATACCCTATGTCAAACTCCTTAATCAATTAAGGATATAATGTTTTAATCTCCTTGGATTTAATGGCGTCCAATACAAAAAAAATTCCCTCGCATTTTAGGTCATAGAATTAAATTAGAATATTAATTATAGCTCTCTCTACAATGGGAAACATAAAATACCTTAAAAATATAATTTTTTTCTTTTTAAAGGAAATGGGATGAAAAATAATTTCGCTTACTTTAATGGTAGAAATAACCAAAAAAATATACTAAGGAAGAATATGTTTTGATTTCTAGGATGTAGTACATTTTTGGTACAATCAAAATTTCCTAAAGGAATATAATGAATTCTTGGATAGAATAAGAATAAATAAGAGAGTGTTAATACATTATAATTTATTGACACTTTATAATAAAGATAAAAATTATGAAAAAGATGACATTGAGCTAAATTGAATATATTAGAGCACTAGCCTCATATACATGATGAACAGGTGAGTTTCTAAGGCCACCAATATCACTATAAATAGGATTGGAAAGTTTTAGTAAAATTATGAAATTAATAATGGTTATTTAATTCATTTAAGTCAATGATATATTACTTTGAACCCCCATAAATGGAAACCTCATATATGATGGCATGTTACAATTGAAGGCATGGAATCCTTCTTTGGGATGTTGATGGCATATCAAGAGATCCCGTTACACTTATTACTAACATGGGATATATTTTTCCTCTCCATTATCTTATTGATGAAAACCTTATTTTTGTACTTATTTTTTCAATAGGTGAGGACTGATGATGCTCCTCCACCAAGTAGATGGTCGTGTATTGCGGGTTGGGGAACCTCCTAGGCATAAAAGTGGCTAGCTGATGGCACTATATAGGCTACCTCATAATAAAAATAACCATGAAATTCATGAAGCTGCCTCTCCAATTTTTTTAAATTTTTTTTTTCTAATTACTACTTCCATTATCCAATGATTTAAAACTTCTCTTAATACTTATTTATTGATCTTTCATGAGTTTAATAAGATTCCTTTTTTAGATTCTTCCAAAAACATAAATTCTATTATTAAATATTTTTAATATTGTATTTGATCATTTAAATAATTGAATGGGTAGAATAATTATAGTTACATCACATGATTAAAAAAAATAGGGTCATAATTAAAAAAATTCCATTTACCAACAATAAAAGCAACCATGATATGAAAATCTATTATGATTTGGTATCTCATTAAGAATCATGGTCAAAATCAACCAGTTCAGTAATACTACTGATACTTATCAAAAATTAATACATAAATACCAAAAGTACCTTATTTTATTTACCTACAAAACCCAAGTACATACAAAATACTTGTTATCACCACACATGCTCCGGTCTTATAACTAGGATAATTTTCACAATATATCTACTTATAAGGAACTCAATAACACATGATACAATTTTTGAAGGTTACCTATATATTTTTAATAAAATACATCACTATTCTCACCAATATATTTAGACATACACCAATGGAACAAGGCTTTACAACCTATACCATTGGAAAAATGCTTTCATATAAAAACATTTTTGGGAATATCCCTATATTCATATTAAAGATCATATGATGACTCACACACATAATTACCACATTGGGGGACTCACATATATGTATAAAACTCAAAGATTAGATGAAAAATATTCTTAAAACACTTGGGAACTAATTCTCACTAAGGATCTACATATGAGTCTACCACTTAAAAATCATGGTATCATATCAATCTTTGTTGATCCTCTAATGGAAGACACCCATAGTGGATAAAATTATCATCTAGATACACACATACATATATAATGGAATAATACAATCTTTATTTTTATCATGTACACTATGATAATATGGTATATATATGTAGAATCCCCTCAAAAATAAATTAGAGAAAACATTTTATAGGTTGTAACTAAAATTAAAATAACTCTGTATAATCTCATTCCATACAAATTTTTTATGTAATTACCCTCAAGGTGGATATATGAATGGAATATAAATAATTTATTGAAATAATAGAATCCCTATACATCTAATAGAAGATGGACAACATAGTTCACATTAGCATGAATAACATCATAGCTCCACATGACCTATAAAAAATTTAAAAGATAAACTAATTATAATTCTATGACTATATTATATAGGAAAAACTACACACAATATTTTGACATGTTATAAAAATGAAAACTACAATAATTAATATCAATAAAAAACATTCAAGTATATTATATTTGAATAATAGATAAAAAATATTATGTATGTACATGAGACTCTTTTCGTCAATTCAAGGGAAAAACAAAATAATAATTGATATATAAAATAATGAACACCAAGGTAGGTGAATTCATTCAATCATAACATTAAAATAAGAACACAATTCTCATTCCCCTATTATATAGTACTTTTTATTGGGGACGGTGTTTATAATTTACTAGTCTAATATCTATTATATATGTCAACGCATTACTACCTCACATATATATCATCTTCCAAATAGTAAAAAAATATAAATTAGATAAAATAAATGATTCAACTCACATTAAATATTTGATACCACTCTGAATCATCCTTCCACACCTTTCATCCACATTGCAATTATTGGGCCATAGAAGCCTTCACTAGACCTCAATCACACCCCCTTGTATATTGCATGATAGAAAATAATAATATGATTTTGTTGTAATTTCATTGTGATAATATAACCTTCATCAAAATATTTATTCATAGAATCTAAATTCCCTTTTGGATAACATTGTTCGTAGATTTGGTCTTAATTCACTGAACAATTTTTGCACCTTACATTCACGTAGAATTATAATACTTGAAGAGTACATTGAATGAATTGTAATATTT
This sequence comes from Viscum album, assembly GCA_963277665.1. Lineage (NCBI taxonomy): Eukaryota > Viridiplantae > Streptophyta > Magnoliopsida > Santalales > Viscaceae > Viscum > Viscum album. Next base: position 465,334,409 of record OY728119.1, read on the forward strand.
TCTTTACAAGTACCAAAATATTAATCATCATTATGATTAAGATCTAAGAAACCCTTCTCTTTTTTTAATGAAAAATTTGAGGAATATACATAATGGAAAATTAATATATTAAACATGTCACACATTATTGATTCAATTTATTATCATTTCCTCATGTTAAACCAAAACTCCACCATTGATCCTACTCACCTTCCAAATTGTCGAAAATCATATTCACATTTTCATGTTCTTAAAATTGGAGAATGGGAAATATGTTTTCATTGGTATTATCCATTTCACAATAATTACTAGATCAACATAACCACTAAAAAATATATTTTCCCCCCATAAGGGATCATCAGAGAAATCTTCTCTCCAATTTCTATTTGTATGTTCATAATGAATCAGATCATGAACATTTTATGTCAACATATAAATATAGTTTCATTACATCTCTGATAACATTAGGTATACTATGTGTAAAATATTTTAACTGTGTATATTATTCTTCATTAAAAATGCTACATCATGTTCCAGCCATTAAAAATATAGTAATTCATAGTGTAATAAATTTAAATATTAATGGAAAATCACATAGTCTGAAAAGTAATTTTGGTGGAAAAAATCAAGACACCCTCTTTTAAATCTATAAAATATTATGTTTTCCTTTGTAATTAAATGTAATAATCTATTTAAGTCCTCTATTTTATTTATTAATGTTTTCATTAATTTCTAAATCATATTATTCAATTATTTTAAACCAGGTTGGTAGCAAGGACCATTCTCATGAACTAGTTTCCAATCAATTGTAGTTAAATATAGTGTGTTCAAGGTAGTTATAAATTCTTACATATTTTTTGGAGCCACATCAACATGTATAATCAAGATAGGGATGAAATTTCATGGAATACACTCCATCAATCATTTAAATAATTACAAATTTGTTTTAAAAACATTGACACCTTCATAAGATTATCTAAGGAGACATCCCAAAACATATCTTCAATAATATCTAGAGGGATCTCACTAATTTTTTATTATCATAGTTTTCAACGGTTAATTAATCCCTTACATTGATACATCCTATAGTGACCAAGGTCTTTAATATATGGATATTACATTTTCTAGGTGAATATTCATTATATAAAAAATTACATGAACAATTATCATAATTTTTTTGTGCCTTTAGAAGCTTCAAATATGATCTTTTAATGTTGGGAAAGATCATTAATATTCCCAACAAGGATCTTAGCCCATGGTACTCATCATAGTCACAAACTATGTAAAATCGTTCTCCATAACATGGGAAATTGAAATATAAGAAAGGATAAGCATAAATACCCAGTAAGGGTAAATAATAGACATTTAAATTGATAATCATATAGAAAAAAATGATAAGAATATAGGTATGTGATAATGGATATAACATAGAATATTCTTAACCAAACATTATTCATTTCATAAATATTTGTAATTTTTTAACCAAAATAAGAAGGAAATCAAATAAAATGATCCATTAAAAAATAAAATTATTAATAGACATAATTTTTTCAAAAAAAAATTATCATTAAACATTTTTAACATTGAAAAATCCAAATAGTTTGACTCATTATGTAACGAAAATGAATTTCGGTCCCCACATAAACATATGGCCAAGATAATGTGGCTATTCATAACATTGTAAACATGTTATCTGGTTCATGGATTACATTTTTACCATGTAATTAGGTTTACGCATAAAATTGTGAATATATAATCAAGTTCAAAAATATCTAGAAACACATAATGGGTGGTAAGAACCACCATCCCTAGTGGAACTGGGGTCACTCTATGTTCCTTCCAACTATATCCCATGTAATATATAAATAATTACACAATTCATTGAAGGGATATATAGTTCCCACCAAAAATATAATGGGATCCATAAATATATATATATGTGTGTGTGTGTGTGTGTTCTATAAGATCAAAAAACTCATCATTTCATAATCCAAGAAATTAATTGGGTATCAAAAACATTTTATCATATTATAAGATATAAATAATTTAAATGGTTGATAATAATTAATAAAAATTTAAATAATTTGAGTTTCATAATAATTTCCCCATGGTATAATTAGTGGGACAGAAATGGGAATCATATACAACTCTTCATCATTATCCTAAACCTAACAGATAATAAGTAAAAATGGTATTATTAGATAATTGACCAAATATTGAATATGTTGCATGAAAGAATTTAATTTTAAATGGGAAATAATTTTGACAAATAAAATAAAAAATTTCTTGAAAATAAATTTTTAATTAGAAAATTATTTTGAAAAAATCCATTTTAAAAATCCTTTTTGTTGAAAAACCCCCTTGAAGATAATGAGAAAATTGAACACCATTTTTTAGAAAATATTTAGTAAAATATCCTTTCCCATTAAAATAAATTAAGACATATATATTTATTAGAATCATTTTATTTTATAATAACCCTTAAATTTTATGAATAATAATTTTATAAATCTATTAGTCATGGTGTTGAATAATTCTATTCCAGCCACACATGATAAAATGTAGGTTTTTTTTCACATACTCTATTTAAGAAAAATATCCATTGTTTTTTAAAACAACAATAAGAATACAATATTTTTATATATATTAAAAAATGGGTATAAATGTATCAAAAGGATCATAATGTAGTAATAAAATATTTTAAGATACATTTTTAGAAGACATGCTTTTGAAAGAAAAAAAGATTTTAGGCTGAAGAGAAAGAAAAGGTGAGATTTTCTTTAAAACATTCTTAATTATCTAAAATAACACAGAGTGTAAAATAGTAACACTACATGAAGATTTAATTATTAAATATAGTAGAATAATATTTATGATAATTAATGGGTTTTATATCATGACACATCATCATTTTATTCCTAATAAAAAAATCCTGATAAATTATGATATTATAGCATAAAATTATGACCACAATAGAAACCAGGAATTATAAGGCCCACAAAATAATTACATAAAAATGAAAATAAAATATCATTATAATTGAAATATTTTTTATATTACATTTTATATACTATGTGTATATGCATCATTAATTAATATAAGTTAATTTCATATAACTTGTCGCAATGAATGAAAATTGAGACAAACTCCTTTAACAATTAACTAATTTTTTATCTGTAAAATCCATGAATGGGAAATAAGAAAATGGATATATTAATATCAACAAATATTATTGTAATCATAACAAAATAAATTCATGCGTTGTATATACCTGACATAAAATAAATATGTGGTGAATATGGCTTGGGTCTCAAATATTTCAAAAGAGCGAAAGAAATGCCTTACCTTAAGCCTTGTCTTTCTTCATACTCAATAAATAATTTTGTCATATAAATATAAGTTTTATTATAAATTGATTAATGAACCATATTAACATGTATTATATCATATATGATTTTATAAATAAATTTTGTTACCCACTAATTAATAATTCCTTATAAATGTTACATTGTGGGTATTAACCGCTTTATATTCCATATTAAATTTAATTTTTTATACTTTTCCTTATGATAATTTGATAGTGATTTAATAATATTAAGTATATATATAAAAACGTATATATATTGTTCATATATAAATAGTGTAATTCATAAAATTTTGTGATAGGAAATAAAATACATGATTTATTGAGTTGTTAGGTCGTACATATTGGACAACATTTTTTCCAATTTTCATTAATATTGAAAAAGGGAAATGTATATGATATATAATTATTATAATTTAGGTAAAAAAATTAAATCTTATATATCATATATCTTTATTAATCCAATTTTTAATAATTTTCATGTAAACCATTAACAAATCATGCCCCTTTTTGTGGTGGTTGTTTGCTTTACAGACAAAAGACGTTATCCTATGGAATGAATAAGGTTATGTGATTTATAATAAATATATAATCAAAATAAAATCATATATATATTATAAATATAGTATTTACATCATTATTAACATCATATAAATTCGTTAATGTAAAATAGAAGGAAATTAGTTCTTGAGGTAGTAGTTGACAATACACAAAAATGTTGACTTTGTAACCCATTTGATGGAAGTGTGTGTTTATTTAGGTCATAAATTTAACATAAAGACATAAATATATATATATATATATATATAATATTCATATGTTATTATATAATAGTTATATGAAAAAATTAGTTTATTTTTAGGAATAAATAAAACAAAAAATTTTGTTGATTAATGTAACCTCATCATTTGGTATCCCCTTTTAGTTTGCACCAAATGCCTTCCGTGGATGGATTTTTGTATAATTTATTGGTTCAAGAATAATAGGAGGGTTGTTTATAGTTGATTATTTCATGTAATTTCTGAACTATTTTGTTTTTAATGAGTGAATAGAGAGGTAGAGTGTGTGGCCTTTTATAAGAGAGGCGAGTGACACTCTTGAAATTTGGTGAAAAGAGAGAATTAAAACAATATTTTATCCATTTTAAGAGGACAAAAAAACTAATAAATATCCATAAAATAAGGTACAAGGTCCAAATATTTAATGAAAATATGTTTTTTATAATTTCATAGGTAATTTTAAACTTATTTATAATTTTTAGTTCCTAGGTAAACTTATTTTTCTCCTAATCCCAATCATAAATTTTAACCATTTTCATTAATAATCTTTCTAAACAAATATGCAGGTATTATTAGGATTTCTAATTTATTCTCATTCAAATATTAAATATATTCTTTCTAATTTAATTCATAGAATTTTCAAAAATAAATTTTAAATTACTGTGTATATATGTCAGGAAATAGGGTTTTTAAAAACAGTCAAACGTTTAAAGGTTTTAAAACAATTATATCTTATTTCAATGTGATGCTGATTAAAATAAACTAAATTGAATTGATAGATTTCAAACTGAACTAATTATAATATAAATATAATTTAAAAATAGTTAAAATATTCAAATAAATTAACCAAAAATAGAGTTTTCAATAAAAAATTTGAGTAATTTTTTTCAATTCATCAGAAAATTAAACATTTCAGAAAAATCCAAAAAAATCACCATATTGTAAATTTGAGATTATGAATTCAAAAAAATAGTGTATTTTACCAATTAATTTTTTAAATGTGTTATCAAATAATTTTTTTATTATTCAAAAAGCAAATAAATATAAATTCATTGAAAAATATTATTAATAAACATATAAATATACTTTTAAAAATTATTTTTTATAATTTCAATATGCTTCCAATATTTGAAAACAATATAATTAATTCTTTAAAATCAATTATTAATATTTATTTTTCTAATTATAACTTCTATGTTATAATGGTCGTAGATAAATGATGATATTAAAATTATATTGTTTTTTTAAATCATTATTACATATAACTCATGATAATATTATATTTCATGTAACATATGATTAACATGTTTTTGCATCTATCACATATATAAAAAGGTGTTTTATATCTGAAAAGATTATCTTTGTGTTGTGTGAATCACATCCATCAAATAAAATTCATTTATTTAAAAAATATTTAATTTATATAAATATTGGGTGTTACATCCTACCCCCCATAAAATGATTTTCTCCTTTGAAATTGTTAACTCTTATAAAAAATGATGTAATAATACCAAAAAAATTTCTCAATTTCACTAATAACATCCTCAATCTTGTTTTTTCACAACTATTGTTTTTCAAGGTGAGTGGACTTGTTTTGTGTAACATTAACTGTATGATCCATAATCTCTACTTGTTATTATTCATAATAAAGATATTACTCTAATTCCATAACGTCTTAGTTCACTACATGTGGTGAATAATGTATGTAATTTTTCAATAAGTCTTTATGGAACAAATTGTGAAACTGAGAGTGGTTTTGTGGATGTGCCAAATGATTACCTACTGTCCTGAAAATATCATATATTCTAATGGGAATGTCATATCTAGGAATTTGATTTCTCTTCCTCCTTCAATATAAAAAATTCATAGTAAGAACCTATTACAAAAATTAAATCTGAGATCACATTGATGGTTATCACCATAACATCCCTACCAACATTATGCAGCCCCTATCTTCCATCTCATTAGCATGATCAGGCCCCAATATCTTTATTCTAGAAACATTATTCCAATACTGTTTACATCTATACTTCATTCCATAAATGGGTTCCTAAAGATCCATCTAATTTCTCATGCAATAGATATCATTGTATAAAGACTCATCTTCCAGAAGGTGTTGGTCCCAACCAACTTTGAAATCCATTGAACATAACATTAACATAATATATAGGGTTTGAATTGATCTCCAAATGATGGAAATCAACATTATATCAAGAACCTCTCAAGTCCATATCCAAAACATTGAGGTAAATATCAAATCATTACAATATACAATTGACTATAGCACTTTCTGAAATATTACCATATTATTAATGTATACATTGGTAATAAGAACTAAATATAAATCTTCTTGGATATTGATGAAGTGTTTTGACATTTTAATATGATTGACTACAACCTATAGTTACCACTACTTAAAATATAAGTTAATCCCTAATGTTTAATAGTACCATTATCCTTATGTACACAACATTTAAAGGTACTCTTTCTTAAATTACATTGTCACTAAAACCATGAAATACTCATAGGTTTTTATTACAATAAATTACAATTAAAATATTCTTAATTTTGATAAAATCTTATAATAAGAAACCACTAATTGGGTTTCTATGACTATGAAATGAAGATCAACCTTACTCTTGTAAACCAATAATGATATTGGTAATTGTTAAGTAAATATTACATGCATATATAATCACATCAAAAATTTATTTCCCCTGTATTCCTTATTTAAGATCCCATCATATATAAAAACATATTCATTGTAATACTAGTTTTATCCTTGAACTAATATAATAAAAAAATTATTTATTCCATAATCCATATAGAAGGAGTTAATCACATGATATTTATCGAAATTGTGAACAATTATATTTTCATTGTAATCATTCATACAATGTAAAACATTAAATTCCCAACTAAAGAGGGGATGGTAATTTCTTTCTTTAATATGATGATTCACATCATCAGTCATGATCACATATGATTTCACTTTGTCTATTTTCATCAGAGGTTGTTTTGACTTATCATACACATTATCCCTTGGAATTAGGAATGTATTATCATTATAAAAAAATACATGCACATGAAACACTGAAGTGTGTGTGTGTTTTATTCTGTTGAAGCCTCTCTCTAATTATTTCATTAATAAGCCTCTTTATATCACTTTTACATTATTTTGGTTGATGACTTGGCATCCCACACTTGAAATGTAATTTTTTTTTATCAGGAACTCTCCAATGGGCTCCATCCCATTATTTTTTTCATTTGGGAGCATGAAATATTTAATTCCCTATATGTGACATATCATTGGATTTTCCATGTAAACAGATTTTCTATTTATTATCACCAAGACATAGTGTGTTTTTATTTTCATCTCCATATTTACTTCACATAAAATTATTTCCTCATAGCATCCATGGACCCTTATGGGTATCAAAAATCATTGATTTGGTCTCAATACAAAAAATAATTCGGCAACCTTACCTTCATTCTGAATTATAGAACCTGAAGAGAACATTTCATGTCTTTTAATATCTTATTCATATTCACCAATGGATTCATATTCCATCTTCTTAATATATATGAATTCCATCTCAATTTTTATTAAAATAATATGAGGGAAGTAATTTTTTAAAAATAATATAATAATATAATCGCACAAAATTGATTATTTTTCTTCTCATTGATTTGTATTCTTTATATTATTATACCATCGAATAACATTACCTTCCATATACAAGAGAAAAATGACTTTTTTATATTCAAAAGATTTGATTATTGAAAATATCTTTTCAGTGGTACTAATATAATTATTAGCAACAAATGAATCAATTAAACCATTGAATTAAGGTGTGTGATTCCTAATGAATGACTGTTTTGAAATTAATTCCGCCATTTCATTTTTTGGATGCTCATAGTGATTCATAGCTTTAGAATGTTCTATAATGATAAACACATGGTTTTATATTCCATGTCCGGTAACATTTGTGTGCTCCATAGGAAAATAAATTCATTTTCTATTACATTACTCATTAACATTTTTTACTCGTGTTACAATGACTAGCATAGAACCATAATCATATTTTGATAAATAGTAATCAAAATGGGAACTCGAATATTCTAAAAAATGATTTAGGGGATCTAAATCAAGAAAAACCCTTTTAATCGATGAAACCTTCAGTAAAATCTTATCTATTCATAGTCATAAAATATTTAAATACTAAATGTTGATTCATAAGTAGTTTGGTAATTTCCGAATCATATTCTTTGGGAGTGTCAAACATTATGTACAACATGTCCCATTATAGTTCACCAATTACGGATCAAGTCTAGCTCAATATTGTTTTTTTGGGGTTGTTAACCCAATGCACATCTGTTTGAGAGTCACATATATATAAAGTATCCATACATGGATATAATATCATATGATCCAATCAATAAATCCATTACAAAAATTAAAAGACGTTGTCATAAAAAGTGAATAATTCTTAGACATTTCTTTAATGATATTCTGATATATATATATATATATCCTTATAATTATCACGATGTATATCACTAATGATTAATCCTCCAAGTTTCTAACTGATATATAAAACATTCATTTGATTCAATCTATATATTAACAATATTCTGAGACATTGATATTATATATTTTTATATGAATATTCATTAAATTATAAAGTTACACTCTTGAGGATCATAATAGTATAGTACCTTTGGAAACATGAAACACAATCATCTACTTTGGTGAATAATCATCAATTTTTTCGATGAGGATATTTGAATTTAATACTCATAATATACACACCATACATAAAATATTTCATCATAACATGGGGAAAGAAAATGTATGAAATGGTGAAATAATATGCTCAATAAGGGTAAAATGTGATATAAATCAATGATCATATTAATTCTTATAATAATTATTTTGGTTTATGATAATGTACACAACCTATGAAGTTCATACCCAACCATTCTTAGATCATAAAAATGATTCATGACATAAATATTGGAATTTAATAAGACATGAATCATAGGGTAATAAAATAACATGGGCCATGAGGAAATAACATTGGCATAAGAAAATGACTTTTTTGAATACACATTAGTTTCAAACATTGTAAACATGTATAAGTAGAAATGAGGTCACCAATTATTTTAAGATATTTAAATTTTTCTATCATATTAACATACAGACATACAACTAGGTTTACACAATACATTTTTATGTCGTAGTTAGGTTTACAAATAACATAGTGAATGTTTTATAAGTTTTACATAAAAATTATAAACACGTATTTAGAATCATACATTGGTGGCCACACCTCTTTGGTGGGAGACACCATCATTCCTAGTGGAAACCCTGTCTTTTGTAGTGGGTTTACTCCACATTCTAGCTATGTCAATATCATGATATATATATGTATTAACCTAATTTAGTAGAGGGATATATAGGGCCAACACATTACATATTGAAAACAACAATTTCATGTTCTTAGAGATCATAACAATTCATCATATCATAACAAAAGAAATAAAATAGTTATCATAAACATTTCATCATATCCTAACATGTGAAACAAATACCGAATTTATAATCAATTTATCATAGCATAACCAATGAGGTGAAGTTGGTTTCATAATCATTTACACATGGTATGACCCATTTAAGAGAATTAGGTTTCCTAAAAAAACATTTCATTATAAAAATAAAGCATTCATATGAAAAATATTATTATTATCATTGGATCATATCCCCAGTGAATTATAAGGTACACAAAATTTTGGTCATCCCATAAGGAAATTAATTTTGATCGATCATTTAAAAAAATTAATTTCGAAAATAAATTTTCATCAAAAATAATTATTAAAACATTAAACATTTTAGAAACTAAAATTCAATGAAAATTATCATGTCTGATAATGAAATCCTTAATTCCCATTTTAAAAATTATCATGAATAAATTATCCATTGTATATTGGAAAAAACAATTTAAGACATATAAAATTATGAAAACCATTTTATTCCCAAATTAAAATAATAACTTATACAAGAATATTCAAATAATTTATTGTTCATGGAATTAAAAAATTGTTATCATTGCATACATGGTAAAAAAATTGATTCCTTTCTAATTTTTTATAAAAAAAATATATATTGTTTTGAAAAAGATAATGAATATTCCCATAAAGAAAATTGAAATAGTAAAACATTCACCAAAATTTATTTCAAAAATCATATGATTGTAAGAAAAAGATTTATTTTTTTTGAAAACATTGGTTTAAAGTGAAATATATTTCTAATTGAAAATAATGAAAATTCTAATTTTTCATAAAAACAATTCTTAACTACCTTAAGTACCAAATAGTGGAAATATGGTACCATAATTTGAAGATATCATGAATAGCTATATGGGAAGAAAATAAATGAAAATTCATGATAGGTATATCATTATAATTTATGATTTTAAGTGTAATCAATATAAATAACCATAAATGTTGAGATTGTAACCCAAAATCTATACCAATGAACTAACCTAGAGGATTATTACTAAAAAATGAATTAAATATAATGGAACCTAAATTATCTTGAGGATTGATAATTTCATGATAATACATGTTAAAGTTGTTTCATTCACACCCCATGAAATAATATAGGTACATATCATAACATACTTCTCAAAGAATAAAAATTTATTAAAAACTCTCTATTGATTTCGTATCTTTTGAACTGTAAAACCAATGAAATAAAAATCATTAGATGTATATGTAAAAACAAATAACTTTTATTATAATAATCACAATATAAATCCACGGTTAGTATATACACTACATATTAGATGTATGTGGTGAATATAAAATGTTTCTCACAGAACTGAAAAGTGAGGAAAAAATTACATACCTTATGTCTTTACTCTCTTCGCACACAAAAAAAATTCATTATAATAAATATAATTTTATTATAAATCCATCATTGAAAAATATTCATATATATAATGTCATTTTTTATTTCATTTTCACCTTTAATTACTCATTAATTAAATATTAAATATGAAATTTATGTTTCGAGTAAGAACCACATTGTTTTTTATAGAAATTTTAATTTTGTTATAATTTTTGTATTAGTACATGGATAATTATTTAGTAATATACATAATTTATATAAATATCATATATATTCAATATATCAGTTTTTAGAGTAATTCAAAAAATTTGGTTACATGAAACGAATTACACCATTCGATGATACAGTAGGTCGAACGTATGAATGAATTTGTTTCAATTTCCTCTCATATTAAAAGAGGGAAAATTAGATGACATATATATATAAATTCTTTTAATTATATTTTACCTTAATTTATATCAAATTTATTTATTAAACCCATCATTAATACATTTTTTAAATTTATGAATGAATGACATTGCTTCATATGGTGATAGTTCGCCAAAAAAAGAAACAAAATTATTGTATTCCAAAAAATTGGAATGACTGAATATACATTTTATATAATAATTATATAATAAAAACAAAAAATCATAAAAATAATATATAGATATATATATATAGTATTTCAGTCATTATTCATATTTTTAAATTATGGTAATGTAAAAATGAATGACATGAGTTCGTGAGGTGGTTGTCTGTTTTACACATGAATGAAGAGTTCATAACCCATTTTATGGAAGTTTCTATTTAAATAGGTCATAAACAGTACATATAAATATATATGTATTTGTAATATACTCATTTTTTTATATAATCATGATATTGAAATTAATTTCATGGTTTTGAGGTATAAATAAAATGAAATCATTCGTTGATAAACATTATATATTCTTATGGTATCCCCTTTTGGTTTTCACCAAATTCCATAATTGGTCATATTTATTCCCATATTAACATTATAATATTATTTGAAGAAATTATATAATTGAATTGGGTAGGCCTTGGTCTAAAAATTTGGGTTTTAAAATATAAAGAGTAGGGGATATGGGATGACCTTTTATAAGAGACATGAATGAGACTATTGTAATTTTTGTAATGATAAAATGAAACCCCAATATTTTCCATTTAAATTAACACAAATAATGAAAAATATATAATAATGAAGGGTTAATGTCAATATATTGCTAGAAAATTGGGTTTTACATGGTTTTATATCATTTATCCCCTTACATCTGGAGTTTGTTATCTTGGTAAACTCATTTTTCTCCCATTTTCCATGATTAACATTTAATATATTCACATATCAATTTGGAAGAGAATTTTAAATTGAGTGTTAGGAAATTATTAAAGTTTCTTATTAAAAATGTATATTCTATTTTTCTAATACCATTAACAGAAGATTCATAAATTTATTTAAATTTAATCTTGTAGACTTTTCGAAAAAGAGGGTTTTAAAAGTGAAAATATTCAAAAGTTTATGATGATTTTATATCCAATTTAAATGTGAACTTTAATTGAATAACCTATAATGTATTTATATATCTACATTTTAAAAATATTAAAAATTTAATAACAATTTATAATATAATTTAACTCTATAATTTATTTAAATGTAATGGATGTTATCAATTAAAATTCAATATTTTTAACTATCAATAAAAAAATTAATCTTTTAAGAAAAATCCAATAAAATATCACTAATATGGTTTTTCCATTATTAATTAAAACATGAATTATATTTTATAAAATTAATTTTATCACACTATAAAAAACTATTTTTATTATTATCCAAAGAAGCAGTAAAAAGAATTTCTTTGAGAAAATAATATTTTTATATATATAAGGACTTTACTGAAAATTATGAATTATATTATCATATGATTCCTTTATGTAACTACATTAAAATTTATGTTTTAAAATTATTTATTAATAATCATTTTCAAATTTCTAATTTAATTTTTATATAATCCAGTTTAAATGTATTTTTAATATTATCTACTGGTTTTGTAAAAAAATTGTTGTGTGTTATGAAATACAATATGGTGTTTCCTGTATCATAATATTAACCTGGTGTTCTGTATCTTAAAATATTATCTTAGTGTTTCATATCTTTTAGGCTTAACATGTTGTTTCATGTAATATAATCTTTCAAATAAACTTAATTTATTCAAAAAACATTCGAATCATGAAATTTAGGGTTATAGGTTTTGACTTTTCTCTCACACTTTAATTTTTTTTATATTTTAATAAACATTATTTGGATTAGAAATAATTAATATATACATTTCAAATGATATCATATAATTTTTTTATTGAAGAGCCTTGTAATGTTTACCTTTTTATCTTCTGAGTAACAAAAAGGGTCAAACTAAGAGATAAGGATTTAATAATCAATAAAAATATGTACATGCACTTTTTTAGTGGATTTAGATTTTATATTCTATTATCATTTAATATTATACGTTTGGGGATACATTTCCAAGAGAATTATTTTATATTATTTTAGGTTTTTTGTATTCCTAAATAATCGTTATCTACTTCTTCTCTATCTAATGGAAAATAAATGTTCATCACATCCTTACATACTTACCTCCATCACCATGAGGCGATGTATTTTATTATTCATCATTTCCTCTTTTGCATTTAAAAATATTTATTTTTAATTAATATATATGATATATACAATAATATTTTGAATATATTTTGAAAAATTATTATTTACCTTCCATTCCATCCATCCATTGAAAAAGGTAAACATCACTCATGCATACATGCATACTACAACCAACATGTAGTGATGTAATTTATCTTTTATCACAACATTGAATGTATAATTATAAAATATATTTTATGAATGTATATGATATTAACATGAAATATTAATCATTAATATTATCCATTAATATTATCATATTAGTTGACAATCGTAATAAATTTATATGTGGATATCTAAAAATTACTCCAAAATAATCTCATTACTGATATTATCTTCATTAATAATTGGAAAAGTCATAAAATTAAATATTTATATCATAATAAATTGTGTAATATCGATCATTGTTATTCAAAATATATGTGAATGAAAATAATTTTTTCAAATAACTAGGTCCAACATAACTGATAAATAATATGGGAAACCCCCCTTGAGATTTAAAACATTCAATAATGATATTAAACCATAAAAACCTAATAATTTCAATTTAAATGAATATAATGGAAGAATATAACTGTTTATAGTAATTAATAACATTTCTAATAATGTTAATAGTAATATTTTTATATATAAGAGTTTACTTCTCCTCTATGGAATCCCAGAGTTAATTTATGGCATTCTCATTCCTAATTTATGTAATTAATTAGTTTTACAAATTCACCACTTGTTTTATATTTTTATTATAAGTCCCTATATATGTTATAATTTTTATTTAATTATATTAAATAGTTTTGAATTTCCATCTAATGTTATGACATTCATGGTTTTTTTATTTAAGAAATACCAATATTGAAAGGGTTACATATTCTCAATTTCTCATCATTGATATAAGTTATATATTCACAACATTTTAACTGATTGTTAGTGTTTATATTTTCCCTTAATTACTAAAATTGATTAATATTATTTGGACATATAAATCAATATATAGTTATAAAATTTTGGTCGTTTTAATTCAATGGTAACCAACTCTGTAAGACTTTATTTTAGAATCTCGTATTTAGATTTATGTTTTGAGTTTAAATACCCATTGTGGTAAATCATATGGTAATTATCTCTTAAAAAAGAAATATTTTTCTGTATTATATTTTTTATAGGTTTTAAATTATTCATTATATTTACCCCCACTTCTTAGTCATAAATACTTAAGGAATATTGTTATGAAATGAAATCCTTATTTTCTATTTTTCGTAATGAATATTCTATTCCATAATAGTGTTCATCAGATTTATTTTATGGATGTACATACTAGATGTATATGATTGATAAAGGGATTTTATACAATATTCTAATTTCTTTATAAATGATTGAATGAAGTATTTTCAAGCTTCTTTCATAAAAATCAATTTTCTCCATTATTTAAAAATTTAGAAAAGATTTTTTTTCTATTTTCTATTCAATCACATTTTCCCACCATCATGACCATTATTGATAATAAATATTCTATTAATGGGTTACATCTTTTATCTAATAAAATCATATCTCATTATAGTTGTAATTTTTAGTTTTTAGATATTTCCAAATGAAAATGATTTGTTCTCTTTTATTAATGATTAACACTAATAATTATATAATAGTGTCCTTCATACATGTCAAAAAAATTAATTATTTTTTTTCTTTGATGAATACCATTTATTTTTGTTTCTTAATTAAGAGAGAGTGGAATTATGTTGTTATTAGGATGCTCTTTTTATACCTGTTTCATTCCCATGTGTTAATTATTGAATTGTGACAAGATAATTTTTTTGTGAGATTCTAGAACACATTTTTATTTTATTTTTTATCTAATGGGTGGGACTGAAATTAATTATCCCTCCAATATATCAGGTAAATTTTTAATTCCCAATATATAATAAGAAAGTGAATGTGTGTGAACTCAAATAACCAAGGGACTATGTCTATTGTGTGATGGGTCAGCCAAAATTTATACATCCCTAAATTACACTAGGTAGAAATATATATCATGAAGTAAAATGTTAATAACTAGGGAGTAAACCAAATCAAATATTGGATGTTCATAAGATTTGTAAAAACAATGAAAATTATGTATTGATCAGTTGATCTTTTCTTTTTTGATTAAAGGTGGTGGAACACAGCAAGTATACAATTTATGGAACCCAATAAAAGCAAACATATGTAGTGCACCAATTAATTTATAGATATAAATTAAATGGTTTCGACATGATTATAAAATAGTGTGATTACAGCATGGGAGGGTTTTTTCTATATCTCTCATCTTCAAGAATATTGGCACATATTTTAATAAACCATAAATCGAAACACAATTAGTTCTCCTAGACATTATTAAAATAATTTAATTGACTATATTTTCCCCTTTGTTACAAAAGGGATAACCTATTTTCTTCTCCTATTAGATTAGATAACCTTTAAATATAATGGGGGATCTCTACCCCACAACCCTCATTGAATTTTTTTCCATTACAAAAATCTTTCATGTGCTATTTCTATTTTAATCTATCCATTTTTTATAACACTCTATCATCATATATGTATTTTATTTGAAGTAATTTTTTTGTATTTGAGATATTTCCATACATTCAACCCCTAGTCTAAATAAACAATGATATAGTAATACATTATAAACTAGTAGTATATTTAGAAGGTACTGGAAGAATTAAAATTTTTAAAATAATATTTATCATTTTTAATAATAATTAAAATATATTAATTAATTATATTAAATAAAAAAATAATTAAAGTAATTTATGCATTAAAAAAATGTTTAATTCAAAAATTGTTTTTCTTTATCTTCTTCAAAATAAAATTATAGTTATTTTACACTATTTGTTTTGCTGAAAATTTTATGAAATCATTATTTCAATATTATATAAGGGTGAATTATTATCTTCCTTCTATAAAGTAATATATTTTTACTGGATAGTTAAATATGAAAAATGTTTTAAAATTAGTATTTTCTTTTTAATAATTGTTTCATTAATTTTTCAATATGAACAAAATGTAACATAAGTCTCTTTTAATGATAATTAATCTGATTAATTACCTAGAAATTCTCATAATGTTTCATTATTATATTAGTTAATATGGGAGCTTTATGACACAATTTTCTGAAAACTATATTTATACACAGAGTCTTTTTAAGTCATAATAAGTTAAATTAATCTATATTGGTTTATTTTTTAATATAATTTTATAGATTATATATTAAATAAAATATTTTTTATTATAATTTTATGGGTTTTACATGGCATGGATTGGATGTAGATTATATTTTATTCTTAAAAATGTGTTAGTGTAAAACTATGTTTCGTTTCGGTTCATGATCATATTTAAAGTTAAATTATAGAACTTATAATAATGCAATATGATTAAATTGATCCAATATTTGTCATTATAATAATTTATATAATTTAATGAGTTATATATATATATCATAATTTATAAGAAAAAAAGTTATTTGTTACCATGGTTAAGGGTACTAGAGGATTACCGTGGGTGGGGTGTCTAACAAAAATAAAAAGGTAAAAATGAAACCTAAATATGTATAATTTTTATATGTTGAATATATATAAACCATATCATGTCCTAATTTGTAATAATTGGAAATTTGGATCTACTTTCCCATTGAAAGTGACCTTCTTTAATGGAATTTTATTTAGAAATTTAACGTGTGTCCCTACCCTCACATATAAAAAGAAACCTATTATATTAACTTATTCACACTGTTTGTGACTATAATATAGGACAATCCATTATAAAAAATATTATGACATTATATATTTTCATAGTATATATATATTTTATTTTTCTAATACAAATCCCTAAATGATTATGTTCTTAGACAACATAGGTCTATCAAAGAGGAGGAATATATCATTATCAGCTCATTAAATTTTATTCCTTTTTCTAAATTCTATAAAAATAAAGTATCCACTATAAAATTATGAAAACATTATCATTATTAAATTTAGATTTAAAAATGATTATGGGGGGACTATTTTCCACCACTTATCCATGGAATGTGAGATCAATGTATCACTCATTCTCATATGTAGACATCCACCTCCACCTAATGATTTGAATTTTTTCTATCCCCATCATTCATGGTTGGTATTCAGATATTATATATATATATATATGATATATATTATAAAATAATTTTTATTTTCTGGTTACTTAGAAATAATATTTCATTTATTCCATCGATAAAAAAATGGAATCATCAGCCATGTGTGCGTGTAGACTGCCCCCTTTACGTAGTGATGTAATTATTTTTTAATCACCATTTTATAAAAATGTTTATAAATAGTTATATAATATATATATATATATATATTATTCATGATTAATATTATAAAGATGATGTATCTTTTAACAATGTCAAAGGACTATAACCACCCAAAAAAACCTACACGAAAAAAGCATTTTACACTCGAAATGATGATGATAATAAATAATTTATAAGAACATGTGTTAATATGTAATAATTAAATAAAATATAGTCTTATAAATATTAAATTTCATATTTTATTATATTTTAATAAATTTAAATTTATTATATTCAAGGTTAGTGAGATTATGAGGGAAGGCAAACGTGAGGTAATGGTATTATGTTATAATGTGAATTTTAATTGTATTATTTATTCCTATATTTATGTTGATGAAATAATGTGATATATATATATATATAATAGATTATTCCATTACTTATCCTATTTATATATATATATATATCAATTAAAGTTTTTCCTATAGTTCCACATATTATGTTTTGAAGATATTGAATTTATATTTTCATGGGAAGACAACATTCTTTTTTATTCAGTAGAGAATATTCACTACCATTTATATATTTTATTGTAAATGTTTTAATTAATGATTTTACAATTATAAACAGATTTTATAAATTCATTTTTAACAATATATCACATTCTTACCCAACGATTAAAATTAATCTTCTTATTTTTTCCATACAAGTAATTTATTTATTTTTATTATAAATATGAATGTTTTTTTAAATCATAAGAATTTCATTACCCACCAACATAAATAATATTTTCATTGAATGTTCCATTATATATTCCTTATTTATTTTAAAAGAAAAATAATTAGTAATTTGGTTATTTTCATCTTTTAAATATTTGATTTTAAAATTAAAAGGTTATTTCCCTAAAGATAATTTAAGTAATATTATAAAGGAATTTTCATCTATAACAAAATATTTTTATGTTTCATATGATTTAATATATATATATATAAATGATAAAAGGTTATAATAAAAACTCTTTCATGGGATTTATTGTGATATGATGATGAAATTTCATTGAAACCTATTTCATTTCATCATTTTATGATACGATGATATATGCCTTTTTTAAAGATATTTTTGGTACAAATATGTCTGGATTTAGAATTTTTGAAATTTTTGGGCCGAGAATTACTTGACACTAGAGTGAATTTGGTAAATAATTATATACCAAGTGATAATAAGGACAAAAAATAGGGATGGAAGACAGTTCAATAAAGTGCTTTTTTTAATAAGTTTGTCATGGGTGTGAACAATGATTAGGGAAATGATGGAATGTTTAGTAATCCAAATCAACTAAGATAATATTAGTAGTGAACCATGACTAAAGAAAGAATATATTGGGGAGTTAACCAAATACACATTGATAGCCTTAGAAGAGAGTTTGAAAAATTAAATGATTTTATATTCTTTTGTTTATTTCACAATCATTTGTCTTATTGCTTTGGTATGTTCTCATAGAACTTGAATGGTTATTATGATATCAAACTTTTAGGAATATTTATTCTATTTGGAAAATTCTTTAACCCATGATTCGAATGTAATGACCTTGTTTTATTGGGAATGTGATTTGAATGTTATGATCATGTTATCATACCCTTTTTCTTATCTTATGATTATTAAATGTTATCTATTGATATATCTAAAATTTTCCCTTATTTAGGATTTGATGTCACCCTTTATTATTTTTCAATTCCCCAAGTTAAAAAGAATCATTTTAATTATGATATTGTAAAATTGGGTTCTATATGTTAAGAAACTTATAGGAAATGTTATATATTCATGATGTTGATGTTTATTATGTTTCCAGATTTATAAATTCACTAAACCACTTTAGTTATTTTGTGGATCATAATGATATGTAATGATTATTAATAAAATAATATTTACTATTTTAATATGAGAATCATTAGAGATTATAGTTTTTGAAAGATAGTGGTTTAGTTATTTTGGAAACTAGAATGATAAAACATGAGTGAGAAACCTAAACATATAATATGTGTATGAAAACACAATATTTTAAGGTAAAGATTTTAGTTTTTTCCTATGAATACATCCTTATAATCATACGAAATGTTTTTTCAATATTAGCATTGAATTATCTTAGGTAATAACTGTGAATATAGTTGGATGAGTATTTCACAAAAACTATTCAATTGTATAGTAAATAGAACCATACAACAAAATAACATTGACACTAGCATATGATATTCTTGGGTTAATTTACATTTTTTATGATATATTTTATAGGATTTGAATATATATTAACTGTGGATGAATTAGGTTACATCTGAGGATTCATATATTGATAATACACTGTCAATATTTTTGCATTCTATATATTATTTTCATGATTATATTAATATTTTAAAAGATTTTTAATTCATATTATATGATTTGTTTTCAATATCTAACATTATAAATAAGGATTAATGTTAATGATTAATGTTATTAAAATCTGAATCATTTACTCATGTAAAACCAAATGAAACAAGATATGGAATTTGAAATTTTTTTAACATACTAAACAAGATATCTCATTGTATAGTAATCTATCTCAACATGTTTGTGATTTCATGAAAAAAAAATATTAAGATATTATTTTTTATAAAATGATTTGATGAAAAATATTCATATTCCCTCGCAGAATTAATTTGGGGGGAATCTCACATGGAAATGTCCCAATATAATGAAAACATGTTTTATGGGAAGAATATAATTACATAAAACAAATAATTTTTGTGAGAAAATAAAGAGTACAATAGAGAGAAATTAATTTCCTCATAGGTTACTAATATTAGTCCAATGTAATATGTGTAGTGTACGTGGGAATTATCTATGTAAATTCTATAATACATCGGATAATATCTTGGCTATTTTTCAGAATATGATGTGATTACCCTTAAATATAATAATGATAGTTAAGGGAAATTCTATATTTGAGGATTTAATGATGATTTTTTAGGAATGTGGCCTATTAATACCATATTTTTCATCCATTACTGGAATTTATATTGTTTTTTTATCTTTTATAATGTTTTCAATATAATACCCAAATTAATAACTAGTGTAAGGAATTATCATATGATGTTTTTAACAATCCAATGAATATATCTCAGGGAAATGGTAAATATAAACATCCAATGGAAATTACATGTTTCTCATGGTTCTTGATTATTACTAAAAATGGGGATTTATCTCAAATGATCGAAGAGAAATTCAGAATACAAGAGAGAGCTAATTCTTTCCGGCCTTTCTTCAACCAGGAGTTCCTTCCTCTTCTCTCGAAGGTTTGGATTAACCCTAAGGTGCCTGACCTAATTGATGGTGTGTGGAATCTTCCCCACTAATTATAATAGTTCACAGAGTCTTCGGATTTGCTGAACATCACTTTGGTGGCTAGATTCATGAACAGAATACCTTCAGTGGATGACTTTTATCGCTTTGTTTTTAGATTATGAGATCATTGCGAACGTGCATTTGTGGGTTTAATGGATAGTAAGATAATTATAATTAGGTTCGAGTCTAAGACAGACCTCATTCAGGCTTGGGCTATGGTGCCTCGTATCTTCCAAGGTAATCAATTTATACTTATTCATTGGTCTTTTGATCTACATATGAACCGGGATTCCCCTTCTATTGTTGTTTGGGTAATTTTTCCCAAATTACCTTTACCATTTCAAAACCCGTCTATTATTCACCTGCTGGGTAACATGGTAGGAAGATATCATTGTTCGGATTATCACACAGTGGCGGTTTTCCATCTGGAAAATCCACAGGTTTGCGTTGAAATGGATTCATCACTCGTTCTTGTTGATTATATTTGGATCACGGTCGGGGAGGAATATAGATACAAATAGTGGGTTATCTATGAATGTTGGATATATTTTTGTGGTTCTTGAAAACTCTTGGGCCACCCGACTGAAGTTTTCCGAGCGAGGGTGACCTGTCATAGATGGATGGTGGCTAGGATGGGCTCCGAGGAGGGTATAAGGCACAATGAAATTTTCAAATAATTGAGGCTGAGCCGGGATTTGGTGACGAAAGAGGAAACTGAAGGAGGGAGGGGCTCTCAGATGAATTCTCCAGCTGTGGAAAATCTTCAATCTGGTTCCCGTGTTATTGGATTTGAGGAAGATCATAAAAATTCTAGCACAGCGGGTATTGAACAGTTTGGAGAAGACCGGAGATGCAGTTTTGTGGAAGTGGTAACCACAACCCGACCGAATGAGGCTAAAGGCCTAGATCCCCTGGCTAAACTATGCATGGTATTGAACAACATGTTTTAAGTTCTTAAAGAGGAAAATGTGGTTGATAGTTTGGAAGTGGAGGCTAATACATGGGGTGAGGGTGATGAGGTGCTTGTGGAGAATAGGAAGGAGGATCACTTGGGGTAGGAATTAGTTACAGGTCCTGCAGAAGAGGAGTCCATTACTTGTTCTGTGAATTCGGCTGGGGGGATTAGTCTCCAAAGGTACTTCTTCTTGAGGGTAAAGGGAAAGAGGTTGTTGTTATGGCTGGGTAGGATTCTCCCCTACAAGAGGGGCTATGACTCTTGGTGGAATGCACTCCTCCTGAATAGATGCTGGATTTTTTGACTAGAGGTCGTGAAGCTGGGTTAAAGGAACCATCCGGGGTGGGAAAGGAGTTCTCTTGGGGAGGGAAGGAGAACTGGAGTACTCCTGACGGCCGTTTATTTAGAGATATTTTTCAAGATGGGAATCAGAAGAGGTCTATAGATTTCATACTTTTATATACAACCTCAACAAGGAGGACAAGGAAAGACTACTCATATCTCCTGAGTCCAATGTGGACAATGTCTACTTCCAAGATGAATAATCAGGTGGTCCTTGTAGTCAAAAAAGGCATTGGGGTTAAGAAGACAGCATCAGTTATGAATAATCTTGACATGCTTAGTAATCTGGTTCGTAGTGAAAACTTTTGGAGAAATCTGGAATGGGAATCAGCTATGGGAGAAGATGAATCATGTATGGGATATGGGGATGACTGCGTTTATTACGATGTTTAAATTGGTGTTGTTTATTTATTTATTTTTGTTCTAGTTTTTTGAACTTGTTTGGGGTTGTATTTTGGGTACCGGACACCCTTAAACTGACCTTTATTATAATATAAAAAAATGTTTTTGTGTGTCATTATAATCATACATTGTGTTACACTAATTTCAAAAACACTAAAATGAATGGACCTTATTGATTTTATAAATTAAGTAACCAAATATATGAGAATTAGGATAAGGGATTAATTCATCAAAGTTCCCCACCATATGGTGAACCTGTTATTTTTGTTTGAAAAAAAGATATATAAATGAAAATATTCATTGACTATTAGGAACATAATAATATCGTGATCAATATTTGTTAACCCCTACCAAATATTGATGATTTTTTTTCAATTATGGGGAGATAAATATTTTTCAAGGATTTATCTTTGATCTAGATACTATAAGTTAAGGAAAAAAATGTGATACAATCCCATGAAACTCTTTTGTTTGAGGTATGGATGTTATGAATTTATTACACCATTTTTTGGTGTTACTATTTCCCATAATATCTTAATTAGTTTAAAGAATTGTCTATTTAGTTACTATGTAGACCATATTGTGATAGTCTTTATTGATGATATTATTATATATTATATGATTTAGGAAGAATAAGATTATTACATAATGATTTTACTAAGGACTCTAATGTAGAATAAGTTGAATGAATAATTTACTAATAGTGTAGTTTATCTAGCTAATTCTTCTTTTTATGGGTTATATAGTTTAATTCTAGGTTATATTAGAGGATCCATCAAAGAAGGATATTATAAAATATAAATAATAATAGTGTCACTATGTTCCAAAATATTCTATGATTAGTGGGATATTATCATAACATTGTGAATGATATTTAAGGGTTATTTAATCAATAAAAAAATTTACCTCAAAATATAATAATGTTTTTTTGAATTAAGAATATTAATTAAATTTAATGAACTAAATATAATATAAGTAAGTGAACCTATCCTCACACTACCCTTTTATAGGGAATTGGTTGTGTTTATAATTGATTAATTAAATGAGGGACTGAGATTTGTTCTTATATAGAATTAAATGTTGATACATTATTCATATTTCTTATAGATAGTTCATGATAAAAATTACCCAATAGATGAATTAGAATTAAAAGTTGAAATCATAACATTAATGATGTGGAGGAATTACTATTATTGATAATTGTGAGTCATGTATACTGAAAAAAAATTAAATTCTATATTTACTAATAATGAGTTGATTATGTGACAGAGATGACGGATGGAGTTGATTAATGTTAGACCTAGTTTTTAATTTATTGTAAATGATGTGTAAATATGATTTTTTGGAGTTGATATTAAGATGAAATTATTATTGGATTACTTTTATGTATTAATTTAGTGGATTTTGATTCCATTCATGGAAAAGTATCATTATAAATATGATTATTATTGGAATGATATTAAATAAAAAAGAAATAAGTCAATGGTGAAATATTTTTTTCAAACTGTATGTTTATAGAATTCCATGGAAACATTTTTTATTACAAACGGATAATTCTATAACGAATATATAATTTTTTATAATATGTATTAATAATATTTCTAGGAAAATATTTTATATTGTATGATTATTTTAAAAATTTTATATATGTTGAAAACATATCTAACCATGGAAAAATTAATGATCGCATCAATTGCTTGGTATTCAATAGACATGGCCAGACTATAGTGTAATGGGTGTGATATTGGGATTTATAACATCCATATAGGGAACACAGATGTTTCCAAGGAATGAATAGAGTGTTCATAGAGTTTCTAATGGGCTAATAAGGGTCATCATGACCCTTAATAAATGTGTATATAGTTTTGGTATGAGACTAGAACAAATGACACTCACCAAAATTTTGATGGAAGCTGTTGTAATATACATCAATGATAAAAATAGGTAAAATATTATGATGTATGTGGGATTTATAAATTAATATTTTTTATTATAAATATATAAAAATACCCGTTGTCACACGATCAGATCAATGTATACATTATAATCAAAATATTCATCCTCTTCTACATTGAGCCCCATTGGATAATTTATTATTATCTATAGTTCCAATCCAAATCTCAATTGACAAAACCCATGTATTTCATGACTTTTCTACTTATGATATTGAAAGGTGTCAAGATGATGAACCTTAATACATGCATGTTGCACTTTTCAGGTATGTTAGTGCCTAAATGACATGACTCTTATGAATTAAAATAGAGTTATAAGAAAAAATTTCAGAAATAATAAACCCATTTAATGGTTTTATATTTACTATTAATTTAATATCATAATCTAAATCATGTTCGATTGAGTTATTCTTCATGATGGGGTTAGAAAACTTTTTTATAAAGGTCCATTATTTTTTAAGTTGTATCTTTGTGAAATATTAGGATCATTGATGATTGAGAAATACATGACATGTAAGTGCTTATAATCATTATGTAGTATCATTTTCAAAATAAAGGTGGTGACATTGTCTTATTAAAGGAGAAGAAGAAATACTTAAAATGAATTTTTTGATCATTCATTGTGACTCTCGTTTTACAATGACAAAATTAGGAACTAAAAATCAAATTTTCAGGATGAATAGATTATGTAGTGCCTTTTTATTGTGTTTTGAAGAATTAGATTCCATGGGATCTTCAAATGTAATCCAGGCACTCAATATTTGTAAACCCCTAAATTCAATAGTAAGAAACTTATATTCGATAGTGTGCATGATGCGTGAGACCAAAAACAAAATGGAAAAAATATCATGATACTTCAAAATAAAATTAAAATTTTTAATATATTTGATATATTCTATATTTGGTAAAGCCCTCAACACCGAGTTACCTTGAGATAAAAGAAAGAGATACTTTCTTCAAAAGGTTGCATGACACATAAGACCATGTTTTACAGAATTATTAGATATTAGTAAATATAATATGATATAAACTAGTCATTATATTAGTGGATATTAAAAGTGGTAACTAATGTATTAAAATCTATCGTTAAAAAATTAAAATGAAATCATTGGTTATATGTAAATTATAAATGAAAATGAAAACCCATTGAACATAATTTAAAATATTATTACTTTTGAAAAGATTTTTTTCCTTATAAATTTAATTAATCAAAAAAAAAATGGTGATATTAATGAAATATATATATCATTTATAGAATATAATGGTATTTCGATTCATCCAATATATTTGATAATCATAAGATAAGAAAAACCAAATATTACACTTAAAAGCTATCTTGTTATAATGGAAATTTTAATGCCTTTCAATGGAGAGCCCATATTAAATCAAAATTATAAATCATTAATTTATTTAATATGTTAAAATATACTTCATATTTGATATAAAAACATAACAGTTATGTTAGGGTTAATTTTTTATATTTTTATGAAAAATTTCAATTTTAAATGAATATTTAAAAATAATAAATTTTAGTTCAAAACATATTTTCCATATAATTTATTTTTAATGATATATTATATATTAAATTGGATTTAATATTTAATAAGTTAATATTTGTATCAATTTATACAATTATTTTCATTGTAAAAAATATCACTTTGAAAATTAATGTAAAAAACTTATCAACATTTTGGACATTTTTACCTTAAAACATGCATTGTCATCCGGCCAATAGGATGAATTTTAAATTAATTTCATCGACTTATTTTAATGAAATTTTAGATAAATGGATTCCGTATTTAAAATAAAAATAATTTCTAATTTCTTATAATTCCAAATTTGTTTTTTACAAGAACAATTAGTGAAAGTAAATAAAATTAATTACAATAATTGCAGTACAATGGGGGTTCATAACCCATTTGGTGTTGGTACTATATCAGTACAATATCAAACTGTAGCAGCAGTGGCATTGTAGCAATAGTGGGAACTATAGTGGTGGTAGGTCATTATAGCGGTGGCAGAGCACTGTAGCAGCGACGGGTACTATGTGGTACTGTAGCTGACCGGTACTGTAGCAGTACTATTCATAATAATGGGCCTTGTGCCAGAAATATTAGTCCTACGGGCCATGTAATGGATTAAATTCCCACAGGAACTTTGGGCTATGTTGTGGGTCTCCCCTCAAACAAATATGTTAGGATGATTTCTGATTAAATGGATTCCGAAAAGCCTCTCATCAACCTTGAATCTTCCCTTTCTACAGAATGCCTTCCAAGGAATCCATTTTGCATACACCTAGATGAGTTACCCAATATATCATTAATTTGATTCCCCACTATGTATAATATTATTATTACATTATTTAATAAAAAACTAGTATAATAAGTCTACTAGGATTTTGTTGTGCTATTATTTCTACCTATACATAAAACACACATTCATTTAACGGGTAATGAACACTTTGTTTCTGTGTACGGTGAACTACTACCTCAAGAAATTATGATTGTTTATTTTCCACCACCCCAAGTAGACATAATTATGGGGTCTATATTTATATATTTTATACAACATATTTATAATTTTTTTATTCTTCTATAATTATTTTATAACACATACCCTTATACATTCCATTTTCTATAAAAAAGAAAACATTATTTCAGGAAGTGTGGACTATCACCCCCTCAAAGCAATGTGATTCGTTCACACTATGAGTGGAACATATAAAATATGGTTTTAATAATACTATGAAATTTATATGAAATTTATATGAAACCATATTATAATACAAATATCTATCATTTACCTTCATTCTTTTTAAAACGACAATGATATGTATGTTCCATTCATGAGTACATACGACATGTCGTCTCTATGAATGATGTCTTCCATTTATTATCTATAAATATTATGTTTCATTATAGATAAATATATTTTAGATATATATGATATTCACATTAGATATTACATTCTATAGATTATTT
This sequence comes from Viscum album, assembly GCA_963277665.1. Lineage (NCBI taxonomy): Eukaryota > Viridiplantae > Streptophyta > Magnoliopsida > Santalales > Viscaceae > Viscum > Viscum album. The sequence continues at coordinate 465,362,455 of OY728119.1, forward strand.
AACAATTATTTATTTAATATGAATAAAAAATAACAAGTTAAAACATACTCAAAAAACTAGGAAATTGGTACCTAGAATAGTTTCTTTAATTAATGGTTTTAAACAAATTGGTAATAAGATATTATAATAAAAGGATATAGGATATTATAAACATTTTTTTGTTCTATTATTAGCTAGTATAATATTTTAAACCACTATACTGGAGGATAAATCCATACAACAAAAATAAAGTATAACGTTACATAATTTTATCTCAAAATACATTTCAGTGAGACTTATTTATTATTATGTGAAAATTCACTTTTTTATTTTGTATATAATTCCATGATCATGATATATCATGAATCCTATTATTATCATTACAATTAATGTTTCATTTAACATCATTATTTTATAGAGATTAGGATTCAAATGTTTCAAAGTGGTATGAGAGACTTTTGAAGGTATAATTATTATTCTCCACAAGATAGTTCTTAATGACTAACTTTTCAATATCACTAACTTCTGTTATTTTTAACATTATATTAAAATAATAACTTTTTTGTAATAATTTTTCATTATATATTTACTTTAATATCGATAATCTCATATAATAGATATTATAATTATGTAAACTGTAACCCATTTTTCATATGATATCTACTTTAATAATTATTTTATTATTTGGGAAAAAATTAATAATTATGTCTTTTTATTCAATATATATATTTCATAATGAATATTATTTATTTTTACAATTCATTATTTTTAATTATTTGGATAGGAAATTACACGAGAATCATAGACATTATATAGTTTCTTGATGTATCGATGGTTTCTTATGATACAAATAATTTGGAAAAAATAAACTTCTTTCTATCATTATTTAAACCATAATGTGAAAGGTCTTTATGGTAATGGTTTCTTTTCCTTACACATATAGTCCATTGAGATATAATTTCCCTCATTTAGTTTTAGTTATTATTCATCCATGCGATTCTCATCAACATATCTATGGATACAATTAACTTTAAGTTCATTGACTAAATGATTTCTCCTTCAGTTTCTTACCATGCCATATCGAATATGTATTATCTTGTTATTAAATGGCATGTGTTTTCTATTAATCATCCTGACATTTTGATTTAGTTTAACTGATTAATTAAAAAATTTGGTGTATTTACCCATAATGAGCATTTGAGCTGACAATTTTTATGTTTCCATTCCCCATGTTATGACAAATAAATATTTCAATAAGCTTTTAGGGATATTTTTTATTTATTTTTAATATGTATCATGTCTGTATGTACTATTTTCCAATTTATTATGGGTATCATATATGTAATATGGCTTTCCATGTCTTCTAAACTGATCGGACCTTTGGGATTTTATTCCCAATAATCCGGCCAATGTAACAATATAATGTGTCGGCTCTAGGTTTCTGATTTTGTGTGTCATAGTTGTTATGAAATAGAAGGTTTAACAGTAACCATGGAAACTTGATTCAAAATAAAATAGATTAGAAACCACAACCTAAATATGGATATTGACGAAAAGTATACAATAATATCCTGGAATTTTAGTAAGGTATGAATTATGTGGGTAATTCAAATAATACATCTATTTCATTATTCTACAAGTGAAATTTGTTTTGGAATTTATGTTCCTAGTAGAAATAAGTTTGAAATGGTGTTTTGGGCCTATCTCTAGGAAACATATTACATGAATATGGTCCTTACAGCCCACCTAGATTGACACTCTCATGGGATATTCTTTGGATATTTAAAATTTTATTTACCTATCAATATAAAAGAATTAATATTACTAATTATCCCAAAGTAACGAAAGATTATGATTATAGTATTCACGATGCATAAATTTAGGTTACATATTATACCTTATTTTGAGTTATACAATTATTAACACTTCATATGATATTATAGTATGTTCTATTATTTTAAAATAGAGATTCGAAGGAAAAAATGTTGTCTGTACTTATAGAAAATATAGTGATTTCCCTAATGTGGGATAAAAAAATATTGCTTGTATTGGAACTGAACAAGTTATGCATATATTATGGTAGACTATTCAGGTTATGACAAAAATATTCCTAAATCGAGAAACAGATTCCAAAGTGAGAATACCATACAATGGATCATATTATTATGCAGAATCCTACATAATGTAGTTGGACTAGTAATCCAATTATAGTTGACATATTGATTACATCATTGTAGAAGATATTTATGGCTGTGGAATACAGGGAAAAGGACATGGTTACACTTTCAGTCTATTGTCTCTAAGGTGAGGTTGATCAGTTGTGGTCTCTATTCTAGAATACCATGGATTAAAAATAATCAGAAATAATGGAATGGAGAACTTTTATGGATAGGTTATTCAATATGTACTTCCCATGTGATCAAAAAATTGATATGGAGATGATTTTCCATTGCTGAAAGAAAAATGAATAAGGGAGAGTTCTGGATTGTGAAGATACCTTTACAAGGTTATCCAGGTACAATATATATTACGTACGTATCATGGAGTTCAATATTGACCACTTATTTGATGGAATTCAGAAATTTCATTGAAGGGTGAATGTTTCTCAAAACATTTCTTTATATGATTAAATCGTATTATGTTCTATCAAAACAAAGACATACATCATCATGTTTGTAAGGACCCTGACCCCATTCTCTAAAGATGATTCTTTACTTCATCACATTGGAATAATAAAAAATGAAGTCATATCTTGAAGGACCAAATAGTTTAGAATATTTTGAAAACAAGATATATATGGAAGTTAAAAATTACAAATTGAAATGAAATACTATATATAAATTTTATTTGAAACATCTTGAACTCCAAAATTATCCTGGAAAGTAATTAATAATATACATCTTTATATCCAATAAAAAGAATAAAGCATACAAAATTGTTGATATAATATTTTTGTGAAGATAATAAATACAACATAATCATAAATAATAATTCATGGATAATATCTAAAAGTACACATTACATTAAAACATAATCTTGAGCATAATACAGAATGAATTATAGATAATTAAATAATTCCAGAATAAAACATAACCAAAGATATCCTTTAATTCGAATAATCACATATACTATCCATTACTAGATTCATAATGTGGGGATTCATAATGAAGGATATCATAAACATACCATCAAGGCCTTGTGCATAGACCATGCATAAAAGGGTAAAATTCCAAACTAGTTTATCTTATGGGACCTACGTGTTCACCTAAGATATATATTGGGCAACACCAGACACATATTAACTCTAATAAATCCTCAAATGAAAGGGTTGACACATAATCAACATATACATTCATATTGAACCAGACATATGAACTCAAACGAACATTCACTAATCAATAAACATAAACCCAAACCATTCGGGGCAAGATGGTGAATGGTATCAATATAGAACATCCATAGTAAAACAAATCATAAACCATTAAATAAAATTTTATTGATAATATCATAAATTATTAATCACTATTAGACATATTAATAAAAATTATTATTGAAATAGATGATAATACTCTTATAAAATCATTGAGTAATTCTTGAGAAAAATAATATTTTACTTTTCGAGAAGTTCCCTTGAATCGAACTTATTTATCCGGAATAATATGAGAAATATCAGTTAAAAACATGTAACTCCCCATAAAATAATAAATTATTTAGATTTTTACATTAGAAAATAACATTAAAACAAAATTTATTAGGAATATATAAGAATAATTAATAATTTTATTGCAGTATAGAGAGAAATATAGTAACCTAAAAGAAAATATAGGTTATAGTAGAAACCATTACATTATGTTTGAAGTTGTTCGGAACATGACTATAATAACCCAGAATATGAAATTAGGATTATAAATAAATATAATTAAGAACCTATTAGATATTTTTTAATTTTATTATAATTTTATTAATGTAATATCCCATATCTGGGTTCCACCAAATGGTGCCCTGTCCTCGGTTGGTCACATGACCTCAAGCACATTTCCCCAAATGCCAGAGGATTTCAACTAGAAGTGAGGTCCACAGAACAATAATGGGAATGTATTACCTCTTTGAAAGCATATATATCGTGGAATTAATAATAACAGAATAGAATAAGTACAAATACCATACAACCGAAGTAAACAAAAGAAGGAAAAAAATAATGAAAAAACTAAAGCATATATATATGATTCATGTAATATCTTTCTAGGAAAGAATCCAAAATAGGTCTCAACAATGGAAATGAAACACAATCCAATAAAAAGGAATAGAAAGAAAACTCTAACAGCATCACAAGCTTGATATTTGTCCCATGTCCTCTAGCACCACCAATAATAATGACCAAAATAAGAGGGTCGATGACCCTTATCTATACCTGCAATCAAATAAACTATTTGGGTCAAAAAGAATAACCCAGAAAGGGTGTGGGTGGAACCCTATATGAAACCATCAAATTATCTATGCCAAAATATTAGTAAATATATATAGTAGGTAATGTTCTATAATGAAGCATTAAACAATGAAGTACTCAAAAGTAAAAAATCGGACAGTTTTCAATTACCTTAATTTAACATTTATTATTTATACAATGATTCATATAACCCTAGGTTCTAGACTTAGATCTGTATCCCCTATGTAATATAAGAAAAATAGACAATACATAAGACCATCTAAACAATCAAGTAAGACTGAATATGATATTTATCATTGTCTTGGCAAACAAGTCCTAATCATTCAACTATTCACAAATGACTATCTGGGAAATCTCACATAGTCTTACCCCTTTGGTCCCACATATCATCAATTCAATAAAAAATGACCCTCTTGGAAAGCACTCATGGTTTAACCCCTTTGGTAAATGTTCCAAAACAAGGATATCAAGGCCTTGTGTAAATAATCTTGATGTCCCCTCAGTCATCCTAGTCTAAGGCTCTCATCGTCCTGCGGAAATAAACAAGAAGTCCCTTCGGTATTCTTGGTCCAAGGATCTCATAGTCCATAAGAAAAACAACACGCATTCCATATCAATGAAAATCATGTAATCTATAATAACTACATGGTTAAACATTCAGAATGGATATCATAGGAATTTCATATAGTCAATCAAACTCCATCCTAATCAAACATGGCATGCAAACAGGGTACGACTTATAGGAAACCTAGAAAAATGGTCATAAACAGTCAAATTAGGGAATACACACCCATGGGGTTCCTCTCAGACAAACTATCATATTGTACTCATATTCAACAAACATTTTTCAATCAAAAAACCCATATCAAGTAATAATAGCATTAAATTATAGTTCAATGAATACCCAAAATGTGGGAATACAGAACTTTTAGCATATATAATCCAAATAAAAACAAAGAAATGCACAAACCACCTATCATGAACATCTCCCATTGTATCAGCCTAAAAGGGTGTAGATCTACAAAAAGGAAAAAATGTGCCATGTTGAATAACTCACGAGATAGTATGAATTAGGAAGAAGGGATCAAGAGGGTAAGAAAACTCACTGGTGGTATTCCAATGCACCTAGTGGTGTCTCGATTGGAGCTCATGTGGAGAATTGGGAGACCACATTTTTCCCTCATTTTGAAGCACTTTTTTACAAAGCACAGGCAGAAGAAGTTGTTTTCGGACATGATATGATACCCCTCTCTGATATATCAAATAAAAAAACATACACGACATGTTCATTAATACTACACATTATGTAGTAGCCTTAACTGGCCCCAACATAGGCGGGTCTGACAGGTCACCACATGGCCATGTTCTCGGCCGTTGCACTATAAAAACGTGGTTGTATGCTTTAATCTAGGTATATATCATGTAATCATAAGTACATGAATTTTAGTTGGAAAAATATATTTTCATCCTTTTTCCTACAAAAAACAAGAAATCAAGACCTATACCTGAAAATAAGATCCGAATTCACACAAATATCACCCCTTAATTAAATTCTTCCCTAAATTTCCCTTCCAAGGGTGGTGAAGAAGAATCTAAAAACATCTCCAACCACTGTGATCCCACATTAGCCTCCCTCTGTAGTGTCTCACACTACACTCACATGTACGACCATAACACATTTACAAGAGGAACAAACCATCCACATAGAACCTTTTTGCTGCAATCCAAAATCTAAATAGGGTGCTCTTCGAAGTATGGACCAACCTCCAACTCCACCTCCCCAGGTTAAAAAATGTGTTATGGGTCGGAAAATTAATGTCATATCTAGGAAACATGAAATAAATCATTCATATAATGGTAATTTTGAGATTACTACAATTGGTAGGAATGTGACCCAACTCTCTCCAAACCCTCAAATGGGCTGACATATCTCATTGAAAGCTTCCTCTATATCTTAATCCACATATATCCCACCCTTGGTGTGACACATTTGAAAATATGGTCTCTATCTTCAAGCTATAGAGTTCTTCATCATCAATCAACATAATTTTTCTTGTGATATTGTGTAGTACCCATCCTCTTCAGAATCAACTCCACCCACTCATTGGTCTCCTAGACAAGAAAAGTTTATATAATAGTTTCCCCCCTTCCTCCATCTATCATAGGGGTGATCGGAATGTCCTACCATAAAAAACCTCATAAAGTCCCCTTTGTATCATTTAATAAAAATATTTTTGTTGGAAAACAATAATAGGGGTATGTATCCCTCCCAAGAGCACCCAAAATCTAGGATAACTGCGCGAAACATGTCCTCCAAATTTATAAGTGTGTTCAATGACTGGAAAACTATCATGGGTGGTAATCTTTACTCAAATGTTCATGTGTAACCGAGTCCCTATATAGTCCATTCCATAAACACAAAATAAATCGAGCATCCCAATCTAAATTGATAGAGTACCAATCCCTGTGAAAATATACCATCTCTCGAATCTATGACATTCCAAGCTCATCAACACTCAAGGTACACATGATTTTTCTGAAATGTGAAACCTTCAAGAGTTTCTCAAAAACAACCCATACTACATCATTTCTGAGAGGTGACCTTGGTAAACACATCAAGAAATATAATGTGACATCATTCCACATCCACAGAGGGAATGTGTTACTTCTTTAATAGACCTGAATATCACTATTTCTATAACTTTACCTTTTGATTGGTGGAATATCTCATAAAAAACCAGATACATCCCTCTTTATTTCTATCCAACAATGCTGGTGATGTAGATCTCAACAAATCATAGTGACACAAGGATGAACTGCCTATACTATAGCATGAAAATATCACAACAGCTCCTCGCCTATTACTACTATCACCCATATGCACCCATGAAAATGAAAAACCTCATCCTCACCTATGGTCCTCCTAGGAGTAAGGTCCTCACCTAACTCACTCTCCCATAAGACTAGTTCTTCGAAATTTGATAGTTCCCCCATTGGAATTTGATAGAGTAGAGTGTAGGTAACAACTATAAAAGAAAGAAACTTCTTCAAATGTTTCCGTGCAACACCATATGAATCTCAAAGTACATATCCATAATCTTCCACTCACTATTGGCTTCATGGACTACTTGAATATGAGTCCTAATTCACAAATAATCAACCACTGGGTTGCCTTTCCGAGGTCTGCAGGCAAGATCAAAGTCAAAATATTGAAGCTACTCAACCCACCTTGACTGTCTCTTATTCAGATCCTGTTGAGTAATGATATTATTGGAAAAAAAATTTGTTATTTTATACAACAAAAAAACAATCCTAGTAATTAATTTCTCCCACAACGCATGGAATTCACAATAGTGGCTAACTCTAGATCATGCATTGTGTAGTTCCCCTCTTGTGGACTCACCTTTAAAGTCCCATATGCAATGAATCCTTCCCCCTATATAAGTACCACTCCCAGTCTGATACCAGATGAATCGCAGTAAATGGTGTATCTATTACCAAGTTCTGAAATAATCAGTATTTGTGCTGAATTTTATCTCTATTTCAGCTCTGGAAAGGATGAATCACAAGAATCTATCCTAATGTACATTACACCATTCTCTGTCAGCCCCTTCAGTGGAACATATAAACATGCAATTTTCTAAATAATTTGTATTTACTAACCAGCCACTCTAAGAAAACCTTATACCGTGAAGACATTCTTCAGCTGGTCCTAAGAATCTACCACTCTCACCTTCTACGGGTCTACCAATACACCTACATATGAGATGAAATGACCCATGAAATGTATCTAGTTCATCCAAATGTGTATTTATGAGAGCTTAGAATATAACTAATTCTCTATCATTGTATTCAATACAATCTCAAAATGGGAGGCATGGTCATGTTGAGTGTGAGGGTAAACTAAGATATTTTCCAAGAAGACTGTAGCAAAATAATCCACGTAAGGATGGAATACTTAGTTCATCAGTGGAATGAATACTTTCAGTGTATGTATGAGACCAAATGGAAAAAAATACATGTATAGACCATTCATACTCTGAATGGCTATAAAAGGTATCTATGATGGACTAACATGAAACTGATGATAGCCAGATCTCATATCAATATTCAAGAACACATGGACTCTTGAAATCTGATCATATAGGTCATTAATCCTCAGTAATATATATTTATTATTTATCGTCAACTAGTTTTGAATCTAATAATACACACAATGTATGATGGTACCTTCTGTCTTCATCAGAAAAATAATAGGTGAACCCAAAGGAGAAGTACGTGGTTGGAAAAAATCCCTTCACCTGAAACTCCTCGAACTGATTCTTGTTCTCTTTTAATTCTTGTATAGCCATACTATAAAGAGTAAGGGGAAGGGGTTCCACTCCTGGAAAAAGATTAATAGAGACATCCACCTCTCACTCTAGAGGTGAACCTGAAAATCCATCTAGAAAGGCATTTTTGAAATGATCCACCACTGGAGGAATGTCCATCCATAAAGCCCCTTGTCATCTAGATATAAAAAATCTATTTGGTTTGTGATTTCTACCAAACCATTATGCTCAGGTCCATCTCTACTCATCTTAAAATCCCATTCTCCCTTATGTAGTAATGATCCAACCTCTAATGATGTGATACTCACCCTGTGGCAAAATCAATCAACAATGAACTGAACGGAGACCAACCAGTCCATTTCTATAATTACATCAAATCTTGTCATCTCTAAAATATAGAGGTACCATAAGAATTGACACCCACAAACCTTAAGAGGGAACTCTATTCCCTTATGTAATCCTACCATCATAATAACCAACAGAACTTCCAGTGTCGTAATGTCATCATATTAAAAGATACAGAGCCTGTGGCTCTCCATAATGGAAAGATATATAAAACAATGGGAAGCCCCTATATCAAAAGGAGAAGAATATAAAACTAACAAAACTAAAATTGTAACTCCAAACAAAGAGGGTTTAGTATCCTTATCATGATAGGTTTTCTCCATTGAATAAGTATGACTAATATCACTATTCTGTAACCATGACTTCTACCCTGAGTTGGTCCACCCTCATGTCACTAAAAACGTGTCATTTGGCTACCGTGGACATGACCACTTCTTTGGCCTGAATGGCCTAACAAACTCCAGTTCTTTGACTAACGAGAAACTGGTGGTATTTCTCCTATACATAGACTCATAAAAGATCCCCTCTCACAAGATTCTAGTGAGAACAGCCTTAAAAAATAATAAATATGATCGATCTTCCCACAAGATAATCACTCAACTGGCTCTCTTGGACATTGCGGTTTTGTGTGCCCACTCTTCCCTCACTAATAGCACCTCACATGGATACTTGAAGATACATCCCTACTATAGAAATTATTGTGCAAAGTCTCCTTTTGACAATTCCTTCTCTTAGTTGATGTAGTACTAGCCATGGATGCCAAACTGCCATAGATCACTGCTCCAAACTCAATTATATTTTAGTAAGTAATCAGAACCTAGATTACTATAGAAGCCCCCAAATCCAACCTGAAAACATTATCCTATGATCGAATTTCGTACCTGATACCATTCAAAAATTTCATATCCAATTATAACACATCACCCCTAGAAAATGTATGAAGCGTTGAAGCTCTGTAATGTGAGAAGACTATCAAATAACTGAAATAGAAGCTTGCTCCAAATGCATGAACATCTAGAATCAGCTATCCTTCAATGTCTTGGGGTAGAAGTAATCATAGAAACTGCTCTAAAACTCTTACCAACACATATCTTTCTGAAGTCCCTCCTGTGAAACAACATCCCACCATCTCTAGGTGAAATCACAAAACAAGAAAATCATGATCTTCACCCTCCTCTTAAGAGGTGTCTCTACATGCATGAAGATAGAAATTATAGCCTCCAACCAGGACTCCACAGCCTGTAGTCCTCTATAACCTGAAAAAGTTAAAGGATGCTGCTATAGGAACACCAGTGTCAACTCTTTCATAGTCGGGGCAAGATGAGGTGCTCCTTGAATAGTCTGCAACATCCTTATAAATCCTTCATGGAATATTTCATTTTCACCTATATCTGATATAACAAAAGGTGGAAAGATAGGCATGATGGGCAGATCAGTTGGTAGTCCTAGATCTACAATTTTGGGTGTCTGATCAGCCCTATGTTCCAGGCGTACAACCAGAGTACATCTTGGTGTCATGAATCTACAATTTCAAGCATGAAACGAATTACCAAATTAAAGTAACTCCATCATAGATGTTGTAATTTGTGGAGGAATGTATTCATGTTTTTTAGAAGAGGGTTACACAGTGTGTAGAACCCCTACATGGCATTTTCCCTTAACCCTTAACATGGGCATGTACCTCTTCAAACATGGACGTGTAACACCCCTACACATGGAGTGTTCCTCCTTAAACAAGGAATGTATATCAATATTCCCTAATATCTAGGTACTTTTATAGGGATAGAACTACATGGTTCTTATGGTGTAACGCTACACGACATGTAAACTGTAGACACAAAGTGTACAAAAAAGGTTCCATCAACCAGTGTCATTAGCCACACACCTAGATACAAATTCTATTACAGCACGACATGTACTCAATGTATATGATGTGTTCTATCATATGTTTACCAACCTCATGTTTTTACTCACACAATCATGCACACAGTCATTAACTACATGGTGTGTATTTAATAAAATACATTTCTTCGTGAATAGAAGAACTCATGTCATGTGTTCATAACATAACACACCACGTTTTCTAAGTTTTCTAGACAATATGCATCTAAAACTTCTCTAAAACCCCCAAAATCATAATATTCAATCATATCATGCCATTTTTTGATCCTTCTGAGGCCGTAGTTCACAAAAATCATAGTTTGACATCCATATTTGTATCATATCTTTACATAATTCAATTAAAGTTAAAACATGATCCAACATTTTATGTTCTATGAGGGCCTATAACACTTCAGGGACCCATGATTGGCGTCTATACAAAAGAAAATTTACATATACCAATATCCTATCATAATTGTAGGTATCTCTACCATGATCGTTATTCCAAAATCATACATATCTAGCATGATATCTATCACAACAGTAAAGAAGTATTTAATGCTCTATAAATGGAATGGAAATAATGCATGGCATGTGATTTTTAACAAGTTCCAATATGATTCATGAGATGGCATACCCTCATATCAACAGGTTACAAAAAAAATAGAACCACAATGATATCAATATTAACAACAAAAAATAGGTGTGTCACCCAATTGTGAAATCAAATAAACTGTAATATTTTATATTCCAAAAATTACATTTTTATCTGAGGTAATTTAGATTTTCCTCGTACACGAGGTAGATACTCCCAGGCACAACTAATTAATAAACTCCATTTTCATCATATCCCTTTCTAATGTCTCTAAAATGTAAGGTGAACAAGAAAAATCCCTCTGATACAACATTGTAATATCCCGGGTTTAGGTTCCACCCATGGGTGACTCGTAAACAAAATACATGTCTTATAAAACCATCAAAATAATCAAGACTGAATCTAATATTTTTATTCCTCTTGGCAGACATGTCACAATAATTTAGCCATTCACTACTGACCCTTTGAGAATGGTCTTATAGTCTAACCCATTGGTCCCACATAGCATCATTTCAATAAATAATGACCCTATTGGAAAACTCATATGGTCTAACCACTTTGTTAAATGTTATACACCAAGGCTTGTACGGTCTTTTGTAAATAATCTGGAAGTCACCTCGGTATTCCTAGTCTAAGAATCTCACGTTCTTATTGAATTAATATGGAAGTCCCCTCCATATTCCTGGTCAAAGGCCCTGAAGGACCATTTGATATATAGTGTGTATACTATATCAATGTTGATCATATAATCTATAACAACAACAGGGATAAACAATCATAATGCTTGCCATATGCATTTCATATATTCAACCAAAAACTGTCCTAATCAAATAAGTCATAAAAACGTGGTATTCGTTAAAAGAAACCTAGAACAATTGTTCATAATCAGTCAAACAAGGGAAAACGCTCCAATGGGGTGTCACTTAGATAATTTATCTTTCCATATGTGTAAGAAACAACCCTCTATCAATTAGAAAAACCCAAGAAGGCAAAAACATGGTTAAATTCTAGATCATGCAATACCCAAAACATGGAAAGGAATCACGTTTTGTATATATAATCCAAATATAAAAAAGGAGGCACACACCACCTACCTCAATGTTTTATGATCGAAAAAATTGAATTCCATCCCTCGAATGGGCCTTAGTCGGTGTAGATCTACAAAAAATTAAAAAACATCCATCCTTGAATTAATCACGAGAGAGGATGAATCAAAAACAAGGGATCAAGTGTGATTGAGAAATCACCGATGGGATTCCAATGAAACCAATTGTGTCTCGATCTGAGATCGGATGGAGAATTGGGAGATCGAAAATCATTTTTCATTCTGAAGCACACATGTATGAAACACGGGAAGAAGAAGGTGTTTTCAGACATAATACCCTTTCCCAATATATCAAATAAAAAGAAAATTACATAGCATGTTCATTAATACTACACACCATGTAGTATCCTCAACCATCCATCGACATAATCAGGTCTGATACGCCACCACACAGACATGTACTCAGTCATTACACAATTATAAGGCAGATATACGCAGCAAGCTAGGTACACATCATATACTCAAAAGTACATGGTGTGTACTTAAAAATCAATTCAACTATTGTCCACAAAACAACCCAAAATCAAGATCTACACCTGAAAAAAAATTAATTGGGTTCTTAAGATTAAGATAATTTACGTCCATTTTTGTTAAGAGAGAATTTTGAATTCTGTCATTTCAGAGTGTTCATTTTCATGATTTCCTGATCAGTTCACTTGATTATTAGTAATGGAGTTTCTGTAAAATGGGTATAATTATCCATAAATGGACATAAATTATTTTAATGAAAAACTATACATTTAATTTTAATTATTTATTATTTTTACTTATATTTGAGGACGAATCCTTAGATAACATATTAATGGAAATCATCTAGCTTAATTTTGAATATTTTTCAATAAAAATGAACTAGTTTGGTTCTATTATTTAAAATCATGGATATAAAATGGTTAAAACCCATAAATAATTTATAATACATATTTTATAATCTTATTCAGCCATAAAATTGGTTTAATGACTATCCTTGAAGGAGAAATTAATGAACAAAATTTCATCTCCCACAAATGTTGTAAATCAGCACCTCAAAGACGATGACTTCATTTTTAAAGTAATATAGGGAGAGTGAGAAGATTGATAATTGATATTACATTAAAAATATATCATTACTTTATATATATTGTACTAGTGTTATCATGATCATTTGGATATATGAGGTTAGAAGAGGTCGAGAAAATAAAATAAATTGATATGAAAATAAATGAAAAAGGAAGCAGATTAACCTCTTGAATTATCCTTCTTTTCAACCACCTTAGGGAAAGGGGTTTTGGCCTTTTAGTAATACCAAGAGATCCTAGATGTTTGTGAGAGACTAGGGAATATTATTTTAAAGAAATATTGATGTGCTTTATGTCATATAGTTGTGAGGAGAGGAGGGGGTGAGGTGTGTAATTTATATTGGGGGAGTGGGGTGATTTCTCATTGTTTTAATCATTATTTTATTAAATTTCTCATGATAAGAAATAATGTTTATAATTATGACTAAATATAGTAATTATTTTATGTGATTTCGATCCAATGGGGCTTAAATCACCCAAAAATCACTTATTAATCAATAAATCATGTGTTTATCATTTACCTCAATTCATCAACTTTTACTATTCACCAAAAATTGTACTATTATAGATGAATCCCAAAAACTCAACGTAATAAATTTTTCGACATTTAGAAATAAAAAATGGACACCATTTTAGGGAACTAATCTTCTATATATGATAAATTTAATTTATAACTAAACCCATAATTTTGATGAAAAATATAGATTTTAAATCTTTAACATTTTTATAACACATTAAAAAATTAATTATTATCTCATAAAATTATCCAAAAAACATGAGACAAAAAAATATTGATTTAGGAATACATTTTATTAAATTGTGTTTTATTTTAAACCATTTTATTAATTAGAAAATTGTAATTTAAAATTTATGACTACAAAAATACCAACACTTAATTAATACTTTTAAAAATATTCATTTACCTATATTATGATATAATTATATCATAAATTCATTTATTAGATGACTAAATTTTTTTATATAATCATGGATGAGGTTATTATATATTTTTCTAATTTTCTATTTATAAGGTTTATATTACTATTCTTTTGGTCATGTTATCATTTCATATGTATAGGTTCCTTATCATCTAGAAATACCTCTTATTTCATTCATTTTTCATTTATGATGTTTCTATTATATTCTATATATTATGTTAATTAATATATAATATATGAAATATAAATAATATGGGAAATTTCATTGATAATGATTTAGGTCATTACATTCTCCCCTTTAAAAAAAATCCCTCCTTGAAATTTCCAGATTTTCACCCCACAAAAAATATTTATGTAGTCCTTCATTATATGCTCCTTAGGATCCCATGTTTCCTCTTCAATTTTATGATTTTTTTAAAATACCATTACCAGTAGAGTCACATAATTCATAAAAACCTATTCTTTAGTATCCAAAATCTTGATACGGTCATTATAGTAATATAATTCAGGTTCCAATTTGATTCATTCATAAGTGAGTACATGTGTTGGGTTTGGAATGTATGTCTTTAATAACGATTTTTGGAACACATTATGTTACATAGAAGGGAAGTGAGGAACTACTAAATGATTATCCATATCTCCAACTCACTATATATTTTAAAATGGATAAAATTACTTGGGGCTCAGTTTTTATTTCTAACCAAATCTTATAACACCCTTCCATGGAGCCACATTCAAGAAAATGGAATCACTAACTTGAAATTAAAAATCATTACATTAATTATAAGAATAGATATTTCCCCTACCATTATCTCATTTGATATGGGTTTGAATATTCTTAAACATTATTGTTGTTTCATCCACACGCTCTGGGCCAACAAGATTCCTTTCCCCAACTTCATCCTAACATGTGGGTGTCTGACATCTATTTCCATTCAATGATTTATATGCTGTCATTTGAATCCTATAATGGAAACTATTGTTTTATAAATAGAATAAAAAAGAGAATACTGATTCCACATACATTGAATTACAATTTAGAATTACCTCAACATGTGTTATTATGTTTCTATCATTATTTTTTTACTGCGCTTCAGTTTGAGGGAGATAAGAAGTAAAAAAAAATAAATCTCTGAATCCAATTTATTTTGAATAATTTTCAATAATTTCATTGAAAATAATGGATCATGAGCATACCTAATAGAAATAGGATCTCCATGAAGTCTTACAACTTCATTAATGTAGAGTCATGAAATGATATCTTGTGTAAAATCATCCCTTATAGCAAGAAAATGTGCATATTTGTTTTGTCGATCAACAATCACCCATACTACATCATTCATTCTTTATGATTTTTTTAATGATGTGACAAAATAAAGATTTATATCATCACATTTCCATATAGGAATAGGAATATGTTTCATTAATCCTCTAGGGTAATTTCTTGAAACTTTCACATATTTACAGATTAATCATCTTGATAGATAATCAGTAATTTCTCTCATTATTTTGTACAGCCAGAAACATTCCTTCAGATCTATATTCATCAAAGTACTACCTGGGTTTAAAGAAACATTTGAGTTATGGGATTCATCCAATAACTCCCTTTTTAGCTTGGTATAAAAGTAATAGATATCCTCCTACAAAATATCGTAGTTCCATTTTCACACCTAAAGTCTGAAAACCTCCCATCACTCACCACTTAAATTTTCTTTTGATGATTTCCATCATGACATAGATAATTTTTAATTTGTTCCATTAAATATTGTTTGGAAAACAGTTGTAAATGTAATGATGTTTCACCATCCTTATTAATTACCATATACATCTTTTATAGACCCATGTACAGATGATCTTAGTCAATCCTCATTGTTATTCAATACTCAATGATCCATCCTACTCAATGCATCAATTACCATATTTTTCATTCCTAGGTGATAATTTATTGAACAGTCATTATCATTAATTAGCTACAGCCATCATCATTTCCTCACATTGAGTTTTTTCCATGAGATTACATATTTCAAACTCTTATTTAATGCCCCGACCCCTGAAGCCCAGAGTCAGTGCATTATTACGAATCATTGGAATAATCAAAAAAGATCACGTCTCGAATGACTGTTCAGTTTAGTATTATTGGAAATAAGATTCATACATAATTTTAGCTTTACAACATGAAAAAAATACAACACTATTTATTCCATTATAATCATCCAAGACTCCTAGATTATGCCTGCAAGTCACTCATAACTAAATACTTCATATCCTGGGAAAATAAAACCTAAAAAAAGGGTGAGCTAAAATTCTCAGAAAGAGTAAGCAATAAGTGGAAGAAAACATAAATATTAAGCATGGTGAATTATTGAAAACACATGACTTTACCAATAACAATCATAAACACTTTTATGGCAGGAATATGAGTTGAGTAAGTAAAGACATAATAAAACATAATCATGGGTATTCTACTAGTCGAATGACCACATGAACCAGCAATATTATTTTCATAATGATGGAATGTAATATTCTAAGCATTCTGAAAAAAAAAATTCAAGGACTTGGCCAAGACGTCCAAAAATGAATAAGGACTTGGCCAAAACCACATATCAAATTGAGAAAGTCCTTGGCCAATTCCATTTCTAGTAGTCTTATGAAACCTACCGATGAATCAAGGATCTATAGTGGGCTCCACCTGTCACTTACTTTGTCCAATACATTCCCCATATGAAAAGGTTGAAATTAAACATAAACATTTGTATTAAAACTAGCATAAGAAATGTCAATACATTAACCATATGCAATTAATTGTATAAAAATAACACATCCACAGTCAAACATATCACAAAACCTTCAATACAATATGGAAGATTTGTATCATAATGAATCGACTTCAAACAAGTATAAAATCCATCAAAGGATGTTTACATCAATGAAATAAATAGATTTTGAGGGAAATATCTCATTATTTTTTTCAAATCATTTAAAAGACAGGTTTTTAAAAGAAAAAATTTATTATGAAAATATTCTTATAAGATTGTAATGGAAGCTTCGATGATGTTATAATGGCAGAATATTGCCGCACTGGCCATATATGTTAAAAAACATTCTTAAATTATTTTTTTCTAAAAGGTTATTAAGAAACTTGTTTGGAAAACGAAGAAAAGATTATTTTAAAAACAAATGAGGTCAAATAATTCTATAAATTACTTTCATACATATTCTAGTATATTGTAAAAAAATTGGAATACATATTTAGGAAAACAAAGATGTGGATGATAAAGACTTCCCAGTAGATAATTACATATAAACAACATTCAATAATGAAGAGGTTGTTTAATTAACCCATACCTTGTACTTTTACGTGGTAGAGGGTAGTTTAACATCATTTATAATGGTAAAATAATTTTTATTGAATTATAGAAGGATCATATACAGTAATATGATATCATATATTATCTTTTCATAATGCTTTGTAAATAATATTTTAGTATTATCGTTGTTTCAGGTGTTAACTGATTCATTTCCCTTTATATGATTTGTTACAAAAGTAATGTTTTTATGGATAGGGTGTATCTTATTGATATTAATAATGGTATTAAGTCATTATAAATTATTTTTAATCATATAATTAAAATTATTCTTGAATGGATACGATGGGGAATGAATCTCACCATGTCCGTGGAGACGGTATTATGTATGTATGCACAAGCGACAGTATCATTATTTTGATATTAAAATCATATATAATTGGAAGGTATATCATATATAAAGAATCATTATTATTTTATATTTATTATTTACATCATTTACACATCATTATTATACCCATCCAAATAATAATTTATTGAATAACCACTACACCACGACGTGGAGACGGTAAGTCGTACGTATGCATGTATGATGACATGACATTAAAAGTATGGATAGAATAATGAATTTGGTTTTAAAATATTTATAATAACATCAATATATATATAAGATACTAGAGATATTTTTTAGAAGGTAAACCACAAAGAAAGAAGAAGCGTAAGAAAAAAACATGAAAGAGGTGGTGAGATATTTACCTCTTGTTTGGGTTCTTCCTTTTCATTTGATCAAAAGGGCTCCATAGGTTGGATTTCTGACAAAAGGAAGGCTTCTAGGATGAACGGAGGATTGTTGAGAGGGTATTTTGGTAGGGTTTTTCCAAGACAAATGGCTTTGAAGGTGTAAATTAGAGAGAAGTTGAAGTTCCCTTTTATAAGAGGGTTGAGGGGCACCTCAGGAAAAGCTAGAAATATTATTTTATAATAAAATCATTTTCGGTTTCTAATGGCTCAAAAATATGTTTTTTAATGTCTATGGTGGGTATGGGTCAAAAACCTCTCAATCAATAGGTTTTAGACAGGTTTGGGACACTATATTATCCTTATCTTTTAGATTTAACTCTTAGTTAAATAGTTTGTCATTTACGATGTCACATTGTATTTTTATATTATATAGTTAATAAACATACTATAAACTTCTAATAGAACCCCAAGTTGTTCATTATTGATAAAAATATAATTATATAAGTCTTTTGTTCAGAACCGTATATTTTTAGGATTATTATATCAACCAATAATATTGTATTTTTTTAAAAAAATCATTTATGTCAATTTTGACATTATTTAATAATTTATTTTTTTTTAAGTCCTAAAAAATTATTGATTCTAAAAAATACATTTAATCATCCATAAAAAGTGATATTAACTTATAAAATTATTTTAATTCATTAAAAGCTTCAAATTAGATTTATTTAGATATTTAAAATATAATTTATTTTAGTCATTCATTAATATGGTAATTACTACATCATCATTGTGTCATAAATAAATTTAATTATTTAATGTCCAAAAATTATAAATAAAATAACATTATGTAGGAAAATGTTTTATCATTATAATGAATATTTATAGTCGAATTTATATTTCTTGTAACCCTATATTAAAATGGATTAGTTATTAAATATTGAATTTAACTCTATTAACTCTTCTTTAAATAAAATAATAATAAATGTCCTAATATAATCCCTTTGAGCCAAATTGGTGCATATTTTATTCATAAGGTTGATTTTGGCTGAATTATTCTTATCCAATAGAATTAAGACATGTGTTTGGGTAATAATAGTATCAAATTTATCTATAATTACCCTATTTACATTTAATCATTGTAAATAAAAGTAAAACGTTACTATTCACCAAAAATTATTTTCATCTTATTGAACCAAATTTTACTTACTGATATCAAACAAGTCTCTCAGAATTTTGAAATTTAACTCACAGATGCAGTATGATTATGTTTTATGTAAATTTTAAAATGATCCTAGGAGGTGGGTAAAAGACGGTAAAAAGTTCAATAAATTTTATATATATATATAATTATTATAAACGGAATCCAATGAATTACATTGAACTTATATAGGTATTACGTATCTATTTTTATCAAAAAAATATATAAATATAATAAATAATTATTTAAATAAATATTTTCTTTTAAACTGTAACTCGGTGTTTTTAACTATTCATAAAATTTAATGTTTTTAGAAAAATACAACAAATTCACCATAAGCTAATTTCAATATTCCGAATCCAAAAATGATGTCCATTTTGAATGATAAAATTTATAAAAATTTAAAAAGTGGGTATTACTATTCATAATGTCTTGTTTGATTGGTTGTGGTGTGTTAGATCTCGATATTGCGTACAACACACGCTATAGTATTATTCAAAGAGAAGCGTACTGTGGAAGATTGGGGTGTTACATTCTCCTCTCCTTCTAATAATTTCATCATCGAAATTTCTAGAATATTACTGCATAAAAATACTGGTGTGGTTCTTTATAATAAGTTCCTCAGGTTCCCACATTTTCTCCTCCAACTTATGGTTTCTCAATAGAAATTTTACAAGATGAGTCTTCTGGTTTCTCAGCACTTGTTTACTTTTATAAAGAAGCTTCACAGGCTCTTCACAATAAGACATATCGGTATCCTATTCTTAATCTTCATACGTGAGTACATGCGATGGGTTAGGCATGTATTTTTTCAATAGGGATACATAGAACACATCGTGAACTTTGGAGAGACATGGAGGTATTGCGAAATAGTAAGCTACAACCCAATTAGTTCTAGAATTTCAAAAGGTCTAATGTACCTGGGACATAATTTTCCCTTCATATTGGAATGTATAACACCCTTCAATGGAGATACCTTCAAGAAAACATGATCTCCTACCTGAAATTCCAAATCTTTCTTTCAGTTAACAGAATATCTCTTCTTCCTACATTGATCTTTTTTTATGTGGGTTTGGATTACCATAACCTTCTAAATCATTTCCTCCACAAGTTCTAGGCCTATGAGTTTTCTTTCACCAACATCATCCCAACAGGTTGGTGTGCGACATATCTTTCTATATATTGCTTCACATGGTGCCATATGAATACTTGAATAGAAGTTATTGATATAAGAAAATTCTACTATAGGTAAATATTAATCCTAGATACCTTTAAAGTCATGTGAGCCTGATCTCAACATGTCTTCTAAGGTTTGAATAGTCCGTTCTGATTTTCCATCAGTTTGGGGGTCTTAGTTAGTGCTCAAACGAAGTTCAGTATCCATGGATTTCTAAAGAATTTTTTAGAATCTTGATGTAAAATGTGGATCAAGAATAGAAACAATCGAAATGGGTACTCTATGATGTCTCAAAACTTCATTAATATATCGTCTTGCTAGATGTTCAAGTCGTAAATCTTCTCTTATAACATGAAAATGTGCTCACTTGGTATGATGATCAACAATGACCCATATTGCATCATTCCTTCTATGAGTCTTTGGTACTCCCATGAAAATGTCCATCATAATAGTATCCAATTTCCACTAAGGTATGGGAAGTGGTTTCATGACTCTTTCAGGCTGTTGCCTTCCAGCTTTCACTTGTTGACAAACCGTACATCTTAACACAGAATCAAAAATCTCCCTCTTCATGTTGTCCCACCAAAAATGTTCCTTCAAATCTCTATACATATTAGTGGTACCATGCTGTATAGAGAAATTGGAACTATGAGAATCATCCAACAATTCCCTTTTTTGACCAGGTATATCAGGAACACAAAGTATCTTCCCAAATATCAAAATTCCATCTTCATACACAAATTAACTCAATCTCCCATCATTCACAACTTTAATCTTATTTTGAAACCCTTCATCATCAGTCTGAGAACTCTTTATCGTATCTACTAATGATGGTTTGGAAACCATTTGAAAAAGTTTTGATGTTTCACCTTCCATGGTTATCCCTATGTCCAACATTACTAGATCATTGTATATAGGTTCCTTTTCAACTATCATCTTGTTCAGAACTCCATGATCCTTTCTTCTCAGAGAATATTCCACCTTATTTTCCTTCCCATAGTGGTAGTGTTTGGTGCAATCATAATCCTTGAGTAGTTCATGAAATCTCATTTTCCTCATGTTGTGTTATTTCTATTAGAAAATAAACATAAAACTCTTATGATTGGTATATATCTCACATTTTCACCATAGAGATAATGTCTCCATATCATAAAAGTAAAGATTACAGCTGCTAACTCAAGATCATGAGTTGGATACTTTTGTTCATGAATTTTTATTTGTTGTGATGCATAGGAAATAACTCTATCATTCTTTATAAGGACACAACCAAGTCCTTTATTTGATTCCTCACTATAAATAACAAACCCCACATACCCCGACGGTAGAATCAAGATAGGAGAATTGACCAATATTCTCTTCAATTCTTTGAAACATTCTTCACACTCTTTTTTCCAAAAAAAATTATCCCCTTTACGTTGGAAGCTCGTTAATGGGTTAGCCGATCAAGAAAAATTCTGGGTGAAACTTCGATAATAACCTACTAAACAAATAAAACTATGTACCTCAGTTATAACTGTCAGTTCTATCCATTGTTGGATTGCCTTGGACTTAGAGGGATCAATAGAGATTCCATCCTTAGTGACAATATGTCCTAGAAAATATATCTCCTGAAGTCAGAATTCACACTTTCTAAACATCCCATATAATTCATTTCTTCTAAGAGTCCTTGGAATGATTCGTAAGTTATTTTCATGATTTTCATAGATTTTGGAGTATACCAATATTTCATCAATAAACTCCACTACAAAGTTATCAAGATATTCCTTGAAAACACTATTCATTATATCCCTGAAGACAGAGGGAGCATTAGTCAATCGAAAATGAATTACTATAAACTTGTAATGCCTATTCTTGGTTCCAAATTCTGTTTTTGAAATGTCTTCCTTTTTCACACACAATGGACGATATCCAGATCGATGGTCAATATTTGAAAAATATTGAGCTCTATGAAGTTGGTCGAATAAATCATCAATGAGAGGTATGGTAAACTTGTTCTTTATTGTTATAGAATTGATCTCTCTATAGTCAATGCAAAACCTCATAGATCCATCTTTCTTCATTACAAAAAGAACAGGGGATCCCCATGGAGAAACACTAGGGTGAATAAATACCTTATTACTCAATCCCTCTAGAATTTTCTTTAGTTACTCTAATTTCACAGTGGTCGTTCTATAAGGGGTCTTTGATATGGGCATTGAACCAGGAATTAAATCAATGGTGGACTCAATTTCTAATTCTGGAGGATGTATAGGTAAATCTTCTGAAAATGCATCAACATATTCATGCAAAATTGGCACGTCCTCTATTTGACCTTTTCATTACTCACCCATAGTTATTTCATTCTCTTTATCCCTAATAATTGAATTTAGTTGAGCTACTAGTGGTGGATCTATATAATAATGAGGTGGTGATGTTTCTTCTATAATGATAAGGTACTCCTTATCATCATATAAAATTATAACCTCATTCTTATTAAAATAAATTTTCCTGACATGGTTTGAAATCCAATCCATTTTGAGAATTATATCGAATTCAATCATGGGTATGGTGATGAGATAAACAGATAAAGAATATATATATTACCTAATGGGAACTGATTCTCAAAAAATTGATGCAATGATACATCCCTTATGAGTTTTGACTAACAACTCCCTTGTAAAATCAAATTGGAAATATCTAATTTTCTTAGAAAACTGGGAAGATATGAAACAATACAATGATCCAGAATCAAAAAAAGTAATGGCTAAACTTGATTAAACCATTAAATTACCTTCCACCACGTCTTTCGTAACTTCAACCTTAATAGTAGTGATCACATAATCTTATCCTTAACCAGTTGGCCTTTTCTGAGGTAATTTTCCCTAACTCGTAGGACATTCATTATCATAATGTCCCATATCAGTACAATTGTAGCATTAAACATTGGTATCATCATTATTTCCTTTACAATCACCAGCAGGATGGCCTTTTTGTCCCCATTTAGAGCATAATCATTTTCCTTTTAGACATGCACCTGGGTGCTTCCTTCCACAGTTCTCATGGGGTGGAAATTCAATTCATCCCTTCTTCCATGTTTCCTTATTTCAATTCCCATAGTGTTCAGTAGATTTCTTCTTCTTTTTCTTTGCATTAAAGTCGTAAGACGTAGAGAATTCTTTTTCTGTCTTGATAGCACATGAGACAATATCTTCATATTATGAGAAGGATTGTGATACCAATGATCAATGGAGAAATGGTTTTAACCCATCAAATAAATGATCAATATTACTTCATGGGTTACGTATATAATTCAGATAATTCCTTTCTACCCTCATAATGTTAGCTTCATACATTGCATAATTCTTATCCTCATTTTGTCTATAAGTGAGAAATTGTCTTTCCATATCTGGTTGATGGTCATGAGGAAAGTATTTTTCGTTGAAAATTTCTTTAAACTCCCTCTATTACATATTTGATAATTCATGATCTTCTTTTGTGTTTTGAATCAATGACCACCACTGATCAGTATCTCTAGTGAAGCATTAAACTGCCATGACAACTTTCTTCCTTTCACTACTCCCCAAGGTATGGAATATTTTCTATAAGGAATTTATCCATTTCTTAGCTACTAATGTATATGTACCCCCATTGAATGTTGGTGGTTTCTCCTCATGATGTGATCTAACATTGATCCTCCACGTTGTAGATCAGGGTTCTCTATACGGGTAAGGTTATTATTCATAACCTGAGTGAGTTGTCCCAGTATAGTGATAAGCTGATCAACAGTAGTTGTATCGCCAGCTCCACTATAATTATCTTCTGTACGAGGTCAATCTCTACATGGTGTTCGTGCATTGATATGATTTCCATTCCTTCCAAAAGTAACCACTTCTAAATAATGGAATACACTAGATTAGTTTAATAATTGCAATACATAAATCCAAACTTGTAATACACTTAACATGAATTGAACAGTTTAGGGATATAATACATAATCATATAAATGTTTTCTTTATGGAATTATATACTCATAAGCCCTTCATAATTGTTTTTAATGAAAATGAGAGTTATACTAAGCATATCCCACAGGAGTGTCGTAACCAAGAGTGTTCTAAGGCCCATAGTCATGCACCAGTTCTCGTTTGAATCTAGCTCAAAGTGGTGTTTTCAAGTTTTACCCCTAGGTACATCTCTTCTAGAGCCACCTATACCTTCTCATATCTAGACATGGATTTATTTCATTGGAAAACTCACAAAATCTCTATAATACCAAAATTCTAGGATATTCTTCTATACTAATCCTCCAATTCTATCTTAGGGTAATGTTATCTAATCAGAGATTATCTAAATCTAGTTTCCAAGGTTTGTAATAAACTTTCTCTGATACCAACTATAACAGCACAACCCCAGAAGCCCAGTGTCAGTGCATTATTACATATCATTGACATGATCACCAAAGATCAAGTCTCGAATAACCGATCAGTTTAGTATTATTTGAAACAAGATTCGTACATAAGTTCAACATTGCAACTTGAAAAGAAATACAACACAAATTTATTCCATTAAAAACTTCCAAGACTCCTAGATTATGCCTCAAATTCACTTATAACTAACTTCTTTATATTCTGGGAAAATGAAACATATGAAAGGGGTGATCTCAAATACTCGATAAGGGTAATAAATAAATTGTAAGATAACCAAAATATTAATCATGGTGAACAATTGAAAACACATGCCTTTACCAATAATAAACATGAACACTTTTATGGAAGGATTTTGAGAAGAGTAAATATATCCATAAAAAACATAATAAAAGGTTTTCTACTAGTCGAATGACCACATGAACCATCAATATTATTTTCATAATGAGGGAATTTATAATGACAAAAATTCTGAAACATTTTTTCAAGGCCTCATCCAAGACGTCTAAAAATGATCTATTCCTTGGCCAAAAAACATATAACAAATTGGGAAATGCCTCAACCAATTCCATGTCTAGTTGTCTCATGAGACCTACTAATGCATTGGGGAGATATTGCAGGCTCCACCCATCACATACTAAGTGACATAAAATCCTCATATGAAATGGTTGAAATATAACATAAACATTCATATTAAAAGTATCATATGAAATGTCAATACATTAAACATATACCATGAATGGTATAAAAATAACACATCCACAATCCAACATATCACAAAACTAGCAATACAATGATGTAGATTTGTATCATAATTAATCGAATTCAAACAAGTATAAAATCCATCAACGGATTTTGATATAGATGAAATCAAAACTATTTGAGAGAAATATCTCATTCTTCTTTTGAAATCAATTAAAGTTACATAATTATAAAAGAAAAAATTTATTTTGAAATATTCCTATAATATTGTAAAGGAATCTTTGACGATGTTATAATGGTAGAATATAGCTGCATCTGCCGTATAAGTCAAAAAACATTCTTACATTAATTTTGTTGAAAAGGTCATAAAGTAAATTGTCTGGAAAATGACTGAAAGATTCCTTTCAAAACATATATGTTAAAATAAGGGTATAAATGACTCTAATACATAGTATAGTATGTAGTAAAAATGTTTTGGAACACATTTTTTTGGAAAACATGGATGTGGATGATAAAGAGGTCCTAGTAGATAATTATATATAAATAACATTGAATAACGAAGAGGTTGTAAAGTAAACCCTTACCTTGTACATTTCCTTAGTAGAGGGTAGGTTAACCTCTTATATAATGGTAAATTAATTGTTATTAAATTATAAAAGATTCATATACATTAATATGATATCATACATGAACTTTTAATATTGATTTGTTAATAATATTTTAGTATTATCGTCTTTTCAGGTGTAAAATGATTCATTTTCCTTTATATGATTTGTTATGTAACAACTGTTTTTTATGGATAAGCTGTATATTATTCATATTCAGAATGATATTAAGTCTTTAAACATTATTTTTACTCATCTAATGAGAATTATTCTTCAATGGATACAATGGGGATTGAATCTCAACGTGTTTGTGGAGACGGTAATCAGTATGTACGCACAAGCGACAATATCATTCTTTTGATATTAAAATCATATATAAATGGATTTTGTATCATATATACAGAATAATTATCATGTTATATTTATTATTTAAATAATTTATACATCATTATTATACCCATCCAAATAATAATGTGTTGAATAACAACTACACCACGACTTGGAGACGATAAGTCGTACGTATGCACGTAGGTGACATGTCATTCAAAGGATGGATAGAACAATGAATATGGTTGTACCATCTTTATAATAACACCAATTTATATATATGAAAATGTATTTATTATTTTAGAATAGAAACAACGAGGAAATAAGAAGTGGAATAAGAAAAAACCATGAAGAAGTTAGTGAGATATTTAGATCTTTTTCGGGTTCTTCATTATGATCTGATCAAAAGGGCTCCATAGGTTGGATTTCGGAAAAACTAAAGGCCTATAGGATTAAAGTAGGATAGTTTAGAGGGTATTTGGGCAGGGTTTGGCAGATCCAAATGTCTTTGAAGGTGTTAATTATAGATAATGGAAAATTTTCGTTTATAAGAGGGGTGAGGGGCACCATAGGAAATGCTATAAATATTACTTTATAATAAAATATATTTCGTTTTTTAGTTTTTAAAAAATGAATTATTTTGAGGAAAAGGTGGGTATGGGTCCAAAACATCTCAACCAATATCTTTTAGATAGTTTTGGGTCATTATATTAACATTATCTTTTAGATTTAACTCTTATATAAATAGTTTGACATTTACAATGTCTCTTTGTATTTTTATATTATATGGTTAATAAACAAACTATAATCTTCCAAGAGAACCTCAAGTGGTTAATTAATGAAATACCTATCATTATATAAGTCTTTTGGACGAACTTTATATTTTCAAGATTATTATATCAACCAATAATATTGTATTTGTTTTAAAACTCATTAATGTCAATTTTGACATTATTTATTTATTGCTTTTTGTTAAAGTACTGAAAAATTTATTACTTAAAACTAAATATATTTAACCAACCATAACATATTAAAATATAAAATTAGTGTAATTCATGAAAAGTATAAAATTATATATTTTTTGGTTATTTATAATATCAATTATTTTAATCATTCATTAATATAGTAATTACTGCATCATCGCTATGTCATAAATAAATTTAATTTTTTAATGTCTAAAACTTATAAATAATATACCATTATGTGGGAAATATTTTTATATTTCTAATGAATATTTATAGACCAATTTATATTTTGTGTAACCTAATGTTAAAAATGGTTTAGTTATTAAACATTGAATTTAACTCTTTTAACTCTTTTTTAAATAAAATGATAATAATTGTCCTAATCTAATCCATGTGGACCAAAGATGTTCATATTTTATTCCTAAGGTTGTTTTTGGTTGAATTATACTTATCTAGTAGAATTAGGACATTTGTTTAGGTAATAATAATATCATTTTTACTCTTAATTGACCTATGTACTTTTAAACGTGGTAAATAAAAGTAAAAAGTTACTATTCACCAAAAATTAATTTCATCTTATTAAACCACATTTTACTTACTGATATCAATTATGTCTCTTAGATATTTAAAATTCAACTCACAAAAGTGGTAAAATTTTGTTTTATGTAAATTTGCAAATTCTTCTAGGAGGTGGGTAAAGGAGGGCAAAATGTTCAATAAATTTTTTATATATCTTTAATAATTATAAACTGACTCCACTGAATTAAATTGAACTTATATAGGTATTATGTATCTATTTTAACCTTAAATAAATTTAAATAATATAAATAAATATTTGGTTTTAAACTACAACTAAGTGTTTTTAACTATTCATCGAAAATTGATGGTTTTTAGAAAAATACCAAAAATTCAGCCTAAGCTAATTTCGATATTCCAAATCCATAAATGAAGTTCATTTTGAAAGCTAAAATTTATAAAATTTCAAAAAGTGGGTATTACAATTCATAATGTCTAGTTTGATTGGTTGTGGTGTGTTAGAACTCGAAGTTGCATACAACACATGCTATTGTATTATTCAAAGATAATCGTACCTTAGAATATTGGGGTGTTACATTCTCCTCCTCTTCAAATAATTTCATTCTCAAAATTTATAGAATATTACTACATAAAAATACTTTGGTGTTTCCTCATCATAATTTAATCAGGATCCCACGTTACCTCTTCCATTTTATGGTTTCTCCAGAGAAATTTTACCAGACGAGTCATCAAGTTTCTCAACTCTAGTTCTCTTGTATCATAAACCTAGACAAGATCTTCCCAATAAGACAGATCGGGTTCAATTTCTAATTCTTCATAGGTGAGTACATGCATTGGGTCAGCCATGTATTTTCTCAACAGTGATACGTGGAAGACATCGTGAACTTTGGAGAGACTTGGCGGCATTGCCAAAGGGTAAGATACAACCCCAATTATTTCTAGAATTTCCAAATGTATGATGTACCTGGGACGTAATTTTCCCTTTTTACCAAAAAGTATAACACCATTCCCTAGAGATACCTTCAATAAAACATAATATTATACCTGGAATTCCAAATCCTTCCTTTGGTTGTCAGCATTGATCTTCTGTCAACGTTGAGCTTCTTTGATGTGGGTTTGGATTACCTTTACTATCTCAATCATTTCCTCCAAAAGTTCTGGACCTACGACTTTTCTTTCACCAACATCACCCAAATAGGTTGGTGTGTGACATCTCTTTCTATATCACACTTCATATGGTTCCAACTGAATACTTGAATGGAATCTATTGTTATAGTAAAATTCTAATAGATGTAAATATTAATCCAACATACCTTGAATGAAAAGTGAGCAAGATCTCAACATGTCTTCTAAGGTTTCAATACTCCATTCTGATTGTCTGTCAGTTTGGGGGTGGTAGGCAGTGCTCAAATGATGTTCAGTATCCAAGGATTTCTGAAGACATTTCTAGAATCTTGATGTAAAACATGGATCACGATCAGAAACAATCGATAGGGGTACTCCATAAAGTCTCACAACTTCATTAATATATAGTCTTGCTAGACGTTCAATTGGTAAATCTTCTCTTATAGCAAGAAAATGTGCTGAATTTAATAAACAATCAACAATGAACCATATTTCATCATTACTTCTAGGAGTATTTATTATTCCCATGACAATGTCTATCGTAATATTATCCTATTTCTACTCTGGAATGGGAAGAGGTTGCATTAATCTTCCAGGCTATTGCCTTCCAGCTTTCACTTGTTGAAAAACCATGCATCTTTACACAAAATAAACAATATCCCTCTTCATGTTTTCCCTCCAAAAATGTTCATTCAAATCACTATACATCTTATTGCTACCAGGGTGTATAGAGAAATTGGAACTATGAGCACTAACCAAAAATTATCTTTTTAGATCATGTATATTGGGAACACAAAATATCTTCACATATTCCAAAATTCCATCTTCACACACAATGTCACTCAATATCTAATCATTCATAACTTTAATATTCTTTTGAAAATCTTCATCATCAGTCTGAGAACTCTTTATCCTTTCTAGTAAAGACGGTTTTACAACCATTTGAAAACAATTTGAGGTTTCACCTTCCATGGTTATCCCCACGTCCCACTTTATTAGATCCTTGTATATAGGATCCTTACCAACTCTAATATTGTTCTGAACTCCATGAATATTTCTGTTCAAAGAATCTGTCACCTTATTTTATTTCCCCTAGTGGTATTTTATGGTGCAATAATAATATTTGTGTAGTTCAATCCATCTCCTTTGCCTCATGTTGAGTTATTTCTATGAGAAAATATACTTCTAAATCTTGTGATCGGTGTATATCTCACATTTTTTACCATAGAGATAACGTCTTTGTATATTAAAAGAAAATATTAAAGCTGATAACTCAAGATCATGAGTAGGATATTTTTTTCGTGAATTTTTAGCTGTCAAGATGCATAGGGAACAAATTTATCATTCTACATAAGGACACAACCAAGTCATTTCTTTTATTAATCACTATAATTAACAAACCCGTTATTCACTGATGGTAGATTCCATATAGGAGCATTGACTAATATTCTATACAATTATTCTAAACATTCATCATAGAGTTTTTTCTAAATAAATTTAACCCCTTTACATATGATCTTCATTAATGGGTTAGCCAATCGGGTAAAATTCTGGACGAAACGTCGATAATAACCTGCTAAACCGATAAAACATGGTACCTCAGTTATAGTTGTCGTTTCTAGCCATTCTTGGATTGCCTTGGTGTTAGAAGGATCAGTAGAGATTCCATCCATAGAGACAATATGATTG
Organism: Viscum album; assembly: GCA_963277665.1. Taxonomy (NCBI): domain Eukaryota; kingdom Viridiplantae; phylum Streptophyta; class Magnoliopsida; order Santalales; family Viscaceae; genus Viscum; species Viscum album. The sequence continues at coordinate 465,393,905 of OY728119.1, forward strand.
AGAAATGATATCTCCTGAAGCCATATATAAGAGTTGCTAAACTTCCCGTATAATTTATTTCTTTTAAGAGTCTTTAAATAATGCGCAAGTGATTTTCATGATCTTCGTAGATTTTGGAGTATACGAAGATATCATCAATAAACACTACTACAAATTCTTCAAGATATTCCTTGAAAACACTATTCATTATATCCATGAAGACAGAGGGTGCATTATTCAATCCAAAAAGAATTACTGTAAACTCATAATTCCCATACAATTTTCAAAATGTTGTTTTCAGAATGTCTTCCTTTTTCACACAAAACTGATGATATCCAGATCAAAGTTCAATCATTGAAAAATATTGAGCTCCATGGAGTTGGTCAAATAAATCATCAATGTGAGGTAGGGGATACTTGTTCTTTATTGTTATAGCATTGATCTCCCTATAGTCAATGCACAACCTCATAGATCCATCTTTCTTCTTAACAAAAAGAACAGGGGCTCCCCATGGAGAAAAACTAGGGGGAAAAAATCCATCATTACTCAATTCCTCTTGTTGTTTCTTTTGTTCCAAAAATTCCACAGTTTACATTCTATAAGGGGTCTTTGATATGGGCATTAAACCAGGAATTAAATCAATGGAAAATTGAATTCCTCATGCTGGAGGATGTATAGGTAAATATTATGGATACACATCAACTTATTCTTTCACAATAGGTACGTCCTCAATTTGAAAATTACTTTACTCACCTATATTTATTACATTCTATTCCTCCCAAATAATTGAATTTAGTTGAGCTACTGGGGGTGGATCTAGATAAAAATGAGGTTTTGACGTTTCTTGCTCTGATGATAAGGTACTCCTTATCATCATCAAAAATTGTAACCTCCTTATTCATAAAATAAATTTTCACATAATGGTCTGAAATCCAAACCATTGTGAGGATTATATTGAATTCCATCAAGGGTATGATGATGATATCAGAAGATAAAAAACTTTTATATTCCCTAAAGGGAACTTATTCACAAAACATTATTACAATGATACTTCCCTTAATATTTTTGACTGACAACTCCTTGTTAAATCAAACTTGAAATATCTAATTTTCATAGCAAACTGGTAAGATATGAAACAATGCGATGATCCAGAATCAAATAATGCATTGGAAGAACATGATGAATCCATTAAATTACTTTCCACTATGTCTTTGTGAGATTCAACCTCAACATCAGTGATCACATAATCTTGGCCTTCATCACTTGACATTTTCTGAGGTATTCTTCCCTGACGCATATTAAATTCATTCACATAATGTCCCATCTCTCTGAAATTTTATCATTGAACATTGGTAGCGTCTTTCTTTCCTTAAAAATCACAAGCAATATGGTCTTTCTATCCACATTTGTAGCATACTCCTTTTCCTTTTAGACAGTCACCTGGGTGCTTTCTTTCACAATTCCCACAGGGTGGATATTCAATTTTTTCCTTCTTCCCTGTTTTTTATTTCCTTTCCCATAGTGTTCAGTAGATATCTTCTTCTCTTGCATTGCTTTAATGTCGTAAGACATGGAGAATTCCTTTTCTGTCTTAATAGCACACGATAAAATATCTTTTTATGATTATAAGGATTGAGATACTATTTCTCGATGGAGAAATTGTTTTGACCCATAAATGAAATGATCTATCATACTTCTTGGGTTATGTATATAATCGACAGCTTTCCTTACTATCCTTGTAATGTTAGCTTTATACTTTGAGACATTCAATCCTCCTTCTACCTCAAACTCAGAAATTTTCCTTCCATATCTGCTTGATGGTCATGAGGAAATTATTTTTCTAATAAAATTTCATTAAACCTCCTCTATTCCATCTTTGATACTTCATCATGTTCCTTTATGTTATCAACCAAAGACCCCCATTGATCAGTATCTCTAATGAGGCAGTAAACTACCATGATATCTTTGTCCCTTTCTCTACTCCCCAAGGCGTGGAATATTTTTTATAAGAAATTTATCCATAGCTAAGAAACTTATGGGTTTTTACCCCCATTGAATGTTGGTGGTTGTTTCCCAATGAGGCAATCTAACATTGATCCTCCATGCTGCAGATCAGGGTGCTCCATACGGTTATGTTATTATTCATAACCTGAGTGAGTTGTCCCAGTATATTGATAAGGTGATCAGCACCAGTAGCATCACCAGCTCCACTATAATTATCATTATAAAGAGGAAAATCCCCACATGGAGTGCGTTTATGGATACGGTGTCCATTTCTTACACTAGGCATCATTTCTAAACAATGGCATACACTAGATTAGTTGATGAATCGCAATACATAAATCCAAACTTGTAAACCACTTATCATAAATTGAAAAATTTACAAATATAATCCTTAATCATAAAATTTTTTCTTTGAGGAAGTATATACTCAAAAACCCTTCATAATGGTTTGTAAAGAAAATTAGAATTATCCTAATCATATCCCCCAGGAGTGTCGTAACCAAGAGTGTAGCAAGGCCTGTTGTCTTGCACCAGTTCCTGTTCGAGTGTAGCACAAAGCGGTGTTTTCGGGGTTTACACCTAGGTACATCTATGCGAGATCTACCTTTATCTACTCGTATCCATACAGGGATGTATTTCTTTGGAAAACTCACAAAATCTATACAATACCAAAATTCAATGATGTTCATCTATACAAATCCTCAAAGTCTAACCTAGGGTAATTTTCTCTCATCAGAGTTTATCTAAATATAGTTTCAGAAGATTTTACTAAACTTCCTCTGATACAAACTATAACAACCCCACTACAGAAGTCCAGAGTCAATGCATTATTATGTATCATTGGTGTGATCACAATAGATCATGTCTCAAAAAACTGATCAGTTTAGTACTATTAAAAACAAGATTCATACATAAGTTCAACATTACAACATGAAAAGAAATACAACACTATTTTATTCCATTAGAAACATCCAAGCCTCTTAGATTATGCCTGCAAGAAACTCATAACTAACTTCTTCATATCCTAGGAAAATGAAACACAAGAAAGGGGTGAGCTCAAACGCTCTGTAAGGGTAAGAAATATAGCGGAAGATAACATAAATATTTACCATTGTGAATATTTGAAAACACATGCCTTTACTAATAATAAACATTAAATCATTTATGGTAGGAATAGGATATGAGTAAATAATACCATAATAAAACATAATCATGGTTATTCTACTAGTAAAGTGATCAAATGAACCATCAATATTATTTACATAATGTGGGAATGTATAATGTCGTACATTCTGAAAGATTTTGTCAAGGCCTTGGGCAAGACATCTAAAATTGATTAAGGGCTCGGCCAAAACCATATATCAATTTGTGAAACACCTCGACCAATTCCATGTCTATTTGTCTCATGATACCTACCAATGCATCGAGGAGCTATAGTGGGCTCCACCCATCACTTACTAAGTCCAGTACATTCCTCATATAAAAAGGTTGAAATATAACATAAACATTTGTATTAAAACTAGAATACTAAATGTAAATACTTTAACCATAAACCATGAATGGTATAAAAATAACACATCCACAGTCAAAAATATCACAAAAACATAAATACAATATGTATGATTTGTATCACAATAAATTGACTTCAGACAAGTATAAAATCCATCAATGGATGTTGACATAGGTGAAATTAAAACAATTTGAGAGAAATATCCCTTCTTTTATTGAAATAATTTATAGTTACATAATTATAAAATGAAATATTTGTTTTGATAATATTCATATAAGCATGTAAGGGAAGCTTCGACGATGTTATAACAGAGAAATATAGTCACACCCGCCGTATAACTTAAGAAAACATTCTTACCATAATTTTGTCGAAAAGGTCACAAAGTAACTTGTTTAAAAAATGAAAGAAAGATTATTTCAAAACATATAAGGTCAAATAAGGGTATAAATTAATTTATCCCAAATTCTAGTAAGTAGTAAACATGTTTTGGAATAAATTTTTAAGAAAACACGTGTGTATATTATAACGAGGTCCCAGTAGATAATTACATATAAAAACCTTGAATAATTAAGAGGTTGTTGAATTAACCCTTACCTTTTACTTTTCCTTGTTCGAGGGTTGGTTAAACTCTAATATAAGAGTGAAATAATTTTTATTAAATTATACAATCATATACATTAATATAATACCATATATGATCTTTTAATATTGTTTTATTAATAATATTTTAGTATTATCGTCATTTCAGGTGTTAAGTGTATCATTTTACTTTATATGACTTTTTATGTATGTAACGTTTTTAATGGATAGGATGTGTCTTATTCAAATTCTAAATGATATTAAGTCTATAAAAATTATTTTTAATAATTTAATAAAAATTATTCTTGAGTGGATACGATGGGGAATGAATCTCATCGTGTTCGTGGAGAAGGTAATGGGTACGTATGTACGAGCGACAATATCATTATTTTCATATTAAAATAGTTTATAATTGGATGGTATATCATATATACAGAATAATTATCATGTTATTTTTATTATTTACATCATTTATAAATCATTATTATACCCATCCAAACAATAATGTATTGAATAACAACTACACCACGACGTGGAGACAATAAGCCGTACGTATGCACATATGGTGACATGTCGTTGAATGGATGTATATAATAATGAATATGGTTGTACCATATTTATAATAACATTATAGTATATATAAGATACTGGAGATATAATTTTATAATTGAAACAACAAGGAATGAAGAAGTCGAAGAACAGAACAAACATGAAAGAGGTGGTGAGATATTTACCTCTTCTTCGGGTTCTTCCTTTTGATTTGATCAAAAGGGCTCCTTCAGATTGATTTATGACAAATATAAGGCCTCTTGGATGAAGGTTGGATATTTTAGAGGATATTATGTCAGTTTTTGGCCTATCTAAATTGATTTTAAGGTGTTAATTAGAGATAAGGTGATGTGCACTTTTATAAGAGGGGTGAGGAGAAACTTAGGAAAAGAAAGAAATATTATTTTATAATAAAATAATTTTTGGTTTCAAATGGCTCAAAAATGAATTATTTAAAGTATAATATATTTATTGGTCTAGAAAATCTCAACCAATATGTTTTAGATAGGTTTGGGTCACAATATTAACCTTTTCTTTTAGATTTAACACTTTGTAAAATAGTTTAAAATTTACCATGTCTCTTTGTATTTTTATATTATAAGAATATTAAACATACAATAAACATCCAAGAGAACCCCAAGTGGTTCTTTAATTATACACCTATCTTTATAAAATCTTTTTGGACAATCATTATACTTTTATGATTTTTATATCATCCAATAATATTTTATTTGCTTTAAAAACTCATTCATGACAATTTTGACATTATTTAATAATTGTTTTTTTGTTTAAGTTCTAACAACATTATAACTTCTAAATAAATAAATTTAATCATCCATAACATGTCGTATTATCCTATAAAATTAGTTTAATTCATTAAAAGTCTAAAATTAGATTTATTTAGATATTGATAATATCAAATATGTTAATATCTCATTTATATGGTAATGTGTGCATCATCATTCTGTTATAAATAAATTTAATTATATAATATATAAAATTTATAAAGAAAATACCATTTTTTAGTAAATCGTATTATCTTTATAATTAATATTTATAGTCAAATTTATATTTTTTGTAACCCTATATTAAAAATGGTTAAGTTATTAAACTTGAAATTTAACTCTTTTAACTCTTCTTTAAATAAAATAATAATAAATGTTCTAATATAATCCAAGTTGACCAAAGAGGAACAAATTTTATTTCTAAGGTTGTTTTTTGTCGAATTATAATTATCCAATAGAATTATGACATGTTTTAGGGTAATAATAATATCATTTTAACCCTTCATTACCCTACTTACTTTTAACCTTGGTGAATAAAAGTAAGAAGATACTATTCACAAAAAATTATTTTTATCTTATTGAACGGAATTTTACATGTTGATATCAATCGTGTCTCTAATATTTTTTCAATTCAACTCAAAAAAGCGATAAAATTATGATTTATGTAAATTTGGAAATGCTCCTAAGAGGTGGGTAAAAGACGTTCGAAATTTCAATAAAACTTTTATATATCTAAAATTATTATAAACATACTCCACTAAATTATATTGAACTTATATAGGTATTATATATCTATTTTGACCTGAAATAATATTAAATAAAATTAATAATTATTTAAATAAAAATTTGGTTTTAAACTATGACTTTGTGTTTTTCACTATTCATCAGGAATTGAATGTTTTCAGAAAAAGGAAAAAAATTCACCCTAAGCTAGTTTCGATATTCTAAATTAAAAAATGAAGTCCCTATTGAAAGATAAAATTTATAAATTTTAAAAAAGTGGGTATTACTATGAATATTAAACAACTCTTTGACTCTGCATTAGGACACATCCATGTCCTTTCTTTGATGCATCTCTAAAAATCATAAAACATACCAATTTCCCATTGTAAATTCATGATCAGATCATTCACTAATATCCCATTAAATTATTGAAAACATTATTCCCATTCGTTTTTTCATACAAAAATAACCCCTTTACAAGTTATCAATCTAAACATGTTAGATAATAGAGTGATGTTCTGAAGGAAATTACAATAATAACATGCTAATCAAATAAAAATATGCATATCGGTAATGTTCATTGGTGTAGGCCTCTATTGACCTTTTTGTGTCATTATATTATCAACTATGATTCCATCCTAGAGAAAATATTTCCTTTAAAAGACACTATTTGATACATAATTCACAGTTTTTAAACATCACATATAAGTTTTCTCCTCTAATAGTTTTCATTATAATGCACAAGTGATTATCATGATCATAATAGATTTATTAGAATACTAATATATCATAATTAAATAACACTTAAAATTCATCATGATACTCATTGAAATCTACATTCGTTTATATAAGAAAAATATGATGCATTAGTCATTAAAACAGAACTATTGTAAACTCTTAATGATCATTCCTTGTTTGAATTGTTGTCTATGGAATATATTCCTTCTTCAAATTAAAATGATGGTATCTAGATCGAATTTCAATATTTAAATAGTTTTTGGGATTCATGAATTTGATCAAATAAATCATCAATGTGAATAAGATGAATCTTTTTCTTTATTATAATAGCATTGATTTTACAATAATAAGTCCGTAGACTCATGGATTAATCATTCCTCTTCCCAAAGAGAATAGGGGATCCTGATGGAGATACATTATAGTTAATAAGTCCTTTATCACTCAATTACTATAATTTTTTATTTATCTAAACAAATTCAATTATGTCCATTCTATAAGGAGTCTTTAATATAGGTATTGAACTTTGAAAAAATCAATAGAACACTCAATTTCCTACTACGGGGCAGGACTAGGTAAATCCAATAAAAATACATCAACCTATTCTTCTGGAATAGGTACATTCTCAATTTGAAGATTAATTTCCTCACCCATATATATTTGTTTATATTTTTCCCCATTAATTTCCTTCAAAATAGAAATTGGGGGTGGATCTAGATAAGAATCATTGTGATGATTATTCACTAAACATAAGGGATTCTACATCATTCTCAAATATTGTAACTTCCATTATCATGTAATAGATTTTCAAATCACAATTTTAAAGACAACCAATAATAATGATAATTATATCAAAGTCAATAATAGGTATGATTATATGTTCAGAAACTAAATCATGTTTATGTGTTATAAATGGGACTGATTGACACATCTTTGCTGCAATGATACTTCCCTTAGGATTTTTTACTTACAACTACTTTATTAAATCAAATAAAAGATATCTAATATTCTTATAAAACTAGGAATATATAAAATAATGTGATGATCTAGAATCATATAAATCATTGGATAAGTTTGAGTAAATGAATAATGAACCTTACACCACATCATTAAAAACATAAACCTCTACAGTTGTGACTGCGTAATCTTTATCATACTTTTAAGGCCTTTTTGGAGAATTTTGCCTTGATGTATATGATATTCATGTGAATAATTTACCATATATTTAATATTATAGAATTGAATACTATAAGATTATTTTTATCACTATAAATCATGGTTTTGGTGGCCTTTTTATACGCACTTGCAACAGAATCCCTTTCCTTCAGACAATTACCAGGGTGTATTTTCCCACAATTTCTATTGGGTGGAAAGTCAAATATTACCTTCTTCCCCATTTACATGTTTCCTTTTATAGAGTATACATTATAACTCATATTATTTTTCTTTATCATTTAATTTCTACTAATTATAAAATTGTTTTTCTTTCTTGATAACACATGAGACTATATCTTCAGATGATGGGAAATTTTGGAAGACCAGTTCCCATTTAACGAATGGTTTTATATAATCAATGAATCAATAATTCACTATACTTGGATTATATATATAGTCTATGACAATCCATGATAACAATTTAATGTTTTCTTCATAAATTGCATAATTTTCATACCATTATTATTTTAGAATCAAGAATTTCTCCTCCATATCTACATGATATTTACGAGGAAAATATATTTCTAGAAAAATATACCAAAAATACCTCAATTCTATATTTTAAATTTCTCCTGCCTCTTTGTTTTTGTGAATTAATGATCACATTTGATCTTTATCTCTCAATATATGAAAAACTACAACTAACAACATCCCCCTTTCATTACTTTCCAAAGAGAGAAATATATTTTCTAAGGAACTTATCCATTGCACATCTACAAATGTGTTTTTAGACACATTTCATGGTGCTGTTTTTTTAATAAATTGTTATAATGTTTATCCTCAATTTTGGGGATCATGATTGTCCATACTATTATGTTTATTGTTCATATCCAAATTCGATGGTTAGAGTATTTTTATATGTTTCTTATCACCAGTCATGTCTCCAATAACGAAATAATTATCATTCATAGGAGGGAAATACCTACATTGGATATGTTTATTGATACAATTTAAATTACTTACACTAGGAACCATTTCTAAATAATGGAATAAAATAAATTAGGTTATGAATTGTAATGTACATTCTCAAATTAGAAAAAAATATAACATAAATTAAAATTTAATTTGTATTTATATACAAGGATGCATTAGGAACATAGTTACATTTAAATTATTTATAATGGGTTTTATATAAATATTGAATTATCTTATGAATATACCCCCATGAATTTCAAACTAGGTGTGCAGTGAGGCTCGTTGTTGCGTACTAGGTTATCCCGAGTCAGGCCTAGGACACCTTGTCCGAGTTGTTACTCTTATGTACATATCTTATAGAACCATGTCCACAAGTAGTATCTAGATAAGGATGTGTTTTGATAAATATCTATTTAATATCAACCTTACGAAAATTCAATGATATTCTTTTATTCATATCCTCAATGTCAATCTTAGGATTTTGTTACCTAATCTATGATTTCTAAATCTATTTTCAAATTATTATAATAAACATCCTTTGATACTAACTATAAGGTCCCTTACACCAGTTACCCAAAGATAGTGGCTTAATTCATTAGATTTGAATAGTAAACAGGGAATTCTCATCATGAAGGACAATATAGTTTAGTATCATAGGAAAACAAGATGCATACATAAGTTCAACATTTCAATTTGTAATAAAATAAAATACATAAATTCCATGGGAAATATATGTAAATAATAGATTATCCTTGCAATTCATTCATAATATATTTTTTCATGTCTTGTGAATAAATAAAAGATAATAAGTTGGTAGGATTTGACGCTTACTAAGGGTTAACAATATATCGGAAACATAAATAATAAATAACGGTGAATAACTAAAAGTTCACATGACATTAAAACATAATTTTGAGCATAATTTTGAAGGAATAAATGTTTATTAAATAATTAAATAATTAAATGTAACCATGGATATTATAATAGTTGTGTAATCACATGGACTATCAATTACATGTTTCATAATAGAGGAATTCATAACGCGAGAAAACAAAAACATACCTTCAAGGAATCATGTCAAGACCATGCATAAATAGGTTAAACCCCAAACTAGTTTTTATCATTAGAACTATCGATGCACTGAGAGGATATAGAGAAACCCCCCATAAACATATTAATTCATATTATATTTTAATTTGAAAGTACTGAGATATAATGAACATATAAAATCATATTGAAAGTAAAAAATGAAATATAAGTAACAATACAAAATAATTAAACATAAACTCTATCCATCCAGAGTAATATGGTGAATGGTATCAAGATATCAAATACATAGTAAAACTAATCATAAAAAATATTATAAACTATGGAATATGATATAATAAATTATTAATCCCAATTAAACATAATAATCCTTAAGAGTTTTGAAATTCATTAAATTACTCTTATAAATCACCGAGTAATTCATGAGATAAATACTCTTCTACATTAAAAAAAAGAGTTATTTTGAAAAACATATTTTCAAATTAACAAAAGTGAAAGAAATAATTTTTTACTAATAGAATAAATGATTTTATAAAAATAATGGTGTCATAAAGAATACTATATATAACACTTAAAAATAAGTAATAATTTGTGAAGTTCCCTTGAACTACGTTTGTTTATGAGGGAGAATTTGAGAAATATCCTTTTAAAATAGTTACTCACCATAAAATAGAGAAGGATTACAATTTGTAAATAAATAAATAACATTGAAATATAATTTATGAGGATCACATAAGAATAATTATGATCATTATTGGTGTAAAGAGAAAAAACATGTAATCCGAATGAAAATGGATGTTCTAGTAGTAACCCCTGCCTTATTTCCGAATATATTATCCTCACGATCTTATTGTCCTATAATATAGAATTATAATCATCAATAATTTAGTTAAGAACCTATTAGAAATGTTTTTTTATTATAATTTTATTCTGTTCATTTATGGGTTTTTTGTTATGTTATAATATTGGTTTTCATCATCCTCGAGTGTTTGTTTCCTTGATTTCATTATCGATTTACTTCATTATACGTAATGGTGCTCATGTAAAATGGGTATAATTCACCTAAATTTGAATAAATTATTATTAATCAACAATAAAAGTGTAATTGGTATTTGTTTTTATTTTTTTAATATTTTAGGAACAATCGTTAGATAACAAATTATTGACAATCATTTAGCTAAATTTTAGCGGTTTTTTTGATTAAAATTTACTAGTTTTTCTCTATTATTTAATATCATGTATATTAAATTGTTACTGAATCATTAATAAGATATAATAAATATTTCAAAATATGCTTCAATGGAAAATGTTTTTTAATGACCATCTATGAAGGAGAAATTAAAGAACTGAAGTTTGTCATCTATAAAGGATTTAAATCATCACCTCCCATATGATATTTTAAAAACAATAAAATAGAGAGAGTAATGAGAATGATAATGGATATTATGTTGACAGGATAACATTATAGTATATAGTCGATACTAAATATATCAGGGTTAACTGGACGTAGTAGGTGATAAGAGGATAATAAAATATAAATTAATTTTTTTGACCTTTTGAATTCAAAAATTAACTCCATTTCATGAAAATAATTATTTATGAATTATAAATTAATTTTTTTATTAAAACTATTTATTACCCAAAAATTACATATTTTAAATCTATATCTGATTTTATAATACTTTAAAAAAATAACTAAGGTATCATAAAATTATAATAAATCATGGGAGAACAATGTATTGATTTTTGAATAAATTTTATTCAAATAAATGTTTTTTTTTAAATTATAATTATTAGAAAATTATAATTATCAATTTATTACTCAAAATAATCCAAGCACTTAATTATAAATTTTTAAAATATTAATTTACTTGTAATATCATATAAATATATGTTACATTAATTAATAAGATGTGTAAATTTTATTTATACAGACACGGGTGTGGTTAATATTCAATCATCCATGTCACTATTCATAATTTTCATATTACTATTCCTATGGTCTATTTATAATTCCATTGAAACAGATTTCTTAACTTCTAAAAATACCTCTTATTTCATTCATTCATCATTTATGATCTTTTTTATTCTGTTCTCCAAGTTATTTTATGTGATCTATAATATATTAAATAAATTTAAAAAGGTAAATTTCATATATAGAGTTCTTGGTCTTTATAAAATACTATGTCATTAAGGGAGACCAAGGGAAGATGTGGTATTTTGAAAACAATGAAAAGGGAATGAGTCAAATTTGATAAAGAAAACTAAAGATTTAAAATATGTGATAACTATAGAAATAATCACCCTGGTAAATGCTTACAAGGATTGGGATTTTGTAATAAGTTTGTAGAAAAGTGTCCACATGAAATAAAATTCCATTGAATGACGGAAAATATTATTATTATATTTTAAAACAGGATTGATATGGTGCACTACGTGATTGAATGACCTGTGTATTATGAGAATATACCTCAGAAGATGACATGGGTTCATTATCAAGCTTTTCGTATTGAAACAATCTAAGTGTAATGATTAATATACTTATATTTTTTATCTCAGAAATATGTTGTAATATTATATTTTTAGGATGTTCTCATCATATGACTTATGGAATATGTATGGATTATATTACAGTACATTGTCAATAAATATTTGAGATCATGTATTGAGTAGTACCAAGAAAATATTTTCAGTTAAAATATAAACTTTTCAATAAAAAATGATTCATGGAAAGACTACAATTAATATGTTCCTAATAAAGAGATAATGATGAATAAATTATTGATTTAGGCTAATACTACCTACATTCGAACTGATTAATAAATTATTGACAAGTGTTCTATGTTATCACTAATATAGATTACAATAGTTATGTATTTATGTAATATATCCAATAAAATGAGTCGTACATAAGAAATAATGAAGAATATATATTTTACATAAAGAATATTTAATAAATAAATTTCTTACCACATTTCAAAAGGATACATTGTGAAGTTGTTTACTTATTCGGTACGTCAGACATCATATTGATTTAATTTAAATGATAATTTAATTTTTTAAATTCATGGGCCTTCCTTGAAAATTGATTAGATAATAATTTATTGGAAAATATAATAGTTTATAAACTGGGTTATGTTGATCATTGGATGTGGTTTTAATGATTGATTCAATACTTCACCGTTTTATCTATCATCTTCTATGACATGAAGTTAAAATAGTTTAAATAATAATCAAAGGATATGATTATGTTTATAGGAACATATATTTTTTTATTATATAGGGAATTAATTATTTAACTATAGAAAAAACGGTTTTGAAACATGTTTTTTGTCCTATAATCATCATTTTTTATGATATCAATGACCTTTATTCACACATATTTTTTATGGTTTTTTGTATAAATATTTCATTTTAACATGTTCTCTAGAAATCTCAATACGAACGTTAGCGTTGGAATTTCCTTCTATATCCATGTAAATGTTTCTCATTAATGTCCTCCTACTAAGGAATATTGTTAAGTGGTCATTGTAATTTCCATTCAATTTATTAAGAATATGTGATATTAATATTTTCATGATATGTTTGTGTCAATATTTGTTTATTTTAAATACCTTTATTTCCATGATTAATATACAATTTCAATGACCTTATTTATTTAAGCTCATGAGAATGTAAAACCAAAAAAAATATAAAGTAAGAACCTTATATTTCATATCATGCATTACATGCAACACCAAGATAATAAGGGAAAATAATACTGAGATATATTAAAATAAAAATACTATTTTAATAAGATTTTACATATTCTGTATTTGGTAATTTAATCAACACTGATTTTCAATATGATACACGAAAGAGCGACATTCTTTGAAATCATATGTGACACGCCAGACCAAGTTTTACCAAATAAAAAGTTAATATTAAATATAATAAGATAAAACCTAGAACTATAATTGGTTTTTATGAAGAGGGGTAATTAAAATTTTAAAATATATTATTTACACAAATTTAAAACTAAATCAATTGTTATAAATTAAATATGAATGAATCTGAAAACCGACTATATATAAAAGAAAATAAGATTATTTTAACAAAAATATTTTACCCTAATATATTTAACTAATAAAAAATATTGTGTGATATTAATGTAATATTTATCATTTATTCAATATAATAATGTTATTTTCATCCAATATAATTGATAATAATAATATAATAACAAACCAAATATTAGACTCAAAAACCTATATTTTTATAAAGGATGTATTACTATATTTTAAGAGAGGATACATTTTAAATAGGAATTCTGATAAATTAATTAATTTTAAATGTAAAAATAAATTTAATATTTGAAATAGAGACATAAAAATTAAATTTGGGTAAAATATTCATATTTTTCTAGAACATTTATTTTTATAATGAATAGTTATAAATAAATAATTTTAGGTCAAAATTGCTTTTGCATTTAATTTATTTAAAAGAATAAATTATATTTTTAATTGGTTTTAAATATTAATTAGTTAATATTATTATATAAAAATAAAATATATTTTATTTAAGTCAATTTATTTTTTAAATTTAATGTAAAACCTATGCATAATTTGGATGTTTTTATTTTAAAACCCTACATAATCATCCTGCATGTGGGATGAAATTAAAATTTTTATTACCACTTCTATGATGGAATTTGGAAAAATTGATTCCATTTTTGTAATAAGCATATTTTAATTTTTCAAAAATAACAAAATTGTTTTTTCAACAAATATTAGTTAATTTAATTACAATTAATAATGTTATTTTGGTAAAATTAATCTTTAGAAAATGACTAAACCATTATCTTAGGGTCCCAAATGACCAATCCACTTGTCCAAAAGCCTTTTTATGGACATAAATCATCCATTAACAATTCATTATAGATTTTTTATGGTTTTAGATGTAATTTTTTATGTAAAAACGTTTGAATAACTAAATTTCCTTCAAAACCCCATGTGAGTCATTATCCTCCCTAATTAAAGGATACAACTTCTACCCATTCCTCACGCACGTAAAACCACATAATTTAGTCTAATATATTCCCAAATATCGTCCAAGAAACCAAACTCTCACCTTTTAATCCTCTCATTGGGAAGAAATCATTCAAAGAATTCCCTTTTTTATAAACATTAAGGAGGTACCCACTTTTAAGGTAACATTTTCCAACGATCAATTTTCTTTCATTTAAGCCTACAGTATTTATAGTATTTTTATTACATGATTACATAACAATACTACTATCCAAAATATATAAGTATGTTTTTTTGGATTTCTTCCTAGAATTACCGACACCTCCATCTAATGGGCAATGAACATATTGTTTCTATGTACTGTGAACTTCTACCATAAAAAATAGAGATTGTTCATTTACCACCCCTAAAGGTGGCCATTATGATGT